>CM054061.1:199965613-200565613 GCA_028641055.1 Alopecurus myosuroides
TTTCCACCTCAAGAGGCGATGTAATCCTTAAGCACGGGATCATACTCTTGATCATTTAGCGGGGACAAGTTTTCTCCCAAAGCAACCTCTTCATGTGGATCCACCACCTTGGTCACAACCTTGGCCTTCAAAGCAACGGAGACTCCTTTGTGCATTACAATAGCACGAGTACGAGTGTCGTGAGCAAGCTTTGTTTGAAGTTGGAAGGAGGCCATCTCTTGCATCACCTCGGTTGAGGTCATGAGGTGATAGTTGTGTCTTCCTTGAAGGATCTTCAAGTCCACAGGCTCAAATGGCATGAGATCACTCATGTACTTTCTCTTGATCCAAGCATCATTCACATAAGTGGCACCAAAACCACCAAATGCGATGGCAAGGGTCTTGAGTCTCCGGTACATGTCCTCATGGCTCTCCCCATAAAAGGTATCATACCTATTCCTCTTCATGCTTTCATTTCCCTCAAACATGGTGATAATAACATCCCATGTTTCTTTTGCGGTGGAGTATTGTTGAAGACGAGGCATGTGGTTTGGACCCATGTATTTTTGAATCATCGACAAGGCGGTGCAGTTGAGTTGGCAATCTACTACTTCTATTCTTTTCAAGTTATTGGGGGTCATGAGGCTTGTATCCATCTTGAGTGACCCTCCATAGCTCAATTCAAGAATATTTCAAGTGAGTTTTCATATAATATTTCCATTGACTAAAAGAATGTGCATCAATTTTAGGAGGTTCGCCTCTAGGATTAATATGAGGATGTGGTATGGGAGCATCAGGACAGTATCATCCTTCGACGTTGTGGTACTCATCCTTCTCATCCTTTCCCTTAGAATTTTTGTTCTTAGAGGATTCACTTTTAGGTTCTCCACCATTATCCCCATCCTCCTTCTCCTCCGGAATTTCTTCCGAAGGAGTTGAAGTAGAATTTTCCAAGCCCTTGGCTTTCAAGAATTGCATCATGAAATCACGCAACTCCGTAATTTTGGCATCCATGGATGAATTCAAGGAATCTTTCAATTCCTTGAGATCATCCATAGTGACTTGTGCCGAGGGCTCGGCGGCATCCTCTCCGTTGACCATACTATAACTCTTAGGCGGTTAAGCCCAAAATAAGAGCCGAGGCTCTAATACCAATTGAACGGATATTATGGGCACCTAGAGGAGGTTGAATAGGTGCTATGATCAATTTTAATTTTTCTTCAATTTAAGTCTTGACACAAAGGTAAAACCAATATATATGCAACTACGGTGAATTTACCTATATGACAAGAACAACAATAAACAAGATACAAACACAATGTAAAGTAGAGGGAACGAGGTAACCGATAACGGAAGCACGCGGAGACAAGGATGTAATCCTGAGTTCCTCCTTTTGAAGAGAGTAGGTCTCGTTGGAGGGGTGTGAGTTTCGCCACGAAGGCCTACTCAACGCCACAAAGGAATCACCCTATCTCCGATGAACCTCGCCACAAAGGCCTAGTTCACCTTTCACTATTGGTTCCCCTTGAGGCAGAAATCGAGTCCTTTACAATGAGCTTGAGGCACACACACCCACAACCAAATTGGGAGCTCCCAAGAATCACCAACAATCTTGCTTCAATCAACAAGTAAGCAACAATGGAGTTTAGGTTTTCCACAAAGAAACCCTAGACTCAAATACCTCAAGTGAATGAGGGGGAAATGAAGAACGGGTTGGTAAAGAAGTAGATCCAGGCCTTCTACTTCAGTCCTCCAAGAATCAACAAGTTTGGGTGAAGGAACTGGGAGATCTATCTTGGTGGGTGAGCTCAATTAATGGAGCAATCAATTCTGAACGAGATGGCTCTTTGGAGAAGAAGGGGTCTTCTATTTAAAGGCCCACTAAAAAACTAGTCGTTTTCCTACAGCTTGCGAGCAATCCGGAATCAATCCGGCTATCCGGAATATTCTGGGCCATTCTGGATGCTAACAGAGGTTTTCACAGTCATTCTGGAATGGATCCAGAATGATTCCGACAGCCCGGGATATCCCGGAATGATCCCGGACGCTAATAGAGGATTTGGCGGCAATTCCGGAATCATTCCAAAAATTCCGGAATGAATCCGGATGCCAACAGAAACCTCTTCCTGCAGGGAAAATAGGCCTCGATATTTTTGTCCTTCACCATAACTTTGACACCACTTTGTGCTGGTAATAGGTGTACCTTAAATATGCAGCACATGGTGAGATATTATATATGTTGTTAACAAACACACAAAAGTCAAAGGATTTAAGAAATGCTCTTTCACACGCCATGTGGCCACGTCCGAGTGGTGGTTTCGATGAGAGAGGCCAGGAGACGACCTCCGCCTATAAATACGAGGCGGGGGGCTCCCGAGAAAGGAGTTCGTTCCTCACGCCCCCACTGTTTTGTTTCCTCTTCTTCTCCGGTGAGTACCTCTGCTTCCTCCATCTTCTTCTCTATCGTCCTTTCTATTTCTCCCTGAGCCTAGGGGGACGAGTGGAGGTGAGGCGATCACGGGCCACCGGTTCTCGGCTATGAAGCGTGGCCCCTCCCCCACCACGCAGGGTCTAGAGATGGAGGACAAAGAGAGTGGCGGATGGCGCGGCTTAGTGATCATCGATCATCGAGGACAATCTGCTCATGCTGTAGGACGAGGGATGCGTGGGCGCGGCTTAGGAGGTGGGGCTGCGAGTGGCCACCGTGGGCGAGGTCTTCCCCCATCCTCATCGGGGCGAGCCGGTGGTGTTCGTCGGCCACCTCGACTGCGGGCTCGCCCTCCCGGCGAGCCCTTTCTTCAGAGAGCTCCTGGACTTCTACGGCCTCCAACCGCACCACCTCGGTGTGAACTCCATCGCCCAGATTAGCTTCTTTGTGTGAAGCCTGCTGGGCATCCGACCAAGCCTCGACCTCTTTTGTTGGCTATATTTCATCAAGGGCCGGTACAAGAACGGCAAAGACGGCCTGATGGTGGATTGCGGCTGCGCCATCGTGTACGGCAGGCATAACAATGGCATGCCGAAGTTCAGGACGCCTGGCTCCATCAGGATATGGCACACGCCGTACCTCTGCATCCGCAACCTCAAGGGGGGCAAACAAGATCAATTTGCCCGCCTTCTCCCCCGGGCAACCAACAATGGTGAACTGGACGTGAGACTGCGCGGCGACAAGCAGGAGGTCAACCGCATGTTGGACCGGCTTAAGGAGCTGAAGAACATGGGCATATCCGCCCGAGATCTGACCTTGTGTTGGATCTATCGCTGGGTGATGCCGCTCCTGTTGGATGTATGCCCAAAAGGCAATACTATTTCTACACTTATTTCATAATTACGATTCATGTTACTATGATATACCTGACGTGGCCGGCTTTGTGTTCTTCACGGGGGTGTTACGAGCCGACGATAGTCGGGTGGCATAGACGGCTCACTGTTGTGGCCCATCTTGGTGCCGAGCCTTCCTTCTCGGCGCCGAACTTCGTCTATTCGTCCCGGGTGAGCTGGAACTGGGGTGAAATCGTGAGCTGAGTTGAACTCACGTACCTGGGCTTCTAGACGGCGATGTGCGGTAGCGACGCGCTTGGCCCCGTTCAGGAGACGCATACTTGCCGCCTCCAAGGTCGCAGCGACCTACGCAAGGTCAGCGCCAAGAGCGATGGACGTAGCTAGCTCCCGGTATAGCGCCTCAACAGTGCCAGGCGGGGACGCTCGGTTGATATCCTGCTGACTGGCTGAAGAGCCAACCATCATGCACCCCGCAAAGATGCGAGACTCGGCGCCGCTTTTGCAGCCGGCCACTTCGTCAAGAGAGTAGACGCGATGGTACTTGAAGATTCGGCCTGAGCAAACGAGCACCTCGCCAGGGTACTCGGGGACGATAACACGTCCATCCAGCGACTTACCACCGACGTGATAGAGCGTCGTGGGAGATACTCGCCACTAAAGTGGAAAATGCCACGCCACTAACGGCTCTTTTCCTACTAGTGATGGCCATGTAGACGCGAGGGTCACCGAGAGGATGATGGAGCCACCCATCAAGGAGAGCAGCATCGTTGGTAAATTTCCTTCTGTACGGGTTGGGACCTGCCCATTATTGCTCTACAGTAAATTTCCTTCAATGACCTCATCTAGAGTGTGTAACGTGAGGCGGCCGGCTATTGTGCATGACGATGGTAGCCAAAAGTCTCCGGTGCGGCCGCCTGCTCCACGTCTGGCGACGTAGTTGACATTGTGGGTATTGTCCCATTGCACTTTACGCCATGTCTCCTTGTCGTGGCCAAATGCTCTGTGGAGACAAACGCCTAGCCAGGTGGCCCGCCAAGTAGCCGGGTGCTGCAGGAACCGGCCTACGGAGTAGCCGGCGAGAGGAGCGTATGCCTGCCCGCCGGGACCGGACTACGCCCCCGGGAGATCTTCTGCACGTGTTAGGACCCTGGTGGGGGTAATTCCCTCGACATCAGAGTTGCCATCGAGCGTCATCATCGTCAATTCTCCTCGAGCGAGTGAATCCGACTTCACCTTCGGCAACCATCGGCGAAGCCTTGCAGGCTTACAGCAAACTACGCCGGAACCCATGTCGACCCATGCCATCAATCATCCACACATGTCAACGCCAGACAGCTTCCACTTTGTGAACGAGCTTCACAAGAGAAATATGTTAGGCTCACGTCGACCGAGCCCTCCGAGAAGGAGCGGGCAAGTCGGCAGCGAACCGTGCGAGAAGGTTGGAGCATGCTAAGGCTATGGGGCGTGTCTCTCGTCGACCGTTCTAAAGATAGATTTATGGCTAAATTAATACTTCCTTCGATCCATAAAAAGCGTCGCTCACTTAGTACTCACTTAGTACCAAGTTTATACTAACCTAGTACAAAATGAGCAACATTTTTTAAGGATAGGAGGGAGTAGTAAATGGGCTGGTCTAATACAATAATTCCAGCAGTTTAAACGTAATTCCAGTACGTAGAACCAGCCGTGATTACTAGACCACCGTCTTATGAAAATCTCAGTTTCGCACGGAAAAGAATCCCTCGTAAATTCTACGTGATTCCTTAGCCGCAGAAGGCGCATGCATATTGTTTGGCACTTTAGCCTATCCTGCTCGTCTCCAATCCGAAGTTTGTACAACTTCTCCGGGAGAACTGGGGATCGAATAGCGCTAAAGATGACACGAACGCCGCATTCACGGAATTGACCGGCATCTTCATAAGTTGATATATTATTAAACGACATTGGCACGTGATGCATGGCAGGTTGGTCGATCGATGGATCGATTCATTTGGAGTCTCTGACAATCCAGACGCCGGAAATGAAAAGGATTCGGAGATCGGCCGAGGCGACCACCAAATAAGCGACCATCCCGATCTAAACAAAACCGTGACCAACTCCTGCAATTCCCCTCGCTTCCTTGGAACTACTCCACAATCCAAACAGCATCGCTGCAGGAATTATTCTTGGCTCAGTGGGCAACCAACAGAGAGGCCCGACGGCCCGGGACCAGCATTTACATCGGAAGATTCAACAACATCCCTCCTTAATCCAAGCAAGTTTTTGTTGGCCTTCGGGGACGAGAGAATCCGAGCCACTCCTGTCCTCATCTCCCCGGTGCTTTTGCGTCAAGAGCAGACAAGCGAGCAGCAACAGTAGACCCATTCGCACAGGGAGGAAGCAGCAAGCAAGGACCAAGTGGCTGCCGCTACCACTGTCCCAGTGAGTAGTTCAGTGCAGTTGTACTCCTGCCTGTTCTTGAGGACGTTGCAGGCGGGCACGGTATACACAGGAGTACAGGACACAGGCACACAACGCCTACCTGTTCTTGATCTGCGCGACTGCGCTGCAGGAGCAACGGTTGTGACAAGACAGAGGCATCTTTACTTTCACGCGTTGGGATGTGGGGAACAAAGAGGAACTCAGGAACAACACCGCCTCGGAGTGTGGTAACATACGGTAGAAACTATCTTTTCGAAGAAAACTGTCTAAAATACGAGTACAAACGAGTTGCAAATGTTTTCCAAATGCTGCACAATGTTGGGGAGCCGATTTTCAAAGGGCAGGCATAAGCACGAGTGTCTTGTTGAGAGTCTTTTTCTTTTTCTTTTTTTTAAAGATTTACCGAGGAAAAATGAGACATATTAGCATAAAACCACCGCTTTTCTGCCAAAATTTCGGAAAACCACCTGTTTTCATTTTTTTTACCGAAAAACCACCACATTTTGTTTTGATTTTTGCAATGTGCACTGATCACTCGCTAAGAGCAAATTGATACAGAAACTGACAGTGGGCCCCACCTGTCAGTCCAATAAAAAAATAAAATTTGCTGACGTGGCACAAGGGCCCACTTGTCATCACCTTCAACCAGATCAGCTCTCCTACACATTTTATCAAACACCTTGGTTGCAGGGCGGACGATGTCTCCCATGGCGGGGAACGAGAACAAGCACTCCCGGGTTCGGGCTCGGCGGTGGTTGATGTCGTCCCTAGCTCGGCATCACCAGCTTCTCCACCTACTTCACCTCCATTGAGTCCAAGAACAGCCTCGTCACGCTCGACGGTGGGAGCTACTGCGTGCGTGCACGCAGCTAGCTATGGCACACCACACGCACACACAACCACTAGCAACTCATTAACTAGCCACGGCCGACGAGTGCGAGCGCGGCGAGCACGAGCGCGGCGACGTGGTCGTGGTGAGCAGGTAGGCAGACACGCGCGGCCGAGCGTCTCGAGATGGGACTTGGGAGGCGGTGCCGGCGGCGAGGCCGCGCGCTCTCGAGGTGGGAGGCGGCGCCGGCGAGCAGTTAGGCATGCGCGCGGCCGACGAGTGCGAGCACGGCAACGGGACCACGGCGAGCAGGTAGGCAGGCGCGCTCGGACGAGTGCCTCGAGGTGGGAGGCGGCGCCGGCGAGCAGGTAGACAGACACGCGCGGCCGGCGAGTGCAAGCGGGACCGCGGTGGATAGGACAGGGAGGCGGCGGTTCAGTCCGGGACAGGCACGGGCACGGGCAATTGGGGTCCGGCATGGGCGCGGCAGCCCAACCTTGCTTCGACGGCTAAGAGGCGAGGCGGCGGCAAGCAGGAGGCAGACTGGGAGGCGCCGGGCGCGTGCAGCAGGGGGAGGTCAAAAAGGGCAGGGCAGCAACGGTGGCGGCGGCGCCCACATGCTAGCAGGAGGGAGGCACTGCACGTGGTGGACTTTTTTGTGGATATTTTAGTGTGTTGAATAGTCAACAGTGCTACGTTAGCCTGTAGTGTGGGTCCCAGCTGTCGGTTCCACTGTCAATTCGCTCTCCATACGAGTTTAGTGCACATTGCGAAAATTAAAACAAAATGTGGTGGTTTTTTTCTAAAAAATCGAAAACCGGTGGTTTTTCAAAATTTAGGCAGAAAAGTGGTGGTTTTATGCTAATATCTCGGAAAATGATAACCATCCTCCGGATTGCTGCTAGCAGGTTGCCTCGCTAGGAGGCCTCCTCGTTTGGCAGGCCCTAAGCAGGCCTATCATTATTCACGTCAGCTGGTCTGACAGTTTCCCATGCTACTGTTGTGCATAACGTGGCCAATGGTTATTAGCTTTGCGTGTCCCAGTGATACGTGCATTTTATATCATCATTTATACCCTCCATATAGGCATTATTGGTATGTTTTATCAATGTTATGTCATTGTTTTGCATGTTTTAGATGATTTTATGGGACTTTCCTACAAAGTCCCTATTTTTGGTATTTAATTTCTGGGTGTCAGAAAACACCTGTTTTCATGTTTTTGATGTTTCAGGAGGTACAGGTATCCAAATTGCGAAAGGAAAGAAACCCTGTCAGTTTTTCTTCGGGAGAAAGGCCGTGGGCACAAGACACAAAGGAGGAGGGCCAGGAGGCCCAAAAGGGGGTAGCCCACGCGGCCAGATTCCCTGGCCGCGTGTGGGGCCCCCAAATGGGCCCACATCACCTCCTCCCCGAGGTCTTTTTGCTGACGACTCCGTCTTCCCCGAAAACGAACACCCTAATTTTCCCAAGACGAGACGGAGCCGCGAGGGCGGCGAAACTCTCGAAACTCTCTGTGGGGGAGACAGATCCTGCTGCTCCGGAGCTCCGGAGAAGGGGGAAATCATCCGCATCTTCATCACCATCTCCTCCTTGGCGTGGGAGGAGGCATCTCTATCACCATCCTCACCAGCACCTGCATCTCCACCATCACCATCACCGTGATCCACTCCGTTCCCCTCATAGTTTGATCATTTCTACACCCTAGATACGTGTTATTGTATTCCGTTGCATGTTTGGGATTGAGTACTTGTCATTATTTGGTGGTGGATCCATTGTTTCAGATTGTGTTGTACCACATATGTCACCATACATGATCATGTTTGCACGTTGTGAGTAGTTCCCGCATGTTCCTGAGGGCATAGGATGAATTGGCAATGATTTGTTACATGAGATGAGTTGTTATTTGGTCTAGTATTTATCTTTTATGTGATTCTATGATGGTGTTGCACGAACGTCGACTGTACAACACTTCACCTACATGGGCTCATAGGAGAACATCGTAGTGTAGTGACGTGATGATGTCTTTAAGTGACAGGAACTTGAGACAGAGTCGTTGAATTGCATTATGAGGGTACTTGTATCGGGGACCTTAGAGCATAAGGCTATGGTGGGACATCATGTCTTAATAATTCTCGTGCTGTCATTTAATTGGCCACGTGATCCATCATAAGGGGTGATAGTTTATTTATTTAGCTATTCCTATTTGTGGCTCCGTCCGAAGAAGATTAAAACTAGACAAGATATACAAACATGTTATGCAATGAATCACTATGCCAGCTAAATCCGTGCAGCCCTCGGGAATGTTTTCCACATATAAGACACAAACACACACTTGAGCTTGTCCTCTTGCGCATTAGAGGATTGCGCTTTGTCTCTCATTGAGACCTACTACTTGCTGCAATTTACTTTCCGCATTTTACTTTACTTGCACTACACAATTAAAACACAAAAACACCTGTTGCTTTTATTATTCCTTTGCTATTCTACTTACCAGTTCCTTCTGCTCCTCGTGGGTTCAACAACCTTTCTAATTCGAAAAGTACTACAATTGATCTCCTGCACTTGGGAGCCATCAAGACACTTTTCTGGCGCCGTTGCCGGGGAGCGTAGCGCTATTGGTAAGAAGTTTGGTAAGGAAACTTGAAAGCTGAATTTTACTTGTTGTTGCATCCTGTTATTATTATGGCTTTTATGAGAGATGCTTCGCTGAAACTTGCTTTATATGAGAGTGCTTATGCTATTAAACCTAAAGTTGTTGAAAAAGCACCTCATGATGATGGTTATATTATTCCCCTTGAATTTGTTAAAGCTGTTAGGAATGAGTATTTTGTAGGGGATGGAACAAAGGCTGCAAGTGATCACATACGGGCTATTGAGGATATATGTGGGCTAATTAGGCTCAAGGCTATTTTTGAGGAGGAGGTAAAATGCAAGTTATTGTACCAGTCCTTAACTGGTGATGCTCGAAAATGGTATATGTCCCTGGATGAAGAAATTACACATAATTGGGATACTTTTATGAAGGTTTTCTTTCTTAAATATTTTACTCCTAAAGAGGCTTATGAGAACCGTTGCTTTATATTTAATTTTTGGCCACACCTTGGAGAGAGTATTACTCAAGCTTGGGGGAGGCTTAAGGACCTCCTTCGTAAGAATCCTTGTCATGATCTCACAAATAAACTTATATTGATAAACTTTTATGTGAGACTACCTGATAGGCTAAACCAATATTTGGATGGTTCATCTGGTGGAAGCTTTACAAATAATACTGCAGAAGAAGCCTGGAATTTATTGGAAATTATTTCGAAGAACTCTGAATATTGGGACCTAGACAAAGGTAATGAAGCTTATTTTGATTATGGATATTCATGTGTAGAAAGTTTCTCTAGTTCTATTTTGTTCAAGAATGTTATTAAAGATTTTGGTCTTGATCCATATGTTGCAATTGAAATAGCTAAGAAATTTGCTGAGCACATTCGAATTCCTAAAAGTGGCTTTGATTATTATGTTGAACATGTTAAATCTTCTATTGTTGTCCCTAAATTTATTAAAGAAACACCAGTGTCATCTGTAGTAATAGAAGAATATATTGAACCACCTCCCTATCCTAAAAAAGTTAAAGAGAATTTGCTTATTGCTGTTGCTGACAAAAGTAGAAAGAGATGTTCTCAACCTAAAGAACAGGTGGAAGTCAAGAACCAAGTCTCTATTATTAATTAATTAAATGAAGAAGATCCTGTTGATGTTTATTTATGTGAAGATGCTACCAAAGTTATTAAAGGGAATTCATCCAAAGTTGGTAAGCCAATTATATCATGCTCTATTGGGACTTCTTGTTATCATGGTTTATGTGATATTGGAGCAAGCATTAGTGTCATTCCATATTCTCTCTATCAAGAAATTAAGCCTGATATTGATCCTATCACCATGGAAGAAACAGGTATGACCATTCAGCTTGCTAATAAAGATTATATTAGTCCCTTTGGAATTGTTAGAGATGTTGAAGTATTGGTAGGGAAAATAAAATATCCTACTGATTTTATTGTGCTTGGTTGTCCACAAGATTCTTTCTGTCCTATTATATTTGGTAGACCTTTCTTACATACTGTTGGTGCTGAAATTGATTTGCCTAGAGAAAGGGTGTTTATTGAATGTGCTGGAGAGAAACTTGAATTTAATTTTTCTAAATTTGCTGATAAACCTGCTAAGAAAGAACCAAAATCTAAAGATATAATTGAAACTCTTGCTCATATAGCTGTAGCTTCATCAGACGTGGTGGAACGTTATATGCTTAATCAGGAAGAACCATTTAATGATGCAGAAAAAGAAGCTTTAGAACAAATATTATGGCAGCAACCTCCACAATTACAATTGCATATCCCACCTGATAATCTAGGAGTACTCCCACCTCCTAAAGGAGATCCTAGTTTTGAATTAAAGCCTTTGCCTGAAAATCTGAAATATGCATACTTGGATAAGAAAAATATATATCTTGTTATTATTAGTGCTAACCTTTCAGCTGAGGAAGAAGAGAAATTACTTGATGTGCTTAAAGCTCACCGTAAGGCTATTGGTTATTCTCTTGGTGATCTTAAGGGCATAAGTCCAGCTCTATGTATGCATAATATTAATTTGGAAGAAGATGCTAAACCTGTTGTTGATTTCCAACGCCGTCTACATCAAAAAATGAAGGAAGTGGTAAGAAAGGAGGTAATTCGACTCATAGAGGCAGGTATTATTTATCCTATAGCTGATAGTAAATGGGTCAGTCATGTTCATTGTGTTCCTAAGAAAGATGGAATTACTGTGGTTCCTAATAAAGATGACGAACTTGTTGCTCAACGTACTGTTGTTGGTTATAGAATGTGCATTGATTATAGAAAATTAAATAAAGCAACTCGTAAGGACCATTATCCATTGCCCTTTATTGATCAAATGCTAGAGAGATTATCTAAACATTCTCACTTTTTTTATTTAGATGGGTATTCAGGCTTCTCTCAA
This sequence comes from Alopecurus myosuroides, assembly GCA_028641055.1. Lineage (NCBI taxonomy): Eukaryota > Viridiplantae > Streptophyta > Magnoliopsida > Poales > Poaceae > Alopecurus > Alopecurus myosuroides. Next base: position 199,977,126 of record CM054061.1, read on the forward strand.
ATTCCAGTTCATAGCGATGATCAGGAAAATACCACTTTTACTTGTCCATATGGTACATTTGCTTATATGAGAATGCCTTTTGGTTTATGTAATGCGCCTGCTACTTTTCAGAGATGCATGAATGCTATATTTGCTGATTATATTGAAAAGATAGTGGAAGTCTTTATGGATGATTTTTCGGTGTATGGTACTTCTTTCGATAATTGCTTGTTCAACCTTAACAAAGTTTTGCAACGTTGTGAAGACCAACACCTTGTTCTTAATTGGGAGAAGTGTCACTTTATGGTAACAGAGGGAATTGTTCTTGGGCATCGTATTTCTGGAAGAGGAATAGAAGTTGACCCAGCAAAAATTGAAGCTATTGAGAAATTACCATATCCAAGAGACATCAAAGGTATAAGAAGTTTTCTCGGTCATGCAGGTTTTTATCGTAGGTTCATTAAAGATTTCTCTAAAACATCAAAGCCTCTAACCAATCTTTTGCAGAAGGATGTTCTTTTTTCTTTTAATGATGATTGCATAGAACCTTTAGTGTTTTAAAGAAAGCCTTAATAACTACACCTATTATTCAACCTCCTGATTGGAACTTGACCTTTGAAATTATGTGTGATGCTAGTGATTATGCAGTTTGTCGGGGGGTTACCCCCGAGTAGGGGTAAGGCAGGTGCTAAAGGCAAGGTCAAGATGCTGTTTGACTGAGTAGCTGGCTACCCGGTAGACTGCTATCCGGCCGTACCCACCGATGGCCAGAAGGAAGAATCAAGGAAGTTATGTTCCTCCGAGTAGAGGAGTTGGTCCGAGTAGAGGGAGTGGTTTTCTACTCGGGCCAGAAGTCAATGGAGCCGTTCTGACAAAGGATCCCGCGTATCCCGCGTCCGTACGGCGTGCGGTTCAACTTACGGAGCGCGTGATTATCCGCGCTACGGCGTGGCTACAGTGCGGTAGCCGCCTGTCTAGTCATGTCACTGACAGAGGGGACAGGACAGGGCTAGGGGCCTACCCTATCTCACTGGCAAGGGTGGACAGGTCCCATCTCCGAACGGCGCGACGACTTACGGCGCCAGCGTCAGCGGGAACCCGGAGGCGTGCTCTGTTCTGCAGTGCTCCTGTCCTATCAGCTGTACCTTTTTGTCTTATTCTATTCGGCTCGGCACCAGCATATAAGGTGCCCTGCCCCCTCCTGTGCGAGGGTCGACACTCTGGATTGCTTCACTTCACACACAGAGAACTAGAGAGAAGAGTGGATACTCGGCTGAAGGCCTGTACTGTACTGTGGCTACTCGGTAAACACCCATATAAAGAGAGAGGCAGGAGTAGGGGTGGTACCTCCACACGAGGGCCCTGAACCTGGGTATGATCTTGTTGTTTGCAGTGCTAGAGACATTCCACACGCGGCTACTCGCCGTGTGATCCCTCCCCGAGCACCTCCAGCGTCCATCGGCCCCAAACATTAGCCATCCCATGGCATCTGCCGTGATACCACCACGACAGTTGGCGCCCACCATGGGGCAGACATCAGCGCTGGCTGGAGTCCATGTTTGGACGGGACTCATTCCTACTACTAGGGAGCGCGTGGTCTGTGGCCTTGTCCACAGATTCGGCTCCTTCGACTTCGTCACCGACAACGCTGGAGATTTCGGCGGGAGGCCCATGCCGGCAGGCGGCTCGGTGCTCTCCTTCGGCTTGCACCTCGTCTACGTCGCCACCACCGTCATCCGCGAGTTCCCAGAGGAGGTGCTGGTCGCGGAAGATCCTCCCGTTGTGCTCGCTGCCCGCGGAAGGCCAACTGGCTGCTCTGCGGACAGCGTGGAGGTGATGGTGACCGGCCCGGCTACCGATGCCGGAAAGGGCGCGGCCGCTGCCGCGGGAGTCATCGAGGAACCTGCTGGCCCGAGTGCTGGCCAGAGGGTCCATAAGCCCTACGAGAAGGACTCAAACATCCCTCTTTCCACTACACCGACGATACCGGCATCCGCCGTGCGGATGGGAATGCCGCCTCCCACCGAGCTCGAGCTCTTGACCATGAGGGCGCAGCTCGACCAGCAGCGCCAGGCGCTGCTCGCCGAGCACCTGGAGCTAGAGAAGGTTAGGCTTGAGCTTAGCCTAGACCAGAACGAGTACAACAAGGCCCATGGCTTTACTCCTGTTGTTAGGAAGCCTAGCAAAGTACGTGCTACTCGTCGCAACTTAGGCGCCGAGATGGCAGTAGTTGGTGAGGCTCCTAGCCAGTCTGCCATTGTAAACACTGCTACCGGGCCCAGATACAACACCCTCGCCAAAACACTTAGAGCTGCAGAGGCCGTAGCTGCTGAGTTGCCAAACCTTGCCGGCAACGCGCCCGCTAGGCAGCAGGAGAGGCTCAATGAGTTAGTGCTAGAAGCTGCTAGGCAGAATGAGGAGTCCCGGAAAGCCAATCCGGGTGCTGGTGCTTCTCAGATTGTGCACTCGCGTGTAGCGGGATCTCATGACCAGGCGTCATCACCGCTCCCCAACCGCGAGAGGGACCAGAGTGTGCACTCTGGGAAGAGTAGACAGATGCAGGTGTACGACCTGGCTCTCGCCGCAAAACAGCGCGCTGTGCCGCGAGAGTCTGGTCAAAAGCACAACTCTGCAGGAGCGGGCTATCAAGCCCATAAAGCTCACAGCAAGGGGCAAGATGGAGACAACGCGGGGCCTTCTCGGCGTCCTGCTGCTCAGCCTACTCGGCAAGGGACGCAGCAGCCTGCTGCAGCACAGCCGCGTGCGGCCGCGCCAGCAGCCAACCCTGTGGTGCAACCCGCTGTTGTGCAGGAGAACAGATATGATGGTGGCTACTCGGCGATGGGGCTAGCCGGATATGCTGACCCAAGGAATGTTGCTGATCGTCTGGGTGACCGCATGTTGGAGCCTAGTGATGCAAGGTACAAGCTGGACCGGATTAATCTGTCCGCGCAACTCGAGAACAAGGGGCCGCCTGGCCCAGAATGCTTTGGCCCTCGCATCATGAACGAGCCATCAGTGAACCACTTTCAGCTGGCCAGGGGAACCAAGTGCTACAATGGCAGCACCAAGCCATAGGACTGGTTGAGTGACTACGTCACAGCCGTGCACATTGCAGGCGGCAACCAGAGATGGGATGTGCGGTATGTTCCGCAGATGCTAGAGGGTCCAGCTCGGACTTGGCTCAACAACCTGCCCAAGGACAGTATCAATTGCTGGCTGGACTTCTCGGAGGCCTTCATCAGCAACTTCACCAGCACCTACAAGAGGCCGAATAGGCCGCAGCAGTTGTCCGCTTGCAAGCAGCGGGAAGACAAGACCGACCGCGAGTATCTTACTCGGTGGAGCACCTTGAGGAACACCTGTGAAGGTGTGAATGAGGCCTAGGCCATTACTTGGTTTGCGCAGGGCTGCAGGCATGGCAGCATGTTGTGGCAGAAGCTGCAGCGCGAGATGCCGAGTACTCTTGCTGAGACCATCAAGATCGCAGACATGTATGCACTCGGCGACCCAACTCAGCCTCTGATGGACTCTCCTGAGCCGAGAAGGAACTACAACAGCAACAAGCGCAATGATTTCCGCAACAAGCGCAGAGGTGACCGGATTGATACTCGGTATGATCCCGAGGAGGTGAATGCTGTGACTACGGCTGCTGGGAGTAGCCAAAGGCAAAAAAACTGCTGGAGCCCAGTACGGGCAAAACCAGAATCAGGGCCAAGGCATCAAGAAGCCGTACAGTGCTCCCCAGCAGGGTAACGGCAACTCGGATCCGGCTCCGAACTTTGTCTTTGGGAGCATGAGGGATGGGCCTTGCAGCTTCCATACTCGGCATCCGGCCAGGCCAGCCAACCACACTACTCGGCAATGCAGCTGGTGGGAACAGATCAAGAATGAGGGCCTGCCCCCTCCTCCTCCTCTGCCAGCTGCGAATGCCAATGTGCAGCCTACTCGGGCACCTGCTCCCAGGCCTGCAGCTTTTCCGAGAAGAGAGAATGTGAACCAGGTGGCTTTAGGAGCCAATCGCTACTTCAACAACGACGGTTACCGCAACTACTACAACAACGACTGCAACCGCAACTTCTACACCCGCAACAACAACAGGAACAACAACAACAACAACCAAGGTAACAACAACAACAGCAACAATGGTGGTGGAGACCGCAACCAGTACCAGGAACACCACGAGAGCTACATGATCTTCACCTCGGAGCCCGCCGACAAGCAGTCTCTGCACAGGCGCGCGATGGAGGTCAATGTTGTGATCCCTGTTGTGCCTCACTACCTGCACTGGTGCAACCAAGAGATCACGTGGTCCAGAGCTGATCATCCTAGGGTGATGCCCAACACGGGTAGCTATGCTTTGGTGGTGGATCCCACCTTCTTGGGTACTCAGAAGAATGTCAGGTTCAGCAAGGTCCTGATCGACAATGGCAGCAGCATCAACATTATGTACAGAGACACACTCGAGAAGCTCGGGATGGACGAGAACATGTTGCTACCCAGCAGGACCACTTTCCATGGCATTGTGCCGGGAGTGTCTTGCTCCCCGATTGGCCGCGTATGGATAGACGTCCTATTCGGTACCAGGGAGAACTGCCGCACTGAGAGCTTGGCGTTCGAGGTGGTTGATCACCAGAGCCCATACCATGCCCTACTCGGTAGGCCTGCCCTCAGCAAGTTCATGGCTTCAACCCATGCTACATACTTGAAGATGAAGATCCCTGGTCCCAATGGAGTCATCACCATCTCTGGTGATTACAAGTGGTCTTTGGAGTGTGCCTCTGCTGGTTCCCAGCTGGCGGAATCCATGGTCATTGCTGCCGAGAAGAAGAAGATGTATGAGGTGGTGGCTATGGCGCAAGCAGCGCAAGGTGGTGCGCCTGGCATGCCGAGTTCCCAGTACGGGACATCGTTCCAGGCGTCCCAGGAGACAAAGAAGGTCCAGGTTGATTTTGAGTTCCCAGACCGTGTTGCCATCATTGGCGCCGGGTTGGGATAGAAATAGGAAAGCGAGCTCATCCACTTCCTCCGTGAGAATTGGGACGTCTTTGCCTGGTCCAATGAGGATTTGTCGGGTGTCCCGAGGGAGTTGGTTGAGCACTCGCTACATGTGCGGCATGATGCCAAGCCAGTGAAGCAGGCTATGCGCCGCTTTGGTGATGAGAGGAGGAAGGCTATCGGTGATCAGATCACCAAGTTGCTGATAAGCAACTTTATCATGGAGGTATTGCATCCGGACTGGCTAGCCAACCCGGTTATGGTTGAGAAGAAGAAGAAGGACCCTAAGGCGGATACCGCATGGCGCATGTGCGTGGACTACACCGACCTGAACAAGGTCTGCCCCAAGGATCCCTTTCCGCTACCCCGCATAGATCAGGTGATCGGTTCCATTGCTGGTTGTGAGCTTTTGTCTTTCATAGATGCCTACTCTGGTTTTCATCAGAAAGCTCTCAACCCTGCTGATCAAATAAAGACTGCCTTTATTACCCCGTACGGGGCTTATTGCTATCGTGTCATGTGCTTTGGGTTGCGGAATGCTGGGGCTACCTATCAGAGATGCATGCAGAAATGCTTGCATGATCAAATTGGCAAAAATGTGCACGTGTACGTAGATGACATTGTCATCAAAACGAATAAAACACATATTCTGCTTAGTGACATTGAGGAAACATTTTCCAACTTGCGCAAGTACAAGATGAAGTTGAATCCGACTAAATGCACCTTTGGCATCCCGGCTGGCAAGCTACTCGGCTTCTTGGTATCCAGTCGGGGCATTGAGGCCAATCCTTCAAAGATAAAAGCTATAGAGAGCATGTCTTTGCCGAGATCACTGAAGGATGTGCAAAAGTTCACTGGTTGCTTGGCTTCTCTAAGCCGCTTCCTGGGCAGAATGGGCGAGAAGGCCTTGCCTCTGTATCAATTGATGAAAAAGAGTGACAAGTTTGTGTGGACACCGCAAGCTGATGTAGCATTCAAGGAGTTGAAAGCCATGCTGGGTAGCGCTCCTATCTTGGCTAGTCCGCTACCCAAAGAGCCAATGCTGTTGTACATTGCTGCGACTAACCAAGTGGTCAGTGTTGTGATTGTGGTGGAGAGAGAAGAGGAAGGCAAGACTGTGCAGCGGCCAGTATACTATCTCAGTGAAGTGATGTCCAGCTCCAAGCAGAACTACCCGCATTACCAGAAGATGACTTACGGCGTGTACCAGGGCGCCGAGAAGCTGAAGCACTATTTTCAAGAGCATCCCATCACTGTGGTGAGTTCTGCTCCCATCTCGGACATCATGGGCAACAAGGAGGCAAGTGGCAGAGTAGCCAAGTGGGCGATTGAGCTAGCCGCGTACACTCCTGCGTATGCGAGAAGAGAAGCCATCAAGTCTCAGATCCTAGCAGATTTTCTGGTAGATTGGGCTGAGGTGCAGTATGAGCCTCCTTCTCCGGTAGCCAACTACTGGAAGATGCATTTTGATGGCTCCAAAGGGAAGGAAGGCCTTGGTGCTGGCGTGGTGCTCACTTCACCCAAGCGAGATCAACTCAAGTATGTGCTGCAGTTCCATTTCAAGGCATCCAACAATGTAGCAGAGTACGAGGCTGTGGTACATGGCTTGAAGGTAGCCAAGGAAGTTGGCGTGCAGCGCATCGTATGCTATGGCGACTCGGATCTGGTGGTGCAGCAAGTATCAGGCACCTGGGATGCTCTGGATGCCAACATGGCTTCATATCGGTTTCTGGTGCAAACCATGACTGGGTTCTTTGAAGGGTGCGAGTTCAAGCACATACACCGAGCAGAGAATGAGGCAGCTGATGAGCTGTCCAAGTTGGGGTCTTCTCGGCAGTACATCCCAGCTGGGGTTGCCTTAGAGCATTTGAGAAAGCCATCTATCAAGCCATCCCCCAACTCGGAATCCATATTCGTTCCTTCTCTGCCCGGCGAGGAAGCTGTTCCCATGGAGATTGACTGGGAGGGTGCAAAAGAGAACCCGGGGACTGCCGTCTCCATCCCGGGGACTGGCACCTGCAACCCGGGGACTGTCCCTCCTAACTCGGGGACTGACCCTCCTAACTCGGGGATTGCCCCTCCTAACTCGGGGACTGTCGCATTCATTGAGGGGGTCCTTGCTGAGTGCTCGGGGACCCGGGGACTCGTCTCCAACTCAGAAGAAGAAGAAGAAGTGGTGGCTGATCCAATGGAACTGGACGAACCAGTGTTTCCCATCCGGGAGACACCGAGTTGGGCTTTGCCCATATTATCCTTTCTAAAGGACGGCACCTTGCCGAGTGATGAGGTTACATCGAGGCAAATTCAGAGAAGATCCAAGGGCTATACAATCTTCAGAGATGTGCTGCATAAAAGAAGTCCTACTGGCGTGCTGCAGCGCTGTGTAGAGCCAGAGGAAGGAGAAGAAATTATGGTGGAGATACATCAAGGGGAATGCGGGCATCATGCCTCTTCTCGGGCTCTGGTCAACAAGGCCTTTCGGCATGGCTTCTTTTGGCCCACTGCCTTGAAGCAAGCTGAAGATATCGTGAGAAAGTGCAACGGCTGCCAAAGATTTGCAAGTAAGATTCATATGCCAGCTTCCGAGTTGAAGACCATTCCCATTACTTGGCCATTTGCTGTTTGGTGCTTGGATATGGTGGGTCCTTTCAAGCCGGCTAGAGGCAACATGACTCACATCTTGGTCATGGTTGACAAGTTCACAAAGTGGATTGAGGTGAAGCCTATTCGGAAGTGTGATGGGGCCACTGCTGTGAGTTTCCTGAAGGATGTGATCCTGAGATATGGCTACCCACACAGCATTATCACGGATAATGGCACAAACTTTGCTGAGGGTGTTTTCGCAAGGTTTTGCAGAGATAAGCATATTCGGCTAGATGTTGCATCTGTTGCGCATCTCGCCTCCAATGGGCAAGTTGAAAGAGCGAATGGCATGGTGCTACCCGGCATAAAGCCAAGGCTGATTGAGCCGCTGCTAAAAACACCTGGGTGTTGGCTAGACGAGTTGCCAGCAGTGTTGTGGAGTCTAAGGACTACCCCTAGCCGGTCAACCGGCTACACACCATTCTTCCTGGTATATGGAGCTGAGGCCGTGTTGCCCACTGACCTAGAGCATGAATCGCCCCGTGTAACGCTCTACACAGAGGCAGAGGCTAGAGAAGCTCAAGAAAATGACGTTGACCTGCTAGAAGAAGCAAGAGAGCTAACTCTGTCACGTTCAGTTGTTTACCAGCAAAATTTGAGGCGTTATCATAGTCGGAAAGTGAACCCAAGGGTTTTCCGAGAAGGAGACATGGTGCTTAGGCTCGTGCAACGCACGGCCGGGATGCACAAGCTTTCCCCTCCGTGGGAAGGGCCTTTCATTGTGGGAAAGGCCTTGCACAATGATGCCTACTATCTAATTGACACACAGCCACCCCAGAAGAACAGGCCGGATAGAGCTGGAGAGGAATCCAAGCGCCCTTGGAATGTAGCTCTACTCCGATGTTTTCACTCATGAGCAAAATGTGTATGTATATTCTTATCCGAGTTAAACTCCTATTCGGCAATCTGAAATTGAACTCGGGGACTGCCCTCGTCCAAATTGTTCCTTGTGTTTTCTCTGTTTTACTTTGTCTATTCGGTTGAACCACTTAGAATTTCAAAAGCATACAAAGTAGTGTGTTTAAACTCACCGGACACTCTGCGACTCTGCTGCTGTCCGCAACCCGGCTTCATGGCAAGCCAGAGAACAAGCCAAAGGGTCAATGAACACATGAAAAATTTCAAAGGAAAGGAAGCGGGTGGCAACCGAATAGAGTGTTTTTTACTGTTTTTTATTTTCGGCTAAGTGGTGGGCAGCGTTACTATGATTTTTCTAAGTGGCTAAGTATTTGAAACTCCAACTTAGAACTCTTGTGACTCGACTACCAAAAAAGCAACAAGTTGCAGGTAAGAGCTGAGATAAAAAGGAAGAGCGGATAAAAAATGCAACTCGGGGACTTGCATATTAACGCAACCCGGCATTGAGCCAGAGTTGCTAAGAACCTCAACTAAGATAAAATTGGGTAGCAACAAAAGACTTAATAGTTTGATACATTTGCACCCGGCATCCCGGGGATCTGATAAAAGTTCTAGAGAATAAGTTTTTTCAGGAGTCACTCCTTGGCAGCATCGGTGTTGTCCGCAGCTTTATCATCAGCTTCAGCCTTCTCGGCATCAGCATCAGCCTTAGCGCTCTCGGCATCCGCTTCAGTGTTGGCGTTGGTGGCTGGCTCTGAGGTTGCAGTGGAGACGGAGATGGGATCTGTGGCCAAGGTCGATGCAGCAGACTGGAAGCTGGGCATCAGGAAGCTGCTGGTTGCGCCCAGCTCGGGGGCCGCTTGCTGGATCACCATCTCGGTGGTGATGGTGGTCTCCTCGGCGTTGGTTTGCGGCTTCTCGGCGTCAGCGTCAACCTTGGCCTTCCCCTTCCCCTTCCCGGACCCTCCCTTGGCGGCATCCTCTTCGAACATGCTCAAGTCCTCCGACTCGATGTCCTCATCTTCATCGTCGTCCTCTTCCTCAGCTTCAGTGTCTGGCTCGGGGAGGCCGTCGATGTAGGTGGCGGTGTCCGCGTAGGAGGCTACCTCATAGGCTGCTGCTTTCCGGCGAGCAACGCAATCGAGATCCTTGGTCCATTTGGAGTCTTGGCGCATCTCAAGGATCCTGTCGAGGTTGAGTTTCTCATACCAGCTGCAGATAAAATGAAGCAACTCATCCGCTCCTGCCCGAGCTGCCAAAGCGCGCCATTTCTTCAACTCGGCCTTCACGCCGTCCAGCTTCTCGGCGAGCACGCTGAAGCTGTCTAGCGCAGATTGATCCGGCCAGAACAGATCATGAAGTTTATACGCGGTGGACACCATGGTGGTGCCCAAGCCCTTGAGTTGGCGGAGCTGGGTCTTGATGCTCAGAAGATTGTCGTTGACACTGGACTTGGTGTCAATGGGCAGCCCGGATGCAGCTCAGAGTTCTTGTGCCTTAGCCAAAGCAGGCGTGCTAGCGGCGCGGAGATCAGGGAAGATATCTGAAAGAAAAACCAGCAAGAGTTGGAAAGGGAGGCAGAGAAGAGATAAAAGCCGGGTAGAAAGGAGAAGAAGAGAAACAACCAAATGCAGAGAAGAGAAGACTTACGTTTGAGATCCACCAGCAGCGCATCCAACTTTATCTTCCAGTCCTCCTCGTCAGCAATGTGCCTGTCTTCAACGCGGCGTGCATTGGACATTTGGAGGACGAGCTGCGCGTTGTGATCCTTCAGCACCGAGATCTCCATCTCAAGCGCCTTCTCTTTGGCCTTGGCTGCTGTCTTGATCTCCTCCTTCTCGGCAGCTTGATCCAAGGCATCCTGGAGGGCAGTCTTAAGCTGGACCAGCAACTGCTCGAACTCGGCGCGCTCTGTGTCGCGTTCCTTCTGGAGCTCCGCGTCTCGGGTAGCCAGCTGCTGCTGCACCTCGGCAGGCATCAAGCAGTTGAGATGCTGCTCCCGGAATTTGCCTGTAGAGTAAACAAAGTTAGAGCAAAAAGCAAACGTGGGCGTAAACACAAAACGCACAAACCGAATAGCTGAAAGCTTACTCTCTATCTCAGAAAGTTGGAGAGCGCGGTCCAGTGCCGCCTGCTCCATTGCTGCATCATCTTTGCGTTCGGCTTCAAAAGCCGTGATGCGGTTCTTGGCCACGCTGTGGTTCCAAAGCAGCCGGCGGAACACATTGGTCCTCTTCAGGAGGCTATTCTGTGGAAGAGAAGAAAAAGAGTTAGAAGTTTTTTGAAGATTTGGCCCGAGAAGACGGCAACTCGGTTGAGTACCCGTCTACTCGGCCCGAATCTCGGGGACTGGGGAGTAGCTAAGAAAAAAAGAAGAGAAGAAGAAAAGAAAAACTGCAACTCGGAAAAGCAAGAAAAAACTTACAGCATATGTTTGCTCGACGTCCTCGGCGGCCTTGCGGAGGCAGAACAGCTTCCCGGCTAGTGTGCAGGTGTCGGAGGCAATGGTCATTGGAACAGAGCCGATGTCGGCCTTGTTCCAGTCGACGCGGTAGTGGTCAACAGCGCCCAAGGTGCTGCCGTTCCACTTCTCGATGTCGTGAGCGTCGCTCTCCCAGACCTTGTCCACGAAGCCTACCCGGTCCAGGACCGCGGTTAGCCCTTCTGATTCAATCTCGTCCTCACCGGCTTCGCGCGAGTGGAACTTCAGAGGTTGCTTGGTCTTGTCCTGGGCAGCCACAACCTTGGCCTGGCCTTCCTTCAGGGCGGAAAGGCGCTTCTCGCCCTTGGCCAGGGAGATGCTGTGCTGCTGGGACACCTCCAGCAGGTATGATGGCCAGCTGCCTTGTGCGCGGGCAGCACCTCCAGCACTCGACCCTTCGCCTGGGCCAGCAGATCCAGCAGCAGCGCCAATGGTGAGTTGCGTGCTCTTTGGTGCCTTGGGTGGCGGCATCAGATCCCCGTACTGCGCAACCTTGCGCGGTGGATTCTTCCGAACAACTGTAGCTTCAGGCTTGACGGCCTTCTTGGGAGCAGTGTCCGCCCGAGAAGCGGACGAAGGCGCTTGGCGTGAAGTGGGTGGAGGCATAAGTTGAGAAGCAGTCTTGGGTGTGTTCTGTTTGGCTGGAGGGCTTGGTGCAGTTGGTGGAGTAGCCTGCTGGGTAGGCGGCACAGGGGGCCGGCTACCCTGCGCAGCTTCTGGCTGCGCTTGGCTCTGGAGCACGGGCTCCACCACGGTCTTCTCAACCCGCTGCCCGGCAGCGGGATCAGGTCTTTGTGTCAACATGTTCTTCTACCCGCGGCCTGGCCGCGGGGTCATCTTGAGCTGCAGCTTGTTCTTCATGCTGCTCGGTGTTGTCATCCGGCTGCTCAAGGGCGGCACGGTCTTGGTTCTCAGCATCTTGTTCAACATTCTCCCCAGCTGAGGTAGCTGGGGGAGAGGGAGGCGTCTCGTTGTGAGCAGCATCCTGCGCACTCTGGTACGCGTAGGTCTGCTGCTCCAAGTTCTCATCATCTTGGTCACCAGCGCCCTTGTTCTCGGCTATGGGGTTCTACTCGGAGCAACATGCAAACACAAAGCATATTGGGCTAAGTATTTCTACCCAGCAGGACATGCAAACATAAAGCATATAAAACCAAAGGGGTATTTTGTGATGTCCAACTCGGAATAACATGCAAACACAAAGCATATTCAGCTGAGGATTTCTATTCGGCATGGCATGCAAACACAAAGCATAAAAAAGCCAAGAGGATATTTGTGGTATTCTACTTGGTGCACCATCCAAAAACTAAGCATACAAAGCTGAGAAGCCATCTACTCGGTATCAAAGTGCAGAAGTAAAGCATAGAGTACTAACCTGTCCAATACGCTTGGTGCGGCTATACGGCTCGAAGCCATAAAGCCAATTGTCATTCAGCGTGGTGTGCATGATGGACCTGGCCCAGACAGCCACCTCAGACTTAGTGAGCTCGAAAGTTGTGGTCCTTGTGCAGTCACGGGCTCCTCCCATGTAGCACATCTTGTGCGAGCGGCGCTGGAGCGGGAGTACCCGGCGTGAGATCCAGCATGCAATTGGATCATCCTGGCGAAGCCCCTCCTTGCGCAACTCGGCCAGGCGTCGCTCAACCTGGATGACGTCCTCGATGGTGGCCTTCGGGTGGTAGCCCCAGTTCTGCTGAGTTGGCAGGGCGTTCTTGAACTTGGGAAGGCCTATCCGGTCCTGGATCGGCTTCCCCTCTTCGGTGGCGACATTCTTCACATATAGAAAGTCGCGCTGCCACTTGCGCACAGATTCCAATCCCTTAGCTCGTGGATGGCTACCAGTGGAGCGCTGCAGCATCATAGCGCATCCCGTCTGGGTCATGGCGCGGGCGCCATCGGTCTTTCCTGGGTTGGGGATACTCTGTTTGCGGAGAAAGAAGTACCGCGCCCAGGTGTGGATAGTTGGGTACACGCCCAGAAAGGCCTCGTAGACCACGGCGTGGGTGGAGAGCATGATGAGAGAGTTGGGTGGAAGATGGTGTGGCTGAAGGCCAAAGTGGTTCGGGAATTTGGAGAAGAAATCGGAAATCGGAAGGCCGAAGCCGCGTTTGAAGTGCGCAAGAAAGACGACATATTCGTCTTTCTCTGGTTTGGGTACGATCTCCGTACCTGGATGGAGGCACATCACGCCGGGAGGCACGCGGCGCGTGTTCACGACCCATTGGCAATCCTCGACGGTGACCTCAGAGCCTTCCTAGCCGGCGCGGGCGGCGGCATCATCATCTCCGTGGGCAGCCATTGCGAAAGAGATGCGCGGGGGAGATTGGAGGCGGAGGCGCTAGTGGGAGATGCGGATCGGAGTTTGGAGGCGGAAGAAATCTCTCTCTGTCTCTCCGGCGGCGCGTGGAGCAGCGGCGCGGCAAGCGGTTGCGGTGGCGGTGTGCTCGACGGCGGCGGAGAGACGAAGGGGCAGGAGATGGGAAAGAGCAGGAAAGAGAAGAGGGGAGCGTCGAGGGGGTATTTATCTCGCTCCCTCGAGTTGCAGTTACTGGTGAGTTAACCGTGGATTGATCGTGCGCGGAGATCGTGCGGCGTGGGTTGCGCAACCGTTAGAAATGCACACAGCGCATACTGCGCGCGTAACGGGCGCAGTTAATCCCACGTCGAGATCGTGGGCGATTTAGTGCGGTTGAAGTGACTTAACAGGCTAGTGGGCCCGAGGTGCAGTTATTGGCGCGTGTCCTGCGGTATCCCAGGCACCGAGGCGTCGGGGGTACGGGGGTGTGACACGTGCCCCGTAGCAACACGCAGAAGTGGATTCGCACCGTTTCGGAGGGATTGTGTTTCGAGATTTCGCTAAGTCATTTTACTCGGCATCTCCAAAGAAGGGTGTTGCTACTCGGAGAAGTAGAGATTCAAGCAAGAGTTAAGGGCTACACAGAGGTGCTACTCGGCCCCTTTCCAGTTACAGAGGCAAGGTTTGTTTTTAAGCTGGCAGGGCCCAGTGAACGAGTTCGCAAGACTCTACCAGCTTCGGGGACTAATGTCGGGGGGTTACCCCCGAGTAGAGGTAAGGCAGGTGCTAAAGGCAAGGTCAAGATGTTGTTTGACTGAGTAGCTGGCTACCCGGTACTTGCTACCCGGTAGGCTGCTATCCGGCCGTACCCACCGATGGCCAGAAGGAAGAATCAAGGAAGTTATGTTCCTCCGAGTAGAGGAGTTGGTCCGAGTAGAGGGAGTGGTTTCCTACTCGGGCCAGAAGTCAATGGAGCCGTTCTGACAAAGGATCCCGCGTATCCTGCGTCTGTATGGCGTGCGGTTCAACTTACGGAGCGCGTGATTATCCGCGCTACCGCGTGGCTACAGTGCGGTAGGCGCCTGTCTAGTCCTGTCACTGACAGAGGGGACAGGACAGGGCTAGGGGCCTACCCTATCTCACTGACAAGGGTGGACATGTCCTATCTCCGAACGGCGCGACGACTTACGGCGCCAGCGTCAGCGGGAACCCGGAGGCGTGCTCTGTTCTGCAGTACTCCTGTCCTATCAGCTATACCTTTTAGTCTTATTCTATTCGGCTGGGCACCAGCATATAAGGTGCCCTGCCCCCTCCTGTGCGAGGGTCGACACTCTGGATTGCTTCACTTCACACAGAGAGAACTAGAGAGAAGAGTGGCTACTCGGTTGAAGGCATGTACTGTACTGTGGCTACTCGGTAAACACCCATATAAAGAGAGAGGCAGGAGTAGGGGTGTTACCTCCACACGAGGGCCCTGAACCTGGGTAAGATCTTGTTGTTTGCAGTGCTAGAGACATTCCGCACGCGGCTACTCGCCGTGTGATCCCTCCCCGAGCACCTCCAGCGTCCATCGGCCCCAAACATTAGCCATCCCATGGCATCTGCCGTGATACCACCACGACATAGTTGGAGCTGTTTTAGGCCAAAGGGTTGATAAGAAATTGAATGTTATTTACTATGCTAGTAAAACACTAGATGGTGCTCAAAGAAATTATGCTACAACTGAAAAAGAATTTTTAGCGGTAATATTTGCATGTTATAAATTTAGATCTTACATAATTGATTCAAAAGTCACTGTGCACTCTGATCATTCTGCTATTAAATATTTGATGAATAAGAAAGATGCTAAGCCTAGGCTAATAAGATGGGTACTTTTGTTGCAAGAATTTGATTTACACATAGTAGATAGGAAAGGAGAAGATAATCCCGTAGCTGATCATCTTTCTAGAATGGAAAATATACCTAATGATCCTATTCCTATTAATGATAGTTTTGCTAATGAACAACTTGCCCTTGTTAGTGGTTCTAGTGCTAAAGTTGCATCTCCTTGGTTTGCTAATTATGCAAATTTTATTGTTGGGAAAGTTATGCCACCACAATTTACTTACCAGCAAAGAAAGAAATTCTTTTATGACCTTAGACATTATTTTTGGGATGATCCATTCTTGTATAAGAAAAGTGTTGATGGCATTATTAGACGTTGTGTACCTGAGTATGAACAGGAGGCTATTATAAGAGATTGTCATGACAGTCCCTATGGAGGACATCATGCAGGAGATCGTACTGCAGCAAAGGTATTACAATGTGGTTTTTATTGGCCTACTCTATTCAAGGATTGTGCTGAATATGTTAAAACTTGTGATAAATGTCAAAGAGTAGGAAACATTGGTAGAAGGAATGAAATGCCTATGAACTATACATTACCACTTGAACCATTTGATGTGTGGGGTTTTGACTTTATGGGACCATTTCCTGCATCTAGTACAAAACATACTCACATTTTGGTTGATGTTGATTATGTTACAAAATGGGTAGAAGCAATTCCTACTAAGAGTGCAGACCATGCCACAACCATGCAAATGCTTAAAGAAATTATTTTCCCTAGATTTGGTGTTCCTAGATTTTTAATTACTGATGGTGGATCTCATTTTATGCATGGTGTTCTTAGAAAAACATTGGCAAAATATAATGGTAATCATAGAATTGCATCACCCTATCATCCTCAAACTAGTGGACAAGTTGAATTAAGTAATAGGGAAATTAAACTTATTTTAGAGAAAACAGTAAACAGAGCTAGATCTGATTGGCCACTTAAAATTAATGATGCATTGTGGGCTTATAGAACTGCTTATAAAAATCCTATGGGTATGTCTCCTTTTAAAATGGTTTATGGAAAAGCATGTCATTTACCCGTTGAATTAGAACATAAATCTAGATGGCTATTAAGAAATTAAATTTTGATTTAAAAACAGCGTGGGAGAAGAGATTGCTTGACCTAAATCTATTAGATGAATGGACGAATGAAGCATATGAAAGTGCAAAATTGTTTAAAGAGAAAGTTAAAATTTGGCATGACAAGAAAATTAAAAGAAAGGAATTTAAAGTGGGTGATCAAGTCCTATTGTACAACTCTCGTTTTAAGTTTTCTGCAGGGAAATTAGCTTCAAAATGGCAGGGTCCATTGGTAGTACAGGAGGTATACCGTTCGGGGGCCATCCGTCTTCACGGTGATATGAAAGGTAAACCTCATGTGGTCAATGGACAACTCCTAAAACATTATATTGCAGGAAAGAGCTTCATAGGAACCATCGAGGAGATAAAGTTAATAACACCGGAGGAGGTAATTGTAAGGGATCCTGCAGTTTCAGAAACCCAAATTCAATAATTTACAATTATTGTGTTTGGAAGTTTCTCGGAATTGCGTGAAATCTTACGGAACTCATTTTTTATGGAAATTAACGTGTGGGACAAGAAAATTGGAAGGAATTGGACCTCGAGGGGGAAAAGAGGACCCCACACGCGGCCAGATTCCTTGGCCGCGTGGAGGTACCCCTTTTCCTCCTCGGAGTCCCGTTCCGTCTCGTTTTCGACTCCGACGCTTCGTCTTACCCCAAAAATCGTCAATATATACCCCCTTTTGTCGATCTAATCCCGCACCGAGAGTTCTCGCACGATCTTTGTTTTGTCTATTCTGTCTGTCAGGTTTTCCAAGCCATGACTTCGGGAGACTCCTACCAATGCACCTCCATGGACGATGATGATGATGATCTTGAGGGCAACAGCCCCACATCCATCCACAGGAGGAATAGGAAGAGGAAGGACTACTCGGATGACGAGGATGTGGAGCTTCGCGATATCATGGATGAAGAACCTGACAAGGAAGATGACGAGGCCATCTTCGACATACCACCTCTTGCAACAGCACCTCCATCACCAATCCTTGTTGCTGGCGTACGGGTGAACATGTCTTTTGGAAACAAGAGACAGTCCGCACGTATGAGCACCGGAGGGAAGGCTCCAAGGCACTCACTTGCTAGCAAAAACGCAGTTTCTCCTCTTATTGGCAGGGAAATCCCACTGAGAAGAATTGCACTGGAGATTGGGATCACCTTATTCCCAAGAAGAAAGCACCAAGCCCGGAGTGGAAAACTCCCAAGGAGATGGTGGAGAAGGACCTCATGGAAAGGTTGGGAAAAGCTGCAGGAGCATTTGAGCAAGCCTATAACCTCATGATGCGCATCATTGGAGAGCTTGAAGACAACTATGAAGAGAAGAAGAAGAAAGAGTGGTGGGCTGAGTACGAGAAGAAGGGAGAATGAAGAAATTACCGCAACCATCTAAGCTTGGGGGAGTTTCACCTATCCCCCGTCTTTTATCAGCTTTATCATGTCTATCTAGTTTTGGTGTGTCTTGCTTTTATTATCTAGTTATCGTTTTCGTTTAGGCTTGAGTGAGCTCATTGAGCATTATCATGCATCCCCGTCTTATGGTTTATCAATGAATAATAAAGTATGGTGTCATCCATGATTCCCTTGTTTGGGGGATTTATGGGTAACACTCATGCAAATGAGCATGGCATATTTAGAGGTTTCAATCACATCTTGCCTTGAAATTAATTAACTTGAGTGTGTTGGACAATTGTAGAATTATCTCAATATGACATAAATCCACTATCTCTCTATTAGCTTAATGGCTATTCCGAGCATGTTCACCATGTTATAGTTTCATTTATGCTCTAAATTAAGATGCTTATGTTATTAATTGGCATGGGCTGAATTTGGGATAAGACTCTCACGAACTTTTGAATGCACACATTTATTTCTATTGCACTTAACAAACATGACCCATTAATGGGAGCTAAAATTTTTGTGCTTGACAAGGATTTTGGTTGGGAGTTGGCTAACACGTACATCACGTGAAAAGCTTTCAACATTGCACAAAGAAATTTTATATTTAGTTGATGTCATGTGCTTTTGTTTTTGGACTCCTTCCATGCCGAAATGAAATAGAGGAATAGTAAGTTTTGATGAGTAAGTATATATGACTAGAGAAATTGCATTGGGCCGCTAACCCAAGCCATGCTTGATTATGGTGGAAATTTACTTACAGCTAGAGTGGACTCTACAAACACATCCTACAATAAAATAAGAAGCTATGCATATAGTGAATGAAATAAAAAAGGATGATGAGTCTACTCCGTTTGTTCATCTTGTTATTGTGACATGGGCTGGTTTCTATGTCATGGGGCAAGAGGTACCTCTTTGCAATTCTCTATGATGTCATGAATACTTATTATGATTGTACAAAGCTTATTAGGAATCTTAAGTTGAGTAATCATGGAGTATGTTTTCACACTCACGGGGCATGAGACATTCAACCAACACCTTGTCAACCACATTACTTCAACATTCATAAATTAAGATGCTAATGATAAAGGGGCAATGAGAGTCTTACCCCAATGGATGCCACATTACAATTAGTAATTTAAGCTGAATAGTTTGGAAACTAAATGATACTTGATCATGTTTTACCTCTACTCATTTATCTTTCTCCAAATTAAAGAGTATAATTCGATTGTCCAACATACAATGGTTATTTGCTTTCAAAAGTATGGGGTGTTTGCTAGAGCTTAGAATATGTTATCCTTATGTGTATGAGTTCTATTCATTCATGTTGCATTATAACTGAACAAGATGATGATACAATGCCCGTATTTATTTATCAACCATAAGTCCACTGATGCATGTAATGATCTATGTCCTTATTTACTCGAGGACGAGCAAAGGTTTAAGCTTGGGGGAGTTGATACGTGCATTTTATATCATCATTTATACCCTCCATATAGGCATTATTGGGATGTTTTATCAATGTTATGTCATTGTTTTGCATGTTTTAGATGATTTTATGGGACTTTCCTACAAAGTCCCTATTTTTGGTATTTAATTTCTGGGTGTCACAAAAAACATGTTTTCATGTTTTTGATGTTTCAGGGGCTACAGGTATCCAAATTGCAAAAGGAAAGAAACCCTGACAGTTTTTCTTCGGGAGAAAGGCCGTGGGCACAAGACACAAAGGAGGAGGGCCAGGAGGCCCAAAAGGGGGTAGCCCACGCGGCCAGATTCCCTGGCCGCGTGTGGGGCCCCCAAATGGGCCCACAGCACCTCCTCCCCGAGGTCTTTTTGCTGACGACTCCGTCTTCCCCGAAAACGAACACCCTAATTTTCCCGAGACGAGACGGAGCCGCCAGGGCGGCGAAACTCTCCGTGGGGGAGACAGATCCTGCTGCTCCGGAGCTCCGGAGAAGGGGGAAATCATCCCCATCTCCTCCTTGGCAAGGGAGGAGGCATCTCCATCACCATCCTCACCAGCACCTGCATCTCCACCATCACCATCACCGTGATCCACTCTGTTCCCTTCATAGTTTGATCATTGCTACACCCTAGATACGTGTTATTGTACTCCGTTGCATGTTTGGGATTGAGTACTTGTCATTATTTGGTGGTGGATCCATTGTTTCAGATTGTGTTGTACCACATATGTCACCATACATGATCATGTTTGCACGTTGTGAGTAGTTCCCGCATGTTCCTGAGGGCATAGGATGAATTGGCAATGATTTGTTACATGAGATGAGTTGTTATTTTGTCTAGTATTTATCTTTTATGTGATTCTATGATGGTGTTGTACGAACGTCGACTGTACAACACTTCACCTACATGGGATCATAGGAGAACACCGTAGTGTAGTGACGTGATGATGTCTTTAGGTGACAGGAACTTGAGACAGAGTCGTTGAATTGCATTATGAGGGTACTTGTATCGGGGACCTTAGAGCATAAGGCTATGGTGGGACATCATGTCTTAATAATTCTCGTGCTGTCATTTAATTGGCCACGTGATGCATCATAAGGGGTGATAGTTTATTTATTTAGCTATTCCTATTTGTGGCTCCGTCCGAAGAAGATTAAAACTAGACAAGATATACAAACATGTTATGCAATGAATCACTATGCCAGTTAAATCCGTGCAGCCCTCGAGAACGTTTTCCACATATAAGACACAAACACACACTTGAGCTTGTCCTCTTGCGCATTAGAGGATTGGGCTTTGTCTCTCATTGAGACCTACTACTTGCTGCAATTTACTTTCCGCAATTTACTTTACTCGCACAGTTGCACTACACAATTAAAACACAAAAACACCTGTTGCTTTTATTATTCCTTTGCTATTCTACTTACCAGTTCCTTCTGCTCCTTGTGGGTTTGACAACCTTTCTAATTCGAAAAGTACTACAATTGATCTCCTGCACTTGGGAGCCATCACCCAGCTAGCTGATACCGTGCTCAATGCCCCTAGGGTTTCCTGTCCTCGCGCTTGCGACATCGGCGGCGAGTCTCTAATCCCCCGCGTTGGTTGCCTTTGATCCCTGCCGAGATCGGATTCCGTGTCCCTCTCAGCGTAGGAACCCCAACCTCGGTTGCTCTCTGGCGTCTACAAAAGCTAGAGGAGGCTCCCTCGATCTTGCGGATCTCAGCACGATTCTTCATCATGTCGGACGTTCGTTCGTCAAGCTCAGGTGGCGGCAGCAAAAGCTTACCGAAGAAGGCGACGGGGGAGGACGGATCAGAGGATGCAACGAGCTCCGAATTTCCTCGTGGAACGGGAATTAACTCTCTCTTTGATCGCCTAGGGATAGGAAAGGAGGAATTCGATGACCTAGTAATCGAAGAAACGGATGTGGATCTGGCGGAGTCTAAACGTTGGTTGGTTGTGGCTAGGGTGAATTGTGACAAGGGTTTTAGCCATGAGGCGTTCGAGCTACAGAGGCGTGCGGCTTGGAACCCGGCGAAGGAGATCTCTATCCGGCCTGTAGATGCTAAACGATTTGTCATCCAGTGTTTCTGTCTTGGTGACTGGGAGAAGGTCACTGAACATGGTCCATGGTAGTTTAGAGATTGGGTAGTCATCATTGCTCCCTATGACGGGCTCGGGGACCCGGAAGCAGTGGAGCTGGAGTTTATGCCTATCTCAATACAAATTCACAAAATTCCAGAAGCCTTCAGGAAGGAGGAAGTGGTGACGTTAATGGTCTTACGTCAGGTTGGGGAAGTTGTCAAAATCGAGATGCAACCCCCTGGTGCTTTCAGAGGTGATTTTGTTCGTGTTAGAATTAATCAAGATGTCCGTAAACTCCTATCTCGCTTCGTCTCAATCTCCCTCAGCGGAAAGAGATCGATCTTCATGGTTAAATATGAGAAGTTAGGGTTATTTTTCAATGCATGTGGATTCCTAGGACATACCCATAAAGAGTGCGGGTTTGGGGTTTTTGAGGAGGAGGATCTGAAATTTGAAGACTGGCTACATGCAAACCCCACGCGTGCTCGTGGTCCTGATGCAGGTAGAGGGGGTGCTCGTGGTGGTTTCTCCTCCACACACACTAGGGGCAGAGGACCTCAGGGGGAGGCTAGTAAGCATATCGTTAAAGGTTCCTTTGTCGATTGGCGTGTCCACCCAGAAAGGAAAGCGAACGAGACGGAGGAGGAACTTTCAGATACATGAACTAGTCCAGTTAAGATTACGGACCAACATATGGTAGAGGTAGAGAAAAGTTCCAAGAAAAGAATTTCTTTTGATAATTTGACTGTACCCAAGCCAAATAACCTTGCCCTTACAAATTCTATGGTGGTGGATGATCATAATCCAACAGTACCCGAAGAGCAGGGTGCTCTAGTTGAAAAGGACAAGAAGAGATACAAGAGAGAGGATGGAACTTCATGCTCGAGAAAATCTAATGGATCGACGACATCCCGTGAGGATGGCCGCCGGGAGGAATGAAAATATTAAGTTGGAACTGTCGAGGATTGGGTAAATCCTCGGCAGTTCGTGCGCTTTTGGTGCTCCTGGGGCGCTTAAAACCAGATGTTCTTTTCCTGTCCGAGACACATCTGAGTAAAGCTAGGGCAGAAAAGCTGAAGAGAAGAATGTTGTTTGATCACATGATCATGTCAGATAGTGATGGTAGAAGTGGAGGTTTGATTCTGCTTTGGAGAGATGAAATAAACGTCACTTCTTTTCTGGTACATAACAATTATTTGGATATCCGTATAGAAGAGAACTGTGCTACGGGATAGCGTATTACATGGCTATATGGAGAACCAAGTGGAGACAAGAAATATTAAACATGGGAGTACATTAGAACCCTTAAGCCAATGTTCAATCTCCCTTGGGTCTTAATTGGTGACTTCAATGAAATCATGTGGGGAACTGAAAAAGAAGGCGGGAACATGAGACCACAAAGATGCATGCAGGCATTTCGTGACACTTTGCAGGATTGTGAATTGGAGGACATGGATTTTGTCAGAGATGTATTCACATGGAGAAGAGGCAGAATTAGAGAGAGGTTGGACAGGGCCGTCTGCAATCAAAACTGGAATATTTTGTTTCCATTAGCTAGCCTAATCCATGAAGATTTCTCCAAATCAGATCATAGGCCGATTACTTTGGATACTAATTATATAGACAATGTCCATGCTCCTCGCCTGTCGGGGCCTAAGGAGTTCGAGGCCCGCTGGTTGCTAGAGGAGGATTTCGATGGCGTGGTGGGCTCGGCCTGGAATGCGGCCCAGCTGGAGCACCCGGGGAATTTTACTGCGAGGATCAATGTTGTACACTCGGCCCTGCATGCATGGGACCGGGAAACTCTCAAACTTCCGTATATCAGGATTACCGATCTTCAACGAGAACTGAATAAAATTATGGAGGGGCCTCTGTCCGATGAGGCTACTGCTCGACAACAAGAGATACAATTGAAGATTGAAAACATCATTGAATAGAAGGAGATTATGTGGGTGCAACTTAGCCGTGCAAATTGGATGAAGTTCGGTGACCGTAATACTAATTTGTTCCACAATTTTGCCACGGCTAGGAGAAAGCGCAACCTGATTAAGAAACTTCAGAATGATGAGGATATTTGGATTGAGGATCCAATTGATTTGTCTAACCATATCACTGAGTATTTTCAGAACCTTTTCATGTCAGAGATGGAACAGTCAAATCCAAGGGTAATTGAGAAGATAAAAACCTGTGTTTCTCCGGAGATGAATGCGCTTCTTTGTGTAGAGTACTCAAGGGAAGAGGTTCAGAAAGAGATCTTTAATATAGGGGATCTCAAAGCCCTGGGCCCGGATGGTATCCATGCCATATTCCATAAGAAATATTGGTCTCTATTTGGGAGGATTTAACTAATGAGGTTCTTGCAACGTTGAATGCGAGAAAAGTCCCCAAGGGGTGGAATGAAAGTACTATTGTGCTGATTCCAAAATTTGCTAGTCCAGAAAAGGTAACGCAATTTAGACCAGTTAGTCTTTGCAACATCATTTACAAAGTTATCTCAAAGATCCTTGTAGCTAGATTGAAGACTATTTTTCCTTGAAATTATCTCCCCTACTCAAAGTGCATTCGTTTCGTGCCGTCTTATTACCGACAATTTTCTGGTGGCTTACGAATCCTATCATGCTATAAAGAAGAAGACGGTGGGCAAATATGGTCTGCTATTAAGTTGGATATGCATAAGGCATATGATCGTGTTGAGTGAAGTTTCTTGGAGAAGGTGTTGGTGCAGATGGGCTTCAACCACCATTGGGTTTCTTTAATTATGGATTGTGTCCGTTCTGTTCGCTACCAAATCCGAATCAATGGGTCTAATTCAGATGTCATCACACCTTGCAGAGGGTTGCGTCAGGGAGACCCCATTTCACCATATTTGTTTCTTTTATGTGCCGAGGGACTCTCCAGTTTGTTGAAGTAGGAAGAGGAGAGGGGAAACTTGATTGGGGTGAAAGTCTGCCGTGACGCGCCTGCTGTCTCGCATTTTCTTTTTGCGGATGACTCTCTCATTCTTATGCGGGCTGACAGTGCAAATGCGAGAACTCTAAAGACTATTCTTCAAGATTACTGTCTTTTTTTGGGCCAATTAGTCAGTGAGAATAAATTGAGTATATTTTTCAGTCCGTGTACGTATGTTGAGACAAAGGTGGCGGCTTGCTCTAAGCTTAATATTCTGAGTGAAGCTATAACGGATAAATACTTGGGGCTGTCACCCCTTGTGGGAATTGACCGTACTGACTGTTTCTTGCACCTAGTGGATGATATTTGCTCGAGACTCAAAGGATTTAAGGAGAAGCTGCTCTCATATGGAGGTAAAGAGGTTTTAATTGAAAGCTATTGCGCATGCTATTCCCGCGTATGCAATGTCAGTGTTTAAGCTCCCCAAACAAGTGATCAAAGGGTTAACTGATGCAATGACCCAGTACTGGTGGGGAGATGAAGAAGGACATAAGCATATGCATTGCTTTGCGTGGTGGAAAATGTGTATCCAAAATAAGAAGGGTGGTACGGTTTTTAGGGACCTAGATGAAGAAGGACATAAGCATATGCATTGCTTTGCGTGGTGGAAAATGTGTATCCAAAATAAGAAGGGTGGTACGGTTTTTAGGGACCTACACTTTTTTAATCTAGGGGAAAATAGTTTTGAGAGCTAAATATTTCCCATCAGGGGACTTGCTTAACGCGGTGTTGAAAAAAAGGATATTCTTACACATGGCAAAGTATTTGGGCTGGTATTCAGACTTTCAAGAAAGGCTATATTTGGCAAGTTGGAGACAGGAAGAATACCAAAATTTGGGATGACCCCTGGATCCCCTCTAGTCCCTCGAGGAAACTAGTGACAAGGAGGACCGATAGTAGGATGTCTAGGGTGGCCGAACTCATTGATCCCTCTACCCGTTATTGGGATGTAACTAAACTTCGGGAACATTTTCTGTCTGTTGATGCGAACCGTATTCTGAAGATACCCCTAGCTATTGGATTGATGGAGGATTTTGTTTCGTGGAATAATAACAAGTTGGGACTATTTACGGTGAGATCAGCCTATTACACTGAATGGGACCATCAGCATGGTAATAAACTCCGAAGAACAAATGAGCAAAGTTCGTCTAGTACAAACCCGGTTTGGAGTAAAGTTTGGGCTATGAAGGTATCACCCAAGGTGAAAATTTTCTCTTGGCGCCTTCTTCATGGTACGATCACATGCAACTGCACATTGGCGAATAGACATATTATCAACAGCAGCCTGTGCCCAGTTTGCAATATTTACTATGAGGATACACTGCACGCATTCAGCGGCTCGTATTATCTGATCTCATTGATAGCCTTTCAACAATTGATAGAGAGGGGTTTGTTGTTTTTGAACTATTTTTAAATCAACCTGCAACCTGACACATCAGCTCCTAACCGGCAGGATATTGGTAGGCGCGAGTTGATTGCCACAGCTTGTTGGTATATTTGGTAGCAGCGCCGACAGATAAAACATGAGGGGTCGGTTTGCAATTCATCTAAATCAGCGCAAGCAATTTCGGCAATCACTTCAAATTATTTTTGAGCAAGCAAGAAGAACTCTGGGATTCGTCGGGGTGGATGGGAAAAACCAAAGGAAGGCTATACGAAACTGAATGTGGATGCCTCCTTCCATCGGGATATGGGTACATGTGCGACTGGTGCAGTTATACGGGATGACAAGGGAAATTTCATCGCCGCAAGTAACTGTGGTATTCCATCCATCAGCGATGCTGCTATGGCCGATGCCCGTGCTCTACGGAACGGCCTCATCCTTGCTGGCCAGGTGGGCTGTAGTAAATTGGTGATCAATTCGGACTGTATGGATGTTATCTCAGTCATGCATGACGGTGGAAACTCTATTAGACCCGCAGCGGCTATTTTTGAGGAATGCTCTTTTCTGTCGAGGGGTTTTACACACATTATTTTTAGTCATTGCCCTAGTGAGAGTAACTGTGTTGCTCATATTCTTGCTTCTAAGGCAGAGGGACCCCACACTGTAGTTTGGCTGGAGGATCCGCTGGATTTCCTTTTAGAGCAGCTCACCATTAATGTAACCATGTTCTGGACTCTTTGCAGCAAGTTTTATGACGCACTCTTTTCCTTACCAGAGTACCTAAGGGGGCTGGAAGGTTTTTAATGAGGCGGCTTGCTTGCATTATCTTTATATAGTATTTACTTTCAAAAAAAAACTAGCTGACACCGCAACTCATGCCGCTACAATAGAATAATTTGTTCGCTACTATTGGTCTCCGGTTTTGCTATAGTAGCATAATTTGTTTGCTACGAGAATTTCTGCAGTGTCTCCGGTGATGTCATTTTTTTGCTACAGTAGCACAGATTTTTTTTGCTATAATTGTTGTTCAGATTTGCTATAATAGTGCAAAGTGTTTGCTGTAATATCTCCGTGGAGGTCTCCAATGATGTCTCCGGCAAAGTCATTTTTTAATTTTTGTGTAGATGGACTTTTTTGCTACAATAGTACAATTTTTTTATGTTAATGAACCTTTTTTTTGCTTCGTAGGAGCAAAATCAAAATTGAGTGGAAATTTGGACATTTGCTACAATAGTGAACTTTTTTATTTCAATGAACTCTTTTTTTCTCCAAGTAGAAAACGCGGGATTGAGGGATAAAAGTGCGCTGGAGGACCCAGAGGATTTTCGTCATGTATCATTCAGAGGACGCCCATCATTACCCTCTGCTGAGAGGCGTTTCTGATTTGTATTGTGTGGACACGTCTTGTGGCTTAACGGGACTTGATCTATCAAATTGGAGGCCCAATCAGGCAGAAAGTGCGGTATAATTGGTCGCCTAAACCTACCATTGGCTTACCGTTTCTAATTTGGCACCGGTCAAATTATTGCATAACAACATAGGGCGTGTTTGGTTGCCGACGGAGCACCGAAGCAGGCTGCAGGGTTGCAAAAAATAGGTCGTTTGCTTGCCTGGCCCGACGCGCACACGCAAAAAAACGTCGGGAGAAATTTCCTTCACTCCCCACCATTTTCGGTCCTCTATTTCACCCCCTTCGGCTCACCGCCGGAACTCTCGCCACCATTTTTCCCTCTTCGAGTTCTACCCATTTGCAGGTTTTTCCAGTGAGTAGCAACGACATTTTCCCCTGATCGTCGCTGCAAGAGTCCTCTTCTACGAGATGTCGTTCTCCACCTCGACCCTGGTTGTCAGCAGTGTGGATGTTAGTAGTACACAAAACTCTCTTCGGGTAGACCTGAGTAGATCTTCGGTTTATCTTAGCAGATCTAGTACTTCTAGTCAACATAAAGCATGTGTAGATCTTTGGTTTATCTTAGCAGATCTTTTATTGGCGCAATTGTGGTGCGAGGGTTCATCTACGCAGGGTAGCTTCCATCCCTGCACCATAGTTGCACTTTTACATGACGAACTGAAGTTCATACATACTCAACCTAGAATCATTCCGAAGTGGAAGTGTGGATTGAGTCGATTGTGAATCATTTTGGGGTTGTTCATCTAACTAAGTCTGCAATTCAGCTTTAATCCCCATTAGTTTGTGTGTCATGACTAACTATGTCTTCATTGCAGGCACACCACGGGGACGAATGTTTCATCAACATCCCATTGGAAAACTATGCTCAGATGAAGATCATATTTGGCAAACCGGGTGTGCCGAATCCACTTGCGTTCGACACGCTGCAGCTTGCTCTTCGACACTTCATGGATCATGCAGACGAGCGCGATGCCTATCTTATCGGGACTAAAGAGGAAAGGAAGAGGTAGTTCTTCTCCTACTATCGTAGCCACTTCAGAGGGTGAGCTGATGATGATGCTACTGCTGTTGTGTTTAGCCGTCTTGCCCTAGATCCCCTATATTATGGCCCCTAATTATGTAGAACTTCGTAAACCTGATGCTAGTTGTGTATATTTTGCTAGGCGTTTGATACTAAACCCCTAAGACGATGAACCTGAGGTGCACCACCAGCTGTTGTTGTGCTGAATTAGTGGTGCTATTTTGCTAACTAGTATGCGTATATTTAGTCCAAAGTTCGATGGCATGCTGAATTTTGCTAACTTAGAGCATCCACAATGCAACATCGCCTAAGTAGACGCTTAAGTATTAAAAAATATCAAACAAAGAATAATCGGAAGATAAGCGCCCTCTCTCGCAACCCTCGGCGCTTTTGTGGGACGCTAGTTAAGCTCTTTCATGTGTTTCCTATTTCCACGCTCAAGCCAAAAGTCAGTTAGCGTCGGACGAAAGATTTTGTGTCGGGCGCCCAGGATCACAGCATGTAACTAATATTCATCGGGATTGTAATCCTAGTGCCTGCGATTTAGCGTCGCGTTGTGGGTGCTCTTACATGCCTATGCTTAGTTCAACTTACAGTAGTGGCTAGAGATACTTGAAAACATTGTACTGTCAGTTTTTGAAGCAACCAACCAAACCGGGCGACAGAGAAATTTCGTAGCCGGTACCAACTCCCGTTATCGTGGTGCGCATGACAACCAGGAGATGGGTTGTGGTGGTAGGGAAGCTGGAGATATTGCGTGGCATCGGTCGACCAGGCTCTCGGGTACTAGCTATAGCAGAAACATAGGTTACCTGCTACTACAACCAAATCAGGTGAAGCAACCAACCAAACCAGGCATCAAAGCGAGCGTGCAGCCGACACCATCTCCCTCCATTTTGGCGCGCACAGACACCAGGTGGGTGAAACTAGATATATTGGTGTCATAGGTTAATGATCAAGATGGTTAACTAGAGGGGGTGAATAGTTTAACTACAAATTTTACTTTTTTTGATTAAAGATAATTGCTCAAATATAGATTGTCTAGATTATGCAACTATGTGAACAATCCTATATGATGAGAAAATAATACTATACAAAAATATTCAAGTAACTAAGCTAGTAGCAAAAAGTAAAGTTAAGACACGGAGATTTATCCCGAAGTTCACTTCCCAATGGAAGGTAATCTCCGTTGAAGCGATGTGGTGCCATCAAAGTGGAACACCGAGTAGCCGTCAAATGACACACTGTATCTCCTTCGTGTCCAACCACCAAAGTGGATGAGTCACGAATCACTATATTGCCGTTGAGGTTGACAACTAGAACCTTTACAAGAATGAGACACACTCCACAACTTGGAGGGTCCTCACCAAATCTCGGAAGCATTCAATACGTCAAGCAATACGATCCATGGGCTATCAAATCTTCGGGGACACCAATAAGGCTCTAAACCCCAAAGAACTAAGAGTAACAAGGTTCTAGGTTCCAATGAACCAAGAATATCAAGATCCCTAAGGGATGAGTGGGGTGGTGATGAATCGGTTTGGCAGAGATGTAGAACTAGTGGTTGTACTCCAAATCCCAAGAGATCAAGAGGTTTGGTTAGATAT
Source organism: Alopecurus myosuroides (assembly GCA_028641055.1). Taxonomy (NCBI): domain Eukaryota; kingdom Viridiplantae; phylum Streptophyta; class Magnoliopsida; order Poales; family Poaceae; genus Alopecurus; species Alopecurus myosuroides. Next base: position 200,006,649 of record CM054061.1, read on the forward strand.
TTGAGAAGATCTATAAGTTTTGAGGTGGTCACACATGGTGGAGAGGAAAGTTTCAAGTGACACCTTCTAAGATTGAAGAAGACCCCCGTTTATAGTGGGAGAAAATATAGCCGCTTGAAGGGTATCTTTAACTTTGCAGGAAACCCAACCTTGGACCCGGCTAGGCCGGCTTGGAGCCCGGTAGATGCATAGAAGGATCCGGCCAGGCAGCCAGGCCTGGGCCGGCCAGCTAGGCAACCCGGCCTCGTGTGCAGGAAGTCGGGCCTCAGCCAAGCCTAGGTCGGCCAGCCAGGCGACTCGGACTCCGTGTAGGGAGCCCGACCTAGGCCAGCATCTTGGGGAGTAGGCCGGCTAGGGGCCCGAGCAAAGCCGGCCTCCGGAGAGCCAGACCGTCCTAGGCCGTCTGTTCTATGCTAGGCCGGCAGGCAAACAGAACCCCGGCCTTGAGCCCGGCCAGGCCAGCTAGACAGTTTCCTCCATTTTCTCACTTCTTCTTCTTTTCTTCTCTTGATCCATTTGTATTTTTGAGAATTTATTTCAACCATTTGTAGCATCTTATATTTCCTAAATACTTAGAGAAAATGATTAGATCTTCCAAGTGTTGTGATCAAACACCAAAATAAGATTAGAGGACATATGCCCTTTTAGTCTCCCCTTTTAGATGTTTGATGACAACACACAGATTTGCAATAAAAATATATAAATTTAGAATTTGCAAGATTTTCTTGCCCCCCCTCGATGTGTGCCCAAATTTTAACATTTCATTTAGGTGTAAAGGGCACACAAAAATAGGGACGATGGCTCGCCCAATTTTATATGTATCAATATTTTTTTCAACAATAACAAGCACTATAAGTGGGAGGACAATGAGCATAATTTTTAATATTCACATCATCTGTCTCTAGAGATGGATCACTTTGTAACATAATTTTTTTTAGTAAGATATACATCCAAAATAGTGGCCATAGGTAAATGATAGGATTCAACTCACCATAGTATTCATCACATAGATAGATAATCCGAGGATGTCATAGTCTTACAATCGCATATTTGGATAACCAAGTTCCACAAATAATAAAAACCAAATAGAGTTCAACTAGGATATTTAAAGAAAATTGCAAAGGGAAGAAGCAAATGGATGTAATGCAATGCCCCCCAATGCAAATCCCCGGTAGACCTAATAGACCTCTCCTCCTTGGCATCAAGACACCAAAAAGGTAGAAAGAGATGCTACGCACCCAAAGGATCAACCCATGAAGTACTCATCATCATCGTCGCCGTCATGACCCTTTCCATCCTCCTCATCCTTTTCATGTATGTCCTCATCATCGTCTTCATCTTGGGGAATAGCAGCACAGCTGGAGCTAGCTTCTGCGGTATTGGCATGCCAGGACTGATCAAGAGAAGAGGCATCATGTGCTTGGACTTCCAAGAATTTTAAGAGATCTCCTCGGAGCTAGCTTCAACCGGGAGATCAAGTTTTTGCATAATGAGCCTTTCATTGCGCTGAGAGAGCTTATCCTTTTTGTATGCCTTGTAGGATTTGAAAAATTGATGATCAATGAAGAACCGGTTCATCTTTTGAAGAGCAGTCTTCAGAGTGAACTTCTTCTTGGGTTGTGCAAGTGGAACAGAGGTTTCAAAAGCACCATCAACAGAACGAGAACTGTGGATCTCCTCGGACATGGCTGTGCGAGCCCTCTTGGTCTTTGGTTGTGCAGCTTCAATGGATGGGCCATTGAGAGGAAGTGTTTAGCAACAACCATCTGGTAATTGGTGACGAGGGCAGCTGGGATCTTTGCCTCAGAGAGCATATGAAGGTACTGACCATAGATGGGAACTTTCCCTTCATGGATAACCGTCTTGATCTCTTGCCGTATGTATTCCATAATATCTAGATTTTTCCCAAAGTCCTTGGAACGAACAATGTGACAGAGGAGATTGACTAGCCACTTGTGAACCTCACCCTTCTCACCAAACTTCACATTAATAGTGTTCCTCGGTATGGTATTGATGACATACCAAAAGTCTGTGCAGTAAGAAGCCTTCGGAATGTACTTAGTGCCAATCTCAGGAGGATAGCAATGTCGGATGCCCTCGCGAGCCTTTATCAGACGCCTTGTCTCACCATGGATCCAGGTATGCACCATAGGAGAGAAAGACAACTCCTCGATGCCTAGAAGAGCAGCAAACTCAGGAAGTATGGCGGTACACTTGACACCACCACTAATCCATATCATTGACCAAGGCCCCTCTATGAAGTGAACAGTGGCATAGAATTCCGGAAGAAGCTCAGGAGCAAAGGGACGATCAATCTTCATAAGAGAGTTGATGCCATGAAAATCCATCACCTCCATTACCGCTAGCCACTACTTCCTGGCTTCATCCAAGTCAAAGAAATGCTGGGAGACATGAGAGTTCTTCAAAGAGAAAATCACAAACTCATATAGCTGTTGGTGCATCTTGCAATAGAAGCGGTTGTCTTGGAAAGTGTGCTAACCAAAATCTTACGGATTGAACTCAAAACGATCTTTCTCAAAAACTGCTATGGGGATTTTCTTCCAAGAGGCGTGAACTGGCTCATCCGAATTGATCGGGGGTTTCTTGGACTGAGAGGGAGTGGAGCCACAAACTTGATATGCACTTCCCTTCTTGCAAACATAGGTGGTTGGGCCCTTGACTTTTAACTTGTCTTGTGAGTCATTGCCTTGAGCTGTGAAATTGAGAGCCTATATACGAATATGCATAAGTGTACATCTAAAAGCCGAATAAGAGTCTAATAGAGGTGTGTATGCAATATTTCCAATCAACAAAACTTGCTTGCACACCCGACGTTGATCTCACTCCTCAATTTCTTGAATCTCTTTTCATCAAGAGGCTTTGTGAGTATATCGGCAAGTTGATCTTTGGTATTAAGATAGAAAATATAAATATCTCCATTGTCCACATGATCATAGATGAAGTGATACTGAATCTCAATATGCTTGTCTTGCCATGAAGCACCGGATTATGAGTAATTTTTATAGCACTGTCATTGTCGCATAAAAGAGGCATTGTCTTTATCTTGATTCCAAAATCCTTAAGACATTGTCGCATCCATAATAATTGAGAGAAACAACTTGCGGCGGCAATATACTCTGCTTTCGTGGAGGAGGTGGCAATGCAATTTTTTTATTGGAAGACCAACACACAAAAGACCTACCAAGTAAATGGCAAGCATCCGAGGTTGATTTTCTATCCACCTTGTCACCTCCCCAATCTGAATCTGAATACCCCACACGATCAAAACTTGTATTTGATGGGTACCAAAAACCATGAGTGCGAGTGTCACCAAGTATCTAAGAATCCTTTTGACCAAAATCATATGGATTTACTTGGGGTTAGGTTGGAATCTTGCACACAACCCACACTAAACATAATATACTGTCTAGATGCACAAAGATAAAATAAATAACCAATCATGGAACGATAGAGTTTTGGATCAAACGGTATACCTTAGTGATATATTTTAAGATTCATGTTTATTGCCATTGGAAATCCTAATCGCTTATGGCTTGGCAAATGAAGGTTCCTTCATGATATTGCTTGATCTCAAAACCAAGGAAGAACTTCAATACATCCATCATAGACATATCAAACTCACTTGTCATTAGCTTGGTAAATTGTTCTACAAAATCCATATTAGTAGTTCCAAATATAATATCATCAAAATATACTTGGCATACAAAGAAATGTCCAACTACACTCTTTGTAAAAAAGCGTGGGACCAATTACCCCAGGTACGAAACCACGATCTACTAAGAACTCCTTTAGATGATCATACCATGCACGTGGGGCTTGCTTGAAGCTATAAAAAGCCTTATGAAGTAAGTAGACATGGTTAGGATACTTGGGATCTTAGAATCTCTGAGGTTGTTTAACATATACCAACTCATTTAGGGGACCATTTAGAAATGCACTTTTAACATCAATTTGATGCAATATGAACTTATGACTAGTGGAAAATGCAAGTAATATGAATGAATTCAAGTATAGCTATGGGAGCAAAAGTTTCACCGTAGTCAAGTCCCTCGACTTGAGAGTAGGCTTGAGAAACCAAACAATCCTTGTTGTGAATCACTTGCCCATGAGTATCTTTCTTCTTATTGTACATCCATTTGTCCCAATGACATTATGATCCTTGGGTCTTTCCACTAGATACCATACTTTGTTTCTCTCAAAGTTGTGGAGCTCTTAATGCATAGTTTGAACCCAATCTTCATCTTCAAGAGCATCATGTACTTTCATGGGTTCAACATGAGAGACATAGGAGTGAAGTCCACAAAACTTGAGTAATTGACCATGAGTGGACACACTTCTACCCAATCCACCAATAACATTCTTTTGATAATGTGAATTTTGGTGCAATCTTGTGGCTTGACGACACTTGATGAGAATAAGTAGATCGTCGGGATTCTAATTTGGAGGTATATTCTCGTCATTGCCTTCATCAAGGCCATGATCTACCCGGGGTGGAGTTCTTGGTGATGAGTCACCAATTTCATGACCACCATTATTGTTGGGTAAGTCTTGATCGCTTTCTTGATGAGTGGTATCAATTTGAAGGTCTTGTTGTTGTTCTTGGTCAACCGTCTGATCAATGGTTGAAGTAGAGGGTTCCACTTGCGTAGATTTTGTCCCATCCTCCTGGGCCACAAGGTGTCCCTCAATGGGTATAAGAGGACATATAACCATTCTTCATATGGCTACGGAGGAAGGTTCATCACCTACATAATCACAATCAATTTGTTCCACTTGGGAGCCATTATCCTCATGAAAATACACATTCATAGATTCTTCAACACAACCGATGGCTATGTTGAAGACTCTATAAGCATGAGAGTTCATGGAATAACCAACAAATATGCCTTCAAAAGTTCTAGGATTAACTTTAGATAATCTAGTGTCTTTAATGTAGACTTGGCATTTGCATCCAAAAAGTTGAAGGTATTTGAGATTGGGATTGTTACCCGTTCATATGGAGTCATGCCAATCATCGAACAGAGAAATAGATGGTTGGATAGGTGTCAAGCGGTGTTGATGGATTTTTCCCAAAAGTTATATGAGAATTTGAACTCGACCATCATAGTTCTTGCCATATCAATGAGTGTACGGTTCTTTCTCCCCGCCACACCATTTTGTTGAGGGGTGTACGCAGCAGAAAGTTGATGTATTATACCCTCATCACTCAAGAATTCATCCATGATGTAGTTCTTGAAATCCAACCCATTATCACTCCTTATTGCCAAGATCTTGGTATCATATTGATGTTGCACTTCCGTGGCCCAAACAATGAACTTTTGTTGGGTCTCATTCTTCTTCTTGATATAGAATACCCATGTGTATCTTATATAGTCATCAACAATCACCAAGCAATATGTGTTCCCACTAAGGCTATCATATATAGGAGGCCCGAATAAATCCAAATGCATAAGATCAAAGGGCCTCATTGTGGAGATGATTGATACGTTGCAAACTTATCTACTTTTCTAACCACTTTTCTTATTGTTTTACCTCACATTTGCATGATTTGGATCAAACTAACACAGACTAACGCTATTTTCAGCAGAATTACCTTTGGTGTTCCGTTTTGCGCAGAAATTCAACTTCCTCGGAAAATTCCAGAAAAAATACGAAAAATTATTTCTCCCCGGAAAACTCCCGGAGCCAGACGGGCAACCAGAGGGGGGACTCTGGCCCCCAGGTGGGTGGTGGCCGCGGCCCCTCTATGGCCGTGCCTAGGAGGCGCCTGGGTGCCTGGGGCCACCCTAGGGTCCCCTTCGGCCATATTGCTCCTTCGTACCCAAAATATCCGAGACCCCAAATTATTTTCCAAAATACGATCCGCAGCGCCGCCGAGACCCGAAACCCTAGTTCATGAGACACAAGTTCATGTTCTGGCACACTGTCGGGACGGGGATTCGAGGGGGATCATCGCCGTCGTCATTGCCATCACCTCTCCATCAACCCTCCATGATTCCCCCTCTCTATGTGTGAGTAATTCCCTACTGTAGACAGAAGGGATAGTAGGGATTTGATGAGATTCATCATGTAATAGATCACGATATTGTTAGGGCTTGATTCCAAGTATCCACTATTGTTGTTTATTATCGCTGTTGCAACTTGGAGTGCTTAATGCTTGTCACTAGGGCCGAGTGGCATGTTTTCAGATCTGAACATGTTATGTTTTCATAGATATAATTGTTGTTTTGGATTGTATCTACTAGTTGCATACACTTATTATTGTATGGGACCCGAGAAGCCAAGGTGACATGGTTGGGATATCGGAGGGGGTGGACTCTAGTTCGAGGATTACATGTTTCCACCGTATGTTAATGCTTTCCCCGGTGCTTGGTAGAACAAGTACCTTAATTACCATTAGTTCCTTTTTGGCACCGCATCAGCGGGATGGTAGGACAAAAGATGTCGTGCAAGCACTTACGAAAATCTTCGGGAAACATACCTATGATAATTTGACTTGGATACTCTCTTATATATTTGTGTTGCCCTCTGTTACGTCTATTACATGGTCAATCTCATTCATGCAGCACACGTACATCTATCCCTACGACTAGGGTGTTTTTAGCATTGTTACTTATTATGTTTACATTCGTTGTTACTATTGCTACTATTCTTTTCCTGCTACTGTTACTATTGAACTAGTACTGCTGTTATATCACTCTTACTACTAATAAATTGTGTGAAGCAAGACACTTTTCAGGTGCAACTGAACTGACAACTCGATTGTTAAGCCTTATAAATATTCTATGCCCCCTTGTTTCGAATCAATAAATTGGGCTATATTTACCCTCGAAGACTGTTGCAATCCGCTACACTTGTGGGTCATCAATGATTGACTTCTTGGGATGATTCTTCTCATGCATCTTTCCAGGAATACAAGAGCTACAAGGACGATCTTTGAAAAATTCACATGTGTTAGTCCTTCCACATGTTCACCCTTCACAAGAGTTTGTTAGTTTCTCATACCGACGTGGCCCAAGCGGCGATGCTAAAGCCACCCCACGTCGGACTTAGCCATTAGACATGTGACACTATGAGTAGTTTCTTTCGAGAAATACACTACATACATACCATTTTCCACAAATCCAACGAAGGCTATTTTAAGAGAAAGAGTGTGAAGGACGAGCACGTGATGAGCTCCAAATACACATGTATAGCCACATTTACAAAGTTATAAGACGGAAAGTAGTTTGTATCCAAGGGACTCAACAAGGAGTACTTTCTCATTGGATACATCCGGAGAAATGACCACCTTGCCATGTCCCAATACCTTGATTTTTGAACCATCTCCGATAATGACTTGTGATAATTTTATGAGCTAAAGTTTTAAGTCTCTTAATACTTCTTTATTTCCGCTCATATGTGCGGAGCAACCGCTATCGATCATCCATGATCCTCCACCGGAAGTGCATACGTACAATAAATCAATTTCTTGTCTCATGTACCCATTTTTAGAATGGGTCATTTCTTGTTAGTCACAAAGGTCTTTGGAACCCAAATAACATATTTATAATCACCACCATATGAGGTGCCAATATATTTTGCATAAGATGGGTTGTATTTTCCCGCAAAGTTGTTGTGAGTAGTAGTGTCCCTAGGTCCAATACTTTTAGCAATAGCATTAAACTCCACTTCTTAATTAGATAACTCCTACTCCTTCCAAAAAACAATAGCATTAGTGGAGGGTGTTGACTTCTTCTCGTGGGTCTTCTTGAATGTTGATCCAAAACCAAGTCCTTATTTCCCAACAACTCTCTTTTGATTACTCAAAAGATCATTGAGGTTCTTTTCCTTTTGGATGCAAGTAACTAGGCATTTTTTGAGTCAAGCCTTCAACCTATTGTTCTCCTCAATGAGAGACGCTTTGACACACAAAGTATTAGTGGCACAAGAATTTGCATTTGTATCATATGAAGCCTTAATAGTCTTGAGCTCACTTCATAGTGTTCTATGAGCATTCTTAATCTTATCAAAATCCTTAATGAGATCATTGTAACCTTTGTTAGTTGCATCGTTTATGGCCGTGTTAGAGGTGGAGTTGAACTCTCATGGGAGTCCAATCCGAGTTGGGCTAGGAAGAGTCGGTGCGGCCACCTCCATGGTGAGGCTAGCCCCCTCCTAGCTCAACTAGGACTCATCCTCCCGTTTGAGAAGTTCCCCTTCCCTCCAACTATAAAAGGACCCCCAAGGCTTGAGCTAAACCAAAAAAATTGTGAGCAGTTGTCTCTCAAGCATCTCGCGCTCTCTCTATTAGACTTAGAGGGTCTAGTTATACCTTGTAATTAGAGCCCATCTAGTTGAATTAGAGCTTCTTATAATTATGTTTTGAGATGTCCTCTCTCGATTAGACCTAGCTCTAATTATTAGTTCTGTCTCATGTGTTGAGAAACTTCAAGAATCATATAGCTATAATCGAAGTTGATTAGTTCTACTAATTAGCAAGCCGAAAAGTTATCTCTCTTCTTCGGTGCCGAGTCCTGGACGACAGAGCGCTGACGGGTTGACAAGAGCATATGCGTGCACAGTATAAGAGGGGTTACATGTGTGATCCTTGACGGGGGAAGCTTAGCAGCATCCTTGCAACTAGACCTAGTTGTGAGGATCCACGATTGTTTAGAAATCTTCTGCGACTACATAGAATCCGCTGCTCGGTGAGTCGTGATCTTGATCATTGCATGTATGGGCATACATCGTTACCTGCATAGTGATCTTAGCGGACTACGTAGGACAATTTTTTAAATTGTGCAGCATAGACCAGCACTATCCACCCGCATGTAGAAGGAAGGAGGCGTACTCCCGTACGTGGCCGCTGCCGCTCCTCTACACCGGCGGAGATGTTGGCCAGAGTAATTGCAGATTCCAACGCCAAAATTGGTCACGGTTGGCTAGCTCTCCATGGAGGAATCGAAGGAGAGATGTGGAGCTCGACACGCTGGATTTTAAGAAGGCAACGCCCCATGAGTAGATGGGTCAATGTCTCAGTCTTGCTCTGATGGACCTCCGACACGACGGATTTGTGTGTGGTGAACTCAAATCAGCCATGACTGTGACTCCATGGTTATTGGGAAGGTCAATTTTGGGGGAATTTTATCGATGTTACATATGATGTGTGCATTGTTTTTTGTTGTATAACTATGAGAGAAGTGATATATTTATTTTTTGTACGTATGCTACAGAGAGATTGCTCCAATGTTACATGTTCATGTAATGTTCGACGAGTTAGCCACAAATGTTGGATACTATTTTTTTTTGCAAAAGTGACACGCTTTCGTGAAGTTCCGCTACAACTAAATTGGGATTTGTTGCATTAATTTTTTCTACATAGATGTGTCCAAAATGCTACAACAGGTTTTTGATACATTTCGCAAGTTTTTACGGATTCTGGAAATAAATACTGCACGCGCAAAAACAACTTTTGACTCGGATTTTTTCTACACTTATATGAGACGCGGTATTTTCTGAAAGATTTTTTTTGTTACAAGTGATGTTACATATATGGAGAAAACATGTTGCGCGCTAAATATTTTGCTACATTGATTGGACGCTCCAGATTCTCGTTCATTTAAGTGGATCAGACGGCTTTAGAGGCGGCTTGTATTTTGTAGATCGCTAGAAGGCTGATTCCTAGCATTTGCCTTCTTCTTGCAGGTCTACTATGTTATTTTTAGCAAACTTGCATGAATTTTTTTAAGAAACACTTGGGCGAACCAAATTAACACTCATAGAGCTCGTTAGCGCTCCGACGCATGTCATTCCTGCCTATAGTTTTTTAAGTGGGTTGACCCATATAGTTTCCTCATCCTGGTTTTGTGATGATTCTAGAAGCTTATAGCCTGAATTTTTCGTGCTTTTTTGTTTGGTTTTGTTTGTTTTTTCCTGTTTCTTTTCTAGGTTTCTTAAAAAAAATCAAATTGAAAAATATTCATATGTTGAAAAAACATCCAAATTACAAATTATGCAGATTTTTAAAATGTTCAGTATTAAAAAATTATAAGATTTTAACAATGTTCGAATTTTATAAAGTCCATGAGACATTTTCAAATTCATGAACATTGTTTTGAACTTTGAGATTTTTCAAATTAGTCAACTTTTTTTATTTCACCATTTTTTCAAAACTAATACTCCCAAAGAACGGAAGAAAAACAAACGCCGGCAAGGTAGCTAGGCCATACCAAGACAATAGCGCTGCATGGACGCAACGAATGTAGGGGAGATCATATACTATGCTTACAACGACGTTTCGCAAAAAGGTGGAGGTGTTTGGTCGGGCCCATTGATACATCCAAAAGGTATCTCCTTTTCCGAACACTTTTTTTTTATTGTTTGCCTTTAAACTTGTGAGTTTTGGATACCACTAACACGGACTAACGCTGTTTTCAGCAAAATTATCTTGGTGTCTCGTTTTTGTGCAGAAAAATCAACTTTCGGGAAATTACCCGAAAAAGACCCCATTGAGCTTATATCACCCGAAGACCCTGGGAGCCAGAAGGACACCTGAAGGGGGTAGGGAGTGGCCCAAACCACCCATGGGAGCTCCCCTAGGTCGCGCTGCCCGGTGGTGTGGGGGCCACCTCCACCCCCTCGGGCTCCCCTTTCGACTACATATGCCTCGTAAACCTAAAACGCGAGGGGGTTCGGCATATTCCACAAAAACACAACAGAGCGCCACCGTCAAAACTCAATTCGGGGATGATACCTCCATTTTGCATCACTATTTTATATTGTTATTTTTTGTAATTCATCGATATATTTCATGTTATGATGGATCACTTATGTTATTTAATCTTATTTTGCATGTTTCATAATTTTTGGAGAATAAACACTGGGACTAGAAATCTGATGGAAAAAGCACCGTCGAGATACCCTATTTTAGAAGTTCAGAAGAAGAGGGGGACACCGAAGATGTTTTAGAAGTTCAGAGGAGGAGGCTAGCCAGAAGGGGAGCCAGAGGGGGGCCACCAGGGGCCCACACCATAGGGTGGCGCGCCCCCCTTGGCCGCGTCGCCTGATAGTGTGGCCACCCTGGCCCACCTCTGGTCGATCCCTTTCGCGTACTTGACCCCAGGGAACCCTAAGCCCCAGACTATCATCGAAGAATTATTCCACCTCCGCCTCGGGGAGGAAAACACCAGAGAGAGGAAAGCTCTCCGGCAGGGAGAAATCTGCCGAGGAAATTCCTCTCCGGAGAGGGGAAATCATCGCCATCGTCACCGTCATCGCTCCGGGCATCATCAAGATCGTCATCGTCATCATCATCACCACCAGCACCATCACCCTCATCATCCACCGTCATCCCTTTGTAAAAATTAGGGGCCTCTATCGTTGTTTTACATTAGATCTCTCTCCCGATGTGGATTACTTGTTAGTAGTTGATGCTTGTGAGATTTATCGGTGTTAGCACTTTATGACCAGATTGTTATCATCCATTATATCACCTCTGATTATGATCCATATGATGTCTTGTGAGTAGTTCGTTTAGTTCTTGAGGACATGGGAGAATTGATGATGTTAGTAGTGAAGTAATGTTGAAGTAATATCTTGTGGTTCGGTATTTAAGTTGTGGTGCTATTAACTTTAGATAATCTAGTGCCTTTAATGTAGAGGCATTTGCATCCAAAAACTTGAAGGTATTTGAGATTGGGATTGTTACCGGTTCATATGGAGTCATGCCAATCATCGAACGGATAAAAAGACGGTTGGATAGGTGTCAAGCGGTGTTGATGGCTTTTGCCCAAAAGTTATATGAGAATTTGAACTCGACCATCATAGTTCTTGCCATATCAATGAGTGTATGGTTCTTTCTGCCCGCCACACCATTTTGTTGAGGGGTGTACGCAGCGGAAAATTGATGTATTATCCCCTCATCACTCAAGAATTCATCCATGATGTATTTCTTGAAATCCAACCCATTATCACTCCTTATTGCCAAGATCTTGGTATCATATTGATGTTGCACTTCTGTGGCCCAAACAATGAACTTTTGTTGGGTCTCACTCTTCTTCTTGATATAGAATACCCATGTGTATCTTATATAGTCATCAACAATCACCAAGCAATATGTGTTCCCACCAAGACTATCATATATAGGAGGCCCAAATAAATCCAAATGAATAAGCTCAAAGGGCCTCTTTGTGGAGATGATTGATACGTCGCAAACGTATCTACTTTTCGAACCACTTTTCTTATTGTTTTCCCTCACATTTGCATGATTTGGATCAAACTAACACAGACTAACGTTGTTTTCAGCAGAATTACCTTTGGTGTTTAGTTTTGCGCAGAAATTCAACTTCCTCAGAAAATTCCAGAAAAAATACGAAAAATTATTTCTCCCCGGAAAACTCCCGGAGCCAGACGGGCAACCAGAGGGGGGGACTCTGGGCCCCCAGGTGGGTGGTGGTCGCGGCCCCTCTATGGCCGTGCCCAGGAGGCGCCTGGGTGCCTGGGGCCACCCCTAGGGTCCCCTTCGGACATATTGCTCCTTCGTACCCAAAAACTCCGAGACCCTGAATTATTTTCCAAACTACGATCCGTAGCGCCGCCGAGACCCGAAACCCTAGTTCATGAGACAGAAGTTCATGTTCTGGCACACTGTCGGGACGGGGATTCGAGGGGGATCATCGCCATCGTCATTGCCATCACCTCTCCATCAACCCTCCATGATCCCCCCTCTCTATGTGTGAGTAATTCCCTGCTGTAGGCAGAAGGGATGGTAGGGATTTGATGAGATTCATCATGTAATAGATCACGATATTGTTAGGGCTTGATGCCTAGTATCCACTATTGTTTTTTATTATCGTTGTTGCAACTTGGAGTGCTTAATGCTTGTCACTAGGGCCTGAGTGGCATGTTTTCAGATCTGAACATGTTATGTTTTCATAGATATAATTGTTGTTTTGGATCATATCTACTGGTTGCATACACTTATTATTGTACGGGACCCGAGACCCCAAGGTGACATGGTTGGGATATCGGAGGGGATGGAGTCTTGTTCGAGGATTACATGTTTCCACCGTATGTTAATGCTTTGCCCCGGTGCTTGGTAGAACAAGTACCTTAATTACCATTAGTTCCTTTTTGGCACCGCATCAACAGGATGGTAGGAGAAAAGATGTCGTGCAAGCACTTACAAAAATTCTCGGGAAACATGCCTATGATAATTTGACTTGGATACTCTCTTATATATTTGTGTTGCCCTCTGTTACATCTGTTACATGGTCAATCTCATTCATGCAGCACACGTACATCTATCCCTACGACTAGGGTGTTTTTAGCACTGTTTACATTCGTTGTTACTATTGCTACTATTCTTTTCCTGCTACTGTTACTATTGAACTACTACAGTTGTTATATCACTCTTACTACTAATAAATTGTGTGAAGCAAGACACTTTCCATGTGCAGTTGAACTGATAACTCGATTGTTAAGCCTTATAAATATTCTATGCACCCTTCTGTCGAATCAATAAATTGGGCTATATTTACCCTCGGAGGCTGTTGCAATCCTCTACACTTGTGGGTCATCAATGATTGACTCTTGGGATGATTATTCTCATGTATCTTTCCAAGAATACAAGAGCTACAAGGACGATCTTTGAAAAATTCACATGTGTTAGTCCTTCCACGTGTTCACCCTTCACAAGAGTTTGTAAGTTTCTCATATCGACGTGGCCTAAGCGGCGATGCTAAAGCCACCCCACGTCGGACTTAGCCATTAGACATGTGACACTATGAGTAGTTTCTTTCGAGAAATACACTACATACATACCATTTTCCACAAATCCAACGAAGGCTATTTTAAGAGAAAGAGTGTGAAGGACGAGCACGTGATGAGATCCAAATACACATGTATAGCCACATTTACAAAGTTGTAAGACGGAAAGTAGTTTGTATCCAAGGAAATCAACAAGGAGTACTTTCTCAATGGATACATTCGGAGAAATGACCACCTTGCCATGTTCCAATACCTTAATTTTTGAACCATCTCCGATAATGACTTGTGAGAATTTTGTGAGCTAAAGGTTTAAGTCTCTTAATACTTCTTTACTTACGCTTTTATGTGCGGAGCAACCGCTATCGATCATCCATGATCCTCCACTGGAAGTGCATACCTACAATAAATATATTTCTTGTCTCAGGTACCCATTTTTTGAATGGGTCATTTCTTGTTAGTCACAAAGGTCTTTGGAACCCAAATAACATACTTATAATCATCACCATATGAGGTGCCAATATATTTTGCATAAGATGGGTTGTATTTTCCCGCAAAGTTGTTGTGAGTAGTAGTGTCCCTAGGTCCAATACTTTTAGCAATAGCATTAAACTCCACTTCTTCATTAGCTAACTCCTACTCCTTCCAAAAAACAATTGCATTACTGGAGGGGGTTGACTTCTTCTCGTGGGTCTTCTTGAATGTTGATCCAAAACCAAGTCCTTATTTCCCAACAACTCTCTTTTGATTACTCAAAAGATCATTGAGGTTCTTTTGCTCTTGGATGCAAGTAACTAGGCATATGTTGAGTCGAGCCGTCAACCTATTGTTCTCCTCAATGAGAGACGCTTTGACACACAAAGTATTAGTGGCACAAGCATTTGCATTTATATCATATGAAGCCTTAATAGTCTTGAGATCACTTCAGAGTGTTCTATGAGCATTCTTAATCTTATCAAAATCCTTAATGATATCATTGTAACATTTGTTAGTTGCATCGTTTATGGCCGTGTTAGAGGTGGAGTTGGACTCCCATATGGGAGTCCAATCCGAATTGGGCTAGGAGGAGTCGGTGCGGCCACCTCCATGGTGCGGCTAGCCCCCTCCTAGGTCAACTAGGACTCATCCTCCCGTTTGAGAAGTTCCCCTTCCCTCCAACTATAAAAGGACCCCCAAGGCTGGAGCCAAACCAAAAAAATTGTGAGCAGTTGTCTCTCAAGCATCTCGCGCTCTCTCTATTAGACTTAGAGGGTCTAGTTATACCTTGTAATTAGAGCCCATATAATTGAATTAGAGCTTCTTATAATTATGTTTTTAGATGTCCTCTCTCGATTAGACCTAACTCTAATTACTAGTTCTGTCTCATGTGTTGAGAAACTTCAAGAAGCATATAGCTATAATTAGCAACGCCGAAAAGTTGTCTCTCTTCTTCGGTGCCGAGTCCTGGACGACAGAGCGCTGACGGGTTGACAAGAGCATATGCGTGCACAGTATAAGAGGGGTTACACGTGTCATCCTTGACGGGGGAAACTTAGCAGCATCCTTGCAACTAGACCTAGTGTTGAGGATCTACGATTGTTTAGAAATCTTCTAGGACTAAATAGAATCCGCTGCTCGGTGAGTCGTGATCTTGATCATTGCATGTATGGGCATACATCGTTACCTGCATAGTGATCTTAGCGCACTACGTAGGATAATTTTTTAAATTGTGCAGCATAGACCAGCACTGTCCACCCGCATGTACAAGGAAGGAGGCGTACTCCCGTACGTGGCCGCTGCCGCTCCTCTACACCGGCGGAGATGTTGGCTAGATTAATTGCAGATTCCAACGCCAAAATTGGTCACGGTTGGCTAGCTCCCCATGGAGGAATCGAAGGAGAGATGTGGAGGTCCACACGCTGGATTTTAAGAAGGCTACGCCCCATGAGTAGATGGGTCAAGGTCCGCTCAGTCTTGCTCTGATGGACCTCCGACACGACGGATTTGTGTGTGGTGAACTCGAATCATCCATGACTGTGACTCCATGGTTATTGGGAAGGTCAATTTTGGGGGAATTTTATCGATGTTACATATGATGTGTGCATTGTTTTTTTGTTTTATAACTATGAGAGAAGTGAAATAATTATTTTTTGTACGTATGCTACAGAGAGATTGCTCCAATGTTACATGTTCATGTAATGTTCGACGAGTTAGCCACAAATGTTGGATACTATTTTTTTGCAAATGTGACACACTTTCGTGAAGTTCCGCTACAACTAAATTGGGATTTGTTGCATTAATTTTTTCTACATAGATGTGTCCAAAATGCTACAACGGTTTTTTGATACATTTCGAAAGTTTTTACGGATTCTGGAAATAAATACTGCACGCGCAAAAACAACTTTTGACTCAGATTTTTTTCTACACTTATATGACACGCGGTATTTTCTGAAAGATTTTTTAATTACAAGCGATATTACATATACGGAGAAAACATGTTACGCGCTAAATATTTTGCTACATTGATTGGACGCTCCAGATTCTCGTTCATTTAAGTGGATCAGACGGCTGTAAAGGCAGCTTGTATTTTGGAGATCGCCAACAGGCTGATTCCTAGCATTTGTCTTCTTCTTGCGGGTGTAATATGTTATTTTTAGCAAACTTGCATGAATTTTTCTAATAAACACTTGGGCAAACCAAATTAACACTCATAGCGTTCGTTAGCGCTTCGACGCATGCCCTTCCTGCCTATAGTTTTTTAAGTGGGTCGACCCATATAGTTTCCTCATTCTTGTTTTGTGATGATTCTAGAAGCTTATAGCCTGAATTTTTCGTGCTTTTTTGTTTGGTTTTGTTTGTTTTTTCCTGTTTATTTTCTAGGTTTCTTAAAAAAATCAAATTGAAAAATATTCATATGTTGAAAAAACATCCAAATTAAAAATTGTGCAGATTTTTAAAATGTCCAGTATTAAAAAATGATAAGATTTTAACAATGTTCGAATTTTATAAAGTCCACGAGCCATTTTTAAATTCATGAACATTGTTTTGAACTTTGAGATTTTTCAAATTAGTCAACTTTTTCATTTCACCATTTTTTCAAAATTAATACTCCCAAAGAACGGAAGAAAAATAAACGCCGGCAATTGCTTAAGATAATCTTCCCAAGGTTATATTCTTTTGCTAAAGATAAGTTTCAATCTGTTCATGAGTTTTTCTTACACACATATTGTATTCAGAACTTTTTTCTCCCATTGACTACCCAAGCAAATGAGGAGTTAATGGTGTTGAAAAGTATGATAATTGGCAGCCCCAATTGCTTAAGATAACCTTCCCAAGGTTATATTCTTTTGCTAAAGATAAGCTTCAATATGTTCATGAGTTTTTCTTACACACAGATTGTATTCAGAACTTTTTTCTCCCATTGACTACCCAATCAAATTAGGAGTTAATGGTGTTGAAAAGTATGATTATCAATTTTACACTCTAGTCAAGTATTAAAGATCAATGGAGGAGCCCTATTTCATCTGGCAGATTTCATGCAAGTTCTTTTTATAAACACCATTTTGATGATATTCCTGATGATGTACTTTCCTATGGGATTTGGAAGAGTAAATGTCAGTCTAAGCACAAATTTTTTGCATGGCTCTTGCTGCATGATAGAATTAACACCAAGGATATGATGATTAGAAGACATTGGAACGTTAGTGACTCTTTTGATTGTGTCCTATGTTCTGCACATGATTATGAAGACTGGAGGCATTTGTTCTTTAATTGCGCATACAGTACAAGGATTTGGAACTATCTGCAAATTCCTTGGAATCCAGGTTCTTCAATTTTTACAATCAAGTCTGCCAAGAAGCATTTCTCTGGTCCTTGCTTTGAGGAGATAGTTATCCTGGCCTGCTGGGGCATCTGGAAACAGAAAAATGGTTGGATTTTTAAGAACATCAAACCAAGTTTTAGAGGATGGAAGGCCCTGTTTATTGTAACACCCCTGTTTTAAGCACTTGTTTAGTATTAAATTAGCAAGCCTCTTAAGACTTTTGTAAGACAATTAAGTGGACAACATGTTTTGTAGTCATGTTTATCTATGCAATATAAGTGGTGTGTTTCTTTTCACTCATTTGAGGATTTTCCCTGATGATTGATTATTTCCTGCCTGATGTTTTTCAACTGGAAACCCTAAGATTTTTCTTCTCAAAGTTTGGGGAATGCTTGATTCACTCATGATAGCATTATTTAGTCATGTATTGACCAAGGAAACACTTTGGTTTGGATTTAAATAGCTTTGGGAATTTATTTCCTATTTAAACATTTAGCAGAAAAACAACAGAACTAGCTGTTTTCCACACTTGTTTTCAGTAGGTAAACATATTTGATTTGTTGTTTTCTGGTTGTATTATGGTTGACCATGTTATGTAATACAACTAAATGCCACTGGTTTAAATTTAGCACTTGGAAAACAATCTAATCCATGATTGTTTTCCTAGTATAAAAATATTGCAAAACCAATTCTTTTTGGAAAAACAGAAACATAGCTTTTTGGACAGTTGTTTTCAGAAGGTTAACCAACTCCAATTTTTGTGTACTGGTTGTTTTCACAAACTAGAAAGTGCATAGAACAATTACCAACTTGAATTTTCAAAATCCAAGTTCATTTGCCCTTTCAAACAGAAGCAAACTTTTGCTTCAAATCTCTGTTTTTCCAACACTTAGTGAAATTAGCACTATTGCATTTTTCTGAATTTTCTGAATCTGTTTTTGAACAGAACTTGGGAGATGAATTTCTTGATCTATACTTGATCTTTTTGTGTGTAGTTTGATCCTAGTCACTCACCTAGGATTCCTCTGTAACCTCATGTGCTTACATGCCCGAGAGATACCTTAGCCAAGAAGGAAGGAGGAGGGGAAGTAGGGCTCGGGTAGGAGGGGGGTGTGCAAGTGGCATGGCCAAAAAAAACCTCATGCCTCTCTACCCTAGCCCACTGTGGTGACTAGTACTCCTAAAACCGCCCCTGGCTCGAGAGAGAACGAAGAAAATGGCCCCCCCTTCTCTCTGCGTGCCAACGTGCACACACACATGCCACCCGAGAGCACCCACACGGGCCCCGCGCCTACAAAGCCTTCGAGCGCATGCCATTTCGCCACAGCACTCCACCACCGTCCACGAACCCACCCACGAGGAATCAACCCGTGCCTCGCTGTGTGCGAGGAGCACGGGCATTTTTTTTCGCCGCCGGCCACCGGGAGATCCCCCGAGTCGAAGCTGACCACCCCGTGCGTGAGAGCTCGTCATTATTGCACGCACGAGCTCCCCGTGACCCTGGCCACCTCCCTGACATCCTCCGCGGTCCATTTGCTTGCAGGAGGGCCCGCGCCATCACCGCCGTGTCCGCCGCGCCGCTGCAGAGAGGAGCCCGCCGGAGAGGAAACGGACGTCGTCGTCATCGCGCCACCAGCCCCCCACTGCACCACTGCCGCCACTCGCCGCTCCACAGACCCCCTAGGTGAGCACCCCGCTCGTCCCGTGCGCGCCCGTAGGGTGTTCGACGCCGGCAGGGTCGCGTTAGGCCAGAGGAGGAAGAAATAACGCGGACCGTTGATCGCAAGGTCAACGGCCACGCTTAAACGGGCGTTTCCCGCGTCCTCCGCGCGCGCGCGCAGCTGGGCTAGCCTAGGCGCTAGTTGGGCTGGGCGCGGCAGATCTGGCCCATTTGGGCAGTTCCCTGATATTTTTTAAATTAGCATTTTTCTGTCAGAAAGATTGCTACTAGCTTTTGTCCTAGAAAGGTTAGCAAACGATTTTATTTGGCCTTTCCAATTTTTGTGCCTATAGCCATACAAAATCACAACCACCTCCCTTTTGCAGAATAATGTTTTGACTTTTAGTTATTTTTCTATAGCCTTTTTTCCAGACAGTACCCTTAAAATTGAAATGAATAGAACTTAAAAAATACAAAACCTTTTTGAGCAAACTCAACTGTTTTGGAAATACCTTGTAAATACCTACCAGTAGAATTTTAGTTTGAACCAAGGTGAGTTACCATTTGGAAATGCCATCCATTTTGGTGAAACATCTGTGAGCTATTCCAGGATTTTTAGGGGGAGTTTGGGACATTATTTTTGAGTGGGACCAATTGGAGAGGCTTTGTATTGTTAAGGACTATCACATCCTATAAGTATTTAATTTTTGGAGCCATAGAAAAAATTAGGAAGACAGAACAAGTTTTAGTACTTTTCTGCCTAATTTTTAATTCCTAGATCTTGTTTTATATGTTCATTTTGTGATGTGCACATGATGTGTTCTTGCTTGTAATGTTGTTTTCTAGTGTAGTAATGATGTTTATAAGTTGTATGAACATGTTAGAATGAAAGGTTTGAGTGGTAGGATTTTTAGAATTATTTTTCCATGCATAGATCTTGCTCATAGCTTAATTTCTATCTAGGTTTTTGAGTAGATTTTTAGATATGTATTAGGCCTATTTGCTAGATTAATTTTCATGGAACCAGTACCATTTTGGGTACTGTTATTTTGGTTACAGCACCTCTGGTTACTTGGTGCTTGTGTTTGAAGTAGATTTAAATAGCAAGGCTTAGGGTCTAGATTTCATACTAGATTATTCATGCATGCTTTTTGTCTTGTTTTCCACTAGGGAAAAATATGATTCTTTGTGGTTGAAAACAGAGGATGAAATGTCCTTGTGGAATTGTTATCCTTGTGTTTTCACCTCTGATTAATTTTCCCCTTAAGTATTAGAAAATGTTTGAGTAACATTTGGGTGCCTAGATTTAATTCCCTCACATGTGTAGCATTTTTAGTCTAGTTTTTCCTTGGTTAATAGCTAGACTTATTATTTTGTTTTGGAGGATCCAGTAGCATTTTGGTACTGATTATAGGAGTATTTTACCTCTGTTAGTTTGCACACTTGTGCCTAAAATTAACAAGTGAAGTATAAACTAGTCTAGTATTTTCCCCAAGTTTCTACTAGTATGAGTAGGAGTTTGTGGGACTAGTTTGTTTGTTTTGAGCAATTTTAGAAATGTGACCAGAGGCTTATTAACCTCTTTATGAGAATTATGCTAGTGGAACACCCACTGGTATTTTTTTTTATCATGGTGGAAAATGAGCTTGACTTGTTGTCATGAGCCTTTTTCACCACTTGCATAATTTAGCTTATTATTTGTACTTGCCATAGAGAATATCGGGGAAGTTTTTAGACATCAAATTGTGTTTTATGTGACACCCTACTGTCTAGTAACATGGGTTTTACCCCACTGGTCCATAGGGCTCTTAACTAAAAATCATTGAGTTTGGCCACACCTAAACCCTAGGAAAAAGAAGATTTTCCCACTATAGTTTTTATGCCAATTTTCTTAAGGGAAAATTGAATACCTTGAGTGTTACATTTTAATTGCTTGCTGTATGTATCACTTGTAGCATTGTTTGTCTTGGTTGGATCTGAAAGTGTGCCTTTATTTCTTTTTACGACGTTAGAAAACGAGGAGGAAGGAATCGCTGAAGAGGGGTATTGCAACTCCTGTTACTTTCAGGACCAGGACCATCACTTGTACCAAGGCAAGCCATCCTAATGCTTGCTGTATAAATACTTATCATTATCTATCATGCATGCTTTTCACTTCTGAAGTTTTCACAAAACTATACTCTCAAAACTATTTTTGTTGTGAATACTACTACTATTAATATTATTAGAAGAAGGAATCATATTAATAGTCAACTTGGTATTGCCAAGCCCTTAGCCACTAAATGGTATATACATACCATCCACCAACTTAAAACTTGAGTTCTTAAATGAACTACATAAAATGTGTTTTTGTAAACAATTACCTTATGGAAGTAAAACTCCGGAGGAAGGGTGAGACCCTGTCTACCGGAAGGATGTCATGATGGGAAATTTTTGAGAAATGTTTACAAAAGACACATAACCTAGTCTTTGCTGGACAACCATTATCGTACTGCCACTTTACCCCAATATGGGTAGGGGCTTGATTAAAAAACTTGTTATGTTTAGTGTGTGAGCTATCTCAAGTGCTATAGAGGATTGGATCCTCCGAATCGAAGTGTCGCTAGGAGTGGGCATACGGGACATCTAAAGTGTGGGATTAATTTTCCCTCCGGATGCAACAGTTGGGTCTCCTGTCTGAGCGGTGTGTGACACGGCTTGCCGGGGAGGGGGAACCCCAATTGAAGAGATAGTCATGTACTAGCTTGTACATAGTGGATAGTCAAGATCAGTTATCTGATGTTCTCATAGGTTGAGGACAGTCCATGGTTGTTTCATGGCGGATTCTGGATCTAGTGGAAATGTGTACACCTCTACAGAGTAAAACTATTTCGAGATAGCCGCGTCCTCGGATATGGACGGTTGAATGGCCATGTAGCTAGTATTGTGTCAACTTTTCAAAAGAGGTTTTTGAAGGACGGCCTTGTACCTGAGAGGTACTATGGAGGA
The DNA here is from genome assembly GCA_028641055.1 of Alopecurus myosuroides. Classification (NCBI taxonomy): domain Eukaryota; kingdom Viridiplantae; phylum Streptophyta; class Magnoliopsida; order Poales; family Poaceae; genus Alopecurus; species Alopecurus myosuroides. The sequence continues at coordinate 200,028,866 of CM054061.1, forward strand.
ATGACTTGGTATCTGCGAGATACTGATGAGAAGGAAACTATTACTAAAAGTTTCTGAAAAGAAAACTTTCTTTTCTAAAAGTCTTATAAAACCTCCAAGATATGTGATATCTACGAGAGAAAAACTACATTATTTTAAAGGATTTTTCACAAAGAACGAAACTTGAAGAATCAACCATGATAAATCTTTTATCTGTCATGGGTAGCTGAACCATATGTATGGCCTACCCACTCCACCAAATAAGCATGTATGCATTTATTGTAAGCTCATAAAGGATGTCTTGTTGAGTACATTCAAATGTACTCATTTGGTTTCGCCCCTGGTATCTACTTATCAGACTATGAGGAGCCACCCCAGGAGGAGTTCTATGAGGAGGAGTTCTACGCTGATGGCCCTGCGAGTTAGGATCGTCTCCCAGTCAGCAGCCTGTAGGATGAGGCGTGACTCGGGTTCTACTACGCTATGCTTGTCGCCTTCCGCTGTGTTTATTTTGAATGTCTGTCCTGTGTGACAGTTATCAAGAACTTGGTCATGTGACCATTTATGTAAGACTCTAATATTCGTGTAATGGATGATGTATTCTGTATGCCAACTACGTATGTTGTTCACAACTGGTTATTCTGGGATTGTGAATGAATGCATATGAGGGGTTCTGAACCTTCCGGTTTGGGGCCTCTACAAAGTTGGTATCAGAGCCATCCTGACTCTAGGAGACCTTAGTTAGCATGGACGTTAGTGTATACTCCAAAAAATCTAAGTTACAAATACAAAAAAAAAAGTTGGATATATGACTATGTATAAAAATACTCCCTATATCCCACCACCTCTCTGTGTCAAACTCTACTTGCATTAAGATTGTTCTTTATATAAACTTAAAACTTTGCACACTGTGATCTCACTTAAACTATACTTAAAATTTTGTGTAGATGGACGTGTTTATCACCGAGGCTTTCCAGTTGGGACGTCCATGTGGCGAGACTTTCCTTTTCGAGGAGAGGCTAGTAGCTATGGCTACTGTGTTGGGACGCCCACTTCCGGAGCTGCGCGGAGGTCTAGTTGACGGTGCACCCCTGGAGGGAGACTGGTACGCGGAGGTCACTATCCGTGCACCTCTGGCTAGCCCGACAGTGGAGGCCTACGTCTTTCGTGCTGTTGATCGTTCTTGGACCGAGGCAGCCGTGCGGGTGATTCAGGAGTCAGTGGCACGACTGGCACACATCGGGGAGTACATGTTCATCGGTTCCCGGTTTGAGTTGATTGGGAGGCGCGATGAGGAGGGCATACCACTTCCTGTCGAGCCAGACACTACCACAGTTGGTCCTCACTTGTACGAGATGGAGATTCTGTTGTACCGCACTCAGCACAGGTTGGACGATCAGCGACTCGCTCACCACCTCGGCACACAGGTGCACCACACCCTGATAGCCGAGACTGACGAGCTGAGGGTGAGCTTCGGGACAGCCAGGAGGAGACTGGAGCACTGGCACAGCAGTTGTCCCAGTTGAGGGAGGAGTTTGAGGCCGCCACCGCGAGGAGCCGTGCCTTGGAAAGACAGCTGCGGGCCACCCGTCTGAGCCGTGCTCGTCTCACCAGCAGGGTGACGGCTCTGGAGGGGGCTAACTCAGTTCTGCACACTACGCTTCACATAGCTCGTGACGACATAGCCGCGAGAGACTCTGCCATAGAGGAGCTTGAGGAGGAGGGCGCAGAGCTCAGCAGGGAGATTGAGGAGCTCCTGCCAGTAGAGGATGTTCCGTCCGACTTGGAGGGGATGGATATGAGTGAGGCTAGCGAGCAGGATGATGATGACCTGCTTGGCAAGGAGGAGGAGGAGGACCCTGAGGAGCGTATCTTCGAGGTTGGGGACAGTGACGACTCTGTGTAGTCACAGCCTCCTCACCCTTAGCACTTGATGCTGGTCTAGATGCTAGATAAGTATGCTAGATCGTTTTGCTAGTAGTAGCCTTGCGATGACCCCACCTATCGCACCCCATGTAGCTCGATGAAGCCTTCCTTGTAAAATATGGCTTGTAATGTGTGTGTGGAATGTCAAAAACTCTGTTTAATTATTGTGATGAATGAAATGTTCTGCTTGGTTCTTTGATGGTTGTCACTACTTTGCGTTCATTTCATCCGTGTTTGCGACTGCCCCGCTCTTGTTTTTGAAACATATCACTCGTATTCCTTTTTCTTATGTTAAAGGTACTGGGTTTTCAAAAACAAGAATATACTTCTAAAAAACTTACACTTGTTTTCACTTCAGAATGGCAGCTCGTCGCGAACCCCCACCGCCACCACCACCCACAGTGGAGGCGCTGTTGGCCCTGCTGATGGAGGATCGCCAGGCCAGCCGAGATGAGAGTGCAGCTACCATTGCCGCTCTGCAACAACTAGCTGCTGCCAACAACCACAATGGCAATGGCAATGGTGGTCGCTCGAGACTGAGAGACTTTCAGCACACCAATCCCCCAGTCTTCACTAGGATTGTGGAGCCTCTCGATGCTGACGACTGGCTCCGCACCATTGCAAACAAACTGGAGGTTGCTTCAGTTGAGGAGAATGATAAGGTCCTGTTTGCCTCCCATTTCCTTGCTGGTCCTGCCAGGACTTGGTGGGAGACTACACGTGAGACTGTTGCTGCTGGTCACGTGTTCAACTGGGAGGATTTCTCTGCAAGATTCCGCAAGTACCACATTCCCCAAGGAATGATGGCACTTATGCGTGAGAAATTTCTGAAGCTGAGGCAGGGAAGTATGCCTGTGTCTGAGTACTGGGAGAATTTCACTACTCTGTCCAGGTATGCACAGGATGATATTAATACTGATGCTAAGAAAAGAGAGAGGTTCTTAAATGGGCTGGATGATGAGCTCCAGTGCGCTCTAGTGGTGGTTCCATTCCAGGACTTGGAGACCCTTGCAAATGCCGCTATGGTACTGGAGCACAAGCGGAAATCTGCTGATGATAACCGCAAGAGGAAGATGACTGTGCATGGAGGACCTAGTGCTCAAAGGACTCGCAACACTCCGTATGCGAGGCCACCATCCCACAAGGCGCCTGCTTATGCACCCCGCCCCAACCACAACTATGCACCAAGGCCCAACAACTACAACCACTCTGCACCTTATGCACCAAGGTACGGAGGAAATAGCTATGGTGGTAACCATGGTAATCATTCTGGGAATAATCATGGAAACCGCTATGGAGGCAACAATAGTGGAAATGGGAACAACTCCAACAATGCTCCCAAGCCTAACCCAAGCCCAAGGCCTTCTGGAGGTTGCTTTGCCTGCGGAAAGGAAGGTCACTTTGCTCGTGAGTGCCCCACCAAAGCTACTGCCACAGCCCAGCCTACTGCAACCAAGATGAACCATGGTCCTTCCACTGGACGGCAGAATAGGATGAAGGGACACCTGCACCACGTCACTGCTGCAGAAGCTCAGGAGGCACCAGACATGGTGATGGGTATGTTTCTTGTCAACTCGGTGCCAGCCGCAGTACTGTTTGATTCTGGTGCATCACATTCTTTTGTCACTAAGCCGTTTGCTGAGAAAAGTGGTATGAAGCATTCCCGTATGCACAACCCTATGTTAGTACAAATACCTGGGGATAGTACTAAAGCCAACCTAATTTGCAATGAAGTACCAGTAGAAATAGAAGGAAAAACTTTTCATGCTGATCTTATAGTGCTGGGATCCAAAGGGATAGAAGTGGTACTCGGTATGAATTGGATGGCCAAGTATAAGGGGGTTATTGACTGCACTAAGAAATCAATTGAAATGATCTCTGAGGATGGGGAAAAGGTTGCGTACACTGCAACTAAACCCTCATCACAAGTTCACTGCCACACTGGTATAGCCCACCCTGACCTTGAGGAAGTCCCGGTCGTTTGCGAATACCCGGATGTTTTTCCTGAAGAGCTACCCGGTATGTCCCCTGATCGGGATATCGAGTTTGTGATCGAGTTTGTGCCCGGAACTGGACCCATAGCACAGAAGACCTATCGGATGAACCCAAAAGAATTAGATGAGTTGAAGACCCAGCTGGATGACATGTTGAGAAAAGGTTTGATTCGCCCTAGTGCATCGCCATGGGGATCTCTGATCATTTTTGTGGAAAAACGGGACGGTACCACTCGTTTATGTGTGGACTACCGCAAGTTGAATGATGTTACCATCAAGAACAAATACCCGTTGCCCAAAATTGAAGACCTATTTGACCAGCTGAATGGGGCCGTAATCTTCTCGAAGATCGATCTTCGGACTGGTTATCACCAATTGAAAGTCCGTGACACTAATATTCCCAAGACTGCTTTCACCACTCGTTACGGGATGTATGAATACACCGTGATGTCCTTTGGTCTAACCAATGCCCCTGCCTATTTCATGAATCTCATGAATAAGGTATTCATGGATTTTCTAGACAAGTTTGTCGTGGTGTTTATTGACGACATTCTCATATATTCTCGGAGTGAGGAAGAACACGAAGAACATCTGAGAACTGTGCTCGGAACACTTCGTGAGCATCAATTGTATGCTAAGTTTAGTAAATGTCAATTCTGGTTGACGGAAGTCGGGTTTCTTGGACATGTAGTATCTGCGGGAGGAATATCTGTTGACCCGACTCTAGTTCAGTCTGTGGAGAAGCGTGCTGCTCCAACCAATCAGACTGAAGTCAGATCCTTTCTGGGTTTGGCAGGATATTACCGCAAGTTTGTTCAGGGATTCTCGAGTATAGCCAGACCCCTCACCCAGTTGCTCAAGAAGGATAGCAAGTTCCTATGGACGGACAAGTGTGAAGAGAGTTTCAATGAGTTGAAGCATCGACTTGTGACCGCTCCAATCCTTATTATGCCGGATATCACCAAGAATTTCGACGTATATTGTGACGCTTCTAAGCTTGGTCTTGGAAGCGTACTTATGCAAGAAGGGAAAGTGATATCTTTTATATCCCGCCAGTTGAGACCCCACGAGTTGAATTACCCCACTCATGACTTAGAGCTTGCTGCTGTTGTTCATGCCCTCAAGACATGGCGACACTTTCTTATGGGAAGAAGAGTGGAAATTTACACGGATCATAAGAGTTTAAAGTATATCTTTACTCAACGTGAGCTCAACATGAGGCAGCGCCGCTGGATTGAGCTCATTAAAGATTATGATCTGAGTATTCATTATCACCCTGGGAAGGCAAATGTGGTTGCAGATGCTCTTAGTCGAGAGCCGGCCTCTCTAAATGCTATGATTCTGGTAAGGCAGCCCGAGTTGTGGAAAGAGCTTGACCAACTGGGCATTGAAGTGGTCAGCTATGGTATGTTGGACGCCATAGAACTTAAACCAACTCTGGTTGACCAAATCAAAGAAGCGCAGAAAGGCCAGAAAAGTATTGATGGTATTAAGGCCCGCATGGAGAAGGAGAAGGTTGCTGGGTTTACTATCGATGCTGATGGGGGATTATGGTATGAAGGCCGTATTTGTGTTCCCTCTGAGTCTGATCTCAAGGAGACCATCATGGTCGAAGCTCATGAGACCATGTATTCTATCCATCCTGGAGGAACAAAGATGTATCAAGACCTCAGATTCTGGTGGCATGGGATGAAGCGAGATATTGCTTCATTTGTAGCCAAGTGCCATGTCTGCCAGCAAGTGAAAGCTGGGCACCAGCGTCCCGCTGGCTTGCTCTAGCCGTTGCAAGTACCTGTTTGGAAATGGGATGAAGTAGGGATGGACTTCATCACAGGACTTCCTAGGTCCAGCCGAGGAAATGATTCTATATGGGTTGTCGTGGACAGGCTCACGAAAGTTGCTCACTTTATTCCTGTCCGGACCACCTATCATGGAGATCAGCTTGCTGATCTTTACATTACTCGGATTGTCAGCCTGCACGGAGTCCCGAGCAGGATTGTGTCTGATCGAGGTACACAGTTCACATCAAGATTTTGGAAGAAGTTGCACGAGAGTTTGGGAACCAAATTAGCTTTTAGCACAGCCTATCACCCGCAGACTGATGGACGAACAGAGCGTGTGAACCAAATTCTGGAAGACATGCTCCGTGCTTGTGTGTTGTCCTATGGAATTAAATGGGAAGACTGTCTGCCTTTCGCAGAGTTTTCTTACAACAATAGTTATCAGTCTAGCTTGCAAATGGCCCCTTTTGAAGCACTGTATGGACGTAAATGCCGCACACCTCTGAATTGGACTGAGACTGGAGACAGTCAGGTTTTTGGTGTGGACACTTTGAAAGCTGCAGAAGAGCAGGTTCAGCTTATTCGGGAACGTTTAAAGACAGCTCAATCTCGTCAGAAGAGTTATGCTGATACGAAGCGTCGTGATGTCTCTTTCAGCATTGGAGATTTCGTGTACCTTCGTGTTACGCCACTCAAAGGGATGCAGCGTTTCCATGTCAAGGGAAAGCTGGCACCCAGGTATATTGGCCCTTTTAAGATCTTGGCACGTCGTGGCGAAGTTTCTTATCAGTTAGAATTACCTGAGGAGCTATCTGTGTTTCACAATGTTTTCCATGTGTCATTGCTCCGGAAATGTCTGCAAGTACCGGAGAAGGATCTCTCGTATCAAGACATAGATTTCAGGACCATTGATATCAATGATGACTTGACTTATCGTGATAGACCCCTGCGGGTTCTCGAGGAGATTGTGCGCGCTACCAGGAGGCGTGCTATAAAATTCCTTAAGATTCAGTGGACGAATCATTCTGAGGAAGAAGCTACCTGGGAGCGTGAGGATGATATCAGGAAGGAGTTCCCTGATTTTCTTAAAGCCTAGACCCGCTAATCTCGGGACGAGATTCTTTTAAGGGGGGAGATTTGTAACACCCCTGTTTTTAAGCACTTGTTTAGTATTAAATTAGCAAGCCTCTTAAGACTTTTGTACGACAATTAAGTGGACAACATGTTTTGTAGTCATGTTTATCTATGCAATATAAGTGGTGTGTTTCTTTTCACTCATTTGAGGATTTTCCCTCATGATTGATTATTTCCTGCCTGATGTTTTTCAACTGGAAACCCTAAGATTTTTCTTCTCAAAGTTTGGGGAATGCTTGATTCACTCATGATAGCATTATTTAGTCATGTCTTGACCAAGGAAACACTTTGGTTTGGATTTAAATAGCTTTGGGAATTTATTTCCTATTTAAACATTTAGCAGAAAAACAACAGAACTAGCTGTTTTCCACACTTGTTTTCAGGAGGTAAACATATTTGATTTGTTGTTTTCTGATTGTATTATGGTTGACCATGTTATGTAATACAACTAAATGCCACTGGTTTAAATTTAGCACTTGGAAAACAATCTAATCCATGATTGTTTTCCTAGTATAAAAATATTGCAAAACCAATTCTTTTTGGAAAAACAGAAACATAGCTTTTTGGACAGTTGTTTTCAGAAGGTTAACCAACTCCAATTTTTGTGTACTGGTTGTTTTCACAAACTAGAAAGTGCATAGAACAATTACCAACTTGAATTTTCAAAATCCAAGTTCATTTGCCCTTTCAAACAGAAGCAAACTTTTGCTTCAAATCTCTGTTTTTCCAACACTTAGTGAAATTAGCACTATTGCATTTTTCTGAATTTTTTTGAATCTGTTTTTGAACAGAACTTGGGAGATGAATTTCTTGATCTATACTTGATCTTTTTGTGTGTAGTTTGATCCTAGTCACTCACCTAGGATTCCTCTGTAACCTCATGTGCTTACATGCCCGAGAGATACCTTAGCCAAGAAGGAAGGAGGAGGGGAAGTAGGGCTCGGGTAGGAGGGGGGTGTGCAAGTGGCATGGCCAAAAAAAACCTCATGCCTCTCTACCCTAGCCCACTGTGGTGACTAGTACTCCTAAAACCGCCCCTGGCTCGAGAGAGAACGAAGAAAACGGCCCCCCCTTCTCTCTGCGTGCCAACGTGCACACGCACATGCCACCCGAGAGCACCCACACGGGCCCCGTGCCTACAAAGCCTTCGAGGGCATGCCGTTTCGCCACAGCACTCCACCACCGTCCACGAACCCACCCACGAGGAATCAACCCGTGCCTCGCTGTGTGCGAGGAGCACGGGCATTTTTTTCGCCGCCGGCCACCGGGAGATCCCCCGAGTCAAAGCTGACCACCCCGTGCGTGAGAGCTCGTCATTCTTGCACGCACGAGCTCCCCGTGACCCTGGCCACCTCCCTGACATCCTCCGCGGTCCATTTGCTTGCAGGAGGGCCCGCGCCATCACCGCCGTGTCCGCCGCGCCGCTGCAGAGAGGAGCCCGCCGGAGAGGAAACGGACGTCGTCGTCATCGCGCCACCAGCCCCCCACTGCACCACTGCCGCCACTCGCCGCTCCACAGACCCCCTAGGTGAGCACCCCGCTCGTCCCGTGCGCGCCCGTAGGGTGTTCGACGCCGGCAGGGTCGCGTTAGGCCAGAGGAGGAAGAAATAACGCGGACCGTTGATCGCAAGGTCAACGGCCACGCTTAAACGGGCGTTTCCCGCGTCCTCCGCGCGCGCGCGCGCGCAGCTGGGCTAGCCTAGGCGCTAGTTGGGCTGGGCGCGGCAGATCTGGCCCATTTGGGCAGTTCCCTGATATTTTTTAAATTAGCATTTTTCTGCCAGAAAGATTGCTACTAGCTTTTGTCCTAGAAAGGTTAGCAAACGATTTTATTTGGCCTTGCCAATTTTTGTGCCTATAGCCATACAAAATCACAACCACCTCCCTTTTGCAGAATAATGTTTTGACTTTTAGTTTTTTTCTATAGCCTTTTTGCCAGACAGTACCCTTAAAATTGAAATGAATAGAACTTCAAAAATACAAAACCTTTTTGAGCAAACTCAACTGTTTTGGAAATCCCTTGTAAATACCTACCAGTAGAATTTTAGTTTGAACCAAGGTGAGTTACCATTTGGAAATGCCATCCATTTTGGTGAAACATCTGTGAGCTATTCCAGGATTTTTAGGGGGAGTTTGGGACATTATTTTTGAGTGGGACCAATTGGAGAGGCTTTGTATTGTTAAGGACTATCACATCCTATAAGTATTTAATTTTTGGAGCCATAGAAAAAATTAGGGAGACAGAACAAGTTTTAGTACTTTTCTGCCTAATTTTTAATTCCTAGATCTTGTTTTATATGTTCATTTTGTGATGTGCACATGATGTGTTCTTGCTTGTAATGTTGTTTTATAGTGTAGTAATGATGTTTACAAGTTGTATGAACATGTTAGAATGAAAGGTTTGAGTGGTAGGATTTTTAGAATTATTTTTCCATGCATAGATCTTGCTCATAGCTTAATTTCTATCTAGGTTTTTGAGTAGATTTTTAGATATGTATTAGGCCTATTTTCTAGATTAATTTTCATGGAACCAGTACCATTTTGGGTACTGTTATTTTGGTTACAGCGCCTCTGGTTACTTGGTGCTTGTGTTTGAAGTAGATTTAAATAGCAAGGCTTAGGGTCTAGATTTCATACTAGATTATTCATGCATGCTTTTTGTCTTGTTTTCCACTAGGGAAAAATATGATTCTTTGTGGTTGAAAACAGAGGATGAAATTTCCTTGTGGAATTGTTATCCTTGTGTTTTCACCTCTGATTAATTTTCCCCTTAAGTATTAGAAAATGTTTGAGTAACATTTGGGTGCCTAGATTTAATTCCCTCACATGTGTAGCATTTTTAGTCTAGTTTTTCCTTGGTTAATAGCTAGACTTATTATTTTGTTTTGGAGGATCCAGTAGCATTTTGGTACTGATTATAGGAGTATTTTACCTCTGTTAGTTTGCACACGTGTGCCTAAAATTAACAAGTGAAGTATAAACTAGTCTAGTATTTTTCCCAAGTTTCTACTAGTATGAGTAGGAGTTTGTGGGACTAGTTTGTTTGTTTTGAGCAATTTTAGAAATGTGACCAGAGGCTTATTAACCTCTTTATGAGCATTATGCTAGTGGAACACCCACTGGTATTTTTTTTATCATGGTGGAAAATGAGCTTGACTTGTTGTCATGAGCCTTTTTCACCACTTGCATAATTTAGCTTATTATTTGTACTTGCCATAGAGAATATTGGGGAAGTTTTTAGACATCAAATTGTGTTTTATGTGACACCCTACTGTCTAGTAACATGGGTTTTACCCCACTGGTCCATAGGGCTCTTAACTAAAAATCATTGAGTTTGGCCACACCTAAACCCTAGGAAAAAGAAGATTTTCCCACTATAGTTTTTATGCCAATTTTCTTAAGGGAAAATTGAATACCTTGAGTGTTACATTTTAATTGCTTGCTGTATGTATCACTTGTAGCATTGTTTGTCTTGGTTGGATCTGAAAGTGTGCCTTTATTTCTTTTTACGACGTTAGAAAACGAGGAGGAAGGAATCGCTGAAGAGGGGTATTGCAACTCCTGTTACTTTCAGGACCAGGACCATCACTTGTACCAAGGCAAGCCATCCTAATGCTTGCTGTATAAATACTTATCATTATCTATCATGCATGCTTTTCACTTCTGAAGTTTTCACAAAACTATACTCTCAAAACTATTTTTGTTGTGAATACTACTACTATTAATATTATTAGAAGAAGGAATCATATTAATAGTCAACTTGGTATTGCCAAGCCCTTAGCCACTAAATGGTATATACATACCATCCACCAACTTAAAACTTGAGTTCTTAAATGAACTACATAAAATGTGTTTTTGTAAACAATTACCTTATGGAAGTAAAACTCCGGAGGAAGGGTGAGACCCTGTCTACCGGAAGGATGTCATGATGGGAAATTTTTGAGAAATGTTTACAAAAGACACATAACCTAGTCTTCGCTGGACAACCATTATCGTACTGCCACTTTACCCCAATATGGGTAGGGGCTTGATTAAAAAACTTGTTATGGTTAGTGTGTGAGCTATCTCAAGTGCTATAGAGGATTGGATCCTCCGAACCGAAGTGTCGCTAGGAGTGGGCATACGGGACATCTAAAGTGTGGGATTAATTTTCCCTCCGGATGCAGCAGTTGGGTCTCCTGTCTGGGCGGTGTGTGACACGGCTTGCCGGGGAGGGGGAACCCCAATTGAAGAGATAGTCATGTACTAGCTTGTACATAGTGGATAGTCAAGATCAGTTATCTGATGTTCTCATAGGTTGAGGACAGTCCATGGTTGTTTCATGGCGGATTCTGGATCTAGTGGAAATGTGTACACCTCTACAGAGTAAAACTATTTCGAGATAGCCGCGTCCTCGGATATGGACGGTTGAATGGCCATGTAGCTAGTATTGTGTCAACTTTTCAAAAGAGGTTTTTGAAGGACGGCCTTGTACCTAAGAGGTACTATGGAGGAATGACTTGGTATCTGCGAGATACTGATGAGAAGGAAACTATTACTAAAAGTTTCTGAAAAGAAAACTTTCTTTTCTAAAAGTCTTATAAAACCTCCAAGATATGTGATATCTACGAGAGAAAAACTACATTATTTTAAAGGATTTTTCACAAAGAACGAAACTTGAAGAATCAACCATGATAAATCTTTTATCTGTCATGGGTAGCTGAACCATATGTATGGCCTACCCACTCCACCAAATAAGCATGTATGCATTTATTGTAAGCTCATAAAGGATGTCTTGTTGAGTACATTCAAATGTACTCATTTGGTTTCGCCCCTGGTATCTACTTATCAGACTATGAGGAGCCACCCCAGGAGGAGTTCTATGAGGAGGAGTTCTACGCTGATGGCCCTGCGAGTTAGGATCGTCTCCCAGTCAGCAGCCTGTAGGATGAGGCGTGACTCGGGTTCTACTACGCTATGCTTGTCGCCTTCCGCTGTGTTTATTTTGAATGTATGTCATGTGTGACAGTTATCAAGAACTTGGTCATGTGACCATTTATGTAAGACTCTAATATTCGTGTAATGGATGATGTATTCTGTATGCCAACTACGTATGTTGTTCACAACTGGTTATTCTGGGATTGTGAATGAATGCATATGAGGGGTTCTGAACCTTCCGGTTTGGGGCATCTACATTTATCCAGGAAGTCACACTGCTTAAGTACAGGGTGAAGAGAGAACTCTCTGTTTTTTTGACATCATGGATTGATTCACTCCGCTGATTCTCTGTATATAGTGTAAATATTGTAAATAACCTTTTATTTTTTTAATAAATGGGGGGACTGTGGGGGATTCCCCCATAGTAATGGTGTCAAAAAAAACGCCGACAAGGTAGCTAGGCCATACCAAGACAATAGCGCTGCATGGACGCAACGAATGTAGGGGAGCTCCTATACTATGCTTACAACAACGTTTCGCAAAAAGGTGGAGGTGTTTGGCCGAGCCCATTGATACGTCCAAAATGTATCTCCTTTTCCGAACACTTTTTTTTATTGTTTGCCTCTAAACTTGTGAGTTTTGGATACCACTAACACGGACTAATGCTGTTTTCAGCAAAATTACCTTGGTGTCTCGTTTTTGTGCAGAAAAACCAACTTTCGGGAAATTGCCCGAAAAAGACCCCATTGAGCTTATATCACCCGAAGACCCCGGGAGCCAGAAAGACACCGGAGGGGGCAGGGAGTGGCCCAAACCACCCATGGGCACGCCCCCTAGGTCGCGCTGCATGGTGGTGTGGGGTCCATCTCCACCCCCTCGGGCTCCCCTCTCGACTACATATGCCCCGTAAACCTAAAACGCGAGGGGGTTCGTCATATTCCACAGAAACACAACAGAGCGATGTCGTCACCTCAAAACTCAATTCGGGGATGATACGTCCATTTTGCATCACTATTTTATATTGTTATTTTTTGTTATTCATCGATATATTTCATGTTATGATGCATCACTTATGTTATTTTATCTTATTTTGCATGTTTCATAAATTTTGGAGAATAAACACCGGGACCAGAAATCTGATGGAAAAAGCACCGTCGAGATACCCTATTTTAGAAGTTCAGAAGAAGAGGGGGACACCGCCCCCCTTGGCCGTGCCGCCTGATGGTGTGGCCACCCTGGCCCACCTCTGGTCGATCCCTTTCGCGTACTTGACCCCCAGGGAACCCTAAGCCCCAGACTACCATCGAAGAATTATTCCGCCTCCGCCTCGGGGAGCAAAACACCAGAGAGAAAAGCTCTCCGGGAGGGAGAAATCTGCCGAGGAAATTCCTCTTCGGAGAGGGGAAATCATCACCATCGTCACCGTCATCGCTCCGGGCATCATCAAGATCTTCATCGTCATCATCACCACCACCAGCACCATCACCCTCATCATCCACCGTCATCCCGCTGTAACAATTAGGGGCCTATATCGTTGTTTTACATTAGATCTCTCTCCCGATGTGAATTACTTGTTAGTAGTTGATGCTTGTGAGATTTATCGGTGTTAGCACTTTATGACCAGATTGTTATCATCTATTATATCACCTCTAATTATGATCCATATGATGTCTTGTGAGTAGTTCGTTCAGTTCTTGAGGACATGGGAGAATTGATGATATTAGTAGTGAAGTTATGTTGAAGTAATATCTTGTGGTTCGGTATTTAAGTTGTGGTGCTATTCTTCTAGTGGTGTCATGTGAACGTCGACTACATGATACTTCACCTTTATGGGCCTAGGAGGATGCATTGTGTATTTGGCTACTAATTGTGGGGTTGCCGGAGTGACAGAAACCTAAACCCCCGTTAGGAAACCAATGCATGAGGGAGCGTAGAATCCCGGAGTTTTTAAGGCTGTGGTTAGATTTATCTTAATTACTTTCTTGTATTTGCGGATTTACGAGGGGTATAATAACAAGTATTTATTAGTCCTAGTTGGGCGGTGCGTTAGCATAGGTTCACCCACACAACACTTCACGAACCAATGTATATTAATCAACCGTAACAAAGCGAAAGCACTTGAGAAAATTCCCATGTGTCCTTGAGAACGTTTGGTAGTCATAAGTAATACAACCGGCTTGTCCTTTGCTCTCAAAAGGATTGGGCCACTCGCTGCAATATTATTTACTACACTTTATTTACTCACACTTTATTTATCTGCTATATCAAAAACCTCCAAAAACCCGTTTGTTAGTGTTTACAGTGAATCCTCTATCCAACCTGCTTGTCAACACTTTCTGCTCCTTGTTGGGTTCGACACTCTTATTTATCGAAAGTACTACGATACACCCCCTATACTTCTGGGTCATCAGGGGATCAGAAGTCCCTGTTCTGGCGCCCTGCCGGTACGGGGAGTCGAAGGAGATCGTCGCCATCGACACTGCCACCTCCTCTCCATCAACCATCCATGTTTCCCCCGTCCTTGTGTGAGTAAACAACGATGTAGGCTGAGAGGGATGGAAGGGATTGGATGAGATTGATCATGTAATAATGCCAGATTGTTAAGGCATAGTGCCTAGTATCTACTGTTAGTGTTTTCTACCGTTGTTGCAACTTGTTATGCTTAATGCTTGTCACTAGGGCCCGAGTGCCATGATCTCAGATCTGAAAATGTTATTGTTTCATGATTATAATTATGTTTCTTGATCATATCTGCAAGTTGTTTACACATGTCATTGTCCGGAACCCGAGGCCCCAAAGTGACAGAAATTGGGACAACCGGAGGGGATGGTTTTGATGTGAGGATCACGTGTGTTCACGGAGTGTTAATGCTTTGCTCCGGTGCTTTATTAAAAGGAGCACCTTAATTACCAGTAGTTTCCCTTGAGGCCTCGCTGCAACGGGCTGGTAGGACAAAAGATGTTGTGCAAGTTTCTCATTGCGAGCACGTACGACTATATAGGAACACATGCCTATGGTAGTCTAAAACTTGGATGTTTTATTATTATTATCTGCAATGCCCATGTTTAGATTATTACATGACCTATGTTATCCATGCAACACTCGTTCATCTATTCCCTCTATGCCTACGGTACTTTCATCCTGCTGTTTTCCGCGATTGCTACTGTTGTTAATATTTTACTCCTGCTGTTATTTTATTACTACTGCTGCTACAAAACTGTTACCACTGATAAATTGTTGCGAGCAAGTCTACTTTCAGGTTCAGTTGAATTGACACCTCAGTTTTTAAGGCTTATAAATATTCTTTGGCTCCCCTTGTGTCGAATCAATAAATTTGGGTTTTACTTCCCTCAAAGACTGTTGCAATCCCCTATACTTGTGGGTCATCAAGACTATTTTCTAGCGCCGTTCCCGGGGAGCATAGCTTTATTTATTTGCTCACTTGAACATGATATTGTTTGTTGCAATACTTTCATCATGGGAAAGACTCGTGATGGAAAAGTTCCCATATTACCATCCTCTACAAGGAGAGGTACAACTCTGAACACCTCTCTTGCTCTTGATTCACCGTCTGTTATGAGTAAGCTTCTTACACCACCACATGCTACATGCACTGTTATTTTAGCTGAGTCTAAAAATGCTTCTGATACTTTTGATGATGCTTCTACTGTGCTTGATGATACTGGTTCACTAGGTACTTTCCTAGATGCTACAATTGCTAAATCCAAACAAATTGAAAGTGCTGAAATTCTTGTTGAAAATATTGGTACACCTGTTAATTCACCCGAGTCTATTGATGATCTTGATGAAACCTGTATTGAACTTAATGATGACTTTATTAAGGAAGCTCAAGCAACTACCGGTGCAAGTGTTCTTAAGAGTCTCCTTGCAAGACATGTTGTTAAATATAAATCTTCTCTTGATGCTAAGTTTGCCACATGTCCCATACACATTAGAGACAAGGATTATGATTTCTCTCTAGATTTATCTTACATATCCATTGTTGAGAAGGAACCTTTTTGTGGAAGTGGAAGTAAAATTTCTATGGAACACATGAACGAGCTTTCATCTTTAAGTAGCTTATTTTCTGATGATACCAAGTTGTGTACTTATTTTTATTACCAAGATCTACCCTTTCTCATTGAAAGATGAAGCTAAAACCGGGTTAAACAATCTGTCACCTGGATCTATTACTAATCCTATGGATTTGGTTAATGCTTTCTTTCAAAAATATTTTCCTGCTAGTGCCCAACATGCTGCTGTGCAGGACATCTTTAACTTTGAGCAAATTGAAGGAGAGAAATTGCCTGAATCTTGGACATGGTTTTGTTCTTTGATAAGAGATAGCACTGGCTATCCATTATCTAAAAATGATCTCCTAGATATATTTTTTAATGGAATAACTGTTGAATCTAGGACATACCTGGATAGTTGTGCTGGTTGTGTTTTCAGGAAAAGAACTCCAGAAGAAGCTGAGGAATTAATGGCTAAAATAGCCAAAAATAATGATGATTGGAATATACCTGAGCCTACACCTACACCAGAGCCAACACCAATCCCAACACCCAAGAAGAGAGGGATGATTGAATTAAATGATGAAGGAAGCAAAGAAAATCTCTTAAAGAGAGGGGTATTAAAGCTGAAGATGTGAAGAATTTACCTCATATAGAAGAATTACGTAAGCATATTCCTCATCCATCAACAGTTGAGGTACACTCTCTCCAATATTTTGATAATATAGATATTCCCTGTCGAGACATCGTAGTAGTTTTCATAGACGGGGGTGCCATGAGACTACGGTAGAGACGTGGGGTAACGGGATAGCGTAATAACACAGAACACGGGATTTTACCCAGGTTCGGTACGTCGCGACAGTACGACGTGCCTACTCCTGCACTTCTCACTAATTGGGACTAAAGCCCGTAAACAGGGTTACAATGTGAGGGTTTTAGATCTAAACCACTCGGCGAGGATGAGCTTCTCGGCGAGTTGGCGTAGAGCTTCTCTGTTTATTCGTTGTTTTGTTTATCTCCCGTCCGGCTTTATATAATAGCCGGATTAGGGCTTACAGAATAGGAAACCTAGAAAACTACGGTAACTTGTAACTTGGAAAGCAAGGAATCTGTCTTCTCCTCCAAGCCAGATCACATGGGCTGTGATTCGGGTTCTTCTAGAATCCGGCTTCTGCGCGTCGGATTACTGGGCCGCCTAATGGACCTAAGCCCACTACCACTTAGGCCACCCTGGTAATACGGCACTTGGCCTACCATCTTCTATACCCCTATTTGGTATATATCCGACAGTAGCCCCCAAGAAGGATCAAAACTCTGATTCTCCGCTATTCGCCAAATGTTCTTTGTCCGAGAAATATTGATTCAGCAGTCTTGATTCTTCTTATTCTTCATTTGAAAAAGATGGTGGCATGAAACTCGGAATCCTGAAAATCCGGCTTTTCTCTCACGATCCTTCGTGAAGAAGAAACTTCCTACGTCAGCGCACTCAACCATGCTGACATAAGCGACGTTTGAGATTTACTCGGAAAAACCCAGAAACATATCTCTGACAGATTCGCGCGGGAAACGAGGAGATAATCATCATTACTCCGTCGTTTCATTTCCCGGATTTTCCGGCGAGCGACACGCGGCAAACATCCAACGGTCAAAATAGCCGTTGGCACGCATCTAAACGGTTTTCCGGCTATAAATAGCCGTCCTCGTCCTCAACGAAAACTTTCCACACTCCCCACTGCCCACGCCATTGACGCGAACGAGCTCGAGAGCAAAGCACCGTCCCAGGCGCACTTAGCATCCAAGCACGCCGGAACGCAACGTGCCACCACGAGATGGCCTCCTCGCCGTCCTCGCCGACCCGCGCCGCCATCAACGAGCTCATCAGCGATTTAGATCCGCAACTGGGATCGCCCAAGCACACCGGCGGCGCGCCGGAGAAGACCGCGGCCTCCGCGGCCGGTGAAGCGAATTCTTCCGCCGCCGCGGACGTTGCGGGATTGAGCTTCGCAGCCTCCCCGCCGTTTGCTCCAGAAACGGCGGAGGAAAAGATCCCGTTTCAAGTCAACGAACACACTGCGACTGAAGAAGCAGAATTTGTCGGCGACTAGAATCCGAGTAACTCTTCCCTTGTCCTCCTTCGTCAAATGTCAAAAGAGGGATTAATAGTTAAAGGCAAATGGCGAAAGTCAGACGGTGAGCTCGAGCCCAGACCAAAAGACGGAGAGTGTGTCCTCCTTACATCTCACATTACGCGAGGTATGGGTTTACCTCCTTCTGCCTTCTTCATAGACATCCTTAACTATTACGGCGTCCAACCGCATAACCTCTCTCCAAATTCCATCCTCTATCTAGCTAGCTTCCAAGCCCTTTTTGAGGGATATCTCGGAATAACTCCTAGTCTAGATTTTTGGCAATACTGTTTTGAAGTAAAACATAACATCACAGAAGGTATTTCCCCTATCTGTGGAACCATATCTTTCATTCTTCAAAAAAATAGAGAGGATTGGTTCCCGAGAATACAAATGCCAGAACCCACCAAATCCTGGCTGGGTTCTTTCTTTTATCATCAGGACATCCCATTCCCTGGCAAGGAAATCGGGGTTCCTTCATTCGTTAATTCCGCCGCCATTCCTCGAGAGAGTTGGACAGTTGAAGCAATTGAAATATTGCCGGAAAATTTAATGAAGATAAAGTGTCGTATTGCCAAGCTTACTTCTTCCAAATCTTCCTTAACCGGGAAGGACACTGTCTTATGCTGGTTCGGACGTCGCATTCAGCCCCTTTCATTTCGTTCCCGGCTTCTTTACGAATACCAAGGGCCAGAAGATAGCATGAGAGGAACAGATAAAGCCTATACCAAGAAAGATTTTATAAAGCGGCTTCACCAACTGGTTGCCTCCAGCGCCCAAATTGAAGAAAACTTAGCCATTTATCACGTGGAAAATCAAGTTCCGAAGGTATTTATACTTTCCTTGTTTCCGAGGTTTCCTCAGATTAACTTGTATCTCCACCTTTTAACATGTTGTTAATTCTTTCCCAGTTCAACGAACTCGGAGAAAACGATCTTGCTTCCGATGCTGAACTCAGCGAACTGCATGCTAGGTTTTACCACGACCGGAAGCGCAAAAGGCAGGTGACTTTCGAGAAAATGGTAACTGTTGACGGAATTCCTGTCGCCACATCCAGGTATTTTACCGGGGTTTTCCTAGTTACCATCCTCCTTCAGTTCTTCGAGATTTTTAATTCTCGGATATTCTTCTTTCAGTCTTGCCCCAACTCCTTTGAAAACAAAGAAGCTGAAGAAACATAAGACTGCTATCAAGGAAGAATCTTCTTCCGCAGCCATGGGCCCAAGGAATAGAACGGAAGCACAGACAAGTGGAAATCTCCGGACCTCTGCTGGAAACGAACCCGTCTCCAATTTCGACAGTAACATCCGGGTAAAAGAAGAACCGTTCGACGATCTCGGATATATTCGTCCGGAGGCTAAAAAGTTCTTCGCTCCCGCCCCTCTAATTCGTCCTTGGCCACAGGGCGGATTAGTTGTTCGCAATGATATTATATTTTCCCCTCGCCAGGTCTTACAAGATGGCCTTCATCACGTTGGGATTCTTTTTACTGAATATGCCAAAGAATTCAACGAAAACTTGGCCGACTTGCGAGAAATGAGCCAGGTGACACCTCTAGCCCCCAAGCATTAAGTTGAAAACCTGAATTCTTCTTAATGTTTTATCATATGCTTGTTCTTACTTAAGCATTTGGCTTTCATTTCCGTATTCAGCATTCCGCAGATGCCATAAACTTGGAAGTTTTTAAGAAGCTTAATCTCAAAAGTAGAGAAGTAAAAACCCTTCAATCTATGATTGAGTTGAAAAGCAACGAGCTGGCATCATATCAGCTACAATTATCTAAAACAACAGGTGTGTATTCTCTGCAGTTTTTATCCGGATAACTTTTTTCCCGAATTTTCATAAGCTCGAAATGTTTTTGTGTCCCCTAGCTGCTTTAGCAAAAGCCAACAAAGTAGCCAAGGACGCTTGCAATGCATCTCGGCTCCGTGCAGAAAATTCGAGCCTTCGCAAGGAACTTTCGAAAGTTCAAGAAGACCTGGAAGCTAGTAATCTAGCCCTTGGGATTGCTCAGTCCCAGGCTTCTTTACAAGCGGCGGAAGATAAATCTATCATCCATGATTTTGAAAGTATGCTATTCCCGCGCATGAAAGAAGGCACCGAAATTGATAAGGTTCTTGGTAAGTTAGTTCCTTTTACCAATTTCTGCATGTCTTACTTTATTTTATTTTGTGGCCTAAACTCGTTTCTGCCATCAAAACAGGGAATATTCCAGGCATTTCTCGGATTGAGAAAATCCGAGCTTTTGGAGAGGTATGGAACGCAATCAGAAATGCAGGAATGCAATTGATTAATAAATTCCTTCCCGCAAGTACTATAGATTTCTCGGAAGTTTACAAACTCCCGGGTGCCATCATGGAAGTTGCGGGATCAAAGGAATTCATCCTACGCTCCGCTGCACGAGGTGGTGCGCGCATGGCACTAGGCCTTATGCGCCTGCACTATCCTGATGCGAAATCTTGGCGCGTGGCCTCTAGTGTCCCTCAAGGGTATACAGAGGATCAGCGAACCGCCATCTTTGACGAAGTCAAAGGCCACGCCACCAAGATAGCTTCCATGGTTAACATTTCTATCACTTATCCAGAAGAACAGGTTCCCGCAGTCCCCGAAGATGAAAGCAGCGAGGAAGACTTGGATGCTTGAAGGACTGCCTTTAACCTGGATGATGGATTTGTATAATAGGAGCGCTATTTACACTGTAATTCTTACTGTAACGCTTCTATTTCATTTGTCGAAACAAGAACTCCGCCTTTTGCAGCTTTGAATTATGAAATTCCTTGCAAGTTTGTCGGGTTGAATTGCTCCTTTATCAACTAAGTTCTCTGGCATATGTGTTTTGACTGTCTTTAGTGTTTGAAATGACTCGATAGCATTATGATCGTCATGACGAGTAACTGGGTATAACCGATCAGCTAAAACTCGGAAACATGGACCATACTAAAGGCATTTGTACTAACCAGATCCAGTGACCCAACATATATTCGATCAGGTAATGCGTAAAGATTTGTAAGGAACTTTCTTGAAACTTGGGCACGCAGGCACAATCCGAGTTTCCTTTAGCCATTAACAGGCTGAAATCATTCAGTTTTTTAACGCTGAGCACGCGGGCACAATTCGGGTTAACATTGAGTATTTTGTAGGATCATTGGGAAATAGAAAAGGTGGAAACATGCTTTTACTATAATGAACTTGTAAAAAACATGGATATCAGAATTCCAATGACTTTATTTCATGATCTCAAAAGATGTTTACATAGATATTGAACTAAGTATAGAAGGGACGTAACTGCTGGATACTCCAAGGTCTCTTTGTCTCTCCTAGCTCATCATCTATCTTTCTCTTTCTTTTGCGATTCGGTTTCTCGGGATCGTCTTCCGTATCTCGAATGTCAACAAGATAGTATGATCCATTTTTCATGGCTTTACTTATGACAAATGGTCCTTCCCATACTGGGGCTAATTTGTGCTTCCTTTGCTGCACCAACCTCAGCACCAGGTCCCTTCTTTAAAAGAGCGATGCCTGATTTTCCGACTATGGTAACGTCTCAAACCCTGCTGGTAAATGGCGGATCTTTGAAGCACAAGCTCTCGTTCCTCTTCTAGGAGATCAACAGCATTCTGTCGTACCTCTTCGGCGTCTAATTCTTCAAAATCTTGCACTCTTGGGCTATCATGGATCATATCTGTTGGGAGAATAGCTTCCGCGCCGTAAACTAGGAAAAACGGGGTTTGCCCAGTTGACCTATTTGGCGTCGTTCTTATACTCCAAATCACGGAAGGTAACTCTTCTACCCATGCTCCGGCCGCTCTGTGAAGAGGAGTTTCGAGTCTTGGGCGTATTCCTTGCAGGATTGAGCTATTCATTCGCTCAACCTGTCCATTGGATTGCGGGTGTGCCACAGATGCTAGATCTAGGCGAATTCCCGTTTGTCGGCAATATCTTGCCAACTCTCCGATGGAGAAATTTGTCCCGTTGTCAGTTATTATGTTGTGTGGCACACCGTATCTCATTACCAAGTCGATGATGAAATTTCTAGCAGTTGCACCATCCAGCTTTTTGATGGGTTTGGCCTCCACCCATTTGGTGTACTTATCCACTGCCACTAGCAAGTGAGTAAGTCCACCTCTTGCGGTTTTGAACGGACCCATCATATCTAGCCCCCAGACCGCAAACGGCCACGTAATGGGGATAGTTGTAAGTGCTTGGGCCGGCAAATTGGTCTGCTTAGCGTAGTATTGACATCCTGCACATGTGTTAACTATATGCTCGGCATCTGTCTTGGCTGTTAGCCAGAAAAAACCCGCGCGGAATGCTTTTTGACTATGCTTTTTGATTGAGCATGATGTCCGCAATCGCCGGCATGGATTTCTTCCCGTATTTCTCTTCCTTCTTCTGGTGAGATGCACCGCTGAAAAATTCCGGAAATACTGCGTTTATATAAGCAGCCGTCAATTACTGTGTATCCTTTGCATCGACGCTGTATTTGTCTTTGCAAGACTTCGTCTGCTCCTTCCGGGTACTTCTGATTGACTAAGAAGTTTAAGTACGGAATTGTCCAGTCCGGTTTAACGATCATGACTTCAATCGATTCAGACGCCAGAGGGTAATCAACGTCTCCACCTTTTATGGATGGCTCATGTAAGTGCTGAACAAATACTCCTGGCGGTAAGGTTTTTACCCTTTCTGATCCCATGCGGGCTAGCGCATCCGCGTTCCAGTTTTCCTCCCTTTTGATGTGAAGGACCTCGAATCCAAAGAAACAGATGGCGAACTCGTCTACCGTTCTCCGATATTCGGCCATTATAGGGCTTTTTGCGTCCCAGGTTTGGTTGAGCTGATGCTGCACCAAATCCGAGTCGCCATAGCACAGGATGCGCTTCACTCCTATTTCTTTTGCGATATGCAAGCCGTGAAGCAGAGCTTCGTATTCTGCCACGTTATTACTGGCGTTGAAGTGTATTTGCAATACGTACTCCATTGTGTCTCCCTTAGGAGATTTTAAGACTACGCCAGCCCCAGCTCCTTCCTTCATCTTGGATCCGTCAAAGTGCATGATCCAGTACTCGGACTCCGGCATTGGTGTTTTTTCCATTGCTTCTGTCCAATCGGCAACGAAATCTGCCAAAACCTGGGATTTTATGGCCGTCCTTGGCTGGTACTTAATGTCGAAGGCTGCCAGCTCAATGCCCCATTTGGCTACTCGGCCGGTTGCCTCTGCATTGTTTATAATATCTCCTAGTGGTGCTTTACTAACCACTGTTATGGAATGCCCTTGGAAGTAATGGCGTAGTTTTCTAGATGCGAAAAATACACCATACGCCAGTTTCTGGTAATGTGGGTACCTTTGTTTTGACTCGGAAAAAACTTTGCTTATGTAATATACCGGATGTTGGTCTGGTATGCTTTGTTCTTCCTTTAACCGTTCCACAACGATTACCGCACTAATAACCCGATTTGTAGCCGTAAGGTACAATAACATGGGCTCTTCGTCTTTTGGGGATGCCAAAATCGGAGCTTTCACCAAGGTTTCCTTCAACTGAGTCAGCGCCGCATCGGCCTCTTCTGTCCATTCGAACTTGTCGGATTTTTTCAGCAGCTTGTAGAGTGGTAATGCTTTATCCCCCAGCCGACTAATAAATCTGCTAACGGCAGCTGCGGAACCCGTCAATCTTTGGACATCTTTGACGCAGGTAGGTTTTGTGATGTTCAAGATTGCCTTGATCTTTTCCGGGTTAACTTCTATTCCTCTGTGAGAAACGATGAAACCCAGAAGTTTTCCTGAGGGAACCCCGAATACGCACTTAGATGGATTCAACTTCATCTTGTAGGTGCGTAAGTTTTCGAAAGTTTCTCGCAAATCCTCAAGGAGTGTATCTTTTACCTTGGTTACGACAGCAATATCGTCCACATAAACATGGACATTTTTTCCAATCTGACTATGCAAACAACGTTGCATGCAACGCTGGTAGGTTGCACCTGCGTTCTTCAGGCCAAACGGCATGGTTACGTAATAATACGTCCCGTATGGGGTTATGAAAGAAGTCTTAATTTGATCTTCCTTTTTCATGCGTATTTGGTGGTACCCGGAGTATGCATCCAAAAAGCACAAAAGCTCAGAGCCTGCTGTGGCGTCTATTATTTGATCGATTCATGGTAATGCGAACCTATCTTTCGGACACAATTTGTTCAAGCCTGTGTAATCTATACACATTCTAAGAGCAGTAGTGTCTTTCTTCGGTACTAATACCGGATTTGCGGACCAGTCAGTATGGATCACTTCCTTGATGAAATCCGCTGCTAAAAGCCGGATAATTTCCTTGCCAATAGCCTTCCGTCTTCTTCCGTCAAATCGACGGAGACCTTGTTTGACGGGTTTTGATCCAGGAATAACCTTAAGTTGGTGCTCAGCAAGTTCCCTGGGTACACCTGGCATGTCAGCTGGACACCAGGCAAAAATATCCCAGTTCTCACGGAGGAACTTGATGAGCTCGCCTTCCTATTTATCAGTCATCCCAGTCCCTACGACGACAAATTTTGTCGGATCTTTGGGATCTAGGATTACCTGTCTTGTATTCTCGGATGCCTTGAAGCTGTCTGTTGGCTTCCGAGTTTCTTTTCCTGCCGGCATTTCTGACGGCGATACCTCCTTGGCTAATTCCTTCAGTTCTTCCTTTGCTATAACTCTCTGAGCGCAAAGGGCGTTTTCTTTCTCCAACTCATTTGCCAGCTTAAAATCACCAGCTATAGTGATTACTCCTCCCTTGGGTCCTGGCACCTTCAGCTTGTTATAAATATAACAGGATCTTGCCATGAATTTGGCGAAAGCTGGACGTCCGAGTATTGCGTGATACACGCTTTCGAACGGCACTACTTCGAAGGATACTTTTTCCTGCCGGAAGTGATCTTTATCTCCGAAGGTGACATCTAGGGAAATTTCTCCTAGGGATCGTGCTTGCCTGCCAGGGACGATACCATGGAAGCGTATATTGCTGTAGTTGAGCTGAGACTCGGAAATCTTCAGGTGCTTCAGTGTATCCAGGTACATTATGTTAATGCTGGATCCTCCATCCATCAGCACTCTTCTTAGCCTAGTATTTTGAACAATAGGGCTTACAACAAGAGCTTGTGTGCCGGGTTCAGGGATATTTCCGGGATGATCAGACTGATCCCAGATTATCGGTGTATTGGAGTACTTCAAGAATTTCGGGGTTGCCGGAACAACCGCGTTTATCTCTCGAAGTGTTCTTTTTGCCACCTTTGCTGACGGGGTAGCTAAGAAAGTTAGCATTGCTTCTCCATCCACTCTCGGAAACTTGGGTTCGCCTTTACGCTGTTGTTCCTGGATTTTTTCGTCAGTGTCCGATTCACTGTCTTCTTTGTCAGCTTCTGGCTTTTGTTTGGCGGGTTTCCTTTTGGAACCCTTCCCTTTATTTCCGGATCCTGCAGTGCCTTTCATGTGCTTATTCAGCCGGCATTGCGCGTTTGTATGGGTGGGTTTCCCAAATTGCGAGTGGTGAACGCAAGGTTCCGACTTAATCCTTTCCCACTCTTCTGGAGTGTAATTGATTGGATCTGGGTTGCGTCCTTTCCACTTATTTCCCTTTTCTCCTCCAAAGGCTATGTTCACCTCTTTGGGCTTCGTCGTTGTTTCTGGAGTGGCTTTTTTGTCAGAACGAGGGGTTTTCTTGGCGAGTATCAATGATTCAATATTGCCTCCTCTTGCTCTGATGTCATCCTCGGCTGCAGCATGCTCATTGGCGGTTGTAAGCATGGATCCGAGATCCTTGTGCTTTTTGGAACCAACCATGAATGGTACAAGTCCGGGTTTTAAGCCATTGACGAAAGCATGCATTGCTTGTACGTCAGTTACTCCAGAGCAACTATTCTTCATTGCTGTCCATCTGGAGATGAAATCCACATATGGTTCATCTTCAAATTGCGTGCAACGGTTTAGCTGGTTGATGCTATTCGGGCGTTTGTATGTTCCCCGGAAATGCTGAGTAAATACTCTAGCCATATCGTCCCAGCTGTCGACTGTTCGTGACGGTAATCCATTGATCCAATCTCTGGCTCCGTCCAGCAGCATTAGGGGAAGAAACTTGACAGCTTCCAGGTCTGTCCCATTGTTGATCTGGACGGCTGTATAGTAATCCGAGAGCCAGGTATCCGGGTATGTGCTGCCGGTGTATTTCTGGTACGTTGGACCGACTTTGCCAAAGCCGGAATGCAACGTTATTCTTCGGATCCTATCAGTAAAACACTTAGGACCAAAGTATAGATCATCCTTTTCTGCTCTATCAATGTGTGCAGAATATCTTCCGGCTGAATGGACAGAAGGGGATCTGCTCCTTTCTCTTCCATTGTTGCGCAAACGTGCTTTTCCGGGATTGTTTCTATCTCTTCCGTGATCACGCCCTTTTGGATTAGGCGGAGTTCTACTCCTGTGCCTTTCTTTGTCCTTAGGCGGTGTCCGGGATCTCTCACGCCTGTGAGGTGTATCGTGTCTTCCAGCTTTCTCAGCTGGGTTCCTCGGAGGTGGCATTATTTTGCCGTCTTTCCGGTGTTTGTCTTCCCGATCATGGGGTTTATACCCATCTTTCGGGAGATGGGATCCGGTCCTAGACGCTGCATCCCGGTTGTCGGGGTTTTTCTTGTCTTTTCTCGGATCCTCTTTTTTATCTTTTGAGTTGTCTGAATCCCCGGGTTCTTCCGGTCCAGGTGCTCCAGCAGCGCAAGTAGCTGTTTTGCATAGGGCGGAGTTATCATGCAGCCTCCCTGATCGCTCTTGAGCGCGCTGTTGTTGTTGCAATGCTTTTCCTAGGAAAGCATACACCCCTTGGAGTTTTTCCCCGTTGGAATACAGATCGTTGTTAAGAATCGCGAACGCTGCTTCCGCGTTTTCCGCTGCGGTCTTGTATAATTGTTCACCCTTGGCATCTTTGCCGTTTACCTGCTTTTGCCAAGATGGGTTATGGAACCTTTCTTTTGGTGGCAGTTCTTCCGGTCTTGCGATTCCGGGTAACCTAGTAGGTTTTAACGCGGATCTATTCTTTCTCTCGTACTCCTCTATTTCTTCCTTCATAACCTTGATGTCATTATGGGTTTGTTGGAGATGTTGCCGAGATCTGAGTAGATGTTGCTGTTGCCGTTGGAAAGCTTGTCTCCTGGCTTCCAGCATCTCAGGGGGTTCATCTGGTCCCACAGGTGTTTGCAATAGTTCTTGCTCTTCCTATTCCGTCATTGGCGGAGCAGTGATTTCCTTAGATTTCTTCTCCGCAGGCTTTGTTCCGCTAACATCTCCAACTTCCAGGTTTTCATCAGCGAGATCAGCTGATTTTTTCTTCCGGATTTTGTATTGGAGTTTTTTAGAAGCACGGTGCTTTTTCTTGGAAGAGGGAGGTTTTTTGACAGGCTCATCTTCTGTCATCTCCTTGACACTGGGGAATATCGGAGAAGTTTCTCCGTCTTCTCTCTCTTCCACTGGCGGAGGGGTTTTAGGGCTTTCCTGGCTGCCGGCGTCCGTGGTATCAGCCGGTTTCGCCATTAAGACTTCATGGAATCCCTCTTGAAAGGATTTAACCTTTCTTACGAAGGCGTCCTCATCTTCGTCTTCAGAGTCGAAGTTATCCGATCCGGTTTCCGACTCCAACCTCGCCTCAATGGCGGCAAGCACGGATTCTGCTTCCGAATTCATCGTCTTGTTGACGGATGTCGGATCTTCCGCCTCTGTGACGGGTGTTTGATCTTCCGTCTCCATGACGGGTGCGTTGTTGTCTGCCTCTTGCACGGGATTTCCATCATCCGTGTTTTTGGCGATTTCGGATTGCACCATGCCGATAAAGTGTGTATCACTTTTTTGTCGGCGATCTGAGCAGAATCCGGCATCATAGTCATCTTCGACTGGGTATAGGGCGGGTGGGATAAATTTGCTTCCACCGCAAAACCCCATTGCTTCTGCAGTTTGCCCGATAAAGATGTTAGCAGATCCTATCGGTAGCACGCAGGCACTTACCACGTGGTTTTGCGCCGGTATGTAGGATCCGTTGTCGAGGAAGCGCCCGACGTCGTTGTCGAACTCCAAGCTTCCGACAGTGATTGATCTTCCGATTCCGCCAAGTATCCCAGATCGGAATCTTACGCCTGACGTCGTTTGCCCCACGGTGGGCGCCAACTGTCGAGACATCGTAGTAGTTTTCATAGACGGGGGTGCCATGAGACTACGGTAGAGACGTGGGGTAACGGGATAGCGTAATAACACAGAACACAGGATTTTACCCAGGTTCGGTACGTCGCGACAGTACGACGTGCCTACTCCTGCACTTCTCACTAATTGGGACTAAAGCCCGTAAACAGGGTTACAATGTGAGGGTTTTAGATCTAAACCACTCGGCGAGGATGAGCTTCTCGGCGAGTTGGCGTAGAGCTTCTCTGTTTATTCGTTGTTTTGTTTATCTCCCGTCCGGCTTTATATAATAGCCGGATTAGGGCTTACAGAATAGGAAACCTAGAAAACTACGGTAACTTGTAACTTGGAAAGCAAGGAATCCGTCTTCTCCTCCAAGCCAGATCACATGGGCTGTGATCCGGGTTCTTCTAGAATCCGGCTTCTGCGCGTCGGATTACTGGGCCGCCTAATGGACCTAAGCCCACTACCACTTAGGCCACCCTGGTAATCCGGCACTTGGCCTACCATCTTCTATACCCCTATTTGGTATATATCTGACATTCCCTATTCTAAACCATCTGATCAATGCTTAGATGAATTTGATAATTATGTTGTTAAGCAAGACAACTTTAATATGAGAGTGCAAAATCACCTTATGGAAAACTCTAGAGCTATTGATAATTTGCATGGTATTATTGAGAGAACCTATAATAATGTTAAAATGCTTGTTAAACATTTTCATATGGTTCAAACTCAAATTGATCAACTCACTAAAGTACAAAAAGATATGTCGGCTAATGCTTCTAGAGAAAAACATGTTTGTGAAATAATTACTAGAAGTGGTGTTTCTACTCAGGACCCCCCTGTATCCTGAAGGACATCCTAAAAGAATTGAACAAGATTCTCAACAACCTAAAAGTAATAGTTCTCCTTCTAAGAAAAAGAAGAAGATACATAAAACTATTGTAGAATCTCCTGAACCTGCTAAAGATCCTAATAGTATATCTATTTCTGATGCTGAAACTGAAAGTGGTAATGATAAAAGTGATGCTTTTGATAAATAAAAAAAACTATAGTTGAACCTGAAAAGAAAAATAAAACTTTGAAGTATACTAAGGAGGATTTCATTGCTAATAAACATGGTAATGAAAGAGAGCCTTGGGTACAAAAAGCAATTCCTTTTCCTAATAAGAAAAGCAAATCAAAGGAAGAAGAACATTATAACAAGTTTTGTGAGTGGATGAAACCTCTGTTTTTGCAAATCCCTTTGACTGATGCTATTAAACTGTCTCCTTATTCTAAATATATGAAAGATATTGTATCTAACAAAAGGAAAATTTTCTAATGAGGAAATTACCACTATGCTTGCTAATTACTCTTTCAATGGCAAGGTTCCAAAGAAGCTTGGAGATCCTGGTATTCCTACTATCACTTGTTCTATTAAAAATAATTATGTTAGAACTGCTTTATGTGACTTGGGAGCTGGAGTTAGCGTTATGCCTTTCTCTCTCTATAAGAGGCTCTCTCTTGAAAAACTGATACACACTGATATATCTTTGCAAATTGCTGATAAATCTACTGCCATTCCTGTTGGTATATGTGAGAATGTTCCTGTCCAAGTTGCCACTAGTTGTTTGATATTAACTGACTTTGTTGTGTTGGAAATGCCTGAAGATGATAATGTGCCTATTATTATTGGGAGAACTTTTCTTAATACTGCAGGGGCTGTTATTGATTGCAATAAAGGAAAAGTAACTTTTAATTATGATGATAAAGAGCATACTGTTTATTTTCCCAAGAAGATTGATAGAAGATATGGCATAAATTCAATAGAAAATATTGAGACCATCAAAATTGGAGAATTTTATTGTCCCATTCCAATGCCACCGAAGGAATATCTAATTATTATGATTGGGACTATGTCTATCAAGGTTGAGGTAACATAATTATTTAGTGATATGCAAAGCTTTGCTTCATATAATTTTTTTTCTGATAACAAGACTTGATCACCCTTGTTAACAAAATGATTTTGAATGAAGAGGACTATGTTTTCACCTTCCCCATTATGTTTTCACCATGTTAGCTTCTATTATCACCTTGCTAATTTAGTATAATCATGTTTTCCACCATCCATAGTCATGTTTTCACCCTGATTACTGTGGTTATGCATGTTTTCACCACCCATAATTTTGTTTTCACCACTTCCACCTTTGTTTTCTTTTGTTATTTTTTCATTGGAGTGTCTTAGAACCTCTATAGTTCTGGTTTTGGTTTTGTTTTCCACCTTTCCACATTTGCTTTTATGGGTATTAATTAATTATTAAATTGTGGAAATACCTCAAAAATAAAGTTTCTCGAAATATTCCAGAAAAATTATAATAAATTTTTACGTCAAAAATGAGGCAGAGAGCCACCTGGGAGACCCTAGGGGGCCCAACAGTCAGGAACACCATAGGGCGCGCGGCCTGCCCCTGGTGGCGCCAGCACATGGTGTGGGGCCTCCTGGCCCTCCACTAACTCCCTCCCCTGCCAAAGATTCCTCTCTCACCCCACAAACTCAAAACATTTCCCGGAACCCGAGTTCTTGCCGTTCTTCCTCGAGATTGTTTGATCTCTTTGCTCAGCCCACCATTGTTGCTGAAATTTGGTGCATTTGCTCTCCGGTATGTGACTCCTCTGATTATCCAAGTAGAATTTTGTTTGGTGGAGTATTTCTTGTGTATTTTGGTACTGTAGGTGACAACTTATGTGAGTTTGCATGCTTGATTTGAGTGGAAATAATATAGTTTTGATGCATTTTTAGCTCTCCTATAAGTCTCCATGGTAGTTTCCGCCTTATAGTTGCTTGAAATCAATTTTTGTGATGATTGTTGAAAAAACTTCAGAAATGGACAGCAATAACTTTGGAGAAATATTTAGGAGTGATGCTCCTAGAAGAAAAAGGCCCTCACGTTCATCCACCTTAGTGAGGCCATCTTATAACGAAGACCTTATTGCACAGAACATCGATGATGTGGGAGGTGATGGAATTGCCAATCCTTCTAGCTTCCCATGTTATACATTTTTGAGAAATGCGGGTCTAATGGATGACTTCTTGATGCTGATTGAAAGAGTTGGTTTAACAAACTACATGGAGGATGAAGGTCTCCAGTATGCTACTCTCACAAAAACTTTTGTTGAGAGCTTTAAATTTCATAACTCACAATATGGCCCCACTGTTGCTTTTAAGATATATGGTAGTTCTTTTTCTTTTCCTTGGAGAATTTTTGTAACATTATAGGTATCACGCTTTCGGGACAGCGTGCAAGATTCAGGAGAGACCCGCTGATCTTATGGAGATCACTTTAGGAATCACCAATGATGATGGCCGCTCAGCTCAGCGTGGGAAGATAAGAAACATCCAATTTCCCGCCATCAGATATTTCACTTATTATCTTGCTACTAGTATCCTTGGTAGGAAGAACACTAGCAACATTTCTAGCTATCACCTTGCTTTTATTGATGCTGCACTTAACCATAACAAGAAGTATAACCTTGGTTCTCTCATTGCTCGCCGCCTAGCTACTAAGGGACCCATTTATGGGGGTATGCAACTGCTCTAGGCCTTCCTGTTGCTCTTGATGATGAATTGATTTCTCCTTATAGACTTAACCTTGCTGCCATGAAGGCTCATCATTTTATTACTACTACTGCTGATCATTTAGTATATAGAGTTTTATTTATTGACGGATATGAGCGGGAAGTTATTTTGCCTCAGCCTGTTTTGTTCAAAGTTGACAGGGCACCATGGTCGCGCCCCAAGGGAGAGATAGATGAGCAGCTGAGCTTGATGGAGTTCCATAGGCAGCAGGCAAGGCGACATGCGCCTTCCGAGGACTACACCACGCAGTACACCGGGGCGTCCTCGAGCACATATCAGGAGGAGGGCTCCTCCTCGGCACACTACGGGGGAGCCACCTCATGGTCCCCTTAGGGATGATCTCCACTTAGGCCAAAAGCCTAACCTTGGGGGGAGGTATACCAACATCACACTCATCTTTATATCATGTTCCCGTCGGTTCTTTGTATATCCATGTATTTGTTTCTTTCGTTTGTTTTCGTTTTCTTTTGCTTCTTTCGTTTCTTTTTGTTTTTTTTTTGTTTTGTTCTTGCTTTCCAAAACACAAAAATACCAAAAATATTTATGTTGTTTGTCTTTATTTGCTTCTTTAGTTTTTTTGGTCGGTTTGCTTTACCTTCTCGTTTCGGTTTAATATTCAAAAAAATCCAAAAATATTTCGCTTTGTTTGTTTGTTTTCTTCTGTTCTTGTTTTAATTCAAAAATCCAAAAATATTTGTTCTTCTTCTTTGGTTTTGTAAGGTTTGTTGTAGAGTTCACCGGACTTTCGTGTCTCCTTTGGATCTTGGTTATCATTCTATATTATTCAATCCACACGAGTGAAGACCAATAATAAAGATTTACGACAATTCAAGTTGTGGTGAGAGGCTGGTATGAACTCTATTTGTTTTATTTTTGTATATATACTCATCCATGTGAACGTTCTTAGTTCGTTCGTGTAAGGTGTATGTTATTTAATTGATGCTTTGCAGTTCGTGCTCTCACGTGTTTAGTTCCAACTTATTAATATAAGGTAGCATGCCGTATGAATGTTTGCTTCCATTGTTTTATTCATAGAAGGGTATGACATTGTGGTATCTCCCTATGATTGTTTTGCTTGAATCAACTTGGCACATGCTCACGCATGCATATGACTAAAAACAAAAAGTCAATTAAGCCTCGATGATTTATTTTTCCTCAGAATATTTGTATCATTTTTATGCCCTGTTAATTTTGTTTTGTCGGAAGCATGATTATGACAGTTGTTGCTCTCTTGATTGTTGCTCCCCGTCTATTACTAGCCTTCACATGTACTGATTATGAGCTCTACTCGTCCATCCAACTCCCAAAAACCAAAGTTTGTCAAAATTTTCCACCATACCTACCTATATATGTGGTATTTAACCGCCACTCTGTGACGCCCCGAGATCGGGCACTATGCAGATTTCAGCATTCCCGCCAAAATCCACATAATAACCGATTCCAGGTTGCCACTTGTGATAACATTACAACAGTTCACGAATATTCCGCAACAACAACAGAAAAGATATATACAAGAAGACTCAAACGAGTCAAGGATACAACTGATACAATACAAAGATCCAAATAACGGCGGAAGAAACAATATAGTGTCCGACTACGGACAAGATCCAAATTGGACTAAGAGTCCTGAAGATAACCGATGGCGTCCAATCCCTGCCCAGGCCAAGCCGGAGGGATTCCCAAGCTAACGTCGTCAGACTTCAAACCTGTTAACTGCAATGTTGAATATGCAGCCACGAAAGAGATTCGTGGGTCAGTACGGTTAAGTACTGGCAAGTGGATAAACCATACTCACAAGATACCGGCGTAACCAGTCATCACAAGATACAAATACTTTGGGTACAACGGAAGGAAGGGATTATTGCAAAGAAGCGGCAGCTGGCTGCACTAACTAACTACAGAGACTCGCTACAACATCCGTCTAAAAGAAAGGGATAAGATAGCGAATCAGAACCAACTACAACTAACATCAAACAAACCCATCCTGGATCTCGCCCCTTATCCAAAGAAGCAATCCGAGGATAACTCACACAGTTGGATTAATGATGGTTCAAGTTATTGTGTCAACAAGACTATTACTAGTCAAGTTATCAGTAGTTAGGTGTAAGTTGTTCTGAGTACTTGTTAGCCAGTACTTTCACCAAGTCAACCATAACCGCGGAAAACACGACTTCTCGAGAAGATTTAACCCTGCAGGGATGCACCAATTTGGCCGTACACGTAAGAATACCCTGCCAGGATGGAAATGCACTTCCACCAAGCGAGGCACTCAACACAACCCAACTCTTCTTCGCATCAAGCCCAAAGAACCCCGTGCAATTGAGCGCACGGCTAATCAAGCCCCACGAAGAAAAGGGGACCCTCATAGCACTCTAAGAACGTGTCTCCCTAAATGCCGACTACAAAAGTTCCACCCTGGCGCCAAGGGTTCGCACCTGCATATGCATGCGGCAAATGGAAAACCCGAACTAAATGAGGCGATTTGGACGAGATGTGAATCGAATCAGAATTGCGGGGGGCGCCCATACTCGCTTCCCACATGCGGTTAGTGCGCTCATCATGGATCAGTAGACAAGACCCTTTTCCTAATTAGGGTCGACACTAGCAGGCCTCAAAACCACGCCGGGCCTCCTGCCGGTGCCTTATCATCAAATTATTATTACCCAAAACATTAACATGTTGTTGATTGAATTGAAACCCAACTATCAACTAAACAGGTGATAAGACGGACAACAAGACTTGAACGCAAACAACACTAAGCATGCAACTACGACACGAGGGCCAACAGGGTAAACAAACAACAGTTAATAGGAAGTGGAAGGAAGGCTATATCATGGCTGGAAGGTAAACATATGATAGGATCGAGACACAAGCATCGAATCAAAAGGCTAGAATAAGAACAACGGAAAGAATCGGTAACAAGTGATGAGAGGCAGACATTTGGCAGCAAGTGAGTATACTTGCCTGAGATCCAGCAAGTAGAGGTACATCCGAACTTGTCGTTGCTCACATCATCTCAACGTCCTATCCGCGAAGAAGCAACGAACTAGGACAAACACCGGATGCAACAATTACTTCTACGGCAAAAGATCCAGCATGATCAAGATATGGATGCATGATCAAAGATAAACTAGTTGACATGGTAAACATATTTAAATGGGCCCATATGCAATTTGGATTGCATCTGGAAAAGCCCATGAATTAATGTTGAATTAAATGATCTACTAATAACCATCATGTGGAAGTTTATTAGAATGATGCATGGATGAGGAAAACAACGAGAAAACAACAATAGCTTCAATTTGAAAAGGTGTTTACCAAGTTTGGAATTTTATTTATTAAGTTATGAAATTTGGCTTCTTAAATGAGTTACACAAGCATTTATTGTTTTCACCCATTTGAATTGTTCAAAACAGATAACAAAATTCATATTTGGAAAGAACACAAAATTTTAGATGGAATACAGGTTTCATTTGTTGAAATTGGATTTTAAATGAGCAAGTTATTAATTTGGCAATTTTAATTGCATTAAATAAGAAACAGTTGTTTTCAGCAATTTAAATTATTCAAAATAGAAAACAAAGTTGATATTTGCAAAGTTCATGAAAAATGGGATGGAAAACATATTTTACATGTTGGAATTGGATTTGGTTGCCCAAGTTATGAATTTTGCAATTTAAAAGGTTTAATTAAAGCATTGGATTATTGCACCACTTTTAATTTGGAAACACAGTAAACAAATTGTATTGAAAAGATTGAAAACATGTAGCAAATGTTTCACTGAACATTTTGAGCTATTAAACATAATTTTTGAGTTATTATTGAAATTAATATGCAATTTTTCATAGGCATTTCTATTCTGCCCTTTTTAGTAAACAGAGGGAAACATGTTCAAAATTAAATCAATTGTGACCAAATAAAATACCAATGTGTAGAGTTTGTTAATACAAATTTTTAGAGCCCAAGTTTGCTTAAATTGGATGAGCACAACTCAAGTTATGAAATTCCAAAGTTTCAACTTTTAATTGCATTTTCAGTAATTAATTATTTAGTGCAAAAATTAATACAGAAACATATTGCAAACTTGACATTAACAGAAAGGGCACAAGATTATGAATCCACAGGAATTTGAATCATTCAAATTGGAGCAAAATTCGATTTGTTATGGATTTTAGAATTACTGAGTCAGATCTGGGTTTCTGAAATTCGGGCAGAAAAAGAAAAAGGCAGGAAAAAAAGGTGTGGCTTTTCTGCCTGGGGGGGGAATCGAACCCAGGACTGGGGCTTGCGCGCAAGGGTGCTAACCAATGGGGTGTGCTGCTGTTTCGTGTTAGGATAGATGCGCGCGGGCTTTTGTGGTACTGCTTCGGGCCGTTAACCTGTCGAACTGAACTTTGTTCAGTTACCTGAAACAA
Source organism: Alopecurus myosuroides (assembly GCA_028641055.1). NCBI lineage: Eukaryota > Viridiplantae > Streptophyta > Magnoliopsida > Poales > Poaceae > Alopecurus > Alopecurus myosuroides. Next base: position 200,064,956 of record CM054061.1, read on the forward strand.
CCACGAAGGAATCACGACAGCCGGCGATCGCTGGCGACATCCGCGGCTGCGCGAGGGCAGCACGCCAGAGCAAGGGGAAGGGAAGAGGGCTTAAGCCCGGAGGGGTTCTCACCTCGGCGTGTAGGCGACGAAGGGAAGGCGAGGGCGTCGTGGTCGAGATGCAGTTTGGCGAGGCCGTTCCCGGCCCCTGCACGGTCGACAGCGATGGAGGCGCGGGGGGGGGGGGGTCCCCAGGGCGTCTCCGGCCCGGGCGAGGCGACGAGGAGGGAGGCCGGGCCCTCGGGGTTCCATTCCCGGCCTCGGCTCGCTCCGGTGGTGGCCAGGGCGACGGCGCCATGACCGCCTACCCACGCCGCTGCCGCTGTTCGGGTGGGGTTCAGAGAAGAAGCAGCGAGGGGGAGTGGAAGGAAAGGATGGCGGCGCCGGATGGAAGGAAGGGAGGAGGGGAGAAGGGGGCGGCCTAGGGTTTGGTGGCCTCCCTTGGGGTAGATAAGGGAGAGGGGGAGCAGTTGAGGTGGGGAGCTCGGTGACAGCGACATCCCCCTCTGTACGGACAGAGGTAGGGGATGAGGAGTGGTGGGCTGAGGGAGGTGGGCTGAGGTGGGCCGTTTTGTGGCCTGCCTCCCCACCCCTCAAAGGGTTTTCTTTTTTTCTATTCTTTTGTTTTTTTTTGCTTGTAGGAAAGAAAAGGAGAGAGAGAAAAGAATAGATTTTTAGGGGTTTTAACTTCTTATGAAATAATGTTATTAATTTTCCAAAACAGTAATGTCAAAGCAATGTTAACCTTAATTTCAAAAATTTGAAATATTAATTTGATTTCAATTTGTTACTCCCTCTATTTCAGTTTACAGGGCGTGCACGTATCTCTAGGTCGTCAATTTGACCAACATAACATCATTTATATATTATAAAAAATATACCGTTATAAACTCGAAATGTTATATTTTCGAATGGTATAATTTTTATGTCAAATAATTTATATTACATTAGTAAAATTGACGACCTAGATATACGCGCAGGACTTGTAAACTGAAATGGAGGGAGTAGTTGAATTTTTCAATTAGGGTTTCACATAGCTATGATTTTTAAAATAAACAAGTTTTATTTAATAAACTCAAACACTATGAAAACTTAGTGAGTTTAAAAATGCTTGCAAGATTTTAATTCTTAAACCACAATTGGATCATGCCCATTATAAATGATTTGATTTGAAGTTGAATTGGAATTTACCATTAGGGTATTAATTAAAGGGAAATTTATTAACAAGCAATTTAAATAAATTCAACTTCAAACTATTGAAAAACAATTTGAGTTGTTTAGTTTGCAACTTTCAATTGGAAATTTTAGACAATGTTTTGAAAGTTTAAATTGGTTTGAACTTTTCAGTTGTTTTGAAAAAAGGGTGCAATGCATATGATGCATGTGATGCAAAGCAAAAAGAAAAACAACCAACTTCTAACTTAGGGAAACACCCCAGGTGTTACAGACGACACCACTAACAAGGGATTGCGCCCTCGCAATCCACCTACTAACCCGGGAGGGGAAAGAAGTTCGACTATCGATTCTTCATGCTTCCAGTCGATCTCCTCGACACCACTAACAAGGGACTCTTGCTCGGAGTGACGACGATGTTCTTCCACCAGGAATCTTCCGATGATCGAACCTATTAGGTTAAGGCTCAGAAAACGTCCACCCACGTAGGATCCTAAAACTTTGAAAGATAGATAAGGGAAGAGACTCCAAAACAAATAAGATAGAAGGAGAAATAGAATAGAGATAAGGAGAAAACAAGAATCCTATTGAGATGTTTCCCAAAATAGTTTAGCAGAAATAGTTTTTGACACTCTAGAAACAACGACCGTTAGCGAGGTTATCCTACAGGCTTTGCGGACCCGTTGCTTCGATAACCATTCGTATCGAAACAATATCGGGAATCGGAAACCAGGCTCTGATACCATTTGTGACGCCCGGAGATCGGGCACTATGCAGATTTCAGCATTCCCGCCAAAATCCACATAATAACCGATTCCAGGTTGCCACTTGTGATAACATTACAACAGTTCACGAATATTCCGCAACAACAACAGAAAAGATATATACAAGAAGACTCAAACGAGTCAAGGATACAACTGATACAATACAAAGATCCAAATAACGGCGGAAGAAACAATATAGTGTCCGACTACGGACAAGATCCAAATTGGACTAAGAGTCCTGAAGATAACCGATGGCGTCCAATCCCTGCCCAGGCCAAGCCGGAGGGATTCCCAAGCTAACGTCGTCAGACTTCAAACCTATTGACTGCAATGTTGAATATGCAGCCACGAAAGAGATTCGTGGGTCAGTACGGTTAAGTACTGGCAAGTGGATAAACCATACTCACAAGATACCGGCGTAACCAGTCATCACAAGATACAAATACTTTGGGTACAACGGAAGGAAGGGATTATTGCACAGAAGCGGCACCTGGCTGCACTAACTAACTACAGAGACTCGCTACAACATCCGGCTAAAAGAAAGGGATAAGATAGCGAATCAGAACCAACTACAACTAACATCAAACAAACCCATCCTGGATCTCGCTCCTTATCCAAAGAAGCAATCCGAGGATAACTCACACAGTTGGATTAATGATGGTTAAAGTTATTGTGTCAATAAGACTATTACTAGTCAAGTTATCAGTAGTTAGGTGTAAGTTGTTCTGCGTACTTGTTAGCCAGTACTTTCACCTAGTCAACCATAACCGCGGAAAACACGGCTTCTCCAGAAGATTTAACCCTGCAGGGATGCACCAATTTGGCCGTACACGTAAGAATACCCCGCCAGTATGGAAATGCACTTCCACCAAGCGAGGCACTCAACACAACCCAACTCTTCTTCGCATCAAGCCCAAAGAACCCCGTGCAATTGAGCGCACGGCTAATCAAGCCCCACGAAGAAAAGGGGACCCTCATAGCACTCTAAGAACGTGTCTCCCTAAATGCCGACTACAAAAGTTCCACCCTGGCGCCAAGGGTTCGCACCTGCATATGCATGCGGCAAATGGAAAACCCGAACTAAATCAGGCGATTTGGACGAGATGTGAATCGAATCAGAATTGCGGGGGGCGCCCATACTCGCTTCCCACATGCGGTTAGTGCGCTCATCATGGATCAGTAGACAAGACCCTTTTCCTAATTAGGGTCGACACTAGCAGGCCTCAAAACCACGCCGGGCCTCCTGTCGGTGCCTTATCATCAAATTATTATTACCCAAAACATTAACATGTTGTTGATTGAATTGAAACCCAACTATCAACTAAACAGGTGATAAGACGGACAACAAGACTTGAACGCAAACAACACTAAGCATGCAACTACGACACGAGGGCCAACAGGGTAAACAAACAACAGTTAATAGGAAGTGGAAGGAAGGCTATATCATGGCTGCAAGGTAAACATATGATAGGATCGAGACACAAGCATCGAATCAAAAGGCTAGAATAAGAACAACGGAAAGAATCGGTAACAAGTGATGAGAGGCAGCCATTTGGCAGCAAGTGAGTATACTTGCCTGAGATCCAGCAAGTAGAGGTACATCCGAACTTGTCGTTGCTCACATCATCTCAACGTCCTATCCGCGAAGAAGCAACGAACTAGGACAAACACCGGATGCAACAATTACTTCTACGGCAAAAGATCCAGCATGATCAAGATATGGATGCATGACAAGTTTAAGGATGCATCAAAGATAAACTAGTTGACATGGTAAATATATTTAAATGGGCCCATATGCAATTTGGATTGCATCTGGAAAAGCCCATGAATTAATGTTGAATTAAATGATCTACAAATAACCATCATGTGGAAGTTGATTAGAATGATTCATGGATGAGGAAAACAACGAGAAAACAACAATAGCTTCAATTTGAAAAGGTGTTTACCAAGTTTGGAATTTTATTTATTAAGTTATGAAATTTGGCTTCTTAAATGAGTTACACAAGCATTTATTGTTTTCACCCATTTTAATTGTTCAAAACAGATAACAAAATTCATATTTGGAAAGAACACAAAATTTTAGATGGAATACATGTTTCATTTGTTGAAATTGGATTTTAAATGAGCAAGTTATTAATTTGGCAATTTTAATTGCATTAAATAAGAAACAGTTGTTTTCAGCAATTTAAATTATTCAAAATAGAAAACAAAGTTGATATTTGCAAAGTTCATGAAAAATGGGATGGAAAACATATTTTACATGTTGGAATTGGATTTGAATTGCCCAAGTTATGAATTTTGCAATTTAAAAGGTTTAATTAAAGCATTGGATTATTGCACCACTTTTAATTTGGAAAAACAGTAAACAAATTGTATTGAAAAGATTGAAAACATGTAGCAAATTTTTCACTGAACATTTTGAGCTATTAAACATAATTTTTGAGTTATTATTGAAATTAATATGCAAATTTTCATAGGCATTTCTATTCTGCCCTTTTTAGTAAACAGAGGGAAACATGTTCAAAATTAATTCAATTGTGACCAAATAAAATACCAAGGTGTAGAGTTTGTTAAGACAAATTTTTAGAGCCCAAGTTTACTTAAATTGGATGAGCACAACTCAAGTTATGAAATTCCAAAGTTTCAACTTTTAATTGCATTTTCAGTAATTAATTATTTAGTGCAAAAATTGTTACAGAAACATATTGCAAACTTGACATTAACAGAAAGGGCACAAGATTATGAATCCACAGGAATTTGAATCATTCAAATTGGAGCAAAATTCGATTTGTTATGGATTTTAGAATTAATGAGTCAGATTCGGGTTTCTGAAATCCGGGCAGAAAAAGAAAAAGGCAGGAAAAAAAGGTGTGGCTTTTCTGCCTGGGGGGGAATCGAACCCAAGACTGGGGCTTGCGCGCAAGGGTGCTAACCAATGGGGTGTGCTGCTGTTTCGTGTTAGGATAGATGCGCGCGGGCTTTTGTGGTACTGCTTCGGGCCGTTAACCTGTCGAACTGAACTTTGTTCAGTTACCTGAAACAACGACGAAGGAATCACGACGGCCGGCGATCGCTGGCGACATCCGCGGCTGCGCGAGGGCAGCACGCCAGAGCAAGGGGAAGGGAAGAGGGCCTAAGCCCGGAGGGGTTCTCACCTCGGCGTGTAGGCGACGAAGGGAAGGCGAGGGCGTCGTGGTCGAGCTGCAGTTTGGCGAGGCCGTTCCCGGCCCCTGCACGGTCGACAGCGATGGAGGCGCGGGGGAGGGGGTCCCCAGGGCGTCTCCGGCCCGGGCGAGGCGACGAGGAGGGAGGCCGGGCCCTCGGGGTTCCATTCCCGGCCTCGGCTCGCTCCGGTGGTGGCCAGGGCGACGGCGCCATGACCGCCTACCCACGCCGCTGCCGCTGTTCGGGTGGGGTTCAGAGAAGAAGCAGCGAGGGGGAGTGGAAGGAAAGGATGGCGGCGCCGGATGGAAGGAAGGGAGGAGGGGAGAAGGGGGCGGCCTAGGGTTTGGTGGCCTCCCTTGGGGTAGATAAGGGAGAGGGGGAGCAGTTGAGGTGGGGAGCTCGGTGACAGCGACATCCCCCTCTGTACGGACAGAGGTAGGGGATGAGGAGTGGTGGGCTGAGGGAGGTGGGCTGAGGTGGGCCGTTTTGTGGCCTGCCTCCCCACCACTCAAAGGGTTTTCTTTTTTTCTATTCTTTTGTTCTTTTTTTTTTTTGCTTGTAGGAAAGAAAAGGAGAGAGAGAAAAGAATAGATTTTTAGGGGTTTTAACTTCTTATGAAATAATGTTATTAATTTTCCAAAACAGTAATGTCAAAGCAATGTTAACCTTAATTTCAAAAATTTGAAATATTAATTTGATTTCAATTTGTTAGTTGAATTTTTCAATTAGGGTTTCACATAGCTTTGATTTTTAAAATAAACAAGTTTTATTTAATAAACTCAAACACTATGAAAACTTAGTGAGTTTAAAAATGCTTGCAAGATTTTAATTCTTAAACCACAATTGGATCATGCCCATTATAAATGATTTGATTTGAAGTTGAATTGGAATTTACCATTAGGGTATTAATTAAAGGGAAATTTATTAACAAGCAATTTAAATAAATTCAACTTCAAACCATTGAAAAACAATTTGAGTTGTTTAGTTTGCAACTTTCAATTGGAAATTTTAGACAATGTTTTGAAAGTTTAAATTGGTTTGAACTTTTCAATTGTTTTGAAAAAAGGGTGCAATGCATATGATGCATGTGATGCAAAGCAAAAAGAAAAACAACCAACTTCTAACTTGGGGAAATACCCCAGGTGTTACACACTCCAAGTAAATTTCTCGTGTGCTGCCTTTAAATCCTTCGAAAAACTGTTCCTGTTTTGTGCCCATGTTTTAGCTCACGAGAACGTAAATAGAGAATCTTTATCTCACTTGTTGATTGGATTTCACACCCTGGACTAGTGGCTTCATCCGCTTATCCAAATGATAGAAGAGCCGGCAGTGGGGTGCCCAGCCCCAAATTAATACAACAAATTACCTTCACTATTTTTGACCATGATTTATCATCAAAGCATAATTGTGTAACCAAAAGAGAAAGAGGGATGACCTTCTACCCAGATGCGTCCTTCTATGGGAGCCGCTCTTGTGAAGTCTAGTTGGCTTGTAACATAATGTATTGTTTGTTTACCATTCGTTCACATAAGCATACACCTCCCTAAAAAATGTTTTCAATACCTATGTTTAATAAAATAAAAATCTCTAGTACATGAGTTAATCCATGTTTCCCTCTGCAAAGGGCCTTTCTTTTATTTTTATGTTGAGTGTACATTTTCTCACTTTATGCACCTTCTTGAGAGCATGATTGTCATTCTTAGTGTAATGTGTTTGTCCCAAAACACGGTTGATTGTAGTATAACTTTGATGCTTGTATCTTTGATATCTTTATTTCTAGTCTTCATTTGAATTTCAGGGGTGCCCTAGCATTTATGTTTTGCTCCATTATTAAGGGCAAGCGAGTACACTTTAGCATACCCTATTATGAGCATTGCAATCCTGCAGATTGATATAATTCATATTGTTTATTATTAGTTTGTTGGTATCTCTTCATGGTTTGCATAACTAAGTGACTTTTATCTTGCATACATCTTATTATGAATTGCCTCAGCACTTGATCATATAGTGAGTATATTTACATCATATGAAACAAATGTGTTCGTAAAAGTCTTTTATCGCACTTAGTTGTCACTGAATTGCTCGAGGACAAGCAATAAGCAATCTTGGGCAGAGTTGATACGTCCAAAACGTATGTCCTTTTCCGAACAGTTTTCTTATTGTTTTCCTCTAAACTTGTGAGTTTTGGATACCACTAACACGGATAAACGTTGTTTTTAGCAAATTACCTTGGTGTCTCGTTTTTGTGCAGAAAAATCAACTTTCTGGAAATTGCCCAAAAAGACCCCATTGAGCTTATATCTCCCGAAGACCCTCAGAGCCAGAAGGACACCTGGAGGGGGCAGTGAGTGGCCCAAACCACCCCTGGGCGCGCCCCCCTAGGCAGCGCCGCTTGGTGGTGTGGGGGCCACCTCCACCCCCTCGAGCTCCCCTTTCTACTACGTATGCCTCGTAAACCTAAAATGCGAGGGGGTTTGTCATATTCCACAGAAACACAACAGAGCGCCGCCGCCACCTCGAAACTCAATTCGGGGATCAGAAGTTCCTGTTCTGGCGCCCTGCCGGGATGGGGATTCGAAGGAGATCATCGCCATCGACACCGCCACCTCTTCTCCATCAACCATCCATGTTTCCCCCGTCCATGTGTGAGTAAACACTGCTATAGGCTGAGAGAGATGGAAGGGATTGGATGAGATTGATCATCTAATAATGCCAGATTGTTAGGGCATAGTGCCTAGTATCTACTGTTAGTGTTTTCTACCGTTGTTGCAACTTGTTATGCTTAATGCTTGTCACTGGTACGTCATAAACGTACCCTTAATTTATGATGTTCCATGTTGTTTTCATGTTGTTTCCTACATGTTTTCTATAAACTTTATGTCATTTTTATCGATTTTCCAGACTAACGTATTGACAAGATGCCACAGAGCGAGTTCCCTATTTTCTGTTGTTTTTAGTTTTAGAAAAGTTGTTCTGGAAATATTCTCGGAATTGGAAAATTCGAAGCCCGGAAGACTTAGAATCCCCGAAGGTTCCACGGAGTCCCAAAGAGGCCCGGAGGGGGGCCACACCATAGGGCGGCGCGCCCCCCTGGCCGCACCTGGGGGTGGTGTGGGCCTCTCGGGCGTCCACCGCCATCGCCCTTTCGCCTATTTATGCCCCCTGACATATCAACCCTAAAAATATACCACTTCGTCCCGAGGAACACCCAAGGCCGTCATCGTCATCCCGAAATCGGGAGGGTTCTGGAGCTCTCCCCGGCACCCTGTCGGGAGGGGAATTCATCACCGGGGGGGTCTACACCATCATGCCCTCCTCCGAAGTGATGCGTGAGTAGTTCATTCCTGGACTACGGGTCCATAGCAGTAGCTAGATGGTTGTCTTCTCCACTTTGTAGCTCATGTTTAGATCTCGTGAGCTGCCTTACATGATCGAGATCATCTTTATGTAATGCTACAAGTTGTGTCTGCTGGGATCTGATGAATGTTGAATGCTATGTCTTCTGATTGTCAATCTATCATGTTATCTTCATGCATATGTTATTTATGATCTTGCATGCTCTCCGTTATTAGTAGATGCTCTGGCCAATTAGATTCTAGTGACTCCAAGAGGGAGTATTTATGCTCGATAGTGGGTTCATGCCTCCTTTGCATCTGTGCTCGAGTGACAGAAACGTGACAGATGGAGGATGTGATGTTGCCATTAGGGAGAAAACAACAATGTTTACTTAGTTTACATTGTTTACATTACACACTTTCCTCACTGCGATAATCTGTTGCTTGCAACTTAATACCCAACGTTTGTTCGGATGATATTTGGAGGGTGGATTATTAGTCATAGATGCAGTTGGATGACGGTCTATGTATTTTGTTATAATGCTCGCATGAATCACAGAGTAATCTTTATGTCTTGCATATGCACTACGGTGCAGCCTTCATTTCTGTCAATTGCCCAACTGTAATTTTTTCACCACACATGTTATTTATCTTTCACAGAGAGACACCACTAGTGAACTGGGGACCCCGGTCCATTTTCTCATACCGATAATACACACACTGCTTCTACTGTTTTCACACTACTTCCACTGCTTTCATACTGTTTTCATATTGTTTTCCACACCATACATTTAACCTCTTTGTTATCAGAAAAACCGGTCAGATTGACAACCTCACTGCTACGTTGGGGCAAAGTGATTTGATTGTGTTGTGTAGGTTCCACGTTGCTGCTGAACCGGTAGTGCGCCCTACCATCTCAGCTGCATCAACCTTCAGAAGTGCTTCTTCCTCCTACTGGTCGATTTAACCTCGGTTTCTTTTCTGAGGGAAAACTTGCTGCTGCACTCTTCACACCTTGCACTTGGGGTTACCAACGTGAGTCATCAGTCACTAGGGCCCGAGTGCCATGATCTCAGAACTGAACATGTTATTGTTTCATGAGTATAATTATGTTTCTTGATCATATCTGCAAGTTGTTTACACATGTCATTGTCTGGAACCCGAGGCCCCAAAGTGACAGAATTTGGGACAACCGGAGGGGATGGTTTTGATGTGAGGATCACGTGTATTCACGGAGTGTCAATGTTTTGCTCCGATGTTTTATTAAAAGGAGCAATTACCAGTAGTTTCCCTTGAGGCCCCGCTGCAACGGGCTGGTAGGACAAAAGATGCTGTGCAAGTTTCTCATTGCGAGCACGTACGACTATATTGGAACACATGCCTATGGCTAGCCTAGAACTTGGATGCTTTATTATTATTATCTGCCATGCCCATGTTTAGATTATTATATGACCTATGTTATCCATGCAACGCCCGTTCATCTATTCCCTCTATGCCTACGGTATTTTCATCCTGCTGTTTTCCGCGATTGCTACTGCTGTTATTTTATTACCGCTGCTGCTATAAAACTGTTACCACTGATAAATTGTTGCGAGCAAGTCTACTTTCAGGTGCAGCTAAATTGACAACTCAGTTGTTAAGTCTTATAAATATTCTTTGGCTCTCCTTGTGTCGAATCAATAAATTTGAGTTTTACTTCCCTCGAAGACTGTTGCGATCCCCTATACTTGTGGGTCATCACCCATCGATGCGGCTTCGTCTACCTTGCGCTCGTCCCCGACGCCTTTCTCGCGCACGTCCCCAATATCGGTACCGCCAGCCACCACCGGTCGGACAGCCAGCTTGCGCCACCCATGGTCGGCGCCGCCCACCCTCATCCATCCGCAGTCCACCGTTGGTCCTTCGCCACCCCGGCCTTCCTCTAAATCCTCCCATCCCCGACGCCGCTAAAGCCCACCCGCATCCGACCCTCCCAAAATAAGGTTCTTCCTCACCTACACTTGCGCTGCTGGTTCGTCACCGCCTAGAGTGTGGCCCATCCCTCGTCTGACGGTGACGATTTGCGTCGTCCCTGTCGGCGGCGAGTCTTTAGCCCCTCGTCTCAACGCGTTGGGCCATGCCGAGAAGACACCGAGCGATGGGGGTGGGGGGGTATACCTAACTCCACTATTAGCTCCCAAACTGTTGCATGAGTTTACCTTATTCGTTTTCTTACTGAGTGACTAGGCGACAAGGACGGCGTAAGAACCGGCCCAATATACAGCCCAGTGGTGGGCCATAACTTGACGCTGTGGTCCTAATGCTGCGCCGTTCTAGCCCATAACATATTTCACGTTATTACAGCACATCTGTAAAAAAAAATCTACTCCTATGTTTGCGTTGTCCGAAATTTGTGCACAAAATCTAGAAAAACAAAATCTGCACAATCTCTACTACTTAAAAGACACGATTGGTTCCGTAGTCTGCCATTACGTTCGTCCCGTCGTCAACATCGTCCTGTCATCGCTCTTTTTCGTCCTCCCTACCGTCGTATGGCCCTCCTCCCACATACCCTAATCACGGAAGTAATAACGCCAGAAAAATAATTACGGGAGTTAAGAGAGAGCGAAACCCATCATCTTCTTCCTCCCGTGCAATCGCTGCCGCCGCACCTCCTTCTTACTTTTTTCTTTGTGTGGTGGTTGGATCTAAGCACTTCCACCTTCTTCAGGCAGCTTGACGGGGCCCCGAGGGCTTGCGCTAGGAACGGGGGAGGTGGCTTGACAGCCATGGCCTGAGACCCTGTCTGCCACGCGACTTCCCTGGTTCGAGATGGATCATGTCAACCAGCTCCGTACGCCGGCGTCTTCACCGAAGTTCAAGATGTGTCCTGTCAAGTGTCAACCAGCGACCATGGTCTGCCAAACAACCCAGCCATATCTCCCCTGTTTGATCCAAATTTCCTGTACTCGTTGGTGGAGACGCCGACAACAACGAACCGGTGGCAGACCATGCCAATGTCTCTGATGACCAACGGGGGCTTGGGCCAGGTATATGAGTTGGCCCTTTTTTATTTTTATGCCATTGTCAGCATATATGTCTGAATGATGAGTGATTTTCTTAACATATACGGCGTTTCCCAATGGACGACTCACCAAGGGCAGACTTCATCTATGCCCTGATGTAGTTCAGCACCCATGATCTCCAGGTGCAGCAGCTACTCAAGCCATGGATTTAGGGAGAGGTGGAGCGGAGAGTGGATTTCCCGTAGTCCTCGCGTGCACAGCAGATGCATGAGTGTGCATCACATGGACGTCCAGGTTGGCCGCCGCTCGCCATGTTTGACTGATTTCCTCTATTGTCATATGTCTCTTCCGCTGCCATCCATTTCCAATCTTTCAGTGAATGTGCTTGCAGAGGATCTCGGAGAGCTTCGACTCCCATGCTACAACTCTCCCATTAGTCAGCCTCCATGCCTCCATGATCCACCCCCGTCATAATCGTCCTCTGCGACTCCGGCGGCTCGAGCCGACAAGGCTTGCAATACCAGTCACGAGGGACCATTTTGTGTTCCCCCGAATTGCTGGAAATAACTCCACAGTCAGGCAATCAATTGTCCATGTATTGTGCTCTTAAATTGCTCGCAGCTTCATAATCGGAAGATCAGCTTTTTACATTCTCTCCATTGTATCACTCAGCTATACAACTACTGAAATGTCTATGCTTCGGGGTTATATAAGAACTCATGTGCTGCAATTTCTGTTCTCATGTTCAATTCTTTTTTTAAAAATGAAGTGATTACCCTTATTTATTCTGCTTACGAAATGTGTGTGTTATATATAGAACGGTGTGCATTTGGTTGAATATGGTACTGTGCTATCCCAGTCCAAATCTTCGTTGCATCATCCAGGCGACTACACCGAAAATATATTGAACAAGGTATGTTGGTCTGTACAACTATTCACATGGTTTTGATGCCCATTTATGTTTCTTTTTTTCTTAAAAATACAAAGTAAAAAGTGCCTCTTGCTTTTCTAATGTAAAATAATTGGTAATAATACAGAATTGGAGATTTTAATCAACAAGATCAAGGAAAGTTGGTAGAATGCCTTCGGAACAGAGAAATATCTACTACTATGACAGTATTGAGCTGAGGCTTGTCATTCCTGCTTTGCGTGGTTATCTATACCGTGAGTTGGAGACGTAGCCGGTGCTGGCGGCGGTTACCCCGGTTGCTGGGCTGCAACAAGGCCCGAGCATGCGAGCGACTAGAGGACAAGATCAAAGGAGCTTGGCGGATCCAGGGGAGGGAGAGGAGAGTCAAGTCCACGGCCATGAGGAAGTCTTGCGGGCTCTGTCGGACGTGAACAGAAGGATGAGGCGCAGACATGGTCGAGAACGAGCCGGCATCCGCGTCGGTGGCGGTAGGATTAGAGATCACATCGGTAACTCCAGCAGTGACCATGGCGGAGGCAGGACCCGATCAGATCGAGAAAGTAGAGCTGGGAGGTCGTGACGGGGGCCGTGGTCGCCGCCTTAGTAGAGAGAGCTCCATTGAGCAGATCGAGAGAGAGGGGAGATGGGAGGTCTGCCATGCTTATTTCCTTTATGTTTTCAACCAGATTTTTATGCTTATTTCATTTATTTTTTCAACCAAATTTTGTTGGAAACATGGAAAATATGGTTCCTACCATATGCAATCACTCATATGAGCTCCCAAGGACAAGAAAGCCTCCTAGCTGGTAAGAAGGCAACTAATTTCCTAATAGAATGAATATATATTAATAATTGATATACGATGCAGCTGTATTTTATACCAATATAGTTGTAATGACCCGTATCATTTACCGTTCAAACACGTCACGTAGATCCAAAGGAGCAGAAGAGACAACAAGATAGGGAACGATGTGCATAATTATATTTAGAATATAAATGTATTTGCGCAGATCAACGCCATTATGGTAATCATGCATTTGTCGAGGGATTTTTTTTGTAATATCTGCTATGTGATACCATATGGTGGACGATATGAACTTTGTATTTTAACCATGTTTTTATTTGTTTACCTCTAATGTCACATATAAATCATGTTGTCCCATACAAAAAAGACATGTTCCACCCTTCATCGGCAATTTTTATGGGACTTTTCTGCAATAAGATTATTACCTTCTACGCTGATATATGCCCCGTGGCAACGCACGGGCATTTAGCTAGTATATCTTTAACAAAAATTATGCACAAGATACCGTTACCTAGTTCCGTCTGTAAAGGGAAACGTGCTACTCCTCAGAATCGAGAGACTCCGGAGGGGCATTTGCTTCGCTTGCAAAATCAGCTAACCGGCGATGGGGTCCGGAGCTCGCGCCCGCGCCACCGTCTCCCTCGCTGCCGTCCCACTCCTACTTTTAATCCTACTCCTCGCGCGTGGTGCCGATGCTATCGGGCTCTGGCGGCCGCCGCCGGAGGCCGGCAACGGGCTCCTGGGCGCCGCCCCCGGCAGGTACCTCACGCAGGAGGAGCACTGGATGAGCCAAACCCTCGACCACTTCTCCCCCACCGTTAAGTACCCTCCTGCCTCCTCTCCGCTTCTCTATTCGATCAACCAGCTTCTCTGTGCCGTGGGAATTTCTGTTCAGCGATTTTATTATGACCCAGCCTGACAGATTCGTCTTTTGATCTGTTCTGGGGAATTTGTGTTTGAGCCATCGTCCAGGAGTTTGGGGCCGTGGCGATCTGGGAGAAATGACAAATCTGTGCATTTGCTGATGCCGAAAATTCGCTAAATTTCTTGATAGATTCCGTGCGAGCAACTTTGTGTTTTTCGCTAACTCAATTTACACCTCACATCAATTACGCGACCACGAACGAGAGCAAAGTAATGCCTCCAGCTGCACTTGATGTCTCAGATTAAATCGCGTAGATCGGTGTTCCCTGCAAAAAAAAAAAAAAAATCGGTGTTGGGGCCAGAGCCAGACCGCCAGATGCCTCTTGTGTCCTAGCCAGTAGCCACCTCTGTAAAACTTGTTCTCCTTGTAGTATATATAATAATAATAAATAAAAAAACTTGTTCTCCTTGTAAGCATGGTGCGACCGGCTAAGTTTTCTGTCGATTCAGGTCTATGGGAAATTTCAAATTTGTGATCCTGGTTATGTCAGCGACTTCAACCATATAAGAATTTAGGTTATAGCAAAGAACATGGTTATTTGTAATTCCGCGCTTCACGTCTCCTCAAGTAATTTCAGATAGACAAATATTATGTTGCGTGGTGAGGAATGTTCAGTTGTATTTTTTTTTTGCTTGCACTAACCTGAAATTTCTCTTGTTATGCAGGATCATCGACAATTCAAGCAGAGGTACTACGAATTTCTTGATTACCATCGAGCTCCAAATGGGCCAGTCTTCTTAAATATATGTGGAGAAGCTTCATGCAATGGGATTTCTAACAGCTACTTAGCTGTAAGTTTATTAGTACATGGTCACACCTGTTTTTAGTTCAATAGTTAGGCATTATTTGTCGCATGCTCTAGGCATGATTCATACTGTGCACATTGCATTGCATCCAGTAACTCCATCTGTTATCGATAACATACTTGTCGGTTGGATTGTAGGTGATGGCCAAGAAGTTTGGTGCTGCTTTGGTTTCTCCCGAGCATCGATACTATGGAAAGAGTTCCCCTTTTAAGAGTTTGACGACAGAAAATCTAAGCTTCTTGTCATCAAAGCAGGCTTTGTTTGATCTGGCTGTTTTCCGCCAGTATTATCAGGTGTGCATGTGTATATTTGTTTTGGTATCCTTATACAGCACCTGTACATGTTCTCTATATACATCTAGAGCCGGGTGGAATACGCAAGTTGCTATATCTCGTAAAAATTTGCTCCATGAATTTCCAAATTGGTGTTCTTCTTCTCTGAGTTTATCTTTCTGCTTTGTGAAGGAAACGTTGAATGCAAAGTATAATCGCTCAGGAGCAGACAATTCTTGGTTTGTGTTTGGAGGGTCGTATGCTGGAGCACTCAGTGCTTGGTTCAGATTGAAATTTCCTCACTTGACATGTGGAAGCCTTGCAAGTTCAGGAGTTGTTCTTGCTGTTTACAACTTCACTGACTTTGACAAACAGGTTAGTTCAGGTGCAGATGCTGGTTTATGTGATAAAGTTACAGCGCTGTGCCTGTACCTAAAGTTCTACCTTTCTTTATAATTTACACTTCTGGAGATAAAGTTACAGCGCTGTGCCTGTACCTAAAGTTCTACCTTTCTTTATAATTTACACTTCTGGAGATTGGGGAGTCAGCTGGTCCAGAATGCAAACAAGCGCTTCAAGAAATAACAAGACTTGTTGATGGACAACTTCAGTCTGGCAGCAACTCAATTAAACAACAGTTTGGAGCTACAATGGTAATTTTTGTGCGGCATGAGGCACATTAATTTTGCTTTGACAACTTATCAATCCTATGTGATATGCAACGATTTCAGTTTGTTTAGGAGTTTGCTGTCACTAATGGTCTTGGCCATAGTATCAGTGGTTTCATAATGTAAAAGCTTTAAAGGACAAAATTTAACAAAGCGTCCAGAGTCGCACAGTAGTTGACATAAAAAATCATGATTTTTCATAAAGACTATCAACATTTCCTGACTATGCAACTTCTTTAGAGGTCATGTCATAATCTCGAGTCTGGGGTTTTCCACATAGGTGCTGGAAGTATACTAAACCGGTAAACATTCTGTAGGATTCTTATCTAGTATGCAAGCCTGTGACTGGGTTTTTAATTTGATATTTCTGACTTATTTATCCTGTTGATACTCTTATTTCTTCTATATTTTCTCGGAACAGAATTTGAATAGAATTGTCATATATGTGAGAATTGTAAACATAATAGATACTGCACTACCAATGGCTGTTGACAGGTTCTATTGTTCCTTTTTGGATGGCATAAATGTTCGTGTGATATAACCAGCATATTACCATTCTATATTTAGCCATCAATTAATTCATACCTTGCAGTTAGGAAATGATGGTGACTTCCTTTACCTACTGGCAGATGCTGCAGCTATTGCGGTATGCTCAGTGTCCATTTTTTTTAACTTTATTGTCTATCATACTTCAGACATAGTTGTTGTGTTGAAAACAATACTATTTGCAGTTCCAATATGGCAATCCTGATGCTCTGTGCTCCCCGCTAGTCGAAGCAAAGAAGAATGGTACAGATTTGGTGGTAAGTAGTATGGTCATTTGAAAGAACAATGTATATTCCTGATAGTAATTGAGGAATATATCCTGCAGATGATTGCTATAAAATAATGCTTAACCTTGACTCTTGTTTAACTCTTGCTACCATAACTTTCTGGTAAATATAGCGTTTGCTAACATTTTTTTTCTGTGCAGGAAGCATTTGCTCATTACGTGAACAAGTATTACGTTGGGACATTTGGGGCATCAGTTGCATCATATGATCAACAGTATTTGAAGAACACAACTCCGGCTGAATCTTGTAAATGCTTGCCTCAACATTCATTATTATATCATGTTTCAAGAGTTAATGAAACACTGTGCATATTATTACATAGTATTTTAATGCTATCGATATTCTATAATTGACCATGCATTTAACTGTTGATTGTTGATTCTATGTAGCATATAGATTGTGGTGGTACCAAGTTTGCAGTGAGGTTGCCTATTTCCAAGTGGCACCGAAAAATGATAGCGTCCGTTCTACAAAGCTTGATACAAGGTTGCTAGAAATACTTTCCTCAAATTTCATATCTCTTACCAAGCACCCTTTCCTTTGCCTATAATCCTGCTTGCTTCTACAACAAGTTGCACTTGTCATGATCTGAAAATCATTTATGCATTTTAACCATCAAGAAATCTATAATATCTTCTTGACAGGATCTGCCTTTTATGATTTTGTTTTTCATAAATATGATTATATTTATAGACTTCGGGTTCACTTTTGTTTCCTTGTGGTTTTTTTCTTCCTAGGTACCATTTAGACTTGTGCAGAAATGTTTTTGGGGAAGGAGTTTACCCTGATGTGTCGATGACAAACTTATACTATGGAGGCACAAGAATTGCAGGTGTGCTCATTGACTAATTAGCTTCAATCCTGCTGCCTGTTTTGATGTTACTTGTCTTTCTATCTCTCTATTTTACTGTGAAATTCATCTGAGGAAGGCGTCCATGCATGCTGACAAGCTCATGCCTCTGGCATTTTGCTTTCCTTTACCTTGAATCTTAGTGAATACATATCACGATTTTTTTTGTTACTTTTTTATTTCCTACAAGATTGTACCATCAATGCACCATCATTAACACAATATTATTGTGCAGCGTGTGTGTATGTCAGGTAAGGATCATTTAACGTAGGTAAATAAAATAAAGAGTCTATCAACACAACAACTAGCTTCCTTGTGTTCGCACTGTTAATGGACTCTTTTCGTGCTGCCCTAGGAAGCTTCTTATGTGATAGCAATATCATGATCATTTGAACTGGTATTTTGCATACCTAATTATGTGTTATGATTTGGGCAATAATTCTGAATTGAAGTATATGGTTTCGCTGGTAAATTAAACAATATATTGCTAGTCAGACATCCCTGGATTTTCTAAAACATATCTTACGTCCCTGCAGGTTCTAAAATTGTTTTTGCAAATGGCTCTCAAGATCCATGGCGCCATGCTTCTAAACAGAAATCATCGAAAGAAAGTAAGGATCTGTAGTCGTTTTGAATATTTCCATCGTCTTAACTTGTAAGAGCACAAAGTATGTTTCAACTATGAGCAAGGTTAAAAAGATTATTTTCTAATGACATTAGCGTTCTTATAGAAGTTTTCAAATGTGTGCAGTGCCATCATACTTAATTGAATGCAGCAACTGTGGACATTGCAGCGATCTTTCTGGATGCCCTCAAGCACCTTCAAATATTGAAGGTAGGTTCAGTCTTCAGTTATTTTTTTCCAGGAGAAAGCCTCTCTTGAGGATAGTAACCTGTCCTTTTTTCCTAGCGCAGAATTAGATTACATCCTACATGTAGTTTTTTTTTATTGCGATTGAATACACGTAGGAGCTGTTTGTATTCTTTTTTTTTTCAGGTGATTCATCCAAATGCTCATCCCCGGAAGCTCTCAACAAAGTGCGAAAACAGATCGTCGATCACATTGACTTGTGGTTGTCAGAATGCCAAGATCAAGGTTAGAATTTGGGTTCCACCGCTACAGTGCAACTGGGAGGAATAAATAAATTGTAAATTTGTCTAGCTAAGACGCCTACAATATTTATCCCGAGAGTTACTGCAGGACCAGCTGATCACATCGCAGTTCAGTTGCCGTTTTAAAATTTCTCTTGTCCATGACATTGTTGCTATGAATGTGCATTTCAGGACACGATGATGAAGCGTTGCAGGGGAGTAGATGGAGCATAGCTGCTTACTGATGGACCCGTGCATGCGAATAAGCGTGCTATCGCTATTGCTTACACAAATAATTCAGGCAGATGAGTATTCCACACAGACACAGTCACGGTGTCCGCATGGTGTCAACTGTCAAGCAGTCTCCTGCTGAAACAACCGTCACCATCATAGCCACACAATCTTGGCATACTACTACTTGCGAATTGTCCTTTGTCTACCTTATGGGTAGGGAATGGATGATAGTTTTTACTTCCAAAGAATATCATGATACATGTAAATGTAACCGAATTGTCCACCAAGCTTACTTGATTCTGCTGAGAACTTGAAAATATCTGAACGTGTGGCTGCGAGAGCTGCTGCGACATATCATGCATTGATTCTGTAACATGACACACAAGTGCATTGGTTGTTTGGGTGTCGAAGGAGCTTTGCCACAGCCATGCCAGAGCAAGACGCACCTCTTTGGCCACACCCGCCAGTCCGTCCATTTGAATTGGGATCTACCTGTTGCAAGGCCAAACCCACTCGAACACAGGAAAGACCTACCCCCCCGCCCCCCTCCCCAATGCTGCTGCCCCCTCCTGTTTAGCCTCCCCATCCTCGTCCCATCTCCCGCCTCCGCTAGCATTGTCGCCGGGCAAAATCCTAACGGCGCGATGGCAGCGGAGCTTCCTCGACTGGCGTCCTGGCACGGATGACCAGATCTCGTGGTGGTGGGCCTCCATGGCGTGGCGGCGCAAATCTCGTGGTGGCGGGCCTCCCTGGCGGTGGCAGCCGCTGCATCGACCTAGACATTGATGGTGGTGCGGAACGGCAATGGCCAGCAGACTCAGTGACCTCGCGGAGGATCTCCTGGGCTTGTCCCACGGCACGAGGACGTCCGAGGCAGCTATCTCGGGCATGGTGGCGGTGGTGGCCTCCACGTTCGTCGGAGGCGGTGAGGCCCGTTGGCGGCGGATGGCGGCGTAGGGGCTGCTTGTTCGCATCGAAGAATAAAGGTGGTTTGGCCCTGCTGTTCTTCGAGCACCAAGGCATTAATCTGCTTCATGTCGGCCTCCTCGATCTGGCTGATTGTCGGATATATACCGATTAGGGGTATATCCGGCATTGTCCTAAAGAGCCGGATTACCTGGGTGGCCTGATTGGTAATGGATCACAGTCCATTAGGCTGCCCAGTAAGCTGACGCGCACAAGCCGGATTCTAGAAGAACCCGAACCACGACCCAAAGTGGTGCGGCTTGGAGTAGAAGACGGATTCCTGCTTTTCAAGTTAGATATTTTCCGTATTCTTCTAGGTTTCCTTTCTGTAAGCCCTAACCCGATTATCTATATAAAGTCGGACGGAGAGAAGAAAGACAGAGAATTAGTTAGAAGTCAACTCGCCGAGAAGTTGATCCTCGCCGAGTTAGCGAACCCCAACTCACGTTGTACTTTGTATACTTCAGGTTTCAGCCCTGATTTAGTGAGATTGCAGGAGTAAGAACGCCGCCTAGCTGCGACGTACGAACCTGGGTAAAATTGGTGTTCCTGGTTGTCATACTACCACGTCCCCTCACGTCTCTACCAGTAGTCTCATGGCACCCCCGTCTATGAACTCTACTACGATGTCTCGACAGTTGGCGCCCACCGTGGGGCCAGCAGCGTCAGGCGTTATGTTTCGATCGAGGATACTCGGCGGAATCGGCAGTACTATAACTGTCGGAAGCTTGGAATTCGACAACGATGTTGGGCGCTTCCTCGACAATGGATCGTACATGCCAGCACGGAATCATCTGGTAAGTGCCTGCGTTTTACCGATTGGATCTGCAAACATCTTTATCGGATTAACTTCAGAAGCTATGGGATTCTGTGGTGGAAGCAAATTTATCCCACCCGCCCTATACCCAGTTGAAGAAAACTATGATACCGGATTTTGCTCAGATCGCCAAAACTCTGAATTTGTTGCCTCTTTAGAGATGCCCGCAATCAGATCTCACTTCATTGGCATGGTGCAGTCTATGGTCGCTGAAAACACGGAAGTAACTAATCCCGTGGAAGAGGCAGAAAACAACAATCCCACAGAGCAAGTGGAAGATCTGACACCCGCCAATGAAACGGTGAATTCGGAAGCGGACTCCGTACTAGCTGCCATTGAGGCAAGATTGGAGTCGGAACCTGGATCTGAAGACATAGATTCAGAAAATAAAGATGAAGACGCTTTCAAAAGAAAGGTTAAATCTATGCAGGGGGCTTCCACGAAGTACTTATGGCAAAACCGACTGATAAATGGGATGCCGAAGACGACGAAGACCCCAAAACACCTCCACCAGATGAGGAAAGAGAGGACGGCAAAACCAGTCCCATCTATCCTGATGTCAAGGAATTGACAGAAGAAGAACCTGGCAAAAAACCTCCCTCTTCCAAGAAGAAAAAGAAGACTGCCAAGAAACTCCAGTACAAACACCAGAAGAAAAAGTTGGCAGATAATGCTAAGCAAATCCTGGAAGCAAGAGAAAATAGCGGAGTCACACCTGTGGAGAAGAAAAAGAAAGAAATCCATGTTCCTGAATTGTTGGAACAGGACGAGATCGATCTGATCAAAACCCCGGTTGGACCATACGAGCCACCGGAAGTGCAGCAACAACTATTCCTATCACAAGAAAATCTCCTCAAAGCCCAAGCTACTGTTAAAGCAAAATAGGAGGAAATTGAAGAATTCGAAAGACGGAATATGTCCGGACTAAAACCCACGAGATTACTCGGAATCGCAAGGCCGGATGTACTGCCAGCAAAAGAACGGTTGCAAAACCCTTCCTGGCAAAGACAGGTGGACGGCGTAAACGCTAAGGGCGAACATATCTATAAGACCGCGGCCGAAAACGCGGAAGACGCGTTCGCCATCCTTAATGATGATCTGTATTCCAAAGACGGAAAGCTCCAAGGAGTGTATTCTTTCCTGGGTAAAGCACTACAACAGCAAAAGCGAGGTCAGGAAAGATCAGGGAAGTTGCATGACGACTCGACCCTATGCAAAACTGCCACTTGCGCCGCTGGAGCACCTGGACCTAGAGAACCTGGAGATTCAGGTGATTCTAAGGACAAGAAGGGAGATCCTAAGAAGGACAAGAAAATCCCGGACAATATGGACGAAGCGTCCAGAACGGGATCACATATGCCGAAAGGCGGAAATATACCCCGTGATCATAAAGATCGGGAGGAACAAAACCGGAAAGACGGAAAATGATGCCGCCTCCGAGACGCCTAGCTGAAAAAGCTGGAAGACATGAAAATCCTCACAGACGTGAGAGATCCCGTACTCCTCCTAGGAATAAAGAAAGGCCAATGAGTAGAACTCCGCCTCATTCCAAAGGACACGATAACGGACGAAATAGGGATAATGCCGGAAGAGCGCATTCGCGCAACAATGGGCCAGAAAGGAGCAGATCCCATTCTGACCATTCAGCCGGCAGATATTCCGCTCACGCCGATAAAGCGGAAAGAGATGATCTATATTTTGGACCTAAGTGTTTCACTGACAGGATCCGAAGAATAAACCTACATTCTGGCTTTGCCAAAGTTGGTCCAACTTACCAAAAGTACACCGGAAGTACAGACCCGGATACATGGCTCTCAGATTACTATACTGCCATTCAGATCAACAAAGGGACAGACCTGGAAGCAGTGAAATTTCCCCCCCTAATGTTGCTGGATGGAGCCATTGGATCAACGGGCTTCCGTCAAGAACAGTGGATAGCTGGGATGATATGGCTAGAGTATTCGCTCAGCACTTTCGGGGTACGTACAAACTCCCTAAGAGCATCAACCAGCTAAATCACTGCGTCCAATTTGATGACGAGTCGTATGTCGACTTTATATCAAGATGGACAACAATGAAAAACAGCTGCTCTGGAGTAAGAGATGTACAAGCAATGCATGCTTTCATCAATGGACTAAAACCCGGCATCGTACCATTCATGGTTGGTTCAAAGGAGCATAAAGATCTCAGATCTATGCTTACCACCGCCAATGAGCACGCAGCGGCCGAAGATGACATCAAAGCGAGAGGTGGAAATATTGATGATTTGGTCCAGAGCAAAAAGACGCCTCGTTCTGAAAAGAAGACTAGTCCAGAAGCACAGACAAAGCCCAAAGAAGTAAATTTAGCCTTTGGAAAGGATACTGGCGGAAAATGGAAAGGAAGAAGCACATAACCTATATCCTATTCTAAGGAAGAATAGGAAAAGATTAATTCGGAAAACTGTATCCACCATTCGCAATTTGGGAAGCCTACCCATACAAATGCGCAGTGTCGCCTCAACAAGCATATGAAGGGCACTGCAGGATCCGGGAATAAAGGAAAGAATTCCAAGAGGAAATTCTCCAAGCAAAGTCCAGAAGCTGAAAAAGAAGACAGTGAGTCGGACACTGATGAAAAAATCCAGGAACAGGAGCGAAAAGGCGAGCCAAAATTCCCGAGAGTTGATGGAGAATGCAATCTAACTTTCCTGGCAACTCCTTCAACAAAACAGGCAAAGTGAACACTTCGAGAAATAAACGCGGTTGTCCCACCAACGCCCAAATTCTTGAAGTATTCCAATACGCCAATTACCTAGGATCAGTCAGATCATCCCGGAAATATCCCAGAACCCGGCACACAAACTCTAATTGTAAGCCCTATTGTTCAAAACACTAGGCTAAAGAGAGTGTTGATGGATGGAGGATCCAGTATCAATATTTTGTACCTGGATACACTGAATCATCTGCGAATTTCCGAGACCCAGCTCAAACACAGCAACATACGTTCCCACGGCATCGTTCCTGGCAGACAAGCACATTCTCTAGGAGAAATTTCCCTAAATGTAACCTTTGGAGAAAGAGAACATTTCCGACAGGAAAAAATCTCATTCGAGGCGGTGCCGTTCAAAAGTGTATACCATGCAATACTCGAACGTCCAGCTTTCGCCAAATTTATGGCAAGATCATGTTATATTTATAACAAGCTGAAGATGCCAGGGCCAAAGGGAGGAGTAATCGCCATATCGGTAGACTTCAAGTTGGCAAACGAGCTGGAAAAAGGAAACTCCCTCTGCGCTGAAAAAGTAATAGCAAAGGAGGAATTGAAAGAGCTGGCAAAGAAAGTATCGCCGATAGAAATGCCGGCAGGAAAAGAAAGCCGGAAGCCAGCATATAGTTTCAAAGCTTCCGAGAATACAAGACAGGTTATCCTAGACCCCAAAGATCCGACAAAGTTTGTTGTAGTGGGGACAGGAATGACCGACAAATAGGAAAGCACGCTCATCAAGTTCCTCCATGAGAACTGGGATATTTTTGCCTAGTGTCCTACGGACATGCCGGGTGTACCCAGGGAACTTGCTGAGCATCAACTCAAAGTGATTCCAGGATCAAAACCCGTAAAACAAGGTCTCCGTCGATTTGACGGAAGAAGGCGGAAGGCTATTGGCAAGGAAATTATCCGACTTTTAGCAGCAGATTTTATCCTTGAAGTTATACATACTGATTGGTGTGCGAACCCAGTATTAGTCCCGAAGAAAGATAGTATTGTTCTTAGGATGTGTATAGATTACACCGGCTTGAACAAATTGTGTCCAAAAGATAGGTTCGCATTACCGCGAATCGATCAAATAATAGATGCCACTGTTGGCTCTGAGCTTTTATGTTTTTTGGATGCTTATTCCGGGTACCATCAAATACGTATGAAAGAGGAAGATCAAATCAAAACTTCCTTCATAACCCCGTATGGAAAATACTATCACATAACCATGCCTTTTGGCCTGAAGAACGCGGGTGCTACATACCAGCGTTGCATGCAACATTGCTTGCATAGTCAAATCGGCAAAAATGTCCATGTTTACATGGATGACATTGTCGTAGTTTCCAAGGAAAAAGATACACTCCTTGAAGATCTACGAGAAACTTTCGAAAATTTACGCACTTACAAAATGAAGTTGAATCCATTAAAGTGCGTATTCGGGGTTCCCTCAGGAAAGCCTCTGGGTTTTATCATTTCTCATAGAGGGATAGAAGTAAACCCGGAAAAGATCAAGGCAATCTTGAACATCACAAAGTCTACGTGTTTAAAAGATGTACAAAGATTGACGGGTTCTGCAGCCGCAGTCAGCAGGTTTATAAGCCGGCTAGGAGATAAAGCTCTGCCATTATACAAATTGTTGAAGAAATCCGACAAATTCGAATGGACAGAAGAGGCGGACAAAGCATTAACCCAGCTGAAAGAAACCTTGATAAAAGCACCGATTTTGGCATCCCCAAAAGACGAAGAACCCATGTTACTGTATCTTACAACAACAAACAGGGTTATCAGCGCTGTGATAATTGTGGAAAGGCGGAAATAAGAACAAAGTATACCAGATCAGCATCCAGTATACTATGTTAGCGAAGTATTCTCCGAGTCAAAGCAAAGGTACCCACATTATCAAAAGCTGGCATATGGCGTGTTTTTTGCATCTAGAAAACTCCGCCATTATTTCCATGGATATTCCATAACAGTGGTAACCAAAGCACCACTAGGGGATATCATTAACAATGCGGACGCAACAGGCCGAGTAGCCAAATGGGGTATTGAGCTAGCTGCGTTCGACATTAAGTGCCAACCCAGGAAGGCAATTAAATCTCAGGTGTTGGCAGATTTTGTCGCTGATTGGACAGAAGCAATGGAAAACACACCAATGCCGGAATCAAAATACTGGGTCATGCATTTTGATGGATCCAAGATGAAGGAAGGCGCTGGAGCTGGTGTAGTGCTAAAATCCCCAAAAGGTGATATTATGGAGTATGTATTACAGATACACTTCAACGCCAGTAACAACGTGGCAGAATACAAAGCATTGTTTCATGGCTTGCATATTGCAAAAGAAATAGGTGTCAAACGCATACTATGTTATGGTGACTCGGATTTGGTACAGCATCAGCTAAACCAAACATGGGACGCCAAAAGCCCCATCATGGCCGAACATCGGAGAACAGTGGACGAGTTTGCCATTTGCTTCCTTGGATTTGAAGTACTTCATATCAAAAGGGAAGAAAATTGGAACGCGGATGCATTAGCCCACATGGGCTCGGAAAGAGTGAAAACCCTACCACCAGGTGTGTTTGTCCAACATTTGCATAAACCATCGATCAAAGGTGGAGATGTTGATTATCCTCTTGTTTCCGAGTCAATTGAAGTCCTGCTTCTTGCCCCGGATTGGACAATTCCATATTTAAACTTCTTAGTTGATCAGAAGTTCCCGGATGGAGCAGACGAGGTATTGCAAAGGCAAATACAGCGCCGATGCAAAGGATACATGGTAATCAATGGTTGCATGTATAAGCGCAGCACTATCAGAATTTTTCAGCGATGTATTTCGCTAGAGGAAGGACGAGAAATCTTGCAAAAAATCCACGCAGGAGATTGTAGACATTATGCTAAATCAAAAAGCATAGTCAAAAAATCATTCTGTGCGGAGTCTTTCTGGCTAACAGCCAAGACAGACGCCGAACCTATAGTAAATACATGTGCCGGATGTCAGTATTACGCCACGCAGACGAATATGCCAGCCCAAGCACTCAAAACTATCCCCATTACATGACCATTTGCGGTATGGGGGCTAGATATGATGGGACCATTCAAAACTGTAAGACGTGGACTGTTGGGGGGTTACCCCCGAGTAGGGTAAAGGCAAGTGCTAAAGGCAAGATCAGAAGGGGTGTTTGGCCGAGTAGCCGGCTACCCGGTACTCGCTACCCGGCCGACTGCTACCCGGTCCTACACGTAAATGGCCAGAAGGACGAATCAAGAGAATCATGTTCCTCCGAATAGAAGAGTTGGCCCGAGTAGAAATGGCGGGATCCTACTCGGGCCAGAAGTCAAAGGAGCCGTTCTGACACCGGATCCCGCGTATCCCGGGTCCGTACTTTGGCACTGTTCACGGCACTGTTCATCTGAGGACGGCGTGCCTGACAGCGATAGTTTGTCAGCAGGGCGTCGCAGGATAGGGGGGACCTACTCTGTGTTCGCCGCAGTGATAACAGATCGGTTGCTTGGTTTTGCCCAACGACTTTCTGCACCAAGGCAAACCTAGAAGCCAAAGCTGTCAGCGGGAACTCGGAAGAAGGACGGTGTGCACACAATATCGACATTTGTTTGTATTTGGCTGTATCCGGCTGGGCACCGAGTATATAAGGTGCCCTGCCCCCTCCTGCGCGAGGGATCCGAGGACCGGTTCACATTCTTGACCTAGTTCCTCACGTAGAGAGAAGAGTGGCTACTCGGTAGCAAGAACAATTGTACTGTGGCTACTCGGTGAGACATCAAAATACAGAGAGAAAGGCAGGAGTAGGGGTTTTACCTCCTCACGAGGGCCCTGAACCTGGGTAGATCGTGTTGTTTGCAGTGTTTGCTTCGTACTTCACGCGGCTACTCGTCGCGTGATCCCTCCCCGAGCGCCTCCAGCGTCCATCGTCCCCACATCTTTAGCCATCCTATGGCATCTGCCGTGACACCACCACGACAGTTGGCGCCCACCGTGGGGCAACCAGCAGCGCTGGCTGGAGTTTCCGTTCGGACGGGATCGATTTCTGCTACCGGAGAGCGTGTGGTCTACGGCCTCGTCCACAGATTCGGCTCCTTCGACTTCGTCACCGACAACGCCGGCGATTTCGGCGGCAGGGCCATGCCGGAGGGCGGCTCGGTGCTTTCTTTCGGCGCGCACCTCGTCTACGTCGCCACCATCATCGACCGCGAGTACCCCGAGCTGGTGCATGTCGCGGAAGATCCACCTGCCGTCATCGCCGCACGCGGGAGGCCGTCGAGCCGCTCTGCGAACGTCGCGGAGGTGATGGTGACCGGCCCTGCTGCTGACGCCGGGAAGGGCGCGGCTGCTACCGCTGCGGCCGTCGTCGAGGATCTCGCTGGCTCGAGTGCTGGCGGGAAGACGCACAAGCCTTACGAGAAGGAGTGCAACCTTCCGCTCTCCACTACTCCGACAATCCCTGCGTCTGCTGCGCGGACGGGTATGCCGCCTCCCACTGATCTCGAGCTCCTGAACATGAAAGCGCAGCTCGACCGGCAGCGCCAGGAGCTGCTCGCTGAGCAGGCGGAGTTGGAGAAGATTAGGCTAGAGCTTAGCTTAGATCAGCTTGAATACAACAAGGCTCACGGTTTCACACCGGTTGTTAGGAGAGCTAGCAAAGTAGGTGCTACGCGTCGCAACCTAGGCGCCGAGATGGCAACGGTTGTAGAGGCTCCCAGTCAGTCCGCCACCGCAAACACCTCCACTAGACCCAGATACAGCACACCCGCCAAGACGCTTAGAGCTGCTGAGGCCGTAGCTGCCGAGTTGCCGCATCTAGCTGGCGACGCGCGTGTTAGGCAGCAGGAGAGGCTAAACGAGCTGGTGCTAGAGGCTGCTAGGCAGAACGAGGAGTTCCGGAAAGCCAACCCGGGTGCTGGGGCCTCTCAGGTGGTGCACTCGCATGTGGCTAGATCTAACGATCAGGCTTCATCACCACATCCTAGCCGTGAGAGAAGCCGGAGTGGGCATTCCGGGAAGGGTAGGCAGATGCAGGTGTACGACCCGGCTGTCGCCGCGACAGTCCGGTCAGAAACACAACGCTGCAGGAGCAGGCTTTCAAGCCCATAAAGCTCAAAGCCAGGCCCGAGATGGAGAGCGCCCAGGCCCTTCTCAGCATCCAGTTGCTCAGCCTACTCGGCAGCGGCAGCAGCCGCGTGCAGTGGCGCCAGCCGCCAACCCGGTGGAGCAGCCTGCAGCTGTGCAGGTGGACAGATATGATGATGGCTACTCGGCCATGGGGTTGGCTGGCTATGACATTCTGGATCGTGTGGGCGAGCGCGTGTTGGCGCCTGGAGATGCAAGGCACCAGCTGGACCGGATCAGCTTGTCGGCGCGGCTCGAGAACACGGGACCTCCCGGCCCCGAGTGCTTTGGCCCGCGCATCATGAACGAGCCTTCCGTGAAGAACTTCCAGCTCGCAAGGGGCACCAAGAGCTACAATGGTAGCACCAAGCCGGAGGATTGGCTCAATGACTATGTCACCGCGGTTCATATCGCGAACGGCAACCGGAGATGGGCGGTGCGGTACGTTCCGCAGATGCTAGAGGGTCCAGCTCGCACTTGGCTCAACAACTTGCCCAAGAACAGCATCAATTGCTGGCTGGACTTCTCGGAAGCCTTCATCAGCAACTTCACCAGCACTTACAAGAGGCCGAATAGGCCACAGCAGCTGTCCGCTTGCAGGCAGCGGGAAGACGAGACGGACCGCGAGTACCTTACTCGGTGGAGCACACTGCGGAACACCTGCGAAGGTGTGAATGAAGCTCAGGCCATCACTTGGTTTGCGCAGGGTTGCAGACATGGCAGTATGCTGTGGCAAAGGTTGCAGAGGGAGATGCCAAACACTCTGGCGGAGACCATCAAGATTGCGGATCAGTACGCACTCGGTGACCCTACTCAGCCCCTGATGGATTCCTCCGAGCCGAGAAGAAACTTCAACAACAACAAGCGCAATGAGTTCCGCAACAAGCGCAGAGGAGACCGAATAGATACTCGGTATGATCCTGAGGAAGTGAATGCAGTAGCTGTGGGAGCTGGGGGCAGCCAAAGGCAAAAACCTGCTGGAGCCTACGGGCAGAACCAGAACTAGGGCCAAGGCAACAAGAAACCATTCCGCGCTCCTCAGTCGGGTAGCGGCAACTCGGAGCAGACAAGGAAGTTCGTCTTCGATGACATGAGGGATGGCCCATGCAGTTTCCATACTCAGCACCCCTCGAGGCCTGCTAACCACACTACTCGACAGTGTGAGTGGTGGGATCTGATCAGGAATGAAGGCCTGCCTCCTCCTCCTCCTCTGCCGGCTGCGAATGCCAATGTGCAGCCTGCTCGCGCAACCGCAGCTCGGCCGCCAGTGTTCCCGAGAAGAGAAAACGTGAACCAAGTGGCTTTAGGAGCCAACCGTCACTTCAACAATGAGGGCTACCGCAGCAACAACAACAACCACAACCGCAACAACAACAGAGGCAACAACAACTACCAGGGCAACAACAACGGCAACAATGAGGGCGGAGGCTGCAACCAGTACCAAGAACACCATGAGAGCTACATGATCTTCACTTCTGAGCCCGTCGACAAGCAATCACAGCACAGGCAAGCCATGGAGGTCAATGTCGTGATCCCTGCTGTTCCTCACTATATGCATTGGTGCAACCAAGAGATCAAGTGGTCCCGAGTAGATCATCCTAAGGTGATGTCCAACCCGGGTAGTTACGCTTTGGTGGTGGATCCTACCTTCTTGGGTCCCGAGAAGAATGTGAGGTTCAACAAGGTGCTGATCAACCACGGCAGCAGCATCAACATTGTGTACAGAGACACACTCGAGAAGCTTGGGCTGGCCGAGAACATGCTGCTACCTAGCAAGACCACTTTCCATGGCATAGTGCCGGGAGTCTCGTGCAACCCGATTGGCCGAGTGTGGATAGATGTGTTATTCGGCACCAGGGAGAACTGCCGCACAGAGAGCCTGCAGTTCGAGGTAGTTGATCATCAGAGCCCCTACCACGCTCTACTCGGCAGGCCTGCCCTGAGCAAGTTCATGGCATCTACCCACACTGTGTATCTGAAGATGAAGATCCCTGGTCCCAATGGCGTGATTACCATCTCTGGTGATTACAAGAAGTCCATGGAGTGTGCCTCTGCTGGTTCTCAGTTGGCGGAGTCCATGGTGATTGCTGCCGAGAAGAAAAAGATGTACGAGGTGGTGGCTATGGCGCAATCCGCGCAAGCTGGTGCGCAGGGCGTGCCGAGTACCCAGCACGGGACCGTGTTCCAGGCATCTCAAGAGACAAAGAAGGTCCAGGTCGACCCTGAGTTCCCCGACCGCGTAGCCATCATTGGCTCCGGGTTGGCGGAGAAATAGGAAAGCGAGCTCATCCACTTCCTCCATGAGAATCGGGACGTGTTCGCCTGGTCCAATGAAGATTTACCAGGAGTCCCGAGGGAGTTGGTTGAGCACTCGTTACATGTGCGTCCTGACGCCAGACCAGTGAAGCAGGCAATGCGCCGTTTCGGAGATGAGAGAAGGAAGGCCATTGGTGAACAGATCACCAAGTTGCTGATAAGCAATTTCATCATGGAGGTGCTGCATCCGGATTGGCTAGCCAACCCGGTCATGGTCGAGAAGAAGAAGGAGGATCCCAAGGCTGCTACTGCATGGCGCATGTGTGTCGACTACACCGACTTGAACAAAGCATGCCCCAAGGATCCTTTTCCGCTACCTCGCATCGATCAGGTGATCGACTCCACTGCTGGTTGTGAACTGCTGTCTTTCATAGATGCCTACTCTGGTTTCCATCAGATAGCTCTCAATCCTGCTGATCAAATAAAGACTGCCTTCATTACCCCGTACGGGGCTTATTGCTATCGTGTCATGTGTTTCGGGTTGCGGAATGCGGGTGCTACTTATCAGCGGTGCATGCAGAAATGCTTGCACAATCAACTCGGCAAGAATGTGCAGGTGTACGTAGATGACATTGTCATCAAAACGAATAAAACACAAACTCTGCTTGCCGATCTTGAGGAAACCTTCGCTAACCTGCGTAAGTATAAAATGAAGCTGAACCCGAGTAAATGCACCTTTGGCGTCCCGGCTGGCAAGCTACTTGGCTTCCTGGTGTCTAGTCGGGGCATTGAAGCCAATCCTTCAAAGATAAAAGCTATTGAGAGCATGTCTTTGCCGAGATCCTTGAGGGATGTGCAAAAATTCACTGGTTGCTTGGCGTCTCTGAGCCGTTTCCTGGGCCGAATGGGCGAGAAGGCCCTGCCTCTGTACCAGTTGATGAAGAAAAGTGACAAGTTTGTCTGGACTCCGGAAGCGGATGTGGCATTCAACGAGCTGAAGGCAATGCTGGCTAGCGCTCCTATCTTGGCTAGTCCGCTACCCAAGGAGCCAATGCTGCTGTACATTGCTGCTACCAACCGAGTGGTCAGCGTGGTGATTGTGGTGGAATGAGAAGAAGAAGGCAAAAGTGTGCAGCGCCCAGTATACTACCTCAGTGAAGTGCTGTCCAGCTCCAAGCAGAACTACCCGCATTACCAGAAGATGACCTACGGCGTGTACCTGGGCGCCAAGAAACTGAAGCATTATTTCCAAGAGCATCCTATCACTGTTGTGAGCTCTGCTCCCATCTCGGATATCATGGGCAACAAGGAAGCGAGTGGCAGGGTAGCCAAGTGGGCAATTGAGTTGGTCGCGTACGCTCCTGCGTATGCGAGAAGAGAAGCCATCAAGTCTCAAATCCTTGCAGAATTTCTGGTGGACTGGGCTGAGGTGCAATACGAACCTCCTGCTCCAGTTTCCAATTACTGGAAGATGCACTTTGATGGCTCGAAAGTGAAGGAAGGACTTGGTGCTGGCGTAGTGCTTACGTCACCCAAACGAGATCAGCTCAAGTACGTGCTACAGATTCATTTCAAGGCGTCCAACAATGTTGCAGAGTACGAGGCCGTGGTGCACGGCTTGCGAGTAGCCAAGGAGGTTGGCGTGCAGCGCATTATATGCTATGGTGATTCAGATCTGGTGGTGCAGCAAGTCTCTGGCACTTGGGATGCTCTGGATGCCAACATGGCATCATACCGCTTCCTGGTACAGTCTATGACTGGATTCTTCGAAGGCTGCGAGTTCCAGCACATTCACCGGGCAGAGAATGAAGCAGCAGACGAGCTGTCCAAGTTGGGATCTTCTCGGCTGTCCATCCCGGCGGGGATTGCCTTAGAGCACTTGAGGAAGCCATCCATCAAGCCATCTCCCAACTCGGAATCCATATTTGTTCCTTCTCTGCCAAGTGAAGAATCCGTTCCAATGGAGATTGACTGGGAGAATGCCACAGAAAACCCGGGGACTGCCACTCCTTACTCGGGAACTGCCACTCCTTACTCGGGGACTGCTACTCCTTACTCGGGGACTTCCACTCCTTACTCGGGGACTGCTACTCCTTACTCGGGGACTGCCACTCCTAACTCGGGGACTGCCACTCCATACTCGGGGACTGCTGTCCTCAACCCGGGGATTGTCGCATTCATTGAGGAGGTTCTTGCCAATCGTTCAGGGCTTCAGAGAAGCGCTCTCAACCCTAAAGAGCAGCCAGATGTGCCTGTCCCGATGGAAGTGGACGAACCGGTGTTTCCTACACGGGAGACACCGAATTGGGCCATGCCCATATTATCCTTTCTAAAGGATGGCACTCTGCCAGAAGACGAGGTGATCGCAAGGCAAATTCAGAGAAGATCCAAGGGCTACACCATATTCAGAGATGTGCTGCACAAGAGAAGTACCACCGGCGTGCTGCAACGCTGTGTGGACCCAGAAGAAGGAGGGGAAATTCTGTTGGAAATACACCAAGGAGAATGCGGGCACCACGCCTCTTCTCGGGCATTGGTCAAGAAAGCTTTTCGGCATGGCTTCTACTGGCTCACAGCTCTGCAGCAAGCTGAAGACATCATGAGGAAGTGTAACGTCTGTCAGATGTTCGCGAGTAAGATCCACATGCCTGCTTCCGAGTTGAAAACCATTCCCATCACTTGGCCGTTTGCTGTATGGTGCCTGGATATGGTTGGCCCCTTCAAGCCGGCTAAAGGCAACATGACACACATCTTAGTCATGGTGGACAAGTTCACCAAGTGGATTGAAGTGAAGCCTATTCGGAAGTGCGATGGAGCTACGGCCGTGAAATTCTTAAAGGATGTGATCCTGAGATACGGCTACCCGCACAGCATCATCACGGATAACGGTACAAATTTTGCTGAGGGGGCAATGGTGCGGTTCTGCAGAGATAAGCACATCCGACTAGATGTTGCATCTGTTGCGCATCCCGCCTCCAATGGGCAAGTGGAAAGAGCAAACGGCATGGTGCTAGCAGGCATAAAGCCAAGGCTGATTGAGCCATTGCTGAAAACACCTGGGTGTTGGCTAGACGAGTTGCCAACGGTGTTGTGGAGTCTAAGGACTACCCCTAACCGGTCAACCGGCTACACGCCATTCTTCTTGGTATACGGGGCTGAGGCCGTGTTGCCAATAGACTTAGAGCATGACTCCCCCCGAGTAACCCTCTACACTGAGGTGGAGGCGAGAGAAGCTCGCGAAGATGACGTTGACCTGCTCGAAGAAGCAAGAGAGCTTACTCTGTCACGTTCAGCTATCTACCAGCAAAACCTGCGGCGTTATCATAGCCGAAAGGTGAACCCAAGGGTTTTCCGAGAAGGAGACATGGTCCTCAGGCTTGTGCAACGCACAGCCGGGATGCACAAGTTGTCTCCTCCATGGGAAGGGCCCTTCATTGTGAGCAAAGCGCTGCACAATGATGCCTATTATCTCGTGGACGTGCGTCCATCACAGGAGAACAGGGCAGATAAAGCTGGAGAGGAATCCAAGCGCCCTTGGAATGTAGCCCTACTTCGTCGCTTTCATTCGTGAGCAAAGATGTGTATGTACTCTCTTATCCGAGTTAAAATTCTACCCTGCAATCTGAAATTAAGCTCGGGGACTGCCCTCGTCCAAACTTGCTCTGTGTGTTTCTACTCGGCTTCACCTTGGTCCACTCGGTTGCTCTGCATAAAATTTCACAAGTACATCTAGTATTGTGTTTAAACCTACATGCCAACTCTTCGACTCTGCTGCTGTCCGAAACCCGGCTTCATGGCAAGCAAGAGAACAAGCAAAAAGGTCAATGAGCACAAGAAAAATTACTAAGGAAAGAAAGAGTGCAGGAACCGAGTAGGCTGTCTTTTACTAGTGTTTTTCGTTAACTTCTTTTCGGCTAAGTGGTGGGCTGCGTTACTATGAATGTTTCTAAGTGGCTAAGTATTTGCAACTCCAACTTTGAATTCTTGTGACTCGAATACCAAAAAAGCAACAAGTTGCGGGTAAGAGCTGAGATAAAAAGGAAGAGCGAATAAGAAATGCAACTCGAGGACTTGCATGATAACGCAACCCGGCATCGAGCCAAGGCTGCTCAAATTGACTAAGTTAAATATCAAACGTGAATAAAACTGAGTAGCAAACGACAAGCATGATTGTTTCGATACATCTGCACCCGGCATCCCGGGGATCTGATAAAAGTTTCGAGGATAAAGTTGCAGGAAGTAATCAAGTAGAGGCAGCAGTGTTCTCGGTGTTGGCCTTGGTGGCTTCAGCATCAGCGTTGGCCTTTGGCAGCATCAGCTTCCGAGCTGGCGATATCAGTCGTAGCAGTTTCAGCTTCTGGATTGGTGGCAGCCTGTTCAGAGGTGGCCATGGCCACCGAGGTGACGTCCGTAGCCGAGGTGGAGGCCGCAGTCTGAGCGCGGAGTCGCGCCGTGTCGTCGAGAGCCGCACCTGATGAAGTGTCGAACTCGAGGGCCGCGGTGTCGATGGTCATCTCCACGCTCTCGGCCTCCTCTTCGCTGTCCGCGACGACCGCGGCCTTCCCCTTCCCGGTCTTGTTGCTCTCACTTTCGAAGCAGCTCAGGCCTTCATCCTCGTCTTCATCCTCGACGTCATCCTCGCCCTCCACATCCGTGTCGGGCTCGGTGACGCCGTCAATGAAGCGCGCGGTATCCGCGTACTGAGCGACCTCGTATGCGACCCGCTGACGGCGAGCCACGCAGTCGGGATCCGTCTCCCACTTCGATTTCTGCCTCATCTCGAGAATGACGTTAAGGTCAAGATTTTCATACCAGCTGCAGATGAACAGCAGCAGCATGTCAGCACCGGCCCGAGCTCCAGACGCCCGCCATTTCTTCAGCTCGGCCTTCACGCCAGTCAGCTTCTCGGCAAGCCCGCGGATGGTTGTTGGCGCAGATTCTCGAGGCCAGAACAGGTCATGGAGTTGGAAGGCAGTGCGCACCAGATCGGTGCCCACGCCCCTTAGGCGCTGGAGCTGGACCTGCATGGTTGTGATGCTGTCTTCAATTGAAGCTTTGGTATCCATAGGCTCGCCCTTCTCGGTGCGAACAGCTTGGGCCTTTGCCAGAGCAGGCTTGCAAGACGAGTTGAGGTCGGAGAAAGTTTCTGCAAAAGCTATCAAAACGATTAGAGACAGGGGCAGAATAAAGAAACGAGTCGAGCAGAGCAAAAGGGAAAAGTGAAGTGCAGAGAAGTGGGCACTTACTATTCAGGTCGTAGAGTAGCGCCTGCGGCTTGTTCTTCCAAGACTCTTCGTCAGCAACATGCCTTTCTTCCACCTTCCGGAACTGGGCCAGCTGGAGCATGAGATCCGAGTTGCTCTCCCTCAGAGTGTCGCACTCTAGCTCGAGAGCCCGCTTCTCGGCCTTGGCAGTTGCTTCAATTTTTTTCTTCTCGGCCACTATTTTATCTCTCTCGGCAGCTAGATCAACGGCTTTTTGGAGAGCAGTTCGCAGCTGGACCTGCAACGGTTCCATCTCGGAGAGGTGCCTCTTCTTGAATTCCACCTCGAGGCTCTCAATCTGCTGCTGCACCTCAGCGGGCTTGAGGCAGTCGAGATGCTCCTCGACAAACTGCTTGTGATCTTCTGCAGAAAGCAAAGCACGGTCAGCAGAGTGGCCAAGATGAAAGCAAGAAAGCAAGCCGAGAAGACATCAGCTTACCCTCCAATTTCTTGATCGTAGCTTGACCGCTCTCAACAAAAGCGCGATAGTTCGCATGCTCCTCTGCCAAGGCATTGAACTTGCCTGCAAAGAAGAATCGATTAGAACAGAAAGCAAAAGCGGGCGTAAACACCAAACGCAGGAACCGCGTAGCTAAAAGCTCACTTTCGACTTCAGAGATCTTGAGGGCGCTATCCATGACCTCCTTCTCCACCGCCTCGTCGGACTTGCGCTCCATTTCCAGGGCCTCGAGGCGCCTTCTAGCGATGCTGTGGTTCCAGAGCAATCTCCGGAACAAGTTTGTTCTCTTCACGAGGCTATTCTGAGAAGCAGAAAGAGAACGAATCATACACAGATTAGGAAGATTCAACCCGAGAAGACGGCAACTCGGTTGAGTATCCGTCTACTCGGCCAGAATCTCGGGGACTGGGTGATGGATAAGAAGAAGGAGAAGAGTAGAAGAAAAGAAAAAGGCAACTCGAGTTGGGTGAGCAAAACTTACTGCAAAAGCTTGTTCGATGTCCTCGGCGGCCTTCCGGTGGACGAACAGCTTGGCGGCGAGCGTGCTGGTCTTGGACGAGATGGTCATGGGATTGTACCCCATGTCCGCCTTGTTCCAGTCGATGCGCATATGATCCAAATCGCCCAAAGCCAAGCCGTGCCAGTTCTTGTTGCCGAGGATGTCGCTGTTCCATTCGGCGTCGATGAAGCCCACTCGATCAATCATTTCCTCGAGTCCCCTAGACGTCACCTCGGCCTCCTGGACCTCGCGCGAATAGATGGAGAGGGATCTGTCCTTGTTCCTGGCCGGCGGCTTGGAGTCCACAGCTGTGGCTTGTTTGCCTTTCCTGATGGCAAGCTTCTTCTCGGCCGCGGTGAGCGGGATGCTGTGCTGCTTGCTTATCTTCACCAAGTAAGGTGGATAGGATGGCGGGTCTGGCAAACTTGATCCAACGGCTGCGTCAGCGGCTGCACCAGAATCGCCAATGACGAGCTGCCCGGCCCTGGCAACAGGTTTGACAATTGGTTGGGGCGGCGGCATCGTGGCAGAGTCGCGCGCAGCGCCACGAGGAGGATTCCTGCGAACGTCGGCGTCAGGCGGGCCAGTTTGCTTCTCAGAGGCCTGCTTCTCGGAAGCCTCCTTCTCGACGGGTTTCTTGTCGGCGGCCTTCTTCTCGGCGGCCTCCTTCTTGGCTGGAGGGCTCGCTGCGATCTTGGCTTTCTTCTCGACAGCCTCCTTCTTGATTGGATGGCTGGTGGTAATCTTGGTCTTCTTCACCGGTGGGGAGTTTGCTGCGGTGGAGGAAGTGCCCTGCTGGGTAGGCGGCGCCAAGGGCGCGCTACCCGGCGCAGCATCCGGCTGCGCGCCGCTCGGAGGGTCCTGCTCCATCTCATCGACGGTCTCAACCCGCTGCTCGCCAGCGGGATCTCGCTGTGTGGCGTCTTGTCTGTCTACCCGCGGCTCGGGCGCGGGGTCGTCTTGTTCAGCAGCCCTTTTCGCCGGCTGCTCTTGGTCTTCTTCCTGCCGCTCAAGGGCGGTGTCGTCATGCTGCTCGGGGTTTTGTTCTAAGTTCTCCTCGGCCGTGGTGGCTGGAGGAGAAAGCGGCCTCTCGTTGCGAGCAGCATCCTGTGCTTCTTGTTCGGCGCGGGCCTGCTGCCCCTGCTCGGCATCATGGGCATCAGTGTCCATGTACAGGGCGTCGTCCGAGTCTTCTCCTTTCACGGGAGAGGACGCACGTGCCCTGTCCCGTGCAGTGTCCTCGTCCTCCTCAGAGAGCTCGATGAGGTTGTCAACATCGATGGCGGTCTTATTCTTGGGTTTGGTGGATGCGACGACAGCACTAGCATCCAAGGGGGCGCTAAAGAGAAGAAAGAAGTTTAGAAAAGGAAAAAGGACAGAAGAAATCGAGAAGCGGTCTCGGAACAAGGAGTTCAGAAAAAGCGGCAACAACAGTGCGCAACTCGGAAGAGAAGTACATACCCTGCACGGGAAGGGGGTAGCCGTCTTCCCTGCTTGACCTTCTTCACGGCTCTTTTGGTCTTCTTGGCGGCGGGTTCCTGAGCACCGCTGCCCGTCCTCTTCCGAGTATTGGGAGCGGCTACGCCGACTGGGTCGACATCGAGGACGTCCTCGTCCTCCTCCTCCTCAGCATCAGCGTCAGCATCAGCATCGGCATCCTCTATAGAATTGAGAAAGAGAAACCAGTTGAGAAACAGGAAGAGATTGGGTTGCGCTACTCGCAACCATAAAGGTGAACTCAATCACCTTCGTCGTCGTCCTCGGACCAGTCGCGGACGGACGCGTCAACATGGTGCTTATCCGTCTGGGCGGCATGAGGGATGTTGAGCTTGTCTGCGGTGTCGTAGGAGACCTCATCGTCCTCCTCTCGATCCCCTTCCCAGTTGTCCTTGAAGCGTTCCATGCTTTCTGCGAGCTGGCGAGCAAGGACCTGGAACATAGACAAGCACCACAAATCAGTCGAGTAGCATAACGACATCTTACTCAGCGAGGCGTGCAAACATAAAGCATATGAAGTCTACCGCTAAGTATGCTACTCGACAGGGTGTGCAAACACAAAGCACATTAAGCCTAGAGGATATTGCTAAGTGCGCTACTCGGCAGGGCGTGTAAACACATAGCACATTAAGCCTAGGCAACTCTGCTAAGTGCCCTACTCGGCGCGGAATACAGATACTAGGCACAGCAAGTTAAGAAGGCTATCTACTCGGAAGCTGTATACAGGAAACAGGATGAGAAGTACTAACCCGCTTGATTGGTTTTGCGCGGCTGAACGGCACGAAGCCGTACTGCCAGTTGTCCTTGAGGCCAGTGCTCATGATGGAGCGCGCCCAGGTGGCAACGTCCGCGTTGCTGAGCTCGAACGTTGTTGTCCGAGTACAGTCGCGGGGGCCTCCCATGTAGCACATGAGATGGGCGCGACGCTGGAGCGTTAGTACTCGCCTGGAGATCCAGCAGGCGATCGGGTCGTCGCTCTTGAGCCCTCTCGAGATCAGCTTGGCGAGGCGCTCGTCCATCTGCTTCAGGTCGTTGTCGAGGGACGGCTTGGTCCGCCAGTTCTGCGTTGGTCCAGCTGGGTAGATTAATCCGGTCCTCCACCTTGGCTCCCTTCTTGGCGGGGATATTCTTCACGTAGAGGAAGGTCCTCTGCCACTTGCGGACAGAGTCCAACCCCTTGACGCGCGGGTGATTGGTTCCCCCGCGCTGCACCATCATGGCGCTGCCTGTTTCCGTCATCCCGCGGCTGCTCTCCGCGCCATCTTTCATGGCCTTGCTCTGCTTCCTAAAGAAGAAGTAGCGGGACCAGGTCGTCGAGGTGGGCCGTACGCCAAGGAATGCCTCGCACACCACGGCGTGGTAGGAGAGCATGACGACGGCGTTCGGCGGGAGGTGGTGTGGCTGGAGGCCATAGTGGTCGAGGAACGTCCGGAAGAAATTCGAGACCGGGAGCCCGAATCCTCGCGCGAAGTGCGCGAGGAAGACGACGTGCTCGCCCTCCTGCGGAGCCGGAACGAGCTCGCCGGCAACCACACCCGGAGGAACTCTCCGGGTGTTCACGAGCCACTGGCAGTCCTCGGCGGTGACCTCAGATCCAGCCCAGCCGGCGCGAGCGTCGTCGTCACGAGCCATCGCGGCGGAGGAAAGGTTGGCTGAAAGGTTGAAGGAATTTGGGTGGAGAAGCTCGCAGCGGCGCGGTGAGATGCGCGGCGGCGAGATGCACCGTGGCGGCGGAGAAACGAGGAGACGAGGGGAAAGTGGGAGCGGAAGAAGAAGAAGGAGTTACCAATGGGGTATATATACCGCTCCTCGGGTTGCCGTTACGAATTGAGCTAGTGGGATCGATCGTGGCAGAAACCGTGCGGCGTGGGATCTGTGGGCCGGTTAGAAACGCACATAGAGCGGAACGCGCGCGTAACGGCCGCATTAGATCCCACGACGAGATCGTGGGCAATTACTGCGCTTGATGGGACATGACAGGCTAGTGGGCCCACTCCGTGAAAACTGGGCGCGTGGCCTGTCAGTTCCCGGGCACCGAGGCGTCGGGGTCGTGTCCGCGTGACACGTGCCCAGTTGCAGTGCGGAAAGCCGGATTGTGCTCTGCCACGCAGAGATTCCGATCCGAGATTTCACCAAGTCATTTTACTCGGCTACAGAGAAGAGAGGTGGCTCTATTCGGAGGAAGCTTAAGACAAAATCAAGGGCTACTCGGAGGTTTTACTCGGTATCCCAAGGTTCAAGGGCAAGACTGTCAAGGTTGGTTTTTAAGCTGGCAGGGTCCAGTGAACGAGTTTGCAGGACTCTACCAGTTTCGGGGACTGCTGTTGGGGGGTTACCCCCGAGTAGGGTAAAGGCAAGTGCTAAAGGCAAGATCAGAAGGGGTGTTTGGCCGAGTAGCCGGCTACCCGGTACTCGCTACCCGGCCGACTGCTACCCGGTCCTACACGTAAATGGCCAGAAGGACGAATCAAGAGAATCATGTTCCTCCGAATAGAAGAGTTGACCCGAGTAGAAATGGCGGGATCCTACTCGGGCCAGAAGTCAAATGAGCCGTTCTGACACCGTATCCCGCGTATCCCGGGTCCGTACTTTGGCACTGTTCACGGCACTGTTCATCTGAGGACGGCGTGCCTGACAGCGACAGTGTGTCAGCAGGGCGTCGCAGGATAGGGGGGACCTACTCTGTGTTCGCCGCAGTGATAACAGATCGGTTGCTTGGTTTTGCCCAATGACTTTCCGCACCAGGACAAACCTAGAAGCCAAAGCTGTCAGCGGGAACTCGGAAGAAGGACGGTGTGCACACAATGTCGACATCTGTTTGTATTTGGCTGTATCCGGCTGGGCACCGAGTATATAAGGTGCCCTGCCCCCTCCTGCGCGAGGGATCCGAGGACCGGTTCACATTCTTGACCTAGTTCCTCACGTAGAGAGAAGAGTGGCTACTCGGTAGCAAGAACAATTGTACTGTGGCTACTCGGTGAGACATCAAAATACAGAGAGAAAGGCAGGAGTAGGGGTTTTACCTCCTCACGAGGGCCCTGAACCTGGGTAGATCGTGTTGTTTGCAGTGTTTGCTTCGTACTTCACGCGGCTACTCGTCGCGTGATCCCTCCCCGAGCGCCTCCAACGTCCATCGTCCCCACATCTTTAGCCATCCTATGGCATCTGCCGTGACACCACCACGACATGGACTCACACATCTACTTGTTGCGGTAGGTAAGTATACCAAGTGGGTGGAGGCGAAGCCCATAAAAAAACTTGACGGTGTGATTGCCAGAAATTTCATCATTGACGTAGTCATGGGATATGGCGTTCCACACAGCATAATCATAGACAACGGGACAAACTTCTCAATTGGAGAGTTGGCAAAATATTACCGACAAACGGGGATGCGCCTAGATCTTGCATCTGTGGCACACCCACAATCCGATGGGCAGGTTGAAAGAATAAATAGCTCAATCCTGCCGGGAATACGCCCAAGACTCGAATCTCCTCTTCATAGAGCAGCTGGAGCATGGGTAGAGTAATTGCCTTCTGTGCTTTGGAGTATTCGAACGACGCCAAATAGATCAACAGGGCAAACCCCGTTTTTCTTGGTCTATGGCACAGAAGCAATGCTTCCAACGGACATGCTCCATGGTAGCCCAAGAGTGCAGGCTTACGATGACTCGGATGCCGTAAACGCACGACAGGATGCCGTCGATCTTTTCGAAGAAGAACGAGACCTTGTGCTTCAAAGATCTGCCATTTATCAGCAAGGATTACGACGCTACCATAGTCGAAAAATCAGGCATTGATCTTTCAAAGAAGGTGACCTAGTGCTAAGATTAGTGTAAGAAAGTAAGCACAAGTTAGCCCCAGTCTGGGAAGGACCATTCGTCATTAGCAAGGCTATGAAAAATAGATCTTACTATCTTGTAGATATTCGGGATACGGAGGATGATCCCAAACGCCGAATCGCAAAAGAAAGAGAAAGATAGATGTCGAACTGGGAGAAACAAAGAGACCCTGAAGCATCCAGCAGTTACGTCCCTTCTACACTTAGTTCAATTTCTATGTAAACATCTTTGAGATCATGAAATAAAGTTGTCAGAATTCATGCATTTATGTTTTACATGTTTATTATAGTACAAAGCATAAGTTCGACTTATCTATTTCCCAATGATCTTTCAAAATACTCAATGTTAACCCGAATTGTGCCTGCGTGACCGGAGTTAAAAAACTGAATGATTTTCGGCCTAACGAGGCTTAAGGAAACCTAGATTGTGCCTGCGTGCCTGAGTTTTATATAAATTTAAAAAATTCCTTACTTTTCTCTAAGTATTATCTGATTGTTTTTATGTTGGGTCACTGATATTAGTAAGTAAAAATGCCTTAGTACGATCCATGTTTCCGAGTTTCGACTGATCGGTTATACCCAGTCACTTGGCGTGAAGATTATGTACTATTGAGCCATTTCAAACACTAAGGACAGTTAAGACATATAAACCAGAGAACTTAGAAGATAAAGGAATTAAAACCCGGAGAACTTGCAAAGACTTATAAATTAAAACTGCAAAAGCGGAGTACTTGGTTATACAAATGATAGATAGCATTACAATGATTATTATATTGTAGGAATGGTAATGCTTCTATTTTTTCCTATCCTCTACCCAGGACTCAAGCAGCTTCTTCGGGATCCGAGTCTTCCTCCTCGCTGCTGGAATCCTCTGGAGTTGTCGAAATTTCCTCCTCATGGTAGAAGGTGGAGATGTTCACCATGTTGGCTATCTTGGTGGCATGGCCT
Organism: Alopecurus myosuroides; assembly: GCA_028641055.1. NCBI lineage: Eukaryota > Viridiplantae > Streptophyta > Magnoliopsida > Poales > Poaceae > Alopecurus > Alopecurus myosuroides. Next base: position 200,108,235 of record CM054061.1, read on the forward strand.
TTGACAGCGTCAAACATGCTGGCCCGCTGCACGTCTGTGTATCCTTGAGAGATACCTGACGCCACACGCCAAGACTTGGCGGTGGTATAATGCATATGCATGAGCCCAAGGGCCATGCGCGCACCACCGTGAGCCGCGGAGGGAAACCACGATTCCTTGCGGTTCGCCACCTCCAAGATCGCCTCCGGAAGTTTATCGACTTCCGAGAACTCTCCCGCTTTGTCGGGAATGTACTTACTTATAAGTAACATCCCCGCAGCTTTAAGCGCGGTGAAGACCTTCTCGAAAGCCCGGATTCTTTTGATCCGGGTAAGTTGGGGGCTACCTTCTATTTCAATCAACAAAAGAAAGTTAGGGAAAACAGAAGAAGGGAAAAAGAAAATCCGGTAAAATTAAAAAAACTTACCGAGAATCCGATCCATCTCCGTGTCTTCCTCCAGGCGCTGGTTCAGGGCAATTTCCAGGTCCCTGATGGTGGTCTTGTCCTTCTCGGCCTGGTTGGAGGCCTTGGACTCGGCAATGCCGACAGCCAGTTGGCTGACCTCCAGGTTCTTCTGGACCTTCACAATGAGTTTGTGAAGATCCAGGTTTTCCTTCCAGAGGTTCTCGACATTGCCGGTATCTTCAGAAATTTGCTTGGCTTTCGCCAAAGAAGCTGAAACGCAAGTAAAATGAAGAGTTAAAAACTCGGAAAATTACTTAGAAAAAATCCAAAATGAAAGCAGTAATAAAAATTACATGCTGATTGATCCAGCTTTTGCTGAACGGAGGCCAACTCCGAGTCCTTATCTTCAAGAATACTAAGAAGGATTTTCACCTCCTTATTCTTGATGGTAAGCTTGCTGAAAATTTCCATGTTAATGTTTTCAGCAGTTTGCTGAAACACGAAAAGAAACAAAGCGCTTAAGTAAAAAATCAAGCAAGGAAATGATAAAAGCATTAAGTAAAAAAAGTATACTTTTGGCAAAATGCTTGGGGGCTAGAGATATTACCTGGCTCATCCGTTGAAGACTCGACAAGTTCTCGTTGAATTCCTTTGCATACTCGGCAAAGAGAATCCAACATGGCAAAGGCCATCTTGGATAATCTGTCGAGGCGAAAACACGAAGTTATTCCTAACAATAAGTCCGTATTGCGGCCAAGGACGGATTAAAGGAGCTGGAGCAAAGAACTTTGTCTCCCACGGATGAATATATCCATGTTCGTCAAAATGTTCCTCTTGTTTTACCTTGAACTGCGGGTCATAGTTAGGGATTGGCTCCTCCTGTGGAACACTGGACGGACCCCCAACTTCCGGCTCCACCGCCCTTTGCCTCGCGTCCATTTCCGGCGCAATGGCTGGCTGGTCTGCAGGGTTTACTCCTTCCTAGCAGCCATGTTTTCCTCCGCAGCTGCGACCGGAGTGTCGGGAGCAGCAGCAGGAGAAGGTTGTGTCCCTCTCCGGGCAACATAGTTCAATTTCTTCCGGCCTTTTGGCTTCAGTGTTTTTGGAGCAAGGATAGAAAGAAAAGATCCGAGAAGTTAGAATTTCGAGAAAGAAAAGAAATTCCTGCGACAAAAAGCAGAGAAAAGAGAAACCTAGTGATTTACCTGGAAGTAGCGACGGGAATTCCGTCAAGGTCGATTATTTCCTGAGTAGCGAAAGGCTTCTTGCCCTTCCGTTCGCCTGCGAAGATGGCATGCATTGTGTCCAACTCGGCGTCAGTGGCCAGATCCTCCTCAGGAAGATCGACAAGTTGTCGAAAAAGACAAAGTCCGGGTTAGGAGAAATATCCGAGAAAGGAGAAACGCAGAACCAAAGACCAAAACGAAGAACCATACCTTTGGAGACGGGTTTGTTGCCGTGTATATCGGTCGGCTTTCCTCATATTGGTCACGCGTTGCGACCAACTGGTTGACGTGTTTCCTCAAATCTTTTGTCGTCAAAGATTTGTTCGTTACCCTCATTGCATCTTCAGGTCCCGTTTATTCACACATGATTCGGGGACCACGATGGGCCAAAGGCTGGATCCGCCTTTCTAGCCAGCATAGGACCGTGTCCATGCCGGTAAGTGGAGGTGACGCGGAAACGAGCTTGGCGATGCACCGTTTGATCCTTAGCAGACCCGACGGCAGGGTTTGGACTGGGTCCACTGCCCAATTATCTTGGGGAGTGGTCGCAGAGTTGACGAAAGGTGGAATGCCCGTTTCCTTTCCAGGAAACAGGACATCTTCGTGGTAAAAGAAGGAACCCGTCCAAAACTTGACGGATTCCGAAGTTTTTATCTTCAGAAACCAATCCTCCCTAAACCTACGCAGAGTGAAGGAGATGGCCCCGCAGGTGGGGAGAGCACCCTCAGAGGGGTTGCGCTTCACCCCGAAGCAATACTGCCAGAAATCTAACCTAGGTTCTATTCCTAAATACCCTTCAAAGAGGGCGTAGAATCCGGCTAGATAAAGAATGGAGTTGGGAGGAAGGTTATGTGGTTGGATGTTGTAGTGGTTTAGAACTTGGAGGAAGAAGCCAGAAGGCGGAAATCCCATACCTCTACTAATGTGAGAGGTGAGGAGAACCCTTTCTCCGGCTTTCGGCGATGGCTCGGAGTCATCCTCCTCGTACCGCCATTTGCCCTTCCGGATGAGCCCTTCCTTCTCCATTGTTGGAAGAAGGGACGGAACCACGTTGCAGTGGCTCCAGTTTCTGGAGTTTTCCTCCGTGTCTTCTTCCGCTCCGGCGGCGCCCGCGGCGGCGAGCGAGGTTTTCTTCCGCTGGCTCGGTGGCGAGAGGCGGAGTTGTCACTGCAGATGACGACGGCGCGTTCTCGGCCGCGGGAGGAAGATCCCCGTGGGCCAAGTTATCGGCGTTTCCCTCCGGCGCGCTCGCGGTGGCACAGCCGGGGGAGTCCAGCTGCGGGGCTATATCATTGATGATATTTTCGATGTCGTGGACGACGGAGCTCTCCTACGTAACGCGGGGTGATTCTCCGGTGGTCATGTTCGGGCGGCGCGACGAGGATCCGGATCCTCCGATGGCGTTTTCCATGGAAGGTGCGGTCGCACGGTCTTTGCTCACTCTCATGAACTCGAGCTCTGTGGCAACGACGCAGGGGGCTTGAGGGAGATGAGAGAGCAGAAGGTTAATCCGGAGGGCCCGAGGCGGCTATTTATAGCCGGAAATGCGTTGAGATGAGCTGCAACAGCTATTTTGACCGTTGGATCTTTGACGAGTGTCACGCTCGGAAAATCCGGGAAATAAGGGGACGGGGTGATAATGGCCATCTCCTCGTTTCCCGCGAGAATCTGTCAGAGATACGTTTCAGGGTTTTACACTGAACCCAAACGTCCGTGATGTCAGCACGATTTCATCGCTGACGTCATGAAGTTCCTTCTCCATGAAGGTTCGTGGAAGAAAAAAGCCGGATTCTGACAAAATCCGAGTTTCGTGTTATTGAATGATTTTGGAGAAAGAAGAATCGAGACGAAGCGCCAATATTTCTCGGAAAAGATTGACGAAAGGTGACAGAATGAAGCCTCAATTTTTCTTGGGGGCTACTGTCGGATATATACCAATTAGGGGTATATCCGGCATTTCCTAAAGAGCCGGATTACCAGGGTGGCCTGATTGGTAATGGATCACAGTCCATTAGGCGGCCCAGTAAGCTGACGCGCACAAGCCAGATTCTAGAAGAACCCGGACCACGGCCCAAAGTGGTGCGGCTTGGAGTAGAAGACGGATTCCTGCTTTCCATGTTAGATACTTTTCGTATTCTTCTAGGTTTCCTTTCTGTAAGCCCTAACCCGATTATCTATATAAAGCCGACGGGAGAGAAGAAAGACAGAGAATTAGCTAGAAGCCAACTCGCCGAGAAGTTGATCCTCGCCGAGTTAGCGAACCCCAACTCATGTTGTACTTTGTATACTTCAGGCTTCAGCCCTGATTTAGTGAGATTGCAGGAATAGGAATGCCGCCTAGCTGCGACGTACCGAACCTAGGTAAAATTGGTGTTCCTGTTTGTCATACTACCACGTCCCCTCACGTCTCTACCAGTAGTCTCATGGCACCCCCGTCTATGAACTCTACTACGATGTCTCGACACCGATGACAGTTCTAGTCTTCCTCTCCAAGATTTCCGCAGTTTGGCATAGAGCGCTACCTGGATATCTAGAGCGGAATCTATGCGGTGGTGCACGCCCTTAACTACAGCCAGAGTGGCTTCATTTGGGCGAGGGGCGAAGTTTCACCTTATTGTCGGTGTCATGGGACATGTCTTAATATAGATTTCCATAAAACCGACATAGGTGGATAAAGTCATGGTAGCTGCGATCAGAGATTGGTAACGGTGGAGAGGGTTCTTGGTTGTGATGAAGACAATGCGACACGGGATTTCCCTATGTGTCAGGTGTTTGGAGACTTGCAACACCAGGCCTTGGTAAGGGGAGTGGCAGCACATGTAGACTGCATTCTTGGTGGTGCTTCTCGAGTATCGAGTCTCGATTTTCATGATAAAAACCCAAGTTTTGACCTTCATTGGTTGTACATGGCAATGTCCTTGCTGAAGGCAATGTTTTGGAAACTCGGACTTTCTGCAGGGCAGAAACTCAAAATCTTCTATTGAGCGACGACGATACTTGTGCATGGTTTTGTTCTTGAAGACGTTGCTTTTGGAGAATTTTGTTTGTAGTCATGGTGTTGTCTTTGGTGGTGGTTAGGGTGCTACTGTTGCGAGTGGTTCAACACCGCGACATGTCTTTGTTTTCTTTTCTCTCTTGTTTATTTTTACTTGGTTGACTAATGTCTTTGGACATTTTATTGGTGTAGAGGCTGAGTGTAATTGACATATTCACGATATTAATATATTCTTTTTATGAAAAAGAAAGGTTGAATTATCTTGAAGGTTGGTGGACTGGTTGGTGGTGATCATTACTCAGGTATCCGTAGCAATCGCTTAACCTGAAGAACAAAAAAAAATGATTGCCGTGCACCGGTTGGGACGTAGTCGAATGGATGGACCTTGGCGCCGTGTTCTTCTCCTGAAATGGGATGAACAAAAATGAAGCGATGCCCCTGCTCCCACGTAACAAACAAAGATTTGAATTGGAAGTCCAAAAAAATAAATAGATTTAGAAAATCGGCATAATTAAAACAACAAAATCTCAATTAGTAGCCCATTACTGGCTGCACATTGAATGACTAGTCAATAACCTAGTTGATCGCCCTCCGTTGATCTCTCTCTCTCTAAAAAAAAAAAAAACTAGTCAATCAGCTACCGGCGTGATCGCCACTCCAAAACAAACACTTGGTATCAAGCTGATAGTCTACTGGCCTAGTGGGAAAGGAAACAAGAGACATTCTAGCCCGAAACCATGGGGTCTCGCGCTCGCCTCGCCTCCCTCCTCTCCGCCTCCTTCCTCCTACTCCTCGTGCGCAGCGTCGTGCCGCTCGGACTTCGGCGGCAGACTCCGCTCGCCGGCGGCGAGCTGCTGGGCGTCGCCGGCAGGTACCTGACGCGGGAGGAGCGCTGGATGAACCAGCGCCTCGACCACTTCTCCCCCACCGTAAGAAGATTCCTCTCCCTCGGGCTCTCTGGGCGAGTCCGTAATTTCCTTTTCATAACGCCTCCCCATGGGAGTCTGGGACTATGCAATTTGCGGAAAGGTCCCTACCTAGATCCCGTGCGCCAGTGCGTGTAACTAATTAATTAATCCAAGACTGGCATCTGTACGATCTTGCCTGCAGGACCACCGCCAATTCAAGCAGCGCTACTTCGAGTTCCTGGACTACCACGGCGCCGCCGCCACCGGCCCCGTGTTCCTGCGCATCTGCGGCGAGTCCTCCTGCGACGGCATCCCCAACGACTACCTGGCCGTGCTCGCCAAGAAGTTCGGCGCGGCGGTGGTGACGCCGGAGCACCGCTACTACGGCAAGAGCTCCCCGTTCGAGAGCCTCAGCACCGACAACCTGAGGTTCCTCTCCTCCAAGCAGGCGCTCTTCGACCTGGCCGTTTTCCGACAGCACTACCAGGTCGGCCCATGCGCTTATTACAAAATAACTGTATACTATACGATGCATTTCGTTGTCTGATTCTCTGTTCTGAACTGTATCATCGTTTTGCACTGCGATTCGTAGGAAACCTTGAATTCTCGGCACAACCGAAGCTCGGGGTTTGAGAATCCCTGGTTCGTCTTCGGAGTCTCCTACGCCGGGGCTCTCAGCGCCTGGTTCAGGCTCAAGTTCCCTCACTTGACATGCGGGAGCCTCGCCAGCTCCGGGGTTGTTCTTGCCGTGTACAACTTCACTGATTTTGACAAGCAGGTTTGTGCCCACCACTAGCATGGTGCATGGATGATGGGGCTCATCAATCATGAGGCGTCACGTTTTCGTGGGATGGATTGAATTGAACATCTGCTGCTGTACTACTGTTGTGCCGTCTGCTCTATTTTGGGTTCAATTCAAGGTTCTCACCTTTTATGCAGGTCGGAGTGTCGGCTGGACCTGAGTGCAAAGCTGCCCTTCAAGAAACAACTAGGCTAGTCGATGAACGACTTCGGTCAGACAGCCACTCGGTGAAGGCTTTGTTCGGAGCACAGACGGTAATCCCTTGTGTATATCACTAGTAGTATGATTCAGGAGGTGCAGTTGTACTTTCAAACACAACAATTTTGCTGCTAGTTTCATGCGATCAAATCAACTTGTGTTCAGTAAACTTCATATCCTTCGGTTTGCTGTTGATTTCATTTCTTTACATGCAGTTGAAAAATGATGGCGACTTCCTGTTCTTCCTGGCAGATGCAGCAGCCGTAACAGTATGAAACTGTCAATTCGTACTGGTGCGTTACTTTGAAATATGATTTCGGGATTATCGAGAGCCTATCCTATTTTGCAGTTCCAGTATGGGAACCCTGATGCGGCGTGCTCCCCGCTAACCAATGCAAAGAAGAGTGGGAAAGACTTGGTGGTAAATGACTGAATACATTCCTTCTGTAGTTACCTAACCATACATGAGCACTTCTGGTTGATCTAGTTTCTTAGGCATCTTGAAAATGTTTCCTGAAATGAGAGCAGATAAATAAAGTTGCATCTGTCCATTTCTTGCCTTGAAATTTGAGCTACACTAGGTCAATTATTTATTTCTATCTAAAAAGACACTGGCAGTGAGTGGGACATGGCAACTTTGAAATGTGAAGTCCTCCTATAGTCCTATGTATGCAAACGGAAAATACAATTACATTAAGTGGGTATTATGGATGATCCATGAGTGATTTTTCAGCCCGTGTTCCTTCCACTTTGGAGCTTTTGTACTTATCTGCATTCCATCCTAAAAATTGATCGAACCGAAACCAGCGTCAAATACGAGTCCCTGGGACTGCAACCGGGACTACCCGATCCGCTGACAAGATAAATAATCACATGATTGTCTGTTTATTAAGATAGTAACCAGAGTAATGTACTTAAATCTTGAAGTATTGTGGTGTTTTAAACATTCAAAATTTCACATCCAATTGGCACGTGACCTTTTTACTGTCTATTTTTCTTATTGTGACTACTTTTGTTTCCTAGCTTATCTCTTTTCGGTATTCTATCCATTTTTTGTGGATATTACGCAGGCGCAGATCTCTGAAATTTATGTACTCGCTTTGCAGGAAACATATGCTCAGTTTGTGAGAGATTATTACATTAAAGAATTTGGGGCAACGGTATCTTCATATGATCAAGAGTATTTGAAGGAAAAGACTCCTGATGATTCTAGTAAGTTTGAGGGGTGATCAGATTTTTCCCCTAAGTTGAATGACCGCTATATCTTCTTTTCATCCCCTAAGTTTCTCCTCCAATTGATTCAAAGGATGGATCTACTTGTTTTCTTTTGGCATAATCGGAAAGTGTAGCACGGTTGAGATCTTCAAGTGAATCACCATGACATCTCTTGTTTGTTGTTCCCTGACATGGCTGCAATACTTATTTTGCATTTTACTATTATTTTGTAGGTTCTAGACTCTGGTGGTTCCAAGTTTGTAGTGAGGTTGCCTATTTTCAAGTGGCACCCAAGAATGATAGTGTTCGCTCTGCAAAGATCGATACAAGGTACTCTCCCATACTTCTCTCCCGCTGTGTGTAATGCTCTTTCATGTGCTATGTACTTTTTAAGGAGCTCTTATATTCTTAATAATCTAAGAAATAGTTGAGTTTAAAGCGCTTTGAAGTTCGAACATTACAGTTCGCACAATAATACATGGAAATTGAAGCAGTGTCAGCATACTGTTACAGACTGTAGTTTATTCTCTAATACTCAGTTGACGCACAGAAGCATATATCCTGGATATGTTTTTCAGCTATCTTTGCGTATGTTTTAAAATTCAGGTATATTATGTACCACTTTTTGTGTTTGTTTTGCTTTGTGTACCCCCAGGTACAATTTGGACCTGTGCAAAAATGTTTACGGGGAAGGCGTTTATCCTGACGTGTTTATGACGAACTTGTATTATGGGGGTACAAGTATTGCTGGTTGGTCTCCATAACATTTTTTTTATCTGTTTACTTTACAGTTTTTTTTTCCTTTGTTACTTAGTAAATCAAGTTATGTGTGCCTAGCTATGTATTCTGTCCCTATTTTGCTTTTCTACTTTTGTTTCTCCTCTTTGGTCTTAGGACAGCACCGTAAAAACCGCATGTTAATGGAACCAGTGGGGAGACCTTTTTTTATCTAAAAAAAATCAAGTTATGTGAAACTGTTATTTATCTGTATACTTCTAAAATGGCATCACCAGTCCAGTTGGCACCCTGACTGCCTGACCATGCCTAGTATTCATGTAGCTACTGCATCAATTGGCCCTTTTGTGTACCATGTAAATCATTACATTGGTGTGCCTAGGGAGTATCCATGAGCCTACCATGGTTGCTTTGGTTTACGGATTACAACTCCTGGGGTTTCTCACTTTTTCCTGGTGATGATTCAATTTACTAGTCTTCTTCCTGATTTTGCTTAACTGTGCAGCTTCTAAGATTGTGTTCACAAATGGCTCTCAAGATCCATGGCGTCATGCCTCCAAACAGAAATCATCTGAAGACAGTGAGGCTCCAACTTTCTACTGTACTGTTCATGTTTTCACGTCTCCGTAGCCTTGCCATTTATGCAGAAATTATACGATTCTGGAATGATTTCTTCCACCTCGGTTTGTACTGACGGAGGTAACATGACATGTGCAGTGCCATCACTCTTGATTAAATGTAGCAACTGCGGGCATGGCACTGATTTGAGAGGATGTCCTCAGGATCCTTTTAGGATTCAAGGTTGATTCAGTATTCTGTAAAACGTTTTATTGCAGTCGTACTAATCGTTAGGCCTACTCGAATGTTTCTCACATTATCTTCACTAGGTGACTCTTCAAACTGCACTTCGCCAGAAGCTGTGAACTCAGTAAGGAAGCAGGTCGTCAAGCACATCGACCTGTGGCTATCACAATGCCACGAACCAACAAGGTAATGTGAGCTGCCCTTTGCAGACACCGTTATCTTTCCGTGTCTTTGCTGCAAGGCCTTTGGTCAGACATGCCACCACACGGTTGTTGGCTTGCTCGCTACGTGTTGTGGCAAGCTACATCCTGAATTTCTGGCGCGGTCCAGTTCTTGCACCATCAGGCTTTGATCCTTGTATTTCTATTCTCTCCGTGCAGGGCATGGTGAGTGGTGACGATTGGTCGATGATTCGCACCTGCTCAGGAGTGAAGAAGCAGTTGGTAGAGGAGGGAACAATGGCAAGTTTGCAGCATCGTTGAAATGCAGACTGAGCGGACTAGCCAGTCTCCGGCTGTGAGGTCGCGTAGGTTTGTCTGAATCATCACAGGAGGTAGAAGTTGTTTGCCCTTGTACCATGAGCGACTTGAGCTGAGAATCTTGTGCACCGTGGCAGCTACTTCTCTTCCCTGTTACTACATTTGCTTCTTCACGACTGTTGGTTGTGCTCAGCGCTAGCTGAACTGGCATGCACCAATACAAGTACGCATCTCTAACCGATCCCGGAAAACGCCCCGGCCCTTAATCGTCGTTTTTGGTACCGGGGAAAAAAATGAACCACGCAGGTCCCGGAAACGGGCCGGCGCAGTTTTTTTTTTGTGGGAGACAGAGTCACGAAATCCCCAATATACGAAGGATTTCCGGCTGGATTTCCTGATTCCTCCATCTGCATGGCGAGCTGGCGGGTGGGCCATTTCAGCTCCTCGCTTCCTACCCCTTCCACCGCCTCTGGTTGCCGATCTACCCTGCCACGCGCCTCCTTGCGTCGTCACGCCACCCAATCGCTGGGTGCTCCGGTCGTCGGGATGGAGCACTTGTAGCTGCCGCCTATCGGTTTCCATGCCCCGTCGCTCAGAGCTTCCGCACCTTTGGCAGTCGGATTTTCCGTTGCTGCACCAAGTTCTTCCAGTGTTGGAGCGAAACAGAAGTGACAGGGCAACCACATCGTCCAAGGAGTCAGGTCCCTTCCGGCGGCAGGCTCCTGGCTCCCTCCTGCCTACGGTGGTGCCCTCTCGGACGCCGGCTCGGCAATGGCGGTGTCCAAAGGTTGAGCGAAATTGCTTGCCACCGGCCCGAAGAAGGCGAAGACTCCGATAGCTCGAGGATGAGCGCCTCATCCACCCCCTCATGTGCCCGATGTACACTGCGCTCCCTTCAACTCCTCCGGCGTCCACAACATGTTCGAGGAAAATCTAGAGAGGTAACATTCTTCCCTTTCTCCCGAAATGTGTGCTGGACTGCTTAGTGTTTCGTCATTTTGATCGTGTAGCTACAACTTGTATATGTTGACATCTTGGAGGAGAACGAGGTGAACATCATGAGTTCTCCACTTGATGCGTTTTGACACCAGCATGGAAGCCAAGGCTGAGGGGGTTGGCGACAACGATGAATAAGAGATTGGGGAAGAGGTGTAAGATGCTAGCCAACCGAGTGGAAGATTTGGAAAACAAAATGCCAATTACACGAAGATGGTGGACCTTTGCTCGGTAAGAGCATGGGAGAGTGTGTCACTCGATGTTGTTGCCGACAATAATCAAACCGACAAAAAATACTGGCAACACGTCGAGGACAAGTATTATAAGCTCATGCCGACCATATCCGCCCGTTCATTGAGATTGATCCAAGGCCGGTATGATGTGATCAAACAATGTTGTGCATGTTGGAATTGTTGTTTGTACCAAATGAGGGATACAACTTCAATTGGTTGCAGAATTGCTGACTATGTGATTTTTTCTGTCATCTTGTTTGTACACACTTGTGATCTCGTTTGGTTTGATGAAAATATGAGCTTACACTTGCCTATTCTGCAAATGTAGGATTGCTGATTCTCATGGAAGGTACAAGCAAATGCCAACATCTAAAGGGAAACTATTGTTGCTCCAACGTTGTTGGAAATTTCTTGAGCATAGTGAGAAAATGGAGGTTGAGTGATCAAGAAGCTCTACCGAAGAAAGGTGCAATTGTTAACTTGGAAGAAAATGATGATAGTGATGATGCGCTAGGGGGAGAAATAAGGGAAACCCGATGGAGGAAAGATGGAGAAAGACAAGATTTAGAGACCGATCGAGGGCTCAAACTTGAGGGGGGAAATTAGTGCAATGATGAAGTTGTAGGAAACCATTATGGAGAGGCATTTGGAAAGCAAGGTGGCCTTGGAGAAGAACCAACCGAATGAGTTCTTCTGTTGGATGTATGCCTAAAAGGCAATAATATTTATACATTTGTTTCATAATTATGATTCATATTACTATGCTATAACTGACGTGGTTCCTGAATATGAGATTTAGAGGAAAACTTACGCTCACGTATAGTAACATGAACACAGAAAACAAACCCTAGTTTTTCCTTTTATGACTAATTCATTGGATGTTTATGACTATGTTTTTCTGGTCATGGACATTATTTTTGTCAACATCAATGAATATCATATTGTTGGAAGGAACAATATGGCTGGGTATTCCCTAAGTAGATTGATATGCTAAGAGATTCCACTAAGACATCTTTGTCCTTGGAATCGTATCACATCACGGTTATTTCACAATGCATCCTTTGACCATGAGGTTATCTTGATAGTATATTCTGAAGGTTTTACTTTGGTGCTATCAAGAGTCACACCGTAAACTTGGTGAACATAAAGGTAGTTACTGGGTTATTCTAAAGGAGTATGTTATCTCCATGTTCTAAAATGGGAATTACTCCTCCGTAAAAGGAGAGAGACACACCTGGGCCCACTCGGTATTCTTGATATCCATACGTTCTGTAGACAATGCATGATGATGATACATCATATGGGATATCATAATACGGTAACTATAAAGAGGAAAGTTATCGGATAACGAGACAAGACAAAATGTATTACTGAATCAGAGATTGTTTCACAGGCAATACCGGAATCAATAGTCTCGGGTAAGTTCGGTATCGTGAGTAATAGAAGATTTGTATAATAACCAACAGGTTCAGAGTTCATTCATTTAGTATGTGGGAATCCATATGGGTGTCCATGGCCCCGCTATTGATTATTGAAAAGGAAAGATTTTCTAGTTTCATGTCCACACGCTATCCAACCTGTAGAGGAAACAAACTTAAGTTTGGGCTTATTTTTGTGTATATTGGTAGGTCCGGATCAACTAGGAGTATCACCAGAATAGTGTTTATGCGTGATAGATATATTATATATATTAGAGAGAAAATATAACAAGGGCATGTGATGTCCCAGAGTAATAGAAACAGTTTCTATTACTACCGGAATTTATTCCGGGGTCATTATGAAAGAGAAATAGAGATTGCACACTTTACGGAGCAAATGCAAGGGGTATGAGATATCCCGGGATGCTGGAGATGTTTTTTCTGACATTATTAGATAGTATCGATGATTTCATCTATGGGGATAACGGGGTTCCGGAAGAGTTCCGTGGGACTTTCCTTATATGGAAGTTGTGCCGAAGAGGGGCAGATTTCCCCGAGGGAAAAACCTAATTTTTGGGAATACCAGGTGGGGACCATGGTCTCATAGCGCGCACAAGGTTTCCATAGTATTTTTTCCTGAATTTATTTAAGAAATAAATGAGATGAAAAAAAAGGAGGTGGGATTGGACTCCACTTGCAGACCAATCGGAAACCTCCTAGGAGGTGTGGTGTCCTCCTCTATGGAGACATAACAATTGAGCCTTTTGGTCTCTCTCTTTCTCTAGAAGAATTAGAGGACTAGTTTGAGCTTCTAATTAGAGCATTTCTAATTGATTAGAGATCTATCTACTAATTAGAGCTTCTGATTAGAGCACTTCTAATAGGATTAGAACCTCTCTAATAATAAGAAATACTAATTAGAGCCATCTAATTAGAGCCCTTCTAATTGGTTTAAAGATCTTCTAATCAAGATTAGAGTCTCCTATAATTGGATTAAGAGCTTCCTCTAATAGAATTAGAGATTCTTCTAATTAGGTTGAGGTGATCCTCTCCCTATTAGACCTAACTTCTAATTACTCTCTCTCTCTCTCTCTCTCATGTGTTGGGAACTCCACCTTCATATACACCTGCAACGCCAAGTCCTGGACGGCGAAGCGCTATAGAATTTGCCCCGACGTATGTTTGCATATCATAGGGGTAACATGTGAGACCCTAATTCTGTTGGATCACGATGCTTGATATGGGGAGTCAGCAACACCCTCACCCAGAGGCTTGTGTGTGAGGATCTTCTACAGGCTTCATCGACATCGTCACTGAAACCTCTTCCGCTTCAACGGTGTTTGGTACACGATCTCGAAAGTCGATCTTGGAATTTATATTCACTTGTATCTGCATAGAAAGATCTTGGTGGCTTCGTAGTAGTTTGGAGAAAAAAATTAAATTCCCGTTGTGCAACCCAACAGTGGTTTCAGAGCAGTCTATGCGTAGGTACAAGATTTGATCTAGAGCGCCGGAGTGTGCAGGTATTGCATAAGTTTGTGCAAGTACGTTGGAAAGTTCTCCAACGTTAAAATTATTTATAATTGCTTCCCAGTAAGCTTTGTTGTTTTGTTTCCAATGGAATATTGAGATTTTTTTTCAAACTTCTGGCAATCCTAGGACGCTCGAGTTGCCCCTGGCATATTGATACGTCATAAACATATCCTTAATTTATGATGTTCCATGTTGTTTTCATGTTGTTTCCCACATGTTTTCCTTACACTTTATGTCATTTTTATCGATTTCCCGGGACTAAGCTATTGACAAGATGGCATAGAGCCAGTTCATGTTTTCTGCTGTTTTTAGTTTCAGAAAAATTGTTCTGGAAATATTCTCAGAATTGGACGATTCGAAGTCCCGGAAGCATATAGAAGTCCCGAAGAGCCCGGAGGGGGGCCACAGGGTGGCCACACCATAGGGTGGCGCCACCACCCCCCTAGCCGTGCCACTTGGTGGTGTGGGCCCCCTAGCCACCCCCCGGCATCGCCCTTTCTCCTATATATACTCACCGATGCATAAACCCTCGAAGAATCGACCTTTTCCACAAAATACATCCGTAGCTCCGCCGCCGCTGCCGACAAGTTTCGGGGGACAGATCTCTGTTCTGGCACCCTGCCGGGACGGGGAAGTGCCCCCGGAACCATCTCCATCGACTCCACCGCCATCTCCATCGTCGTTGTTGTCTCCTATGATCAGGAGGGAGTAGTTCTCCCCCGAGGCTGAGGGCTCTACGGTAGCTATGTGGTTCATCTCTCTCTCCCATGGTGTGATCTATATATGATCGTGAGCTTTGTAATCTAGTTGAATAAGTAGATTTTACTCTTCATCTTGTGCTACTCAAGTGTTTTATTATTATGAACTTTGGAGTCACCTTGTCCCGCGGTGTGAAGATGACAGTGTGCACACCGTGTGTGTCTCCTCTATGAATTGTGGTGTTTGTCTAGTACCTTATAGGGAGCTCATAGTGACGGCGTGGGGTTAACTAGACATGGGAATGCTTACTTTAAGGAATGCTTTTTGCATCCCTACGCAATGATTACTGTTCGTTATCCAACCGGAGAGGGTTAAGAGTAGCATAGTGAAGAGAAGATATTTAGTTATTCAATTATGTGGTCATTGTTGAGAGTGTCCACTAGTGAAATTAGGATCCCTAGGCCTTGTTTCCAAGCATTGAAACATTGTTTTCTGTCTGTTCTGCTACATGTTTGCTTGCTGCCATATTTATTTCAGATTTCTATTATTACTTATAACCATCCATATTACTCGTATTTCACTATCTCTTCGCCGAACTAGTGCACCTATATACCTGACAAGTATATTGGGTGTGTTGGGGACACAAGAGACTTCTTGTATCTTAATTGCAGTGTTGCTTGAGAGGGATATCTTTGACCTCTACCTCCCTGAGTTCAATAAACCTTGGGTGATCCACTTAAGGGAAACTTGCTGATGTTCTACAAACCTCTGCACTTGGAGGCCCAACACTGTCTACAAGAATAAAAGCGTGCGTAGACATCACATATATCGCTTGATCCAAAGAAGTGCTTCGTTAGCTTTGGGTCTCTTTATAATTTGTCTCGAAAACAGCATTGTGTAAGGAGCATGTGGATTGGATCCACACAGGGGTCATGGTTATGAATAAGTTTATATTGAGGCTCAAGACGTTTTCGTAATATTCATGTTTCAATCACCCCGCAATGTAAATCTAGCAATGTGAATAATCATACCTTATGGAGGTGTAGGTTACTTACCGGTTCGTTCCATAGATCCTACGTCCACGCTAAAAGATGCAAAACAAACATTATAGACGTCTAACTCTATTTTGCAGGAAACGTGATGTGTTATAGTCTCGAAGTTTAGAATTTTGAGATGCTTTACCCAACACTATTTTGTCTCTAGTGATACGTTGCAAATGTATCTATAATTGTTTATGCTCCATGCTTGTTTTCTATCCAATACCCATATGTTATTTTCATGTTTTCACATGTTTCCTTTTGTTTTTCGGATGTTTTTATCGACTAACCTATTAACAAGATGTCCCAGGCGAGTTGCTATTTTTTGTTATTTTCTATTTCATAAAAGTTCTAAAGGAAATATTTTCGGAAAGGTCTGAAAATCCACGGAGATCAATTTTTACCCGGAACAAAGACGAAGTCCAAAGGAGAGACGGAGGGGTGCCACGGGCCTCCAGGAGGGAACCAGGTGCGGCCCCTCCCTTGGTCGTGCCCGGTGGACCCCTCAGGGCCCTGGCCACCGCCTCATATCCCCCCTTCGCTTATAAAATGCTCCTAACCCTAAAAATCACAGGGCCCTGGCGTCGTTGATAAAGCAACCTTCTTCAAGACTACAAAGTCCTACTTGTTCGATAATCCTAGTTCTTTACTAGGGAAAAACTTACTCTAGAGTGCATCAGACCTTCGCTTGGGGTCTCCCAACGAGCGTGTGATCACGTCCTCATCAAGTACTTTTTCTAGCATTGTTGCCAGGGATTTCTAGCTTGTTGAAAGGGGAGTCTCACACTTCCACTCTCTTTCTTTTGTTTTGTTCTTTCTTAGTTTACTTCTATTTAGCCTTGTTTTCTCTTTATCAAACCCCCCCCCAAAAAAATAGTTCTCTGGTTTCTAGTCTTTTATTTGTGTTGTTAGTGTATTTTGTGTTATCTTGCAAGAATGGCTACCAATGGTAATACTAAGCTTTGTGAATTTTCTAGTGCCAATAATAATGATTTCATATGCACACCTATTGCTCCACCTGCTGCTACAGCAGACTCTTATGAAATTAAACCTGATTTGTTGAATCTTGTCATGAAAGATCAATTTTCTAGTATTGGAGAAGATGTTGCCTCTTTTTAAATAACTTTGTTGAGTTATATGACATGCAAAAATATAAATAGGTAGATGGTTATATTGTGAAATTAATATTGTTCCCTTTCTCTTTAAGAGGAAGAGCTAAGGAATGGTTATTGTCTTTGCTTAGAAATAGCATTGATTCTGGGACCAAATGCAAAGATGCTTTTATTGGGAAGTATTACCCGCCTGCAAAAATTATACAACTGAGGAGTAAAATTATGAACTTTATAAAAAACTAGCAAATGTGCCCGTGCGTTGCAACGGGAGAAAAAACTCTAGTTATCTTATTTCCCGTGTGCACTTAAAGCAATAGTGACGGTTGTGCAGGCGGTACGGGGCTAATAGCGCTGCCACCGTGACATCGAGCTCATACTGGCATAGCGACTATTCGGGCAATGATGAAAGTCGCGCCGAGAGCAAAGAACTGATAAGACATGTTAGTGGTTCTATCGTGAAAACGAGTTCATAGCCATCAACCGCATCTCAGATGGCCTTTGGATCGCCATGATCTATGAACTTTGGATCGTCATGATCTGTAACCTAATGGCCGCTCTAGCGGCTGATAGAGGAGCAAACAGGGTTCCCTTCTCGCGACGACTCCCAGAACCTGGAGGAGGTGGGGAATTATGACGGCTCTCACGCAGAAAACAATGGCGCGAGGCAGCGGTAGCGGTGGAAATTAGTGGTGAAACCCTTAGCTGCCCATGCTTGCAGTGCACAAGATTGAAAATTTGAGGAATTAACCTAGGCCATGTTATATGGTAAATCCTTTATCTTTTTTTTTTGCGAATGTGGTAAATCCTTTATCTAAAAAAATGTATATGGTAAATATCAGTGCTATGCACTAAATCTCCATGAAATTTTCACGGGAGCAATTTCTGAACTAAACTTTGACTAATAGGCATGCTTCTTTTCTCATCCACGAGTATGCTTTTCATCCACGTCTAACACATGTTCTACCTATCCTTCTTCTTGGCTCCATGCACATGTGCATGTAGAGCGAGGCAGCGGACAATCTTATCCAGAATACGAAAAGTAGCGACCAACTCCTGTCCGCCTGACCGACCATCGCGTAGCCTAGACCATGAGAGGAGAAGAATAACTAAGGTGCAGTCCTCCACACCCGTGGGTCATTAAGCTCCATGCTCTTCAGGCCATGCATGGTGACGGGGTGTGCTGAGTATGTCTAGGAGGAACCGGGCGGCCGTGGAGGAGACACTAATCGCCATCTGGGCATTGATGAAGCTGGTCCGGCTCGCTCTGATCATCTCGGTCGACGATTCAGCGGCAGCCTTGTCTACAGCTTGTACTCCGCTTTGAGAGGCTCCACGATCTTTGGAAGCAGTGCGCCCATGGTTCTCATCGGGAGCTCGATGCAAATATCTCGCAATCCGTTGTCATCATGGGTTTGCTAGGTAGTACGGAGTAGTTATTTAGATGCAAACTATGCTATCAAAACAGATCGGACAAGGACTCTCCGTCCCTTTCCTCTCAGGACTCTGGAAAGCTCTCACCCGATCCAATTTTTAATGGTAGGTCACGCACACGGGGTGGACGACGTACCAACCAACCGAGAAAACACACGGACGAAAATTTTGGGGAAGAAACCTTAGCGCTTTTATTATTAGGTATATAGATATATAGATTATAATGAACATGTTTCTCAAGCCTGCGAAATAATGAAAACTATGGTTAAGAACTGTTCCACACATGGACTAACTACGTGGATGGTTGTCCAAACTTTTTATGCAGGATTCAATTTTTCTGCAAAGAATTTATTGGATTCAGCTGCGGGAGGAACCTTCATGAACCTCACTTTAGGTGCAGCAAACAAGTTATTGGATGATCTAATGACAAATTATTCCCAATGGCACACAGAAAGGGCTCCAGCAGGTAAAAAGGTAAATTCTATTGAGGAGGTCTCTTCTTTGAGTGATAAAATTGATATGCTTGCTTCTTTGCTAGATAAACAAGTGCCAATAGATCCTAATAATGTTCCCTTGAACTCTCTGGTTGCTAATGAGAATGATCAAATTGATGTGAATTTTATTGCTAGAAACAATTTCAACAACATTGCTTACAAGAATAACTTTGATGATCACAACTATATGCCATATCCTAATAATAATGGTAATTCGTATGGGAATTATTATGGAAATGCTTATAGAAATCCTAAAATTTTCACCTATGATCATAAAAACATGCTTAAAGAATTCGTCACTACACAAAAAGATTTCAATAGAATTATTGATGAAAGGCTTGCAAAACTAGATAATCTTGTGCTGAAAGTTGATAGGCTAGCTCATGATGTAGAAATTTTAAAATATAGGACTACACCTATTGAGGCAAAGAAAACTGAACCTATAAATGCAATCTATAAAAGTTCAAATAAATGAGAACATAACAATGTTAGCTCAAATTCGTGTTAGAAGAGAAAGAGAAGCTGAAATTACTGAAAAGGCTGATAAAAGTGAGCTTGTTAAAATTTGTACCATCCAACCCTTTGAGGAAGTGAAAACTTTCAGTATCAATGAGTATCCTAATGCTTTGTTTGGATGTTTGCATTGGGGGACTAGACATTGTATTGAGTTGAATGTCTAATACCCATGATATTGATATTGAGAATGAATATCAATATTTCTGTTTGGATGTGCTAGATATTCAAGTTGAATGACAAATGTTGTTTGTATGGTATAGCAGATGAATTGAGACTTTGATCATTTTTTCTCGAGAATTTTTTCTTGTTTCGAAAATCGAGACTTCGACCATTATTGTAGGCAACAGACACAACATTCTTGTATCGGCAACAACAAGCAAATAAAAAACAATACATATTGACAATAACTCCTGAATAGTTCTAGAACAGAATAGTATCAAATTCATTGTATAATCCATCATAACAAAAACGTACACCACATCAGAGTTAAATTCATCTAAGCAAAGCAGCACAATCATGTCTTCATCTAGTACATTGTATATATGTGTATACATGTACATGTTGTAAAAGCCGTACGCTGGTAGATGCAATAATTCCACAATCTATTTTCCTATTTGGAGTTCAAGACAATGACAGGGAGTTCCACAAACACACGCACAACTAGCCAGCCCGGTCGCTCCGCTGTTCTTTGAGCGTTGGAAGTCTCCAACGATGATGATCTTTGGCCTAGTGCTGGCATGTCGCTTGGCGGCCTGCATTGCCGTTCTACAGTCTCTGATCTGGAGGTTGGGCAGGCCGTCGGAGCTCGGGATACAGGGCCCCCGGCCGCCCTCCCTTGGTCCAATCCGTCCCCAACCTGCGCAGGAAAGAGAAATATGAGAGGGGAGGGAGAGACAGTAGGAGGAGAAGGTAACGGGAAAGCGGAGAGGAAGGCGGGAGAGACAGCCGGAGGAGAGGGAGAAATGACTAGTCAGAGGGAGACAAGACCTGCGCGCCGCCGTCACCGGCGCTTAGGTCAAGCGTGTGCGAGGACCAGAGTAGTGCAGAGAGAGAAGGCGCTGCGGGGAGGGAGGGTGGAGGGGTTTGCGCCGCTGGCCCCTGGACGCTCGAAGAGAGGGTGGACGGAGGGGGCTCACCCGCGTTGCGGCTGTCGGACTAGGTCGCGCACGGGAGGGACAGAAGGGGGCGATGAGCGTGTCTGCTTGTTCGCGAACGGGTACGCGAGCGAGGAATCGCGAATGCACAATGATGTCGAGCGAAATAGCTCGAGATTGGCCTAGGCATTTTTTGGCCTACGTGCGGCTCGCTCGATATCGAGCCAGAATACCACAGGCAAATGCCTACACCAACCAAACAGAAATATTTTGGATATTCGGCCCCAAATGTTCTGAATACCCAATACCTAGGCTCAAAGCAAACATCCAAACGAGCTGTAAATATGTTGATGTCAAAACAAATGGGATGGGAGAGGTCATGACTTTAGGTAGAAGGAGTCGCGAAAATTTGAAGATCAAAAATATTTCTAGTGAGAAAATTGTTGAAAGTGGGATTGAGAATAACATGACTTTAGGAGAAAATTTTCCCACCATGTTTGAAGATGATAAACTTGATTTTTATAATTGCACCATCTATGGTGTTATAAAGTTCTTACAAAATTAACTAAAGATCCTAATGCTAGTAAGGTAAATATTGCTTTCATTAAACATATCACTAATGCTCTCATAGAAGCTAGAGAAGAAATGCTCAAACTTGAACCCTCTATATCTAGAAAATTACAAGATGGTTGGGAGCCCACTATTAGAATAAGAGTGAATGATTTTGATTGCAATGCTTTGTGTGATCATGTGCAAGTGCTTCTGTTATACCTAAAAGTTTATATGATCTGCTTTATTTGAAACCTTTGGATGAGAGTATTTTGGTAGTGCATGTTATATACTCCACTGTTAAAATACCTTTGGGAAGGATTGATGATATTCTTATTATTACTAATGATAATTATGTCCCCGTTGATTTTCTTGTTTTGGATATTGAATGCAATACTTCTTGTCCTATCATTTTGGGGAGACATTTTCTTTGCACCGTTGGTGCTATTATTGATATGAAAGAGGGAATTATAAGATTTCAGTTTTCCCTTTAAAAGGGCATGGAACATTTCCCTACAAATATAATGAAGTTGCCTTTTGAGTCCCTTGTGAGGGTTACCAATGATTTTATTGAATATACTTGATTCGTTCTTCATGCCTAGCTAAAAGGCGTTAAGAAAAGCGCTTGTGGGAGGCAACCCACTTTTGTTTTCCTCCGTTATTTCGCTGTTATTTTTGTTTTATTTTGTTATTTTTCTGTTTTAGAAGTTGTTACCTCTGTAGCAACAGTTCCTTATCCTTTTTACTTCGTTTTTGCGCCAAGAGTAACCTCTAATTGAGAGGTAGTGCGATTTGGGGAAGTTGCTGTTCTGAAACAGATTTCTGGGTTGTTACCAAGAACATCGTATCTCTCATCCAGAACGTCGGATTGCTTTGAAAAAACTATACACATGCCCAGGTTGTTGTGTAACTTCCATCATTTTACCACTTTTTTATTTGAGCGACATAAGATTTTCGAGAAAAAAAAATCTTTACCGATTGTTAAGTTTTGACAAATTTGTGCCAATATTTGCATTTGCGTCTTAATCTCTTTCTTTAGGTGTTATTTTGAGAGGGAGAACCTTAAAATAAGTTTTGACAGTAGCTAATGTTTTAACTTAAGTGTAAGACTTGTGTTTAAACTAAGCCAAGTGGGTTTATTATTTTGATTACACTAATGTTGCTAATTGTGGAGAAGTTTTAGGTGGAGGAAGTTTTTAAGTGTAGGGAGAGAAGTATGATGTGATGAGATGAAGGATGGATAAAAGATGAAGCTTGGGGATGCCCCTATCACCCAAAGACATATCCAAGAAGTACAAGCGTCAAATCTTAAGGATGCCCAGGGCATCCTCTTCTTCATCAACAAAAATATCAGGTTTCTCTCAAAAGACTATATTTTTATTGCTTCACGTGATATGTGTTATTCTTGGAGTGTCATTTTATTTTGCTTTTAGTTTGTTTTTTATTTCCTTGTTGTAGCTTTTGGTTGGATACTAACACTTTTAGTTTGGAGAGACACATGCTCTGTCTTCATTGCCTAGAACACTCTAGTTTTCACTCTTATTATTCCGAGGGTGTTCAGTTTTTGCTAGTACTGCGTTTAGCTCTTGTTTTTCACTCAAATTTTGTTTAGATCTTGTTTGTTTGCTTCAGTTATATATGATTATCTCTCTGATATTTAATGATTATTTTCTTAGAGAGTTGTTTCAAATAAGTTGATTGGTGTTGGAGAATAGTAAAGTATTTCATGCTTATAATGGTGCAATAGAAAACTTGTATTGACTGTGGCTTAGGATTTGACATGTCATGTTAGATATTATTTTAATTGTGTTATTAGTTATTTATGATGTATCTTGACTAGTCTCAAATAGCTGAGAGTGCTTAATGCGCCATTGAATTTAATCATGTGTTGTCCTCCCATATTGAAGCATGGTATTGTGGTGTTTCTCCTTTGAATGCTTTATCTGGATTGACTTGGCACATGCTCACACCATGTTATGACTAGAAACAAAGTCACTTATAGCCTTGATGATCATTTATTTTTTGACTTGCAATATCACTTCATGCTTTGATTAATGATGTTTTGTCGCTATGCATGATTATGGCCGTTATTGCTCTCTTAGTTGGTCGCTCATAGTCTTTTGCTAGCCTTCACCATGTACTGAGTATGAGCTCTAATCGTGCATCCAACTCCCCAAAACCAAAGTTTTACAAATGTGTCCATCATACCGACCTATATATGGTATTTAACCGCCACTCCAAGTAAATTTCTCGTGTGCTACCTTTAAACCTTGAAAATTATAACTTGTTTTGTGTTCTTGTTTTAGTTCATGAGGAAGTAGTTTAAAGTTTATTATGGTTTGTGTCAAGCAAAGTTCTTCTTCCTTCTTTTACCCGATGAGTATGGAATATGTGCTCATATAAATTTGCAGAGAGTTGGTGCCAAATAATAACAAAAATGCACTTCCCCATAGTTTGATGAAAGTTTGTGGGTACCCGTGAACACGGCTAGCCCTGGTTTGTGAAAGAAAGGTGGGGGGAAGTGCCAAACTAATAAAACAACGAAAAACGCTCTCAAAAGTATAAACACTTTGCTTGACATGGATTATGATAAGTTTTTCATTACCATTCGTTGACATAGACATACACCTCTCTCAAAATTGTTTTCAATATCTCTGTTTTATTATCAAATAAAATGCTTTAGCACATGAGTAGTCCATACTTCCCTCTGCTCGAAGACGAGCAGGAGTTAAGCTTGGGGATGTTGATACGTTGCAAACATATCTATAATTTTTGATGCTCCATGTTTGTTTTCTATCCAATACCCCTATGTTATTTTCATGTTTCCCTTCGTTTTCGGATGTTTTCATCGACTAACGTATTAACAAGATGCCTCGGGCTAGTTGTTGTTTGGCTGTTTTTCTATTTCAGAAAAATTCTGAAGGAAATATTCTCGGAAAGGGATGAAAATCAACGGAGACCAATTTTTACCGGGAACAAAGACGGAGTCCAAAGGAGAGATGGAGGTGTGCCAGGGGGCCTTCAAGAGGGCACCAGGCGCGTCCCCTCCCTTAGTCGCTCCTGGTGGGCCCCTCAGGGCCCTGGCCACCGCCTCACGTCCCTCCTTCGCTTATAAAATGCCCCTAACCCTAAAAGTCATGGGGATGGATTTATTTTCCACGAAACACATAGAGAGGCACTGTCACCTCGAAAGTCCAATCTAGGGCTTATGGAGTCCTGCTCCGGCACCCTGTCGGAGAGGCGGATCGTCACCGAAGGCCTCTACATCGCCATGATCGTCTCTGGACACATGCGTGAGTAGCTCATCTCGAGACTACGGGTCCATAGCAGTAGCTAGATGGTTGTTCTCTCTGTTATTACTTCATGTTTAGAGTCTCGTGAGCTACCTCACATGATTGAGACCACCGTTATGTAATTGTGCATGTTGTGTTTGCTGGGATCTGATGAACCATGATATTATGATTATTCTGTTCATGTCAATCTGAGATGCTTCACTTATATTCGCAGAGAGTTTTAATCTTGTCTTGCAATGCTCTCTGTTATTTATGATTACCTTGGCCACATAGTTATTTTCACCTCCAAGAGAGACTTTATATGCTAGATAGTGGGTTCATGCCTCCTTGTTGCCTGCGCTCGAGTGACATAAACATGCGTGGGGGAGGGGGATGTGTTGTTGCCACTAGGGAGGAAACAATGGTGCTCTTGTCTACGGATGGGAACCACTTCTTACATTACACACTGATCTTAATGCATTTGTCTGTTGCACACATAGAAATCACTTCGTTATTACAACTTAATACCAAGGGATTTGCTGGATAGCTTTCTTGAGGTGGATATTTAGATATGGATGCATGATGGATAGAGTTCCATATGCCTTGATGTAATGCCTACAATGTTATAACCCGTGAACTTTATCTCGTCATAACCCAACATCTTTATTTTATTTGGAGAGACACCACTAGTGAACCTATGGCCCCGGTCCTAGTTTCCTCATATTGCAAACCTTCTTTTAAGCACTTTCATAATTCTTTCCTTGTTGTTCCGTTCTTATTTTTATTACTCTACAAGACTCTATACGTTTAATTCTCCTGTTTTCAGCAAGACCGAAGACTGACAACCTTCCGAAAGTTAGGGCAAGAGAGAGTTTGTGCTTGTGTGCATGTTCCATGCTTCATCAACAGTACTTTCTGGCGCTGTTAATAAAGCAACCTTCTTCAAGACTACAAAGTACTACTGGTTCGATAACCCTGGTTCTTTACTAGGGGAAAACTTACTCTAGACTGCATCATACCTTCCGCTTGGGGTCTTCCAACGAGCATGTGATCACGTCCTCGTCAGCTAGCAAACCATCCTAAGCCCGATCATGGCGATGATGGGAAAGGATAAGGATTCACTTTTCGTAAACCTTGACATGGCACCACCATGCAGGATACGTTGGAGATGAAGGAGGACTATACTACATCACTAGTTTTACTTGTGCATGTTTTATTATGTTTCCTTTCCATTACTTGATTGCGCAGTAGACGTGATTATTAGGGCGATTCCTCATTAAATATCAAGGTGGATCGTGCTCTTCCAACTGTAGCACCGACAAGCTGATTGGGGTTCATGTTCATCACCTAGATATATGATCAACGTGTTTTTATGATCAGAAGGCGGTAATCAAGCTGATCCATACTCATCACCTGGATACAGGGGTCAGTATGACATCACTTTTTGCAACAGGATCATTTGGTTGTCTTGACATTCAGGCAAGAAAGTCATAAGCTCGGAGCACATACACTGAAAGGTGAAGTGGAAATCACGGTGGTAGTGATTGGCAAGTTAGCCTACCCGTTGTAAGCTTATAGCCATTGAGGTGGATACATCCTATGGTTATAAGCTAAGCGTGGATTCCGTATTACATTAAATTCTGATCACGAGGAATATCAGATCTAGTGGGAGCACGTAGTTTATTATTTTAAGAAGTGCGTAGAAAAATAATTACGAACATGTCTAAGTGAACTATTAAATTGTTGTAGATCTATGACTCGTAACACACCCACTATTAACCTTGATCCACTACTTGAGAAGAAACTACTTGCTGCCAATGGAAGTAGCCATGCGGATTGGGTCCGTGCCCTAAGAATTGTTCTTAGGGGTATCAAGAAAGAGTATGTCCTCGATGCTGCTCTTCTAGAGGACCTCGATGATGATGCTTCTGATGCAGAAAAGGATGCACACACCTTGATGAGTGATGATGCAATAGTTGTTCAATGTATCATGCTGACATGTATGCATCCCTAGTTGCAGAAATGATTTGATCGTACGTCCACGTACGACACGATCGTTGCACTCACGACGATGTATCAGACGCAAGCAATGACTGAGTGTTATGAAATAACGAAGTCTTTGTGGCCATGTCACGCGGCAGAAGAAAGCTCAGCAAGCGAACATGTAATTAAGATGTTTGGTTACGGGACAAGGCTTCGGGATTTGGGATTTCCAATCCTGGCCGAGCTGAGTATAGATTTGGTGTTGGCTTCACTCCCCCCCCCCGTCTTACAACGGTTTCATCATGAATTACAACATGAATGGGATGGAGAAAAAACTAAATGAGATTTTTGTTATGCTGAAAACTGCTGAGTCTGGTGTGAGGAGGGAAAACAATAAAGTATTGACGATTTCCTAACTACACCATTCAAGAAGAAAAGAAACAAAAAGGGCAAAAATTCTAAGGCACAGAATAAGACCAAGTTTTTTGCACGGAGTAAGTCTGAATGTTTTTTATGTAAAAAGAAAGGGCATTCTCAAGCAAAAGGATAAATTCACCAAACGTGATAAAGGTATAAGAGTTATACTTGAATGATATTTATCATCCTTACTAAGTATCTCTTGTATATCGATTGCTAAAATTATTTTATGCATTCGATATAGGAACTTCGGAAAGTAAGGAAACGAAAGAATAAAATATGTTGATGAGCGTCAAGCTAGGCGCTTAAAGGATCAGCTAAGGATGAAAACATCTCACTTTTATTTTTATAATTCGAATCTCTACTATATAATGGAGCTTATGGTGACCGTCGTACGTCGTACCACTTTTACAATTTGCCCCTGCAAAATTAGCAAATTAACCCGCAGTCGACAGTCGGCCACAGGAAAAAAAAGGTCCCACCGCTCGATTCCCCTGCTTGATCGGCTTTTCCTCCGTAGGCTCACCACCGGCGCATGCTACGTCGATGTCTAGCTCCGACGCACAGAAGACCGCCAGCGCGCAGATACAGATTGAGGTGAGGGCCAGCCCGCCGCGGTCGCTGACCCTCGATTCATCCGCATGCCCCTCACCATGCGCGGCAGTCCAGGGCGGAGGGAATGCAACTCTGAGCTCTTCGCGTGTACTTGAACGATAACATACAGCTCGCTGTAGGAGCTCATCTTGGTGTGCTTCCACTTCCTCCTTGGCTCTGCCTCGGCGTCTGAGTTCAGATGTGTGTCCACGGCGGAGGTGGTAGGTGATGACCCACAAGTATAGGGGGTCGCAACAGTCTTCGAGGGAAATAAAAGCCAAATTTATTGATTCGACACAAGGGGAGCCAAAGAATATTTATATGCCTTAACAACTGAGTTTTCAATTTAGCTGCACCTGAAAGTAGACTTACTCGCAACAATTTATAAGTGGTAACAGTTCTATAGCAGCAATAGTAGTAGTAGTAAAATAACAGTGTGAATAAAATAGTAACAACAATAGCAGTCGCGGGAAACAGCACGATGGGAGTACCGTAGGCATAGAGGGAATGGATGAACGGGCGTCGCATGGATAACATGGGTCATGTAATAAACTAAACATGGGCAATGCAGATAATAACAATAAAGCATCTAAGTTCTAGGCAAACCATATGCATGTGTTCCAATATAGTCATACGTGATCGCAATGAGAAACTAGCACGACATATTTTGTCCTACCAGCCCATGGCAGCGGGGCCTCAAGGGAAACTACTGGTAATTAAGGTGCTCCTATTAATAAAGCACTGGAGCGAAGCATTAACACTCCGTGAACACATGTGATCCTCACATCATAGCCATCCCCTCCGGTTGTCCCAATTTCTGTCA
Organism: Alopecurus myosuroides; assembly: GCA_028641055.1. Taxonomy (NCBI): domain Eukaryota; kingdom Viridiplantae; phylum Streptophyta; class Magnoliopsida; order Poales; family Poaceae; genus Alopecurus; species Alopecurus myosuroides. The sequence continues at coordinate 200,136,183 of CM054061.1, forward strand.
TTTAGGGGCCTCGGGTTCCGGACAATGACATGTGTAAACAACTAGCAGATATGATCAAGAAACATAATTATACTCGTGAAATAATAACATGTTCAGATATGAGATCATGGCACTTGGGCCCTAGTGACAAGCATTAAGCATAACAAGTTGCAACAACAGTAGAAACCACTAACAATGGATACTAGGCGTTATGCCCTAAAAATATGGCATTATTACATGATCGATCTCATCCAATCCCTTCCATCCCTCTTAGCCTACAGCGGCGTTTACTCACACATGGACGGGGGAAACATGGATGGTTGATGAAGAAGAGGTGGCGGTGTCGACGACGATGATCTCCTTCGAATCCCCGTCCCGGCAGGGCGCCATAACAGGAACTTCTAATCCCCGAATTGAGTTTCGAGGTGGCGACAACGCTCTGTTGTGTTTCTGTGGAATATGATGAACCCCCTCGCGTTTTAGGTTTACGGGGCATATGTAGTCGAAAGGGAAGCCCGAGGGGGTGGGTGTGGCCCCCACACCAACTAGCGGAGCGACATAGGGGGCACCCAGGGGTGGTCTGGGGCCCTCCTGGCCCCCCTCCAGATGTCCTTCTGGCTCCCGGGGTCCTCTAGTGATATAAGCTCAATGAGGTCTTTTCTGGGCAATTTCCCGAAAGTTGATTTTTCTGCACAAAAACGAGACACTAAGCTAATTCTGCTGAAAAAAAACGTTAGTTCGTGTTAGTGGTATCCAAAACTCACAAGTTTAGAGGAAAAGAATAAGAAAAGTTTTCGGGAAAGGAGATACGCTTTGGACATATCAACCCCCCTCAAGCTTAGCTTATTGCTTGTCCTCAAGCAATTCAGTGACAACCGAGTGCGATAAAAGACTTTTACGAACACATTTGTTTCATACGATGTAAATATACCCACTATATGATCAAGTGCTAAGAAATTCACAATAAGATGTATGCAAGATAAAAGTCACCTAGCAGTTATGCAAACCATGAAGAGATGCCAACAAACTAATAATAAACAACATGAAGTATATCAATCTGCAGGATTGCAATGCTCATAATAGGGTATGATAAAGTGTACTCGCTTGCCCTTAATAATGGAGCAAAACATAAATGCTAGGACACCCCTGAAGTTCAAATGAAGACTAGAAATAAAGATATCAAAGATACAAGTATCAAAGTTATACCACAATCGATCGTATTTTGAGACAAGCACGTTACACTAAGAATGACAACTATGCTCTCAAGAAGCTGCATAAAGTGAGAATGTGAAGACTCAACATAAAAATAAAAGAAAGACCCTTTGCAGAGGGAAGCAGGAATTAACTCATGTGCTAGACCTTTTTATTTTATTAAACAGATGTATTGAAAACTTTTAGAGAGGTGTATGCTTATGTCAACGAATGGTAAACAGACAATACAGTACGTCACAAGCCAACTAGACTTCACAAGAGTGGCTCCCATAGAAGGATGCATCTGGGTAGAAGTTCATCCCTCTGTCTCTTTTGTTTACACATTATGCTTTGACTGATAAATCACGGGCAAAAATAGTGAAGAGGATTTGTTGTATTACTTTGGGGCTGGGCACCCCGCTATCGGCTCTTCTATCATTTGAATAAGCGATCAAGCCACTAGTCCAGGGTGTGAAATCCAATAAAAAAGTGAGATAAAGATTCTCTATTTACATTCTCATGAGCTAGAACAGGGGCACAAAACATGAATAATTTTTCGAAGGTTTTAAAGGTAGCACACGAGAAATTTACTTAGAGTGGCGGTTAAATACCACATATATAGGTAGGTATGGTGGACACATTTGGCAAACTTTGGTTTTTCAGAGTTAGATGCACGAGTAGGGCTCATACTCAGTACAGGTGAAGGCTAGCAATAGACAGGGAGCGACAATTAAGAGAGCAACAACTGTCATAATCATGCTTGCGACAAAACAAAATTATCAGGGGCATAAAAATGATACAAATTCTCTGGTGCAAAAAAAATCATCGAGGCTTAATTGACTTTTTGTTTTCAGTCATATGCATGCGTGAGCATGTGCCAAGTCGATTCAAGAGAAACAATCAGAGGGAGATACCACAATGTCATACCCTTCTATGAATAAAACAATGCAAGTAAACATTCATACGACATGCTATCTTATATTAATAATTTGGAACTAAACACGTGAGAGCACGAACTACTAAGCATCAGTTAAATAACATACACCTTACATGAACGAACTAAGCATGTTCACATGGATGAGTATATGTACAAAAATAAAACAAATAGAGTTCATATCAACCTCTCACCACAACTTGGATTGTCTTAAATCGTCATTATTGATCTTCACTTGTGGATTGAATAATATAGAATGATAACCAAGCTCCAAAGGAGACACAGAAGTCTGGTGAACTCCGCAACAAATTTTACAGAACCAAATAAGAACAACAAATATTTTTGCGTTTTTGAATTAAAACAAGAACAGAAAGAAACAAGCAAACGAAGCAAAAATATTTTTGGATTTTTGAATATTAAACCGAAACGAGAATGTGAAGCAAACCAGCAAAAGAAGCAAATAAACATAAACAACAAAAATATTTTTAGTCTTTTTGTGTTTTGGAAAGCAAGAAAAAAAAAAAAGAGAAACGAAAGAAGCGAAAGAAAACGAAAACAAACGAAAGAAACGAAAACATGGATATACAAAGAACCGACGGAAACATGATATAAAGATGAGTGTGATGTCGGTATACCTCCCCGCCAAGCTTAGGGTTTTGGCCTAAGTGGAGATCAATCACGGCGCGGGAAGTATCCCCACTGTGGTGCGTCGTCCCTCGCATTGTCGTACTCGGGCGCCCAAGAAGAAGATGAAGCAGCAGGCGCATAGTCATAACCGGAGTGCTGGTATGGGATCCCCAAAGTGTCGTATGGCTGGACGAAATTACTATCGTCCCCCTCTACGGCATACTCCCCATGTTGGGGGTGGCGCTCAATGTATGCGTTCAGCTCACTCTCAGAAAGCATCCACCCTTGTCTGTCATTAAGATTAAACAAAAGAGATGCAGACAAAAGTACTACTCTATCAGTTTTAGTCACTCTCGACCCTGGATTGTTTGGAGAAAGTTATTCTGTAAGATAAATTGTTCAGGTGAGAATGGGTAGAGAGAAACTTATGTTGAATCATGGCAACAAGGTCCATCCTCTCTAAAGGAAACTGCAGGTCTAGAGGGTGTGGCTCCACACCATGCAAAGCTAGCAAGCGTGAGGCAATAAGACCTCCACAAATTCAGCCCTTCTCACGGTTAAGTGAGATACGGTAAGAAATTAAAGCACCAAAGTTATAAGACCTATCACGTCTTAAGGCGGCTGAGATAAAAGCGAGATCATAAACAGATAGTTTCGTTGGCTTTTTTCTAGCTGACACACATTTAGAAATAAAATAAGCAAAGTATCGAATGCTTGGGAGTTGAATTTCTCGTGTTTTACCACTCTCCCCCGTGAGGCTTCTGCATTGGAAAATCTACTCATATAAATCCAGCAGTGGTTTAGGATTCCCTCTTGTTTTCTCACATGAACCCCACTATGGTACCTTGATAGCTGCACAAAAATCACTGAAAGGCAAGTCTACAGCTTTATTATAAATTTTGTAATGGACCATAGGGTTAGTCGAATACCATCTAAAGAGAAAGTCCTGCACCACAAACATAGTTAGTTTAACATGTTGGGTAGGTTCATCCTCAATGAAGCGGTCCAATCCTGCATTATGCACAAGAGTATAGAAACCCTGCAGAATTCCCGTAACACGCATGAATTCCTCGCATGGATAGATCGATGGAAACACTTTTTCTTCACGGTGCACAGGCAGGACCTCATGCAACTCCAACTCATGCTGGTTTAGTTGAGGCACATTGGGCTTCATCTCTGAAATTTAACAATCATCACAAAAATTGATTTCAAGCAACTACAAGGTGAAAACTACCATAAAGACTTATAGGAGAGCTAAAAATGCATCAAAACTATATTATTTATACTCAAATAAAGCATGCAAACTCACATAAGCTTTCACCTACAGTACCAAAATACTCAAGAAATACTCCACCAAACAAAATTCTACTTCGATAATCGGAGGAGTCACATACCGGAGAGCAAATGCACCAAATTTCAGCAAAAAATGGTGGGATGAGCAAAGAGATCGAAAAATCTCGAGGAAGAACAGCAAGAACTCGGGTTCGAGGAAATCTTTTGAGTTTGTGGGGCGAGAGAGGAATCTTTGGCAGGGGAGAGAGTTAGTGGAGGGCCAGGGGGACCCACACCATGTGTTGGCGCCACCAGGGGCATGCCGCGCCCCCCTATGGTGTGCCTGACTAGTGGGTCCCCCTGGGGTCTCCCAGGTGGCTCTCTGCCTCATTTTTAACGTAAAAAATTATTATAATTTTTCCGGAATTTTTCGAGAAACTTTATTTTTGAGGTTATTTCCAGAATTTAATAATTAATAAAAAACTAGAAAAAAGAATGTGAAAAGGTGGAAAACAAAACCAAAACCAGAACTACAGAGGTTCTATGACACTCGAATGGAAAAATAACCAAAGAAAACAAAGGTGGAAGTGGTGAAAACAAAATTATGGGTGGTAAAAACATGCATAAGCACAGTAATCAGGATGAAAAATGGGGAAAACATGACTATGGATGATGGAAAACATGATTATACTAAAGTAGCAAGGTGATAACAGAAATAAACATGGTGAAAACATAGTGAAAACATTGTCCTCTTCATTCAAAATCATTTTGTTAACAAGGGTGATCAAGTCTTGTTACCAGAACAATTTTTATATGAAGCAAACCTTTGCATATCACTAAATAATTATGTTACCTCAACCTTTATAGACATAGTCCCAATCATAATAATTTCATATTCTTTTGGTGGCATTGGAATGGGACAATAAAATTCTCCAATCTTGACGGTCTCAATATTTTCAATTGAATTTAAATCATATCTCTATCAATCTTCTTGGGAAAATAAACAGTATGCTCTTTATCATTAACATTAAAAGTTAATTTCCTTGATTGCAATCAATAACAGCCCCTGCAGTGTTAAGAAAAGGTCTCCCAAGAATAATAAACATATTATCATCTTTAGGCATTTCCAACAGAACAAAGTCAGTTAATATCAAACAACTAGTAGCAACTTGAACAGGAACATTCTCACATATACCAACAGGAATAGCAGTAGACTTATCAGCAATTTGCAAAGATATATCAATTTTTCAAGAGAGAGTCTCTTGTCAAGAGAGAAAGGCATAACACTAACTCCAGCTCCCAAGTCACATAAAGAAGTTCTAACATAATTATTTTTAATAGAACAAGGGATAGTAGGAATACCAGGATCTCCAAGCTTCTTTGGGACCTTGCCATTGAAAGAGTAATTATCAAGCATAGTGGAGATTTCCTCATTAGGAATCTTCCGTTTGTTAGAGACAATATCTTTCATATATTTAGAATAAGGAGGCAGTTTAATAGCACGAGTCAAAGGGATTTGCAAAATTAGAGGTTTCATCCACTCATAAAACTTGTTATAATGTTTTTCTTCCTTTGATTTGTGTTTCTTATTATGAAAAGGCATTGTTTTTGTACCCAAGGCTCTCTTTCATTACCATATTTATTAGCAATGAAATCCTCTTAGTATACTTCACAGTTTTAGTTTGCTTTTCAGCTTCAGCTACAGTTTCTTCTTTATTAGAAGCATCACTTTTATCATGACCACTTTCAGTTTTAGCATCAGAAATGGATGTACTATTAGGATCTTTAGCAGGTTCAGGAGATTCTACAACAATTTTCTGTCTCTTCTTCTTTTTTCTTAGAAGGAGAACTATTGTTTTTAGGTTGTTGATAATCTTGTCCAATTCTTTTAGGGTGTCCTTCAGGATACAAGGGGTCCTGAGTAGAAACACCAGTTCTAGTAATTATCTCACAAACATGTTTTTCTCTAGAAGCATTAGCTAACATATCTTTTTGCACTTTAGTGAGTTGATCAATTTGAGTTTGAACCATATGAAAATGTTTAACAAGCATTTTAACATCATTATAGGTTCTCTCAATAATGCCATGCAAATTATCAATAGCTCTAGAGTTTTCCATGCGATGATTTTGCACTCTCATATTAAAGTTGTCTTTCTTAACAACATAATTATCAAATTCAGCTAAGCATTGATCAGGTGGTTTAGAGTAGGTAATATCTATATTATCAAAGTATTGGAGAGAGTGTACCTCAATAGTTGATGGATGAGGAATAGGCTTACATAATTCTTCTATAGGAGGTAAATTATTCACATCTTCAGATTTAATACCCCTCTATTTAAGAGATTTCTTGGCTTCCTTCATCACTTCATCATTTAATTCAATCATCCCTCTCTTCTTGTGTGTTAGTATTGGTATTGGCTCTAGTGTAGGTGTAGGCTCGGGTATATTCCAATCATCATTATTTTTGGCTATTTTAGCCATTAATTCTTCAGCTTCTTCTGGAGTTCTTTTCCTGAAAACACAACCAACACAAATATCCAGGTATGTCCTAGATTCAACAGTTAGTCCATTATAAAATATATGTAGGAGCTCATTTTTAGGTAATGGATAGCCAGGGCTAGCTCTTATCAAAGAACAAAACCTTGTCCAAGATTCAGGCAATTTCTCTCCTTCAATTTTCTCAAATTTAAAGATGTCCTGCACAACAACATGTTGGGCACTAGCAGGAAAATATTTTTGAAAGAAAGCATTAACCAAATCCATAGGACTAGTAATTGATCCAGGTGACAGATTGTTAAACCAAGTTTTAGCTTCATCTTTCAATGAGAAAGGGAAGGTCTTGGTAACAAAATAAGTACGCGGCTTAGTATCATCAGAAAATAAACTACTCAAAGATGAAAGCTCATTCATGTGTTCCATAGCATTTTTACTTTCAGTTCCACAAAAAGGTTCCTTCTCAACAATAGATATATAAGATAAATCTAGAGCGAAATCATAATCCTTGTCTCTAATGTGTATGGGAGATGTAGCAAATTTAGCATCATGAGAAGATTTATATTTAACAGCATGTCTTGCAAGAAGACTCTTAAGAGCACTTGCACCAGTAGTAGCCCGAGCTGCTTCAATAAAGTCATCATTAAGTTCAATATAGGTTTCATCAAGATCATCAATAAACTCAGGTGAATTAACAAATATACTAGCATTTTCAACAGAAATTTCAGCATTTTCAATTTGTTTGGATTTAGCAATAGTAGCATCTCGGAAAGGACCCAGTGAACCAGTATCATCAAGCACAGTAGAAGCATCATCAAAAGTATCAGAAGCATTTTCAGATTTAGTAGAAGTAACAATGTGTGTAGCATGTGGTGGTGTAAACAACTTACTCATAACAAACGGTGAATCAAGAGCAACAGAGGTGTTCAGAGTTGTACCTCTCCTTGTAGTGGATGGTAATATAGGAACTTTTCCATCACGAGTCTTGCCCATGATGAAAGGCTTGCAGCGAACAATATCACGTTCAAGTGAGTAAATAAATAAAGCTATGGTCCCCGGCAACGGTGCCATAAAATAGTCTTGATGACCCACAAGTATAGGGGATCGCAACAGTCTTCGAGGGAAGTAAAACCCAAATTTATTGATTCGACACAAGGGGAGCCAAAGGATATTTATATGCCTTAACAACTGAGTTGTAAATTCAGATGCACCTAAAAGTAGACTTGCTCGCAACAATTTATTAGTGGTAACAGTTTATAGCAGCTAGTAGTAGTAGTAGTACTGGTAGTAAAATAACAGGAGGAATAAAATAGTAACAACAGTAGCAATCGCATGAAACAGCAGGATGGGAGTACCGTAGGCATGGAGGGAATGGATGAACGGGCGTTGCATGGATAACATGGGTCATGTAATAATCTAAATATGGGCAGTGCAGATAATAATAATAAAGCATCCAAGTTATAGGCAAACCATAGGCATGTGTTCCAATATAGGCATACGTGCTCGCAATGAGAAACTTGCACGACATCTTTTTTTTCCTACCAACCCGTGGCAGCAGGGCCTCAAGGGAAACTACTGGTAATTAAGGTGCTCCTTTTAATAAAGCACCGGAGCAAAGCATTAACACTCTGAACACATGTGATCCTCACATCACAGCCATCCCCTCCGGTTGTCCCAATTTCTGTCACTTTGGGGCCTCGGGTTCCGGACAATTATATGTGTAAACAACTTGCAGATATGATCAAGAAACATAATTATACTCATGAAACAATAACATGTTCATATCTGAGATCATGACACTCGGGCCCTAGTGACAAGCATTAATCATAACAAGTTGCAACAACGGTAGAAAACACTAACAATGGATACTAGGCACTATGCCCTAACAATCTGGCATTATTACATGCTCGATCTTATCCAATCCCTTCCATCCCTCTCAGCCTACAACGGTGTTTACTCACACATGGACGGTTGATGGAGAAGAGGTGGCGGTGTCGATAGCGATGATCTCCTTCAAATCCTCGTCCCGACGGGGCACCAGAACAGGAACTTTTGATCCCCAAATATAGTTTCGAGGTGGCGGCAGCGCTCTGTTGAGTTTATGTGGAATATGACGAACCCCCTCGCATTTTAGGATCACGGGGAATATGTAGTCGAAAGGGGAGCCCGAGGGGGTAGATGTGGCCCCCACACCACCTGGCGGCGCGACTTAGGGGGGCGCCCAGGAGTGGTCTGGGCCCCTCCTGTCCCCCTCCAGATGTCCTTCTAGCCCCCGTGGTCCTCTGGTGATATAAGCTCAATGGGGTCTTTTCTGGGCAATTTCCCAAAAGTTGATTTTTCTGCACAAAAACGAGACACCAAGGTAATTCTGCTGAAAACAGCGTTAGTCCGTGTTAGTGTTATCCAAAACTCACAATTTTAGAGGAAAACAATAAGAGAAGTGTTCAGAAAAGGAGATACGTTTTGGATGTATCAGTAGCCGGCGGGGCCATTCGCCGACGTGCTAGGTGTCCGTGCCTCGCACAAATGTCGGTGAGGAACGGATATCCTTGACATTGGTGGGATGTTACGAACAAGGAGATGATGACCCACAAGTATAGGGGGTATATCGTAGTACTTTCGATAAATAAGAGTGTCGAACCCAACGAGAAGCAGAAGGTGTTGACAAGCAGGTTGGATGGAGAATTCACTGTAAACACTAGCAAACGGATTTTTGGTGGTTTTTGATATAGAAGATAAATAAAGTGCGAGTAAATAAAATATAGTAAATAATATTGCAGCGAGTGGCCTAATACTTTTGAGAGCAAAGGACAAGACGGTTGTTCTAGTTATGATTACCAAACATTCTCGAGGACACATGGGAATTTCGTCAAGTGCTTTCGCTTTATTACGGTTGATTACTATTTATTGGTTCGTGAAGTGTTGTGTGGGTGAACCTATGCTAATGCACCACCCAACTAGGACTAATACATACTTGTGATTATACCCCTCGCAAGCATCCGCAAATACAAGAAAGTAATTAAGATAAATCTAACCACAACCTTAAAACTCCGGGATCCTACACTCCCTCGTGCAATGTTTTCCTAACGGGGGTTTAGGTTTCTGTCACTCCGGCAACCCCACAATTAGTAGCCAAAACATAATGCATGCTCCTAGGCGCATAAAGGTGAAGTATCATGTAGTCGACATTCACATGGCACCACTAGAAGAATAGCACCAACTTAAATAACGAATCGTGAGATATTACTTCAACATAACTTCATTACTAACATCATGACTTTTCCCATGTCCTCAAGAACTAAACGGACTACTCACAAGACATCATATGGATCATAATCAGAGGTGATATAATGGATAATAACAATCTGGTAAAAAAGTGTAAACACCGACAAATCTCACAAGCATCAACTACTAGCAAGTTGTCCACACCGGGAGAGAGATCTAGTGGAAAATAACGATAAAGACCCCTAATTGTTACATCGCGATGAAGGTGGACGGTGACGGTGATGGTGTTGGTGATGATGATGATGATGATGATCTCGATGAAGCCCGGAGTGGTGACGATGACGATGGCGACGATTTCCCCTCTCCGGGGAGGAATTTCCCCGGTAGATTTCTCCCTGCCGAAGAGCTTTTCTCTCTCTCGTGTTTTCCGCCCCGAGGCGGCGGCGGAATGATTCTTCGACGATGTTCTGGGGCTTGGGGTTCCCTGGGGGTCAAGTACGCGAAAGGGGGCGCCCAGGAGTGGGCCAGGGGGGCCACACCACCCCCAGACGCGACTAGAGGGGGGCGCGCCGCCTGGTGGTGTGGACCCCAGGTGGCCCCCCTCTGGGTGCCCTTCTGGCTCACTTCCTCCTCGTAACTTATAAGACACCTCCGGTATCCCCCCTCTTCTTCTGATCTTCTGAAATAGGGTATCTTGGCGGTGCCTTTTCCATCAGATTTCTGATTCCAGTGTTTATTCTCAAAAAAATCTGAAACATGCAAAATAAGATAAAATAACATAAGTTATTCATCATAACATTAAATATATCGATGAATAACAAAAAATAACAATATAAAAAGTGATGCAAAATGGACGTATCAGGAGCTCGGACGCCTAGCAAGCTAACAAGATCTCACTATCCAATGATTGCAAGTACTTATGGTTGGAACTCTAGCAAACATCCGTAACTACAAGAAGATACATTAAGGTAAAAAATACCCAACCATAGCATTAAGATCAAAAGGTCCTCTTTATCCCATATGCTTTAATCACTAGATTGTGGCTCATGTTTCTGTCACTCAAGAAGCCCTCCCTCTAGCTTTCTCCACATACTACAAACTCTATGGTGTGATCCATGCGCGCATAAACACATGATGGGCACCATAGGATTGTAACAAATTCAATATAAATCTCAAACCATCCATAGAGATTCAACAATCAATCATATGACAAAAGGGATCTACACAAACATGACATAGATGAAAGAGATCATCTGCAAATAATTTATAACGTCAAACACCATGTTTACATAGGGAGTTACAGAGGTGTGTGGGAGGATGAACCACTGTATGCAAGGAGGAATTGGCGATGGATATGGCGGTGAAGATGGTGGAGAGGACAGCGCGGGGCGCAGGGCGGCGCCGGCGGTGGCGCAGGGACTCCTTCCCTGCGCCACTGGAATCATAGGGGAGCGCCGCCCCTTAGCCCTCTTCCTTCATGGTCTTGGGAGCCCTCCCCCAGCAAAAAGTGGCTTTGGTGGTTGGAAATTCGTGGTATGGGGTGTCTCCCACGACCTAGGTTTCCTCCCTTTATTTAGTCTCACGGATTTCCGTCATCCCATCTAGGGCTGCGGTAAATCGGGCTTTTCTCGGCCGTCTAGACTCGGATTGGGCGAAACTTTATGTCTACAATGTTCTACGCATTCCCCACAACTTTCACGGCCGTACTTTTTCCATTTTACGTCGTCTTGGACCTGTAACGTGGCAATTTTTAAAAAGACTTTTCAGACAGATTTCAGGAAAGTCCCAATTCGACTCCAATAAGGTTTCCTCTTATATTTTTGATAATTCCTACACATTAAAGTGTAACACAAGAACATTGTGAACTTTTGCAACTATTAGTAGGTTAGTCCAAATAAATCATAAACTTAATACAAAAACAAATATGAAAAGCATGAAAGTAGCATGAAACCATAAAAAATTATAAATACGTTTTGGACGTATCACTGATCAACCGAGTGGAAGATTTGGAAAACAAAACGTCAATTACACGAATATGGTGGACCTTTGCTCGGTAAGAGCATGGGAGAGTTTGTCACTTGATGCGATTGCCAACAATGATCAAACCGGCAAAAAATACTGGAAACACGTCGAGGACAAGTATTATAAGCTCATGCCGGCCACATCCGCCCGTTCATTCAAATCACTCCAAGGCGTATGATGTGATCAAACTATGTTGTGCATGTTGGAATGGTTCTTCGTACCAAATGAGGGATGCAGCTTCAAGTGGCTGCATAATTGATGACTATGTGAGTTTTTTGTCATCTTGTTTGTACACAATTGTGATCTCGTTTGGTTTGATGAAAATATGAGCTTCACTTGCCTTTTTTGCAAATGTATGATTGCGTTTCTCGTGGAAGGTACACACAAATGCTAGTATCCAAAGGGAAACCATTGTTGCTCCAACGTTGTTAAAAATTGCTTGAGCATAGTGAGAAAATGGAGGTTGAGTGATCAAGAAGCTTGATACGTCTCAAACGTATCTATAATTTTCGATGCTCCATGCTTGTTTTCTATCCAATACCTTTATGTTTTGATACGTTTTTCTTTGTTTTACGGACGTTTTCACGGACTAACCTATTGACAAGATGCCACAGAGCCAGTTCCTGTTTTCTGGTGTTTTTGGTTTCAGAAAAGTTGTTCTGGAAATATTCTCGAGATTGGACAAAATAAACGCCAAAAGTCTTAGAATTCTCAACACGTCAAGGAAGTCCAAAGGAGACCCGGAGGGGGGCCCTGGAGCTCCCACACCATGGCTGGGCGCGGGTGGCCCCCTGGTCGCGCCTAGAGGTGATGTGGGCCCCTCTTTCATCTGTTACTCTTCATCTGTTATGCCACTCGAGTGGTTTTGTTATGAGATCTCTGTAGACACTTTGATCCCGGTGTAAAGGTGATAGTGTGTGCACCGTGTGGTTTAGCATGATATTTATATCTTGTGCTGGATGACCCTATGAAATTGTGGCGTTTGTTTATTTCTAATTTGGGGCGCTCATAGTGACAGTGTGGGGTGCCCTAGAGAGGGAATACAGACTTGAGGAGTGCTGCTACAGCCCTACACATGGATTGGTGTTTGTTATCCGACCGGAGAGTGGTTCGGAGTAACATAGTGAAGAGATGACATTTATGCATTAAATTATGTTATTATTATTGAGAGTGACCACTAGTGAAAGTATGATCCCTAGGCCTTGTTTCTAAGCATTGAAACATTGTTTAAAATCAGTTCTGCTACATATTTTTTTGCTGCCATTTTTATTTCAGATTGCTATTGTCACTTATAATCATCCATATTACTTGTATTTCACTTTCTCTTTGCCAAACTAGTGCACCTATACAACTGACAACTGTATTAGGTGTGTTGGGGACACAAGAGACTTCTTGTATCGTAATTGCAGGGTTGCTTGAGAGGGATACCTTTGACCTCTTCCTCCCTGAGTTCGACAAACCTTGGGTGATCCACTTAAGGCAAAGTTGATCCTGTTCTTCAAACCTCTGCACTTGCAGGCCCAAGACTGTCTACAAGAATAGAAGCGTGCGTAGCTAATGTTGAGTGGATTTCTTTGCTCCAAAAAACATCAGTGGTTGTAGCTAATGTTTAAAAAGTATTAATAATGCTTGTATCCATGCAGAACATGTGAATTTTTGATTGTTCACTAACCCTCTAATGCGAATTACATTGAGTTTGGTGTGAAGGAAGTTTTCAAGGGTCAAGAGAAGAGGGTGATATAATGTGATCAAGAAGAGTGCGAAGCCAAAGCTTGGGGATGCCCCCCGTGGTTCATCCCAGCGAATTCTAAGAAGACTCAAGCATCTAATCTTGGGGATGCCCAAGGCACCCCCTTCATCAGTAACTTACCAGGTCATTTCTAGTGAAACTACATTTTTATTCGGTCACATCATACGCATTTTACTTGTAGCGTATGTTTGTTTTTGTTTTGTTTTATTTTGTTTTTCTTGCTGCAATAACCTTAGTTGGAACCCATCATTCTTGTGTGGGAGAGAGACGCGCTCCGTTTTTATTGCTTAGAACACTCTAGTTTTCATTCTTATTGTTCTGTGAGTGTTGACCTTTTGCTAGTACTAAGTTTAGCCCATGTTTTCCACTCGTATTTTGTTTAGAGCTTGTTAGTTTGCTTCAGTTATATATGATTAGATATATTGTCTTTGATGAATATTATCTATGAGAGTTGTTTCAAACAAGTTAATTGGTGTTGGAGAAGAGTAAAATATTTCATGCTTATAATGGTGCAAAAAGAAGCTCGTATAGACTGTGGCTAGACTTTTTCAATGTCATGTTAGATGTTATTTTAATTCTATGCTTAGTAGTTATTATTATAGCATGACTTGTCTCAAATAGCCGAGAGTGCTTAATGTGCCATTGAAAGAATCATGAGTTGTTTTTATCATATTGAAGCATGAATTTGTGGTGTTCTCCTTCGAATGCTTTATTTGGTTGACTTGGCGCATGCTTACACCATGTTTATGACTACAAACCAGTCACTTATAGCCTTTATGATCATTTATTTTTTTGACTTGTAATACCATTTATGCTTTGATTAATAATGTTTTTGTCGCTATGCATGATTATGGCAATTATTTCTCTCTTGATTTGTCGCTCCCAGTTTTTTGCTAGCCTCCGCTTGTACTGAGTATGAGCTCTACTCGTGCATCCAACTCCCAAAAACCAAAATTTGCCAAATGTGTCCACCATACCTACCTACATGTGGTATTTAACCGCCACTCCAAGTAAATTTATCATGTGCTACCTTTGAAACTTTCAAAATTACTTCTGTTTTGTGCCTCTGTTTTAGCTCATGAGGACGTAAATAGAGAATCTTTATATCACTTGTTGATTGGACTTTACACACCTAGACTAGTGGCTTCATCCGCTTATCCAAATGATAGAAGAGCTGGCAGCGGGGTGCTCAGCCCCAAAATTGGTTACTATAAAATTCTCTTCACTATTTTTGCCCTTGATTTATCAGTCAAAGCATAATTGTGTAAACAAAAGAGAAAGAGGGATGACCTTCTATACCAGATGCGTCCTTCAATGGGAGCCGCTCTTGTGAAGTCTAGTTGGCTTATGACGTACTGTATTTTCTGTTTATCATTCGTTGACATAAATATACACCTCTCTAAAAAATGTTTTCAACACCTCTGTTTTATAAAATAAAATTCTCTAGCACATGAGTTAATCCCTGCCTCCCTCTGCGGAGGGCCTTTATTTTACTTTTATGTTGAGTCTCCATCTTCTAACTTTATGCACAATTGAGAGAGCGTAGTTGCCATTCTGAGTTTAATGTGCATTGGTCCCAGAAACTATTATTAATTGATTCATGATGTGTTATTACTTGCTCTCAAATTATTTGTTCTAGTCATCCACTTGAACTTTGAAGGTGTTCTGGCATTTACGTTTTGCCCCACTTTTAAGGACAAGCGAAATATCACCTTGCTATGTTTTCTTTATGCTCGAAACAAACGTATAACTTTCAAGTGCATTATTATTCATGATATTTTATTTATGTTATTTTTCATGATGCAAGGTGATTGCTAAGTTTCATTGTTAAAGTTATATCTATCATGCATGTGTTTAAATTACTATGATCTTAGCGTACATATGATTTTACTTTAGATGATCAAGTTTATGTTGGTATCATGTCACCTCAAAAATTATTTTGTTATCACTTACCTACTCAGGGACGAGCAGGTGTTAAGCTTGGGGATGCTTGATACGTCTCAAACACATGTATAATTTTCGATGCTCCATGCTTGTTTTCTATCTAATACCTTTATGTTTTCATATGTTTTTCTTTGTTTTCCGGACGTTTTCATGGACTAACCTATTGACAAGATGCCACAGAGTCAGTTCCTGTTTTCTCCTATTTTTGGTTTCAGAAAAGTTGTTCTGAAAATATTCTCGGAATTGGACGAAACAAAAGCCAAAAGTCTTAGAATTCCCGACACGTTAAGGAAGTCCAAAGGAGACCCGGGGGGAGGGGGCTGGAGCCCCCACACCATGGCTGGGCGCGGGTGGCCCCCTGGCCGCGCCTGGAGATGGTATGGGCCCCTCGGGCGTCCACCGCCATCGCCCTTTCGCCTATAAATCCCACCGAGGTATAAACCCTAAATATATCGGCCTCCTTCCACGAAAAGTGCCCCCGGAGCCATCTCTATCGACTCCAGCGCCATCTTCATCGCCGTTGTTGTCTCCTATGATGAGGAGGGAGTAGTTATCCCCCGGGGCTGAGGGATCTACCTGTAGCTATGTGTCTCATCTCTCTCTCTCCCTTGGTGTGATCTTTATGTGATAATGAGCTTTGTAATATGATGTCTACGCAAGCTTCTATTCTTGTAGACAGTGTTGAGCCTCCAAGTGCAGAAGGTTTGTAGAAGAGCAGCAAGTTTCCCTTAAGTGGATTACCCAAGGTTTATCGAACTCAGGGAGGAAGAGGTAAAAGGTATCCCTCTCAAGCAACCCTCAATTACGATACAAGAAGTCTCTTGTGTCCCCAACACACCTAATACAATTGTCAGTTGTATAGGTGCACTAGTTCGGCGAAGAGATTGTAAAATACAAGTAGTATGAGTAATTATAAGTGATAATAGCAATCTGAAATAAAAATGGCAGCAAGCAAACATGTAGCAGAACTGATTGTAAACGGTGTTTCAATCTTCGAAACAAGGCCTAGGGATCCTACTTTCACTAGTGGACACTCTCAACAATGATAAGATAATTGAATGCATAAATATCATCTCTTCACTATGCTACTCCGAACCACTCTCCGGTCGAATAACAAACACTAATTCATTGCGTACGGCTGTAACAACACTCCTCAAAGTCGCTTTCCCATGTCTAGTTAACCCCACGCTGTCACTATTGGCGCCCTAGAAGGTACTAGACAAACACCACAATTTCATAGGGTCATCCAACACAAGATATAAATATCATGCTAAAGCACACGGTGCACACACTGTCACCTTTATACTGTGATCAAAGTGTCTACAGAGATCTCATAAAAAAACCACTTGAGTACCATAACAGATGAAGAGTAACATCTACTTATTCAACTAGATTACAAAGCTCATGATCACATAAAGATCACACCTTGGGAGAGTGATGAAACACATAGCTACAGGTAGAGCCCTCAGCCCGGGGGAGAACTACTCCCTCCTCATCATAAGAGATAGCAACGACGATGAAGATGGCCATGGAGTCGATGGAGATGGCTCCGGGGGCACTTCCCTGTCCCGGCAGGGTGCCGGAACAGAGATTTCCGTCCCCCGAAACTTGTCGGCGGTGGCGGCGGAGCTACGGAACTTTTCGTGGAAGGGGGTCAATCTTTTTTAGGGTTTATGAATCAGAGGGCATATATAGGCGAAAGGGAGATGGCGGTGGGCGCTCGAGGGGCCCACACCACCCCTAGGCGCGGCCAGGGGTCCACCCGCGCCCAAGCATGGTGTGGGGGCTCCGGGGCCCCCTCCGGGTCTCCTTTGGACTTCCTTGACCCTCCGGGACTTCTAAGACTTCTGGCTTTTGAATCTTCCAATTCCGAGAATATTTCCAGAACAACTTTTCTGAAACTAAAAACAACAGAAGACATGAACTAGCTCTGTGGCATTTTGTCAATAGGCTAGTCCCGGGAAATCGATAAAAGGGCATAAAGTGTAAGGAAAACATGTAGCTTATGGCATGAAAACAACATGTAACATCAGAAATTAAGGATACGTTTATGACGTATCATAATCGAGTTGAATAAGTAGATGTTACTCTTCATTTGTTATGCTACTCAAGTGGTTTTGTTATGAGATCTCCGTAGACACTTTGATCAAGGTGCAAAGGTGACAGTGTGTGCACCGTGTGGTTTAGCATGATATTTATATCTTGTGTTGGATGACCCTATGAAATTGTGGCGTTTGTTTAGTACTAATTTGGGGCGCTCATAGTGACATCGTGGGGTGCCCTAGAGAGGGATACAGACTTGAGGAGTGCTGTTACAGCCCTACGCATGGATTGGTGTTTGTTATCCGACCGGAGAGTGGTTGGAGTAGCATAGTGAAGAGATGGTATTTATGCATTCAATTGTGTTATTATTGTTGAGAGTGTCCACTAGTGAAAGTATGATCCCTAGGCCTTGTTTCTAAACATTGAAACACCGTTTACAATCAGTTCTGCTACATGTTTGCTTGCTGCCATTTTTATTTCAGATTGCTATTGTCACTTATAATCATCCATATTACCTGTATTTCACTCTCTCTTCGCCGAACTAGTGCACCTATACAACTGACAATTGTATTAGGTGTGTTGGGGACACAAGAGACTTCTTGTATCGCAATTGAGGGTTGCTTGAGAGGGATACCTTTGACCTCTTTCTCCCTGAGTTCGATAAACCTTGGATGATCCACTTAAGGGAAACCTGCTGCTGTTCTACAAACCTCTGCACTTGCAGCCCAACACTGTCTACAAGAATAGAAGCGTGCGTAGACATCAAAGCTCTACCGAAAAGGTGCAATTGTTAACTTGGAAGACAATGATGATAGTGATGATGCACTAGCTCGATGGAAGAAAGATGAGAAAGACAAGATGAAGAGATCGTTCGAGGTCTCAAACTTGAGGGGGAGAATTAGTGTAATGATGAAGTTGAAGGAAACCATGATGGAGAGACATTTGGAAACCAAGGTGGCCTTGGAGAAGAACCAACCGAATGAGGCCAAGTGCACGACGAGATGTTCCTTCGAGTAGCGCAAGATCGCTCTTGAGGAACAAAAGAGGAATGCAGACGAGATCACCGAGAAGAACCGGCTATTGATGATGGATCCCAATGGCATGGTCCCGATGACAAGGTAGTTTTGGGAGATGAGAAGAACAGAGTACAGAGATCATGTTTTGGAAGAGGCAAGAGCTTCATGATCTTATGACCGGTGGAGGTGGTAGTGACGGTGGTGCTCGGCCAGTGGAGGTAGTGGTGGTGCTTCCAACAATGGTTGTGACGGTTCTTCAATTAATGGTGAAGCTTGCCCTATGTGTATTTGTTGCATCTCATGTGTACTACTTGGATTTTTTTAGTACTCCCTCCGTTTCAAAATAAGTGTCGTTTATCTAGTATTAGAATAAATCTAGATACATCTAGGGAGTAGTATACTTATATCTAAGGCCTGTCCTAATGGGGGTTTCTTAGCTCGGGTGCATAAATGTTTTGCTTATGTGGCACACTACTTAATGATGAGAGAGAGTGAGGTTGTATCTTAGCTAAGATACTCCCTCCGTTCGGATTTAATCTACATCTTGAAAAATTCAGACAAATTAGGATACCATTTATTAGTACCACTTTGCACAATCTCCTATGCATCATAATTATAGGTCTCACAAGAAACAAATCAAACTATTGGCTAAACAATCTTAATTAATGCAATGCATTCAAATTCCATATAATTTGGCCAATCTCTACGCATGCATGGTGTGTGGCCTCTCTCTCCTCTTAATTAGCAGGGTGGGGACCATCCAAGATGTAGACTATTTCCGAACAAAATCATGACCTAGAATGTAGAATAAAAGCGAACGGAGGGAGTGCAACATTGGCACGCTATCATCGGTAAAAATGGTTAATAGCCCAATCAAATCCATGCATGAGCACCAAATCATTAAATTTAGAGACAACCTCTAAGGCTGGTCACAATGAGAGTAACTTGAGTAGTAACATCGGTGCCATGTAGGCAAAAAAATAACATGACACGTATTTAATGAGGTGAGAGAGGGGTGTGGTAACATAACTAGTTACAGTAACGTCACACTTTTCTATACAATATGAGTCTACACCCTAATAAATGGAGCTTTGCATGACACAACTTCTTAGTTACTACTCATTGTGGAGGTAGTAACATAGTTTAGAAAAATGTGTATGTTACTACCCTATGTTGCTCCCCATTGTGACTAGCCTAAAAATAATAATGCATTGGACTAATAGTCTCTTAAATTATTAATGCACCTATGGTAACGTGCTAAGAAACGATGCATTGGGACATACCTAATTACTGTTATTATTACAAGATGTTAATTTGTTGGGAACATTTCACACAAGTATAGGTGGCCAACTGGGCCGCCCGGCACGGCACGACACGGGCCGGAGAAGGCACGTCACGAACGCGGCCCGGCTTATTCGTGCCGTGCCGGGCCAGATTTCTGGGAGAGGCACGACCCACTGGCACGGTTATGGCCCAGCGGGCCAGTTTTTAGCCCGTTAGCCTGTTACGTGGCCCGGCACGAATGGGGGCGGGGAATTCGAATTTTTAAAAAAATCTGTGTGGCCGGAAGGAGCGGGAGGGAGCGGGGAAGACCAATTTTTGAATATTTCGGTTGGGAGGTGTTATTTTCTTCGTTAGGGGGTAATTAGGGGCATAGTTAGCCCTTTTTAGGATGATTTGTGCCAATTTAGAGCTGTTTTGCTATATTTGATCATTAGAAGTCTAATTTAGTCAAAAAATTGCATTTTTCTCTATAAAAAGGGATTCCACCCCTCTAATTTAATCGTGCCATGTCGTGCCCGTGCCGGGCCACGTGCCTGTCCATTTATATCGTGCCGTGTCGTGCCGTCCCATGTGCCTCAAATCGAGGAGCGGCCCAAACACTAACGGGCTTGTGCCGTGCCGGGCCCATTTAAATTGTGCCGTGCCGTGCCCGTGCGGTATAAAAAAAGCCGTGCTTCGGACCGGGCCCGTTTGGCCACCTATACACACAAGCCACTATTGGGAGTAGATTAGGCTGCCACTTTACGGCCACGAGTGCGGTTCATACTGAACGATAGCCGAAGCCCACGGCATCGTGCCACGCTCGTGAGCTACCGCCCGCGATAAACGGCACGAATCCCCGGGACGGCACAAGGGGAAAAGCCACGCACGGCAACCACGTCGTCGCCTCCCCCGTCTCCCACCACTTCCACCACCACGGCGTGAACCCAACAACTGCCCCGAGCCAACCACGCGTCCCCAGCCCCGCCCGCCGGCCCGTCCAATCACAGGGCGGGAAAGAGTCCGGGCCCACCCCAAAAAGCGCGGCCCCACCGCACCATGCCTCCCACCGCTTTTCCCTTCCGCCTCATGCGTCGCGTCGCTCCGTCGGGCACTTCGCTGCCGCGCACCCTCCTACTCCCACTACTACTGCCCCCGATCGCTCCCGTTTTTTACACGGCTGCCCGGAGTTAATTACTGTCACTGCCCCGTCCGTCCTTTTGCATTTCGTGGCGTCTCTCTCTCTCTCCCTCCTTCCCTCTCCCCCTGCGCTCGCTGTACTCTCTTCCCACGCCCTCGTGGTCGTACACCAACTCGACCTACCCGCGCGGGCGACGAGGGGAAGGAGCCTTGCGAGGTTCAGGCGCGCCAGCCAGCTAGGGTTAGGGTTTTTGCCCTGGATTCGCGAGCTGCACCCCGAGGCCCTCATCCATGGACGCGGGGACGGGCCCCGTCGACGAGATGCTCTCCCCCGGCGAGGCCGAGTGGCCCCCCGAGCTGCGCCTCCCGCCGCCGCCTCCCATGCCGGACCCCGCTCCCCCCAAGCGCGGCAGCAAGCACCTCCCGCCACCGCCTCCCGTGCCGGACCCCGCCACTCCCCTGCGGCCCAGCGAGCCATCTCCAGCCCCACATGCCGGGTCGGGTCACCGTATGACTGCGTGGCTACAGGCTCCTGCCGTGTCGCAGCCGAAGAAGGACCCGTCCCCGCCTCGCCATACCGAGGGTTTTGATGACTCGCACTTCCTCGGGTCGATCATGGAGCCCGCGGCCCCGCAGCAGCAGGAGCCGCAGCCAGTCGTGGCCGAGGCAGCGGAACCGCCGGTTGTCGTGAAGCGGAAGAGAGGGAGGCCGCGGAAGATCAGGGATGAAGCGGCTGCTGCTGCACCTGCGCCGCCCAAGCCGGTGAAGAAGGACGAGGACGAGGAGGTGGTGTGCTTCATCTGCTTCGATGGGGGCAGCCTTGTGGTCTGCGACCGGAGGTACGTCTGGGATTAGTAGCTTGCGCTTAGTAAGTGCGGTATTAGTAGCTTCAGCTGTATTCTGTGTGCGCCAATGCGGTTGAATCCGTTGTTCGGCTAAGCTGAGACGCCTATTCTGTGGCTGCAGGGGTTGCTCCAAGGTGTACCATCCTGCGTGCATCAAGCGCGACGAGTCCTTCTTCCGCTTACGTGGCAAGTGGAATTGCGGTATGTCCTTGTCACTCCAGTATTTGCGTGGAATACGATTATAATATGAATGCTCAAGCGTGTTGGATATATTGATATAATATTGGGCGTACCAGTACGTCTGAGATAATGGCGGCCAAAACCGCTATTCACAGCTACAGGGAACATTTCAAACTAGATTTTATATACTCCCTCGGTCTCATATTAATTGTCTTAAAGTTGGACAAAAGCGGATGTATCTAGACATATTTTGGTGTTAGATTCATGCAATTTTGTCTAACTTTTGAGACAATTAATATGAGACGGAGTGAGTAAGGTAGATTCAACATGAATACCTGAGCAGATTCGGTATAGATGTACAGTTTGTACAAGACTTATCTATTTTAGCACCACAGTTTATGCTCAGCTAGTGTTGACTTGAATAATTTCAACTCTATACAGAACACTTGTTTTCCATGATCTGTTGTCTGTTGATGTGACGGCGCCCTGTTGTAGTTGATGTATATACTGAAGTCAAAGCAGATTAAGGGCGTTCAGTTTAAGGAGCAGAAATGGATTCACTCAGTTGGATTGCATCATATGGGGAAAGAAGCGCCACGAGTCCACAAAATAAATTAGCTGCTTTCAGTTGTCATATATTAGTAAATTCATGTATATGTGCATGCACCAACCCTTTGACTTTAGAAACGATAGTTCTCTCTGACCTGTCCTGTTTCCTGATGCCACCCATGTCAGGTTGGCACATTTGCAGCAGCTGTGAAAAGGCAGTACAATACATGTGCTATACTTGTACTTACTCCCTCTGCAGAGGATGCGTCAAACAAGGGAAATTCTTTGGTGTTAGAGGGAAAATGGGCTTCTGTGACACTTGCTATGGCACTGTATTGTTGATAGAATCCAAAGACGAAGATGTTAAGGTATTGTACTGTTAAACCTTAAATTGTAGACCAGGTTCCTTTATTCTGAATCACAGAAGCATCTGTATGCAAACACTATAACACGTGCACGTCGATGGAACCAGAGTCAATACACAGTGCTCTCATTTCTCTGGAACAAAGCACCAATAAATTTTAAGTAAATATTTAATTAGCTAAACACCATCTCAAATATGTGTAATGAAGAAAATACCATCTGTTGTGAAGTTGACATGTGGGCCAAGGGCCTGTTGCATTGTCACACTGGTATAATCCTGACTATTCATCTTCAATGGTGCTGAGCTATTATGTATTTGTCCAAAACTTTACTCAAAGCTTAAGTAGGGTGACCATACAGCCTATTTTTTCTAATCAAGTTCTCAGACACTAACATCTGGTTCAGTTAGGCTCTTTCTATCCAAAATGGCATGACACTGAAAGATCGTGAGTTCGTACTGCAAGTCAGCAAGTACATAGATCCTGTAACTGGTTCTTTGGGGAACATAATAAATTTCGAACCCCAACTCATGGAATATGGGAAGATTATCACAGTCTTCATTTTGTTTTCTTATTGATCTCTGTCAGTTATTTATATTTTTCCTTTAAAACCCCTGATTAATAATGTGATTGGGATGTATCGTATGACTTGTTAAGTTGTTATCCTTTTTTCTATGGCAGATTAAGGTTGACTTTGATGATAAAAATAGTTGGGAGTATCTGTTTAAGTTATATTGGCTGCATCTGAAAGGGAAGCATTTATTGACATTGGAAGAACTAATCAGGGCCAAAAGCAGTTGGACTGTTCGAAGCACTTCTGCTAGGAGAGAAAAAGAGGAATCATCTGATGAACAATATGATGCAAACGATGACCATGGTGCCAGTTCTGATAGCTCTTCAAGGAAACGGAGACGGGGGGCTTCTTTAAGGAAAAGGGGGCGGAAGCGTCAAACCAGTGGTGTTGTTACTGCAAGGAAATGTGAAATTTCAATTAAAGGTTCTGAAAGCTTAACCAAGGGAGTGCCATTTGAAGGGATAGGCTTATCAGATGACACCAAATGGGCCTCATCGGAGTTGCTGGAATTCGTTGGGCACATGAGAAATGGTGACAAGTCTCATATTTCCAAGTTTGATGTTCAGGTTCTTTTGCTCGAGTATATAAAGCAAAATAACCTTCGCGACTCTGGCAGAAAAAGTCAAATTATTTGTGATGAAAGGCTCAGCAGTCTGTTTAGGAAACCACGTGTTGGTCATTTTGAGATGTTGAAGCTTTTGGACATGCATTTTCATGTGAAAGAGACTCCAACAGTAAATGGTGATAGCCAAAGACCTTGTGATCCAGATTCAGCTCAAGTAGATAGCGTAGGACATAGTGAGATGGCTACTAAATTAATCTCTGATAAGAGGAGGAAGACCAATAAGAAGCTTGAAAGAGATCCACCATCTAATCTAGAGGATTATGCAGCCATTGACGTGCATAATATCAATTTAATTTACTTGCGGCGCAGCCTGATGGAGGATATTATTGATGATGTTGCTGCATTCTCGGAGAAAATTACTGGTGCTTTTGTGAGGATTAGAATTTCAGGTGCAGGACAAAAACAAGATATGTATCGTCTAGTCAAAGTTCTTGGTAAGATTTTTACTGTTACTGGTTTATTACTGATACTCAAATTGTAATTTAACCAGAATTTGGTTTTGTGAGCAGGTACACATAAGGTTGCAGAACGTTACAGTGTTGGTAAGAAGATGACAGACTGTGCACTTGAGATATCAAATTTAGATAAGAAGGAAGTTATCACAATGGATACAATCTCGAATCAGGATTTCACTGAGGTAATGCACGCAAGGACACATGTTACTTGCACACTTATTTGTTTGATACTTATAATGCCGGATGAACCTCATAAATTGGAAAGGTGGTGTGGTTCTGGTATGTTTTTGTAGGTTATTTAACTTAGCATACACTTCTAGTCGCACATACGTATTAATGCTAAAAATATGTCACACATGCCTGTAATTTGCAGAGAATTATAATCTTTAAATTACAGATCCAAAACTCTAATGTTCAGTTAAGTTACAAAACCATAGCTTCAAATTTAAGAGATATGCTGATCTTAATAAATTTCTACCATTGACCATCAAAGTTCGGTGTTGTCCTGGTAGTATCTTGAGTTTGTTAGATGCATATGTACAAAATTTGACATTGGTTATTGTCATTTACTATAATTTAATCATGTGCACTGTGCAATAAGGTGCGGCTGCTTAATAATCTACAAACCCACATATATTTTTTATAAGTTTTTGATATCTTCAGTCTCTTATCTGCTTGCCAAGAACGAATCGAGTGACTGCATTTTGTTATTGGATTTGGATTTCAATGCAACAATATTCTTGTTTATTGGCCTTATGTTCCAATATCCTGTTAAATTACTGTGACTATTCCGTATCACTCCATATCGAAATTTACAGAAAATATATGTTGGACCGATCTCTATTTCTCACTTTTTACTGGCTATCAAATGTATTTTTCTGACTGCTGATTGTTGGAGTAGTATTACGTGAGTGTCTATGGTTTGTTTCATCTAATTGGTTTGGTCTCTTGTATAATGTAGGAGGAATGCAAACGCTTACGCCAAAGTATGAAGTATGATCTGATTCCTCGACTTAAAGTGGTACTGTTGATGAAGATCTAACCTAGACCGTGTGATTCCTAAGTTACAAAGTTCCGTATATCTGACTTATTTTCTTTTATCTTGTTATAATTCAGGGAGACATCTGTGAGAAAGCTAAAACGTTCCAATCTCTGCAAATTAACGATGTAAGTGCTACACTCACAAATAAAGGCTGGCTGTGTGGCTGCGTTGCTTGTTTGATGATATCCCTTGGCTCTAGCTTGCTTAACATCACTTACTCTATGTTAATCCTCTCCAGTGGTTAGAAAATGAGAAGCAGAGGCTGAGCCATCTCCGTGACCGTGCTAGTGAAACTGGACGCAGAAAAGAATATCCTTTTAACTTAGCATGTTAAGCTACTGTTTTATGTTTTAGTTTTGTTCGGTGCTTCTGTGGGTTGTATGGCGTCTTTTCTTGGTCGATTGTTTGGTCACAGCTTTGCATGCATATGGTCACCAAAGATGGACCCGTTAAAGTTTGCACACACACTGCCTTTGTGTACATCTGTTTGTGGCATGAGGACAAATTATTCTGGCAAACTTTAGTTGACCACATTGTGACCAAGGACAGTGCTATTGCATCTTTTAGAAACCGTAAAACTTTCTTTATTGAAGCTTTTGAAAAACCTCTCTAAATAATGAAGATACATTTACATGGGAGGATTGCTAGTCCCTTGTATTTAACATTTTTTCTTTCAAATTTAGCGCCTTTTGCCTTGTTATGGAGTTGCTTATTATCTCTGCTTTTTCTCTCTCGCTCTTGCCAGATAGTATAACTGTATCAGCCTTATTAACAGCTATCTTTATGAAGAGAACACAATATTTTGTCATCCTCATTGAGTGCGTAAAATCGACTTTTGCACTATTCTTATGCTTCCTTGATTTTGTGTTTTAAGAAAAGAGATATACCGGAAAGCAGCTTTCAGTTCTGAACATGGTATATCAAGCAGTGCTTTCCAGATGATGCATGTGCTTCTTCTATCCTGTCATAAAATATCAAGCAGTTTATGTTCTAGGGTAGTCCTGCATGCTCCTCATTAAGTAGTTTTTGGTGATACCTTTCTGTTGTGTTTGTTCAAACTTCTGTCACATTAACCATCAACATTTGCATGCTGTTATCTATCATTTGTTGATCCTTAACGATATCATACACTGAGAGAGTGTGTGGAGAAGTTACAACTTCTAAACACTCCTGAAGAAAGAGAACGCAAGATTAATGAAGTTCTAGAAGTACACGTTGACCCCCATATGGCTCCTGATTATGAATCTACTGAAGAATGTAACGATAAAACATCTGGTACTTCATCTCTTGACCCTTAATATTCTGCAGTGTTGTGTTCCACTAGTAAATATTGATTTTTTGTGGACTTATTGACTTGTATGCAGATGATTGGACCATAAATAGGAGTGTATCAGACCTTCATTTTCCTGGAAGAAAAGGCGCAGAATCGAACTCTGTGCAATTCCCATCACAGAAGTGTCCCGATGCTAGTCGTCACACTAGTTTAAATCCACTTACAGAGGGTGTAACACATAGACCAGGAGCAGGAAGTAACATTAATTTGCAGTCAACAAATGGATGGAATATTCCTCGGCCTCCCATTGATTTAAACAACACCGTGGGTGAAGTTGCATCCGTTTCATCATCTGTTGTATCAAATGATACAGAGCCAGAAAAAGTATGGCACTACAAGGACCCATCTGGAAATGTTCAAGGACCGTTTACTCTTTCACAACTTTCCAAGTGGACTAATTATTTCCCACGTGGCATGAAAATATGGCTCACATTTGAGAGTGAAGAGAACTCATTATTGCTGACTGAAGTGCTCTCACAACAGCAGAAAGATTTCATTCAACCTACGCCAGTTATTGACAATAATAAATCCACATGGGCAGGCCCTGGGAAGGAAAGAAGCAACTCAAGTATGGCTGAGAACAGCACTTCCCCTATTGGATACTCTTCTGGCTTACCTACCCAGTCTGCTGATTGTTCTTCTCTTGGAACAGAAAGCCCAAACTTTCTGGGTGAAGCTTTGCCATCGACAACAGTTTGGGGACCTCTGAAGAACTCTCAGGCCTCACGTGCCCAGACCCAGCATCAGTTTAACTATTCATGCACCATTCCATCTTCTGCCGTTTCAAATGGACCACCAGGATCTGCTGGTTTGTGGAGTCCAACTGCACCACAGAACACTAATAGCAAACAGAGTACCATGAAGCCTGATCCTGGTGTGCGTACTACCCAGAAGCAGCTGCAAAATGATTCAAGAAGTAATTCACTAGCAGGACTTGTGGAAAATTTGAATACACAGTTGGTTTCTGGTTCACAGAAAGTACCCATTCCTGGTCCACAGCAATATGAATGTGACCTTGCTATCACACGTGGGACTTCAGGTCCATCTGATTTTAAAGCAGTGCAATGGCAGGAAGACACTTGCTGGAGTTTGAAAACAAAACCTGCTGCACATGATGAAGTCAACTTTCAATTGCTTCAGCCAAGTCCGAGAGCCGTTCTCCAACAAATTTGAATCCGCAGAAAGCACGTCCCCCTGATGCATTAAACACGTCAGTTAATCAACTTCCTGGGCCTAAAATAGATCAATATCCCAGTCCAACTCCAAAAATTGAGAGGAAGCGGCCTTCCATGAGCAAATCATCGGCAACACCTGTAGCACCTGAAGATTCAGCTGTGAAGGCGTATGCCCACTCTTCAATGGCTTTTGTATCAGGAACATCTTGCCCATCTTCTAGTAAAATTGTTGGCTTGCAATCACTCAAGGAATCACAAACATCATGTGTAGAAAAAAGAGATCTAAAAGTTGAAGGCTCGTCACTCAAATAGAGCGACTAAAAGGAGGGACCACACCAGCTAAGGGACAGAACATAATTGTTAATCCTGTCTCTGCTGCTGAAGCAATAGCTGTGTCTAATGTGCTGGAATCTTTAACAGAACCTTTGGAAAATTTCACACCAGCTTCAGCTGAGGAAGAAAAGCCGCAGTGCTCTAGTCCTATGGCGCTATCTCCGTGGGGTGAACCAGGTTACTATCAAGGTGACGCTGTTGATTCTGCTCTGTGGGGTGTTCAAGATGACCCAAGCAATGATATATGGTCATTGTCTTCACCAACACCTGCTGTCCAACCTTCCGCAGGTCAATATAATGCTACTTTTTTTTTTCCTGTTTTGGTGTTAACTTGGCAGAGAATCTTACATTATCTTGTACAGATCTTGGAGCTGATGGAAAAGACAATAAATGCATTATAGGGGAGGTGATAGTATCCCAAGGAAATATCGCTGTTGTTGGAGTGTCACCACCACCAGAGGGGGAAAAGACAGAAAAAGGCAACTCAAGTGCTTACGGTTGTGGAATGCCGGAACAGGTAAATGCTATTTGAAATATTTGAGGATTGAAGTCCACATGATGTGTCTCTGGGAAAGAAATCCTAGCAAAATGATCTTCCATGTCCCAACTAACATGTTGCTTTTCACTTGATTAGGTAAAACTAAAACCAAGTGCTTCATCAAACTCATCTTTCAAGAGCACAGAAGCTTCAGGCAGGCAGCCATTAAGCTCACGTTTGGAGGGGAGTAAAGAAGCTTCAGGTAGGCATCCATCAGGCTCATCTTTGGAGGGGAGCACAAAAGCTTCGGACAGGCAACCATCAAGGTCATCTCTGGAGGAGAGCACAAAAGTTTTAGGCGGGCAACCAGCAGGTTCATTCCTGGACGGGAGCACAAAAGTTTCAGGTAGGCAACCATCAGGCTCATTTCTGGAGGGGAACACAAAAGCTTCAGGGTGGCAGCCGTGGGGTTCATCTCTAGAAGGAAGTGCGAGAGCTTCAGGTTGGGGTTCATCTACTGAGGGAAGCACAAAAACTTCAGGTTGGGCTTCATCTACGGAGGGAAGCACAAAAGCTTCTGGTGGTTGGCCACGATCAAGTTCATCTCCGGATGGGATAAAAACTCCAGGTTGCCGTTCTTCAGCTCGTGAGAGCTCAAAGGTGAATTCCACCAGTGCTAGCCAAAATCGCAACTCGTCTTCAAGTCACCAAACAACAGCACCAACAGTCAAAAGCTCTTCAGAAACACCAAGGAGACGGGGAAACACAAATTCAAATTCTTCTGGCTGGGCAGAGGCACCAGGGAACAACAAGGGCTTTCATCCATCTTCTGGTAATGCTAGTCGGGGAAGCCAGTCAAATCAGCACCAGGATAGGTACCCTCAGGCCAATGAATCACGGAGGGGTAGCTATCAGGGCAATGAGTCACGGCGTGGTAGCTCAAACCACTCTAGGAGGTCTGATCATCGTCAAGATCATGGCAGTGGCGTGTCATCAAGATCATCGTCAAGAGGGCAGTCTCAGCGAGGGGTATGCAAATATTATGAGAGTGGCCACTGCTGGAAGGGGCCATCTTGCTCTTACATTCACCGTTGATCTTCGTGGTAGGAAACGCATCACGCAGTTACCACGTTTTACCTCACTTTTTTGTATAGCTATAAGTTCACTTCGTAGTCAGCTTAGAGGAGAGCTCTTAGCGCCACTCGGATGATAGTAAATACATCCATCAGCACATGAGTATGATTGGAGGAGCATCTTAAGCTTAAAAATCCACTGATGATGCGCTGCCATGAATGTAGATTCTCCGCTTCGGTAGAATGATTTACTTCATTTTGTTCACTTCAATGGAATTAACTTGAATTTCTAGGTTTCATTCATTGCTGTACAAAGATATCAATTGTGGGTGGTTCGTAAAACAATTTTTGCCAGGTTACCTCATGCCCAGGCGATCAGGCATCGCCGTGTTGATGGCCATCTTTCTAGTTTGCGTGCATATCCTCCAATCAGGCTCAGTGGGTGCAAAACTAGGCCCCGTGGGTGTAAAAATTTGGGTGTTTGGTTGGCGGGGCCTCATGGGAATTAACAATCTCGGTCATAAGCATTAAAGCGGTTCATGGAGGAGTAGCATGTGTTATCACATCTTACTTAATCTTTTTCACTGAATCCTTTCTAATTTACATTGCACAACCATTAGGAATAACAAAGTAAAGACTTTTAATGAACAATACTACAATACAATAAATTTGTGCAAAACATATTAGAGATTATTTAAGCATCAAGCACAAAAGCATAATCATCTAACGCGTCAAATAATCAAATCAATTTTAGTTAGGACCAGGCCAAGCGATAACAATAGGGACTAGCTAGCTCTCAGTCGACTGAGGTTTAATTAAATCTCAGTCGACTGCTCCTGCTTACCGTTGGTGCCACTAATAGTTTTGTTGTTCGCTGTTGTGTCTTCTGTCTTTACCTGTTCCGTCTTTGCATCACAACATTTAGTCCGGCACGGCCCATGAGCAGCCTATCAGCCCAAGCTTAGTGGCCGGTCCACAAAACCAGCTTGGTGGTGAGTGGTTGTATTACTGTACGTGTGGCCATGCGTTCTAAAAAAAAGTGTATTACGTGTGACTCTTTGCATGAGCGAAAAAGCTTCGCAAAAATAAATACCCAAACAACCCCAGCTGCACATTTATTTTTTCAGAGGTGCATTTAAATTGCTCGGTGCAATTGTGTTCTTCCAAATGTATAACTCTGTGTAAAAAAAAAAAACGAAGCGTTAACATAGATAACAAAAGAAGAAAAATTTCAAAACGGTGCACTCTTAATTACTGGATGTGCAAATTATTAGGCTGCACATTCATGACATTGTGTTTGCAAAAAGGTGCAATTGTGTGCTCCCAAATTTACAACCCATGTGTAATTAGGAAAATAACTTGTAACCTATGTGCGAGTGCCAAAATCCCAGTTGCAACTCATGCGAAACTAGAAAAAATTCCGGGTTGCAACCCATGTGCAACTAGGAAAAAATCAGTTGATATGCAACTAGGAAAATCTGAGTTGCAATCCATACACAACTAGTAAAAAAAATAGTCGCAACCTATGTGCAACTGGAAAAAATCGAGTTGACGCGCAATTATGAAAAAATCAGTCGCAACCCATGTGCAGCTGGAAAAATCTCAATTGCAACCCATATATAACTGCAAATAATAAGTTAAAAGTGCAACTAGGAAATTCTTAGTTAAAACACATGTATATTCGGAAAATCTCTGTTGCAACCTAGGTGCAATTAGGAAAAAAATCCAAGTGCAACTCATGCGCAAATAGAAAATTTTCAAACCTATGTACCACTCGATAATTTTGATAATCTCAGTTGCAACCCGTGTGCAACAGGGGTAAACTTTCAGTTACGACCCATTCACGACTCAAAATGTATCTGTTGCAACTCACATGCAACTGAGAAACTTATTTATAATCCATGTGCAACTATAAATATCTCAGTTGCAACATATATGCAACTGGAAAATTCTCAATTAAAGTACATGTGCAACTAGGAAAAAAATCTCAATTACATCCCAAGTGTAACTCCCATGTTATCACGAAATAAAACACAGTCCAATAGTTCGAACGGTTGACTCTAAATTAGGAAAAATATATAAAAAGGTCAAGCTAAAAAATTCAACAATGTGAAGATAAAGCAACATATGTGTTCTATATAAAAACAAAAAATAGTTGGCTATGCACAAAATGAAGAAAAAGAAAAATGAAAGAATTCAATACTGATATCCGCAAAAAAAAAATCAATATTGAACACAAGCAATTGTGTTCTTTGCTGGCAAGTATGATCACCTACAAATTTTCGGTAATCAGTTCTATGTCCACTGTCACGAGTTCTCTCCACTGTCCAAGGTAATTAAAACAGGAAAAAAAAAACTGAAAGAAACACAAGGAAAAAAGCACGAACAAAAGAAAAGTCACGTGCAAAGAAGAAGCCAGCTATGTTTAAAAACAATATGAAAAGCCCATGTGCATAACTAGGCTCAGATCATAGACAAGAAGAGAGAGAAAAGGCCCAGGCAACTCCTGCAGCCACGCGCATGCGACACCGCGCGACTATGGCCTGTTACTTCGTACGAGAAAACCACTTAGCGCTCAAATCTTGATGCTTAGATCTGACGGTAATTGACTCGACTGAGATTTAACTAATTCTCAGGCGACTGAGAATTAGCAAATTCGATAACAATAAGTGTGAGCATTGGTTTCTGGCACTAGATTGTTATGGCTAAGAGAACATTATTAGGGAGGGGGAGAGTTGGGTCAATGAAAGAAAGTCACACATATCTAAAAGCGATCATTAGATGAGAGAAAGTCTTATAATCGAATCTATGCAATAAGCAAGAATGTCTTATAATCGAATCTATGCAACAAGTAGGGATTACCATATAAGGATGCACATAGAGGTATAATTGTATGAAATCTCTCCAATGAAACTAGTGTGGTGCATCCATGATTACTATCTACAGTAGAACTCATACGTGATCGTACTTTCAACTGGTATTTTAAGTGTGACACAATTTCAAACTTTTATATCATCCATTAATAATTTTTTACTCTATTAAACCAGAAAGTTTACCCATTAAGAATATTAATAACTCAAGACATTGCAAAGATTTAAGTGATAAAATTTAGTGATCTACAGGGTTATCTAATTTTTTTTCATCATACCACTATCACATGCATGGCATTTTTCCGTTCCAACTAACACCAATCAACTTATTTGAACAACTTTCCAAACAGATATAAATGAAGCAAAAGAATTCTAAAATACTTTCTATAAAATAAACTAACAACTCTTAACAATATATAAGTGAAGAATAAGAGTTGAAAAATCAGTAGAAAAACTGAATAGTCAACAAGTATCAGTGAAGCACAAGAGCGTATCTCTCTCTGAAACAAGAATGCTAGAATCCAACATTATAATGACCAACAAATAAAACAAACCAAATTAAAAGAAGCTCCAAGAACAACACAGAATATGTAAAACAATAAAAATATAGTTTCAACGGAGACGACCTGATGATTTGTTAACAAATAAGGGGATCAAGGAGTCGCGCTATATTTTGGCACAGTATATAGCGGTTGCAGCGTGCGGTTAGCGGTTATAGCGCGCTGCGTTGAGGATGTCTTTAGCAGCAACGCTAAATTAGCGTGCGGCGACGTTGGTTCGTGCATACAGAAGAGCTAAATTGGCGCGCCAAAAAAACACAAATGAACACAATAAAGCGAAATTTAAAAATGTATAAAAATTTAAGCATAATTCGACTGGTACAACGAAATTTAACCTAATTTTAACTGAAATTAACTAAAAGTTGACGGCGGCGTTGTCCGAACTGAATTCCGAGTACTCCTCGGAGTCGGACGTGTCCGCGGTTAGCGCCGCCCACCTGGGGTCGTCGTTGGCCCCGGCGTCTAGGTCCGCCTACGCAGTGGCCTTGGCTGCCCGCCGCTCCGCCCACTCGGCCACCTTGGTGG
This sequence comes from Alopecurus myosuroides, assembly GCA_028641055.1. Classification (NCBI taxonomy): domain Eukaryota; kingdom Viridiplantae; phylum Streptophyta; class Magnoliopsida; order Poales; family Poaceae; genus Alopecurus; species Alopecurus myosuroides. The sequence continues at coordinate 200,170,061 of CM054061.1, forward strand.
CCGAATACTCCTCCTCCGCCGCGCCTTCGTGCGGGTTGAGCGCACACCACGCATCAAAGGTGCGCGGCCTATCCCCAACGAGGCCATGAGTTTTCAGTTTTAGAAATTTCTTCTTACAAGACATTAGTCTCTTAATTTGGGAGAGAGAATCTATAAAGCTACTCAGTAATATAGCAATTATCATGCTGGTAATTATCAAAGAAATGTTTAAGTATAGAACAACAGGAAAGGACACATATGTCGCCTAAAGGGGGGGGGGGGGTTGAATAGGCGTTTAAAAATAATTATGGTTAAGGCTTGAATAAATAAGAAGAAAACTACCGTTTAATTTATCAAGTCAAAACCTAAACAAACTAGGTTCACCTATGTGCACCAACAAGTTATGCTAAACAATTCAAGCAACTATGGAATAGCAAGATATGTTACTTCAAACTCGATGGCTATCACAAAGTAAATTGCATAAGTAAAGAAATTGGGTATCGAAATAACTGAGAGACGTGGAGACTATGATTTATCCCGAAGTTCACTTCCCAATGGAAGTTAATCTCCGTTGTAGAGTTGTGGAGTCACAATGATTCCAAGCGTCCAATGACTCACCTTATTCTTCTCGTGCCTCCACAAATACGGAGTGCCACAATCCACTATGAGACCCTTGAGGGCGGTCACTGATCCCGTACAAGGTTGGGACAATCTCCACAACTAAATTGGAGGCTCCCAACAATATCCCGCGAGCCACCAAAACTGTGAGATAGCAACAAGGTCCCGAGCCACCAAAACTCCGAGACAACAAGGTCCGGAGCCACCAAAACTCTGAGACAACAACAACTGTCTAGGGCACTCCAAGTACCCAAGAGGACAAACTCAAGGGCACTCCAAGAATCCAAGAGTAACAAGTTTCTCAACATTTCACTCGAACGAATCCTCGTAGAGAACTCAAACCGATGCAACCTATGCAATGGGAAGAATACAAGAAGTGCTCGAATCCTTCACTCTCAAATCCCACCAAAGCAACAAATGCTAGGAGGGGGGGGGGGGAGGGGACAAGAGAGGAAGAATAAGGAAGAACGGAACAAATGAATCCACAAGATCTAGATCCAAAGACTTCCCCTCACTAAGAGGAGAGATGGGTTGGTGGAATAGTAGATCTAGATCTTCTCTCTCTTTTCCCACTAATTGGAGGTAAGAATCATGGAGGAATAGAGATAAAACAAGCTCCAAGAAGTCAACAATGGTGGGGAAAAAGTTGCTTAAAAGGTGGAGAACCATTGGGGAAGAAGACCCCTTATATAGCCCCCAAAATCAGCCTGTTGGGGGCATTCTGCGCGTCCCCGGCCTCCCAGGCCGGCCACCTAACAGAGCCGCCCGGCCTAGGCCGGCCTCCCAGTTTCCAGAAAAGTTTCTACACTAAAAACACGATATCTTTTGCATCCGGACTTCGTTTTCGATGATCCTGGGCTCGTTGAAATCGCGACAACGAGCACAACAAGATTATGAAAAGAAACATCATAGTCTACCATTGGAGGATAAACCAAATCATGAAAGTTCTGACCTCTATATAAAGGAACAACCGATAAAACCTCCAATATCAAAAAACGTAATAAGTTTTTCATGTGAAACCTGTTTTTGATGAACTTGAGCTTGTATTGAAGCACATTAAAATATCTAAAACCACACATGGAGAAAACACAAATAAGAACCAGGAAATATGATGTCAATTATGCAAAGGTTTGAGCTCTCTCCGAATGATGCGATCAAGTTGCTAATATGAGAGCCCCTCTTGATAGTACAATTATCTATCCTATAACCCGGTCTCCCAACTAATTCCATGAGACCGGTAAAATAGAAAACCTATCAACATCATACGTTTTCCTTGAGCATTCCACTTGAGCTAGATGATGAGGATCTTGACCTCCTCAAGATGGAACATCTTTCTTGATTTCGCTTTGCTCGGTGAAGACACATAGATTTCTCCCCCATACGCCACTATGGGAGAGGCTATTTTAAGTCCATATTCACTTGGTCATTATCTCCAAAAGGGTCGAAAGCACTAATCATGTGATCTCTTTGATATGCTCCCCTTGGACTTGCACTTCTCAAACTTGATAACGACCACAACTTGGCGTCATCCACCATGGACTATATGAAATCTTCCTTTTGATGCAAGCACATGGAAAGATACCTAACCCTACATAGATATACCACACACACATATAATGGTTAGAAAACAAAGCTATATGAACAATTACTTATCATCCCATGATCCCACATGGTACATCTTCTAGCTTTGTGAGTTGATCAATATTAACCATCGCTTAGCACTTTGCCTTGATCAACCTTGTATCTTTTCTTATCTCTTAATAATAATGATGTTTTGAAGATAAAAATGAATGTTCACACAATATTCTTCTTCAAGACATACTTGCAATATGCTCAACTCTCTCATGACCAAACTTGGGATATTCACATGAATAGCACCTTGGTCACCACTTGATCATCTTGAATCCAACACATGGACATCAAACATTGCCTATGGACAAAATCTACAAGTATAGATCAATGTAACCATTAGTCCATAGTGACCGTAATTAGTTACCAAAACCACACATGGGGGCACCATGCTCTTTCACAACATTCAGATTTGTAAGGAGAATCATCTTTATTTTTAAGCAAAGAATTAATTTCAATAGCACCCTTCCGAGTAATAAATTCTTCAATTTGTTCCACATTATAGAAATCATATTTTCCCTTAAAATAAGAAGCTAAGGTTTCATTATTATTACAAGCACATTGGAAAGTAAGGTGTTTAAAATCCATACAAAACAAGATTTATCGCAGTAATAAAATATGTCATATATAGATCAAAAGTCCCTACCATATTTATTTAGTTTATTTATTTATTCCATTCATGTATGCCTTTTTGAGACAAGTGGTATTCCTTATAATATTTTTTATTGATCTTCCGTGAACCCACCTTGCCAATAAGTTATAGTTTTAAAAAAGTAACCATTGATAGCAAGAACAATATAGCAAGTAAATAGCTAGTGTGTACGTCCCAATTGAACTTATAGATAAAGCTGTGCTCACCAGTAACGACGACATAAAATAGTCTTGATAACCCACAAGTGTAGGGTATCGCAACCGTATTTGAGGGTAGTAAACCCAAAATTTATTGGTTCGTCACAAGAGGAGCCAAAAAACACCTATAAGTCTCAACAACTGAGTTGTCAATTCAGTTACACCTGAAAAAACACTAGTGGCAACAACGATGTGAAAGCAACAACAGTTTGGGAGCAATAGGAATAGTAAAGCAATAGCAGTAATAGTAACAATAGAAGCAATGCTGATTAAATATGGACGGGGTTCATAGTTTTACTAGAGGCAACTCTCCAAATAAAAAGAACAAGTGTTGGGTGCATAAATCATAGTTGAGAAATTGACAGACTTGAAATAAATTATAACAAATCATCTCAATCTTATAAATCATATGTAGGCATGTGTTCTGTATATAGTTGCACATGTTGTAATAAGAACTTGCAGAACATGTTTGGTCCTACCATACCGTTTCAGTGGGGCCAACCATGGAACTTATGATAATCAAGGTACTACTTTTATGAAGCACCAGAACAAAGTATTAACGCCCAATGAACACATTTAATCCTCAAGTTACAAGCCATCCCCATTGATATTCCAAGATGTCACCTTTAGGGTAGTCGGTTCCGGACAAGTATGCATACAACTTTTATATCGGATCTAAAACAAAAATTATATTCATGCAAACGTAAAGGATTCAGATCTGAAATCATGCTACTCGTGCACTAGTAGTAAGCATTAAGAACAACAAGAGCAACAATAATTCACAAACATCAATAACCGATCATAATATAAAAACTCATCGGATCCCAACAAACACAACACCGATTACATGAGATAGATATCAATCATGTAGGGCAGCTCATGACAACATTGTATTGAACATCAAGGGAGAGAGTACCAACTAGCTAATGCTATGAACCGTAGGCATAATGGTAGATGAAGATGGCTCCGGGGGTCAATCCACATCCCGATAGGGTATCAGAACATGACCTTCTGACCCTCGAAACTACGGTTTGATGGCGGTAGAGCTGCGAAGAGTTTTTGGAAAAATCCTCCGGGGTCGTAATTTTTAGGTCAGGGGCAATATATAGGCCAAAGGGCGTCGGGAGGTGGTGGCGAGGTGCTTAGGCGGGTTGGCGGCACAGCCCTGGCCCCACCCGCGCCCTCAGGTCGTCTGGGAGATAGGGCCTCACCTACAAATCTCCGTTTGACTCTGTATTTATGCGGGTAAAAATGTGCCCTCGATTTTTCATGGAATTTCCTGTGTACTTTTTCTGTACAACTTTTCTGAAATATTAAAACAGCAAAAAATAGGAACTGGAACTGGACGTCTTGTTAATAGGCTAGTCTAGGAAAATGCCTTAAAATGATATAAAATTAAAGTAAAAACATAAGGCAATGGTATGAAATAAGAATGTAACAATAAAAAAAAATTATAGATACGTTTTGGACGTATCACCCCTCCGTGTTCCATTGAAACGGAAGAAAAATGATGCCCAGAGATAGGCCCCGCAGAAGGAGGGAGAAGGCCAACATTCGCAGCGGCTGTGGACCGCACAGCCCAAGCAGTGCCCCATCCTACAACGCCGCATCCTCCGTCGTCGCCTGGGCCCACATTGACCCAGATCCGCCCCTCGCAGGTCGTATGATGTGCATGTCTCTCTCCGTGGCCACGGAGCGCGCGCTGCTGCGCATCACCATGGCCGCCCTGGGCACCCGAGCCTGCGCCGAGGTTCCCCCTCGACCATGACTAAGCATGTATGGATTCCGATGCGCTCACGAAAGGAGAAGGACGCCCCACCGCCAACTTCCTTTGGGGGCACCCAGGCTTTTGTCGGTGTCTCCTTTGGCAGGGGCGATGCATGGTGGGGGAGGGGAAGGTCCTAGCAAGGTTCCCCCATGTCGATAGAGCGCGCAACACGGGGGACGAGCCTCCTATATCCTGAAGTCATACAAGTTGGGGACGACGAAAAAATTAATCTGACCACTCTCACTTGTGGTTCTTTATCCCACTAGTGGAAAACGGGGCATTGGCCCCGGTTGGTAAGGGCCTAATGCCCCGGCTGCCCAACTGGGTTCCTCAAACCCGGGCTAAAGGCTCCCCTTATGCCCCGGTTGGGTTACCAACCGGGGTAAAAGGCGTGCCCCACGTGAGCTCTGCGTAGCGTGCAGACACCCACCTTTTACCCTGGTTGGTAACACCAACCGGGGCAAAAGGTATATCCTGCCGCGGCAGAGTTTTTGGGTGTTTCTCTGCCGCGGAAGAGTTTTGGCATGTTTCTTTTTGGGCTGTTTTTCTGTGCTGTTTTTTTTCGGTGAGGCTGTTAATAACATATTTTTTGCACATCGATAGTAATCATTATAAAAATCATTGCATGCATTGATATCATCAAAATATAGTTACACTGATCTCAATTAGATCATTACATCCGAATAGACTTATACACATTGAGATCATTACATGCAAATCATTGTTTATACTTAACAATGCAATCTTCCATTTTCAGATACGGCCTCCTTCAGCAGAAAACCCGCCCATTCCTCTTGAAGTGCCTGTAAGGAGTCTGCCGGTAGGAGCTTCCTCTAGAGATCGAAGAGCCTTATATTTACTCTTCTCCCTAACCGCTTATTCACGATTATCCTTATGTTCTCCATGACATAGAAGCCACATAAATTTGTTCCCTTTCGCTGCTGAGGGCACTTTACGAGAAATATAATTGAGTCAAATAATGATCAAGGAATTAAAGAGAGACGCGTGAATGTAGCAAGTACTACTTACGATGAGTTTGTCAAATATCATATTCAACTCCGCTAAACCGGGTTGTTCCTTCTTAAACCGGTTCCAAGCCTTGTCCGGAAAAAAAATTATGGGTCATCATACGATAATGATTGAACAAAAGGGGACGGTGTAGTGTGACAACGATTGAACTTACTTTGTGAGCATTGACATAATGGGATGATACTCCTCTTTCTCTTTATCCATAGAGTCCATGAGATCAACTATTCCGCTGTCAATGTGAATGTCGAAAAGAATCCAGTGAAATCTGCACAGGCGATTAACTCATCAATTACACTTAATTAACACCGACTTAGCGAAATAGAAATGTGAAGGAATATACATAAGACAATAAACACTCACTTATGTCTGTAAGGAAATAGGATTTCACTACAGTGAGATTGATTCCTCAAAAACATAACTAGGTTATCCTCCGTATCTTTAGCGTGTAACTTTAAAACGATATCATTGACGACATATGGGTCAATGAACCCAACGCCACCATTTCCATTACATTCCAGAATCTTCATCCTGCATAATATATATCGTGCAGTGAGGATATAATATATATAAGAAGCAATAATGATCGAACTAGCTGAGGGAGATACTTACAGACAATAGGTGCCGATGATCGATTTGTCGAGGGCGTCTAGATTATATAAGAAAAAAGATCTTCAAAATCAATATACATCGAGTCATCGCGGAAGTAATCCTGTTGTCTAATTTTCACCGTGACTTGGTCTAACCCATCTCGTGCGCTTTGGATATACCACGTATGCAGTTGGCGCTTCAATGTTGTCATAGAGCCCAGCTGATCAGGTTTGACGAGAGACTTCCTCCACTTATATTGCCATGCCAATTCAGCCTTTTCGAAGTCGTCGGAATGGCCTAGGAGTTGCTCAACTGTTATACCAGCGTCTCTGGCAAACCTCTCAGCTCCTTCCATATGAACTTGAGCCTGTGCAGTGTCTGACACCTTGAGCGGGGGGGGGGGGGGGCGATTGTTTTGACTGGTTCCCGAGCTGGGGAATTGTTCTACCCGCCTTCTTGGCTATGGAAAAACTCATCGTTACTCCGCGATCATAGTCAGTTGGAAGATTCATCTTAAGTTGGGACGACATCTCCAACACATTCTTGAAGTGCTTCTTTACAGCCGGATCTATTGGTTCCTTGGGCGGCTCCGGGGTTCTCTTTCCCCACGAAGCCATCTGACGTTTCGTGTCCGCAGTCACCCATTCGTCTATCTCCTGGTCAGTCTTATGGTAAGGCAACACTTCTGGTAGCTTCTTGGCTTTCTTCTTCCGTGGAGGTTTCTTCTTCAGGGAAGACTTAGAGGCAGCAGCCTTCCGCTTAGAGGACTTAGTGGGCAGCAGAGTCGGCTCAGGCATTAGAGATCGAGCCGGACTCGGGCTGCTGACGTCCATGTCGTCGACGTGTGCTGGCGATGATCGAGCTGGGCTGTGTCTCAAAGAAATAGGTGGCGGTGATGGCGGCGGTGGACTGCGTCTCGGAGAAGGTGGTGGTGGTGGCGGCGGTGAACCGCGTCTCGGAGAAGTAGCTGCTTGTGTTGGCGGTGGACTGCGTCTCGGAGAAGGTGGTGGTGGTGGCGGCGGTGAACTGCGTCTCGGAGAAGTAGCTGCTTGTGTTGGCGGTGGACTGCGTCTAGGAGAAGGTGGCGGTGGTGGCGGCGGTGTACTGCGTGGGGGAAACACTATGCCACTCTTTTTCCATTGAATGATGGAATTGACGGCCTCTCCAAGTGTCTCTACCCCGTCACCTCCGGGGATGTCAAGCCACAATATCCTCCAATCCGGCTGAACATCATCGACGCCGACACGAGCATAGCCAGGTGTAACCGGACGGCCATGCGAGGTCGCTCCCTCTACACAAGGTAAAGCGTAGCCGTCCGCCACCTTGATGGATATGTTTGATACCGACACATATAGCGCACAACTTGTCTTCTCCTTGATTGCATCCACGACCTCCGTCTGTGGAGGGGCATCAACAAGTAGAACTACAGCGGAAGCCGGTACCTCCATTGAAGCCACGCTGCTCCGGCGTTGAGACGGTGCTGTTTCCTCGAATGTACTAGTGTCTTGCGTCTGGGAGGGCCGGCTAGTAAGCTCATCAAGCCGTAGTTGTCGCTTCATCACTACGGCTTCCAAGGCACCAACCCGTTCTACGACCGCTGTATCCTTCTTCATCTGTCCTCTCGCTCGGCTTCTATATGGAAAGAGACAATCTTCCGGCCTGAAGCCAAAGCACCACGGATATCGTCCTTTGCCTCGTGTCCATCCGCCATGTTCTGCATTCCTGAGGGCCTTTGTAAGCTCGTCATTTTTTCGATCTGGCTTGAACTCTCCCTCTCTAACCTCCTTGAACACTTTCTCAAGTGCTGCAAAGGGGACCATTATTTTTTCGGTCATAATAAGGTGCCCTTGTTCGTCAAACGTCGTCCCATGCCCAAGCAACCAATTCCTTGACCTCCAGGGAAAATTCTGAGTACCTGGAATGATCCCCTTCTCTCGCAGCTCTTCCTCGAGTGCGTCAAACTTAGGCACTGCAACTCTGTAGCCACATGAACCCATCTTATGGTGATATTTCTTCCTCTTGGCATTTGCCGCATCCTTGGCTGGCCTCAGCTTCCCCTTTTCTGATTGCTTGTACGCTAGAAATGCTGACCAGTGTACCTTCTGCTTCTCAAGCGTCCCCTCGAATTTTGGGACTTCTTTTTTCTTCTGTTATTCTTTCCATAATCTTTTCTTGTAAGCATTGAAAGCCTCGGCCATCTTCTTCAGAGCCCAGTGCTTCACTGCGTCTTGCAGTTCCTGTTGTGCCATCTCGTCATCATCTTCATCATCATGAGCACATTGTGGAAGCTTGAAATGGCTCATCAGCTTCTCGAACAAGAGTTGTTTGGACCGGTCTGTGACAAAAGAAACTGCCATTCCTCCAGGATCGTTATAGGGATCATGTCCCTAACAATAACTCCACATTGGCTGTAAACTTTGTTGCTGTCTTGGCGGGCCAAGCAGGTTGACCGGTTCGATAGACTTCGTCGATTACCAGTTTCTCTTTCGAGCTCATCTCTTGGGCCGGGCCTCGTTTCGACCTCTTGCTAGACGATGTCGATGCAGCCTTCGCTAAGGCTTGTTCATCGTTTGTTTTCTCCGGTTCCGCATGATCTGTTCCTTGCAATTGTTCGTCTTCCTCCATTCCCTGACCTGATTCATTCAGGTACTGTGAGCCGTCGTCTTGATCACCTCCCCCGTCGTCATTGGGTCCACCGGGGAGTGTACCTTCTTCTATGATCGCGAACACCTGTTCTTCACCCTCTCTGCCGTCCATAGCTCAACTAATACAAATGGAAGATAAAATACTTTAGTAAGTTATAAATTCTCTTGAAAAAATAATATTCCAGTAAACAATCATCACAAAAGTAAACTTTAGTAAGGAGTATGACTAGCAGATCAGATCGAGTCTTGCCGAGTAAAGTTGCGACTCGAACGGGACATAACAGATGTAGCATCCCAGATTATCCATATCAAGTGTGAAAACATTGCAGATCTCTCCATCTTCTTCTTGCTTAGTGGGATTCAGACGCCATCCAATGAAGAAGAGGAAGAGGTTTGTAACATTTTCACACATGACATGGATAATCTGGAATTAATGTTGTTATGCACCATTCGAGTCGCAAGTTTACTAGGAAAGAGTGGATCTGATATATATATAGCTAATTTCCCTAAAAAAAATACTCCCTCCGTATCGAAATATAAGATATTTTAGCTAGCATTTCCTAGACAATATGTACCTAGACATGTTTTAGTGTAAGATGCATATGAATCTACACACTAAAACATGTCTAGATACATTATATCTACAAAATGCTAAAACATCTTATATTTTGATACGGAGGGAGTACTATCTAAAAATTCTATATCATATCTTTATTTGAACAAGTCATATCTAAAAATTCCTAAGTATACTAGTAATATTCCTAAGTACAAATTCACTAATTATACTAATATTCCTAAGTACTAATTCACTAAGTAATATTCCTAAGTACTAATTCACTAAGTAATTAATATTTCTAAGTACAAATTCACTAAGTAATATTCCTAAGTACTAATTCACTAAGTAATTAATATTCCTAAGTACAAATTCACCAAGTAATATTCCTAAGTACAAATTCACTAATACTAATATTCCTAAGTACAAATTCACTAATACTAATATTCTTCCTATGTAATAATAACAACTAACAACTATTAACAACTAAATATCAACTAATAACAACTAAAGTAAAAAACTAACACTAAAAGACTAACAGTAAAAAAGATTAACACTAAAAAAAACATGATCGAACACAAAAAAAATCCCGGCCGGCCGGTGAGGGCGCGCGCACGGGCACCGGCGCACGGTGGAGCTCCTCCCTCTCACCTCGAGGAGTCTGGAGGTGGCGCGGCGGCGAGGAATCGGGGGCGATCGAGGAGCAACGTCAGGCACGGGTGCGGGCGCGGCGAGGGCACGGGCACGGGCGCACGGTGGCGGCGAGGGCACAAGGACGCCGCAACGATGATTCCCAGCGGCGAGGGACAGGCCACGGGCATGGCGGCACGGCGTGGAGGAGACTCTCCGGCGGCGGTGACTTTGGGCAGCCTGACGGTGTGGGGGAGGATTTGGGCGCCGGGGACTTTGTCGTTCTGCGAGGGTTTGCCCCGGGCGGTTGCTCCGCCCGAGGTTATATAGGTGGGGGCCCTTTTGTCCGGTTGGTAACACGAACCGGGGCAAAAGGTTCTCTTTTGTCCCGGTTCGTATTACCAACCGGGGCAAAAGGGTGGGAGGTGGGCCCTCCCTTGCCGCTCACCTCCCCCTTTTGCCCCGGTTGGTAATACGAACCGGGGCAAAAACCCAAAAATTTCGTTTTTTTGGCTTCATGCCGCCCATTTTTTCCCGCTGCCCCGTTTAAATACATTTTCAAAATGTTTTTTCAATTACATTTCAAATGATTTCGAATTAGGAGAAAGTTTCAATATGAAATGCGTTTAAAATTGGACAAAGATTTCAAACACATTTTCTGTTTAAAAAATTAATTATTCCAACTATTTAAACTAGTAACAATTTTTGAAATTTCAAACATTTTTTAAAACCTAGTTTACGAATGGTCTTGAATTTGAAGAAACTTTCAATATGAAAAGTGTTTAAAATTACGTAAAGATTCCAAATACAAAATCTGTTTTAAAAAATAATTATGAAAAGTGAGGCACGGGAGTTGTGCCTCGTGGCGCGGGAGTTGTGACACGTGGTGCGGGAGTTGTGACGCATGGCCACGAGCGCGCAGTATAAACTACCGCGCCTCGAGCGTCTTCTCCTCTCCACGCACCGTCGTGCCGCCACCATGCCTCCGAGGAGGAACAACACCACCGGATTCCGCGGCGTCCGAGCACGGCAGAACGGAATGTTCACCGTGCATATCCGCTGCGGGGACGCCCGCATCCCCCTTGGCTCCTTTGCGACGGCGGCGGAGGCCGCCCGCGCCTGGGACGCGGCGGCCTGGCGCCTCAACCGCCCGCGGTCGCTGATGAACTTCAACGATTGCCAAACCCTCTGAGAAGCGGAGGCCATGGCGCCGATGCCGCAGATCGTCACTGCCGCCGGCCACCGACACCTTAGGCACCGCGCGTTTCAGTGCCTAGTCGACGCCAGGGACGACCGCGTGGTCCGCGAGTATTACCGGAACAATCCGGGGGAGGAGAGTGCCGACGAGGAGCTTTGGCAGACCCGCGTGGCTGAGCGGGCGGAGTGGCGCCTCGAACGCCACCTCGCGTTAGATGCCGCTCGGGAGGCGAGGACGAAGGCGCTGCAAGAGCTCCGTCGGGCCGACCACGCCGGCGAAGTCTGGGGCTCCGACGATCCGAGGTGGGGGCCTATCTCGGACATACCATCATGCACCTCCGACGACGACGAGGAGGTCACCGACGAGTTCGCCGACGGCAACGACCAGGAGGAGGTCACCGACGAGTTCCCCGACGACGAGGAGGAGTAGTGTTCGTTTGTTTTCTGTTTTTAATAAAAGAATTTGTTGTATTCCGGGAAACTGCGGCGCGCTAGCGCGTCTGTTTTCTGTTTTCTGTTTTCCGTGTGATTCTTCCTGATTGGTGGGATTCAGACGCCAGAAAGAAACACACCCCTCATCCAACGACTCACGTTAGGGAGGGGGGGCATTTCGATAGATAAACAAGGCACAATACACATAATGGCAAGATTGGATCTAAACCTAAACGGAGAGCATAGATCTAAACCTAAACGGAGAGGATAGACCTAAACATAAAGGCAGTACATAATGGCAAGAGTGCATCGATCTACTAGTCATACTCCTGCCTAGGCCTATAATACTCCGACTCGTAGTCGTCGTAGTCGCCGCCGTCGTCGTCACTATCGTCGGACGGTGCTCTGGACTCCCTCGGAGGATCACGACCCCAGGACTACGCATGAGGGTAGCGCAGGCGGGGGTTATCGCCGGCCCTGATGTAGTTCATTACGCTCTGAAGAGTCCGTCCGCCGCCCCACCACAGTTGACGACCGGCCTCGTTGAAGTTCGAAGGAGGCGGGCCGTTCTCCTCGTACCTGGCGAGCGCACTCTCACGCCGATTAATGAAGAAGGCGTCCCAAGTAGGGCGGTAGTCGGGATTCGAACTGGGATTCCTCCGCTGTCCGGCGTGAGCTCGTGGTAGTAGTGGTTCGTGATGGCCGTTCGACGCGCCACACCTTGAGGAACAGGAGGGACCGGCACTCCTCCGGCGCTCAGCATCCAGCCGGCGGGGACTCTGTAGCCGGGCGGGCATGGGTAGTTCGAGGCGGAAAGTGCCTCCACCTGCAGGAAGGTTAGAGTGGGTACGGTAGAAGCCATGGGAGAGTGGGGAGTTTATATGTGTTTATGCCAATGGTGGGAATGCATGCATACATATATGTAGTGAGAAGAAACAGACCCCTTTAGTCCCGGCCCGTTTTACCAACCGGGGCTAAAGGGTTACGGTTTTGTTGGGACCAATCACAAAGAATCACACGGATCGTGTGCTTCTTTCAAGCGTTTGTGAGTCGTTGGATCAGAGGTGTGTTTCTTTCGAGCGGTTGTGAGCCGTTGGATCAGGGGTGTTTCTTAACCGTTGGATCAAAACCCTAGCACAACACTTTGTGAGCCATAGGACCCTATATATAGCCCACCTTCATACACCAGTCAGTTCATCGACCAAATACAAATCATCCGGATTCGCCAACATACGTCCTGCCGTGCATTTGGTATGCATATATGCACTCAGTAGCCACGACAGGGCTGTATACTGGCGATACCTATTGTTTTGTTCTACATCCCCCCTTTAAGGTTTGATACATCATTCAGTTCATCGACCAAATACAAATCATCCGGATTCGCCATCATACATCCTGCCGTGCATTTGGTATGCATATATGCACTCAGTAGCCACGGCATGGCTGTATGATGGTGATACCGATTGTTTTGTTCTACATCCCCCTTTAAGGTTTGATACATCATTCAGTTCATCGAGCAAATACAAATCATCCGGATTCGCCATCATACGTCCTGCCGTGCATTTGGTATCCATATATGCACTCAGTAGCCACGGCAGGGCTGTATGATGGTGATACCGATTGTTTTGTTCTACATCCCCCCTTTAAGGTTTGATATATCATTCAGTTCATCGACTAAATACAAATCATCCGGATTCTCCATCATACGTCTTGCCGTGCATTTGGTATGCATATATGCACTTAGTAGCCACGGCATGACTGTATGATGGCGATACCGATTGTTTTGTTCTATATCCCCCTTTAAGGTTTGATACATCATTCAGTTCATCGACAAAATACAAATCATACGGATTCGCCATCATACGCCCGACCGTTCTTTTGATATGCATATATGCACTCAATAGCCACGGTCGGGATGTATGATGGCGATACCGATTGTTTTGTTCTACATCCACCCTTGATCGAAGGTTCATCGACCGAATACAAATCACCCGGATGCCAAAAATAAGTGAGCACACCATACCAAAAAAGGTGAGTAGCATGAGGAGTGGAGAACACTGGCATGTAGTGTTTATATAAAAAAATTGGATTTGAAGAAAAAAAGAATTCTATTAAACGGCAATATAGAATAAAGAAACCACATTTCATCTAGGTGGGGCTCATTTGACCCGGTTGGAGCCACCAACCGGGGCAAAAGACCCCCCAACAACGCGCCCTCCATCGCCCTGCTTGTCGAGGGCCTTTAGCCCCGGTCGGAGCCACCAACCGGGGCAAATAACCCCAACACCACGCGCCCTGCCCGCCCCGGCCCCACCTCTGCAGTCTTTTGCACCGGGTGGTGCCGATCCGGGGCGAAAGGGGTGCTCGCCAGTGGGTAAAAGCCCCGTTTTCCACTAGTTTCCGCAACCATGATGAAGTGGAGAAGGGACAACACCAGAGTCCTTCTGCCAAGGGAAGGACAAGGCGAAGGAGGGGCCGCTCGGGAGGTCTTTCTGCCGCACCCAAGATGACAGCCACCGGTAATGGCCGGGTAGCTGTAGAGGGTCCGCAGTGGCGGCGGCTGAGATGCTTGCGTGAATGCGCCACAATGGCGCTAGGCCCATCTACCTTCTCCCCTATGGGGGTTGTGCTTGCTGCCGGCCACAGGTTGATGCTCACCATGTCGTAGAAGGAGAATGTTCGGGCATCTGGCTCATGCCGCCAGAATTATCGTTCGTCATTCTCGCGGAGAAGACCATGCCGAGACCGAGGATCTTGTCGTGGTGAAGGTGCTCGTGGAGTTAATCAAGCAGTCTTTCTATTTTTCTACTGCCCGAATCACTGTCTTCCTTATCTCCAGCTTTGGCCACTGCCGTGTCGATTTGTTGACCCGTCATGTCTATGATCTCGTCCGATCCGAGACGCTACTCGAAGCCTCCTCTGCCTTCCCTGAGTAGTTGTGCATCCCCAATTCACCACGCCATGTTCCCTTGCACCGGCAACCGGTGCCTTTGACCATGTTGTCCTCGTTCGTCGCTCCTGACCATGCCGAAGTGCTCGTGGTGAGCTTATGGTTGCTCACACTCCCTTTTATCTCACTCTCATGGCCTCATGCGTGCCTACACCTAGCACCTCCCTTTGCCACCATTGGATCTCGTCGCTTCCGTGGGCGCATGCTGCCCGATGACCCACTCGTCTCCTGCTGGACGCAGCCCGCTCCAGCTTTCTTCCCTCGTGTGTGCCACGAGTTCTTGGCCTGATTCATTGTGGAGAGATACATTGTAGTGGATAAATTCTAGTTTAGGTAGAATATGTTGATAAAATGAATACTGTAGAGAGCTAGAGATGGACATTCAGGTAGCAGGGGTGGACGCTGGATAAAGACTTAAGGGGGGCCAATAAATAAAATTTTCCAATAAGTGGGGCCGGCTAAGATAATCTCCATCCATTAGACCATATAAGCTACACTTATGCTGCAACATATGACAGGGAACCCTCACCCTTACTTATACCTGGCCATCACAGGCTTGGCCCTGTCGGCCCACCCAGGCCTGGCCCTAAAATCCAGGGCCTAGGCCCTATGGGCTTGCCCTTGGGTCGAGCTTGGTCCTGAGTTTTGAGCCCAACAGCAGGGCCTGGACGGGTCTAGGATTGGCACATTGGGATTTTAAGGAAGATGATCAGCCCACGGCCCTATGGGCTTTGGAACAGATGGGTCGGGTTTGGGCTTGAAAAGTAGGCCTGTTGGTAGGGTATGGGCCTCAGTTTTTCCCCGTGGGCTTTTCTAGGCCCGACCCATGGCCAGGTATAGCCCTACTAGTCCCCGTAGCTCCGTCGTTGTTCCGTAATGAAAAGATGAACTTCTGGAGATGGAGCCTCCTCTTTGTACACCAGGCTTAGCATCGTATTCATATGTTTGGACCCAGGATTTTGCACGGATCTCGACGACGTGCTCATTGGACATTGTGGAGCCTCATGTGGGTGTGAGGCCCCATGTTTATATACCGGGACGTGGTGGAGAGAGGAAAATGACGATGTGCTACAAGGTGAGATTTGAGGTTGTTGACATTCGCGATGGCGGCTTGGCTCTCCATCCACTGCTGGCGGTGGCGGATGATAGCTCTCCCAACGCATATTGAGAGGGCTCGCCCGAGCACATCTCTCGAAGGACACAACGGGAACCGACGCATGATCAGGTCTCTGGTTAGACAGATGAATAGAGGAGGACCAGCCGATACCTTCCTTTGGCTCACCCTTGTGACACTTGCTGGTTGTCGATGTGGCCCCAAGCCAAGGTGGGACCATCAAAACCCTCCCCTCAACGGCTCAACGCCGTGCATAGGTGCTTTGTAGGCTTCTAGGAATAGGCCACAAACCTGCAAGATGTGAGGGCACATAGGCATGGGCAAGAGAATGAATTCTTCGCGGTGGTCAGGCAAGATCGTGATACCGAGTTCTTAACAAGCTCCTGCTGGAAATCAGGGCTCATGCAAGATTGCCAATGCCGTCCCTCCAAAATGTGCAGGAGACACTGTTGGATGTATGCCCAAGAGACAATAAAATATATTAGTTTCATGATTAATGTATTATGTTTTTATGCTATAACTGCTATGCTCACTGAATATGAGATTCAAAGGAAAACCCATACGCATGTGTAGAAACATAAACATACCATTATAAATCTTTATCATGTCTCACAGACAAACCCATTAATATTAGATGACTACGTTTTCCTGGTCATGACATTTTGTTATGTCAATATTATGGGATCACAATATTGTTTCAACATTGTGGCTGGGTAGACCCAAGTAGTTGAGATACTACGAGATTATTTTTTCTAAATAGTACCATCACACTATGCTTATTTTTTTTTTGCTTACTTAGACCATGAGAATATACGACGATGTTCATCATAAAAGATCATTTTGGTATAATCAAGTATCACACGTAAAATGGATGATAAAAAATACCAACACTGAGTGGTCTCGAAAGTGTTCTTATCATCGTGATAGTTGAAGACTAGGAATTACTCCTCAAGATAATAGAGAGATACATCCAGGATCCACTCAGTGAAATAATATCGGTAAATATGTCTGCACGGACAAAGACATGACAGTAGTCATGGTGATACTATGACACGGTAACGAGTAAAATGAATCATACTGGGTATCGAGAATAATGTGATATGGTGATTAAAGATTTTAAACATGGTCTTATCATTCATCAGGTCTCGAGGTATTGATTGGTATCGTGAAGTAATAGGAACTTAACAACCAACATGTTGACCAGTTTTCTTCAAATAATTTGTAGGAATCAATATGGACGTCCATGGTACTGATGTTGTTTATTGATTAGTAAAATGGTTTTCCAATCATGTCTAATAGTTATCGAACCTATAGGGGTCACACACTTAAGGCGTCAAACTTTTTTTGTTTGGATTGGTTGTTCCGGAGAGAGCGGGTATCATTCGAGTAGTACCGACGTGATAGAATTAATATTCAAGAGAGATTACGGAGGACATGGGATGTCCCACTATGTCGGAAATATGTTTCTGACATCAATAAGTAATGGTCGATGTCGTTACGATATCACAGAAACAAGTCTGGTGTCAATCAAAGTCGTTTAAGAGAAGTTACTATGAGAGAGAAATACTTTGTACGGTTTACGAACCAAGTGCAGAAGGGCATGAGATGTCCAGGAGATGTTATAATATATTTATAACATAGTTAGATAGAGTCGATGATTTTATCTGTAAGGATTATATGGTTCCGGAAGAGTTTCGGGCCAAAACTGATAAGGGGGGAAGTGCCGGAGGGGCCAGAATTGCCCCCATGACCGCACCCATGTAATGGGGGCTGGAAGTATTGGGTCATGTAGGAGAATTTAAAATTTTCCGTGCTACATAACAAACATGATCTACTATGCAGGTAAAGGCATGGATAGATCTGATTCGTTACCGACATGAAGCGCAAAAGGAGTGTCGATGATGATGTCCGTGATGCCTAATGAAGAGTCCGGTGGGACTGTTGCTGATTCTCCGTATCCCACCTTCTGTATCCAGCAGAGTTGGGTATCACATGTTACCCCTCTGACATCTCGCATACATACGTCTGTCAATGTCCTGCAGCACTTCGCCGTCCAGGACTAGGCACCTTAGATTCACATTGAGGTGGAGAGATCCCCACACATGGGAGAGAGATTAGAGCTAGGTTTAATCGATAGATGATCACCATATCCCAATTAGAAGAAGCCCTAAACCAATTAGATGGTCTCTAATCAAAAGTTCCAATCCAATTAGAAGCGTTCTGATTAGAGGCTCTAATCCAATTAGAGAGATTCTAATTTGGGGCTCTAATTCTATTAGAGGTTCTCTAATTGGAATCTCTAATTCTAAAAGAGAGAGAGAGAGAGAGAAGACCGAAGACCAATTGTGTGTTCTCCAAATAGAGGAGGGGGTGAGATTATATAGGTGGACAAGGGAGGGCACTTGCTACGGGGATGAGGTCAGTTTGGCCTCTCCAATCCCCTAGGGGATTTCGGATTGGACACCTAGATGGAGTCCAACTCCGCCCCCCTTTTACCCTTTTCTTTTTTCTCTTTTTCCACATAATTTATTTATCAAATATATCAGCATAAATCTCAGGGAGTGGTAATATGCAATGTGAGACCATGGGCCCCACCCGACAGCCCCAAAATCGGGATTTGCTCATAGGAGGAAATCTGGGCCCCTCCGGCACTCCCCCCTTTATGGAAAGTCCTCCAAAACTCTTCAAGAATCGTATAATACCTATAGATAAAATCATAGACTATATCTAACAATGTTATAAATATATTATAAGTTCTCCTGGACATCTCATCCCTCTCCGCACTCGCTCCATAAAGTGTGTAAAGTATTTATCTCTTATAGTAACTTCTCCGAAACGACTCCGATTAATACCAGACTTGTTTATGTGATATCGTAACAACATAGACCATTACTTATTGATGTTAGAAAAACATTTCCAATATCCCGGGACATCTCATGTCCTCCTTAATCTCTCTTGAATATTAATTCTATCACGTCGGAATTACCGGAATGATACCCTACTCTCCTCCGGATCAACCAATGCAAACAACAGACTTTGACGCCTTAAGTGTGTGGCCCCTAGAGGTTCGACAACTAGTAGACATGATTGGAAAACATGTTTCCCAATAAATAATCAACATCATGACCATGGACATCCATATAGACTCCTACAAGTTATACGAAGAAATCTGCTGAACCTGTTGGTTATTAAGCAAGTTCCTATTACTTCGCGATACCAATCAACACCAGGAAAAGATAAATGATAAGACCGTGGTTAAAATATTTAATCACCTTATCACATTATTCCTGATATCTGGTATGATTCTTTTACTCGTTATCATGACATGGCATCCTCATGACTAGTGTCATGTCTTTGTCTGCACAGACTTATTTACTGATACTATTTCACCGAGTGGATTCTGGATGTATCTCTCTATTAACTAGAGGAGTAATTCCCAATCTTGAACTATAATAATGAATGAATACTTTCATGAACACCCAGTGTTAGACCTTTTATCACCCAGTTTAAAGGGTGATACTTTACTTACCAAAATGATCGTTACGATAAACATCATTGAATATTCTCATGGTCTAAGGAAGCAAAGGAAACAACCATTCTGTGGTGATACTATTTAGCAAAAATAATCTCATAGTATCTCAACTACTCGGGTCTACTCAGCCACAATGTTGAAACAACATTGTGCTCCCATTAATTTTTACATAACAATTGTCCATGACCAGGAAAACATGGTCATCTAATATTAACGAGTTTGTTTATGAGACCTGACAAAGGGTTATAACAGTATGTTGGAACTGGAGTTTAGAGCTAGCTTCCCACCTACCCGCACCTCCTCCTCCTCTCCGCCCTCGCCGGCATCGGTGAACGCCGCAGGGAAAAGCCCGCGTGGCGCCGGTGTCGGCGGGGCCTCCTTTACCCCCGTGCTCGCACGTCCTCGCGGGTCCTCACGAGGCAGACGTGGAAAGCGGCGGTGCAAGGTTGCAGAAAGGCTCTCTTCTGGCGGCGTTCCAGCAGCCTAGGTGGGCGGCGGCTGAGGGGAACATCGATCTGTGGTGCTCCAGGGCGCGTTGTCGGCTGGAACCAGAGGAGATGACGACGACGACAAGATCTGGGTCGTGGGCCTGGATCTGGGCGTCGACTGGGAGGGCCCTGTACGGGTTCTCCTGGTTGGGCGCGGGGTTGCTTGCGTCCAGCGTGGAGGTGCCACCCATGGCCTGCTCGCTCCCTCTGCTATCATGTCCTCTCGGTCCCTCGCGACGATGCATCTGGTCGGCTACTTAGGATGACACGGCGAGCTTGGCCTGCAGAAGTCCGGAGCGGCAGTGTGGATGGCGGTGAGGTGACGGGTGTTGCCACTTGGCGACGTGGGCGGCGGGAATGGGGCCTAGCCGGCGAAGGCCTACATGCCCCGATCTGCAACGGTGCCATGTCTGCTGCAGCACATCGAGGGGAGCTTTATGGGTCCGACGTGGACCCGACCGGGCAGTGTCGCCTGGTTTGCTCTGTCTGTGGCATTCGGTATGCTATCGCCATTTGGCCGTGGAGGTTGTGCCCTCACACATGATTGCGGTTTGCCGTCCCTGGTCTACGGGTGTTTCTTCTCGGTCCGTGGAGGTTGAAGCTGATGTATTTTATTGTCTCTTGGGCATACATCCAACAGGCAGGTGGGCCCCAGGGCTCCAAGTCACGGCGCATTGACACTCATAGATTTTTCCATGTTTGATTAAAGGATAAAAAGAAAAATCAAAATGGAAAGGGGGAAGTTGAGAGGGAGTTGGACTCTAAAAGGAGCCAATCCAAGTCCACCTATTGGAGGGGGTGCGGATTGCCCTTCTGGGTCCCAAACCAACCTCCCCCATGGAAGGTCTCCCTTGAGGACACCTATATAATCACCACACCTTCTCCTTTGAGGGACATACAATTGGCTTTCGGGGTTCTCTCTCTCTCTCTCTCTCTCTCTCTCTCTCTCTCTCAGAATTAGAGACTCTAATTAGAGACCCTCTAATTGAATTAGAACCTCTCTAATTGGATTAGATCTTTAATTAGAACACCTCTAATTGGATTAGAGATTCTGATTTAGAGACCCTCTAATTGGTTCAGGGCTTCTTCTAATTGGGAGAGGATGATCATATCTCGATTAGACCTAGCTCTAATCTCTCCCTCTCCCATGTGTTGGGATCTCTCCACCTTAATGTGAACCTGCGGTGCCTAGTCCTGGACGGCGAAGTGCTGCAGGACTTTGATGGATGTATGTGTCCGAACTCTCAGAGGGGTAACACGTGATATCCTCACTCTGCTGGAACCGGAAGGTAGGATACAGGGAACCGACAACACTCCCACCGCTAGGCTTAGTCGTGGGACTCTTCAACAGGCATCACCGACATCGTCATCGATACTACTTCCGCGCTTTCTGTCGGTAATGATTAGATCTATCTTGGCCCGTACCTTCATAGTAGATCCTGTGTGTTAAGTAGGACGGAAAATTTTAAATTCTGCTACATAAACCAATAGGCACGTATAAACAAACAACGAATCAGTGGTGCGCCTCACAAAAGCATCCGGCTTGCTCTGAAAGCTTGCATTAGGCCTGCCTCGACGGTGAAGCGCTCTCCGAAGGTTCTAATGAATACGATGGGGATTTTGGGACAATAATAAGTGGTGACAGACGAACATCTAGTGCAGTACGCAAAGCATTTCAAGGTGCCACTGTCAAGACAACAAATTCAAGGTATTGCATATCTTTTTGTAGTTTCGGTGCCGGAAAGCTCGGAGCAGTACTTGAGCTTGTAGGCATGAGGGACTGGTAGCTTCTAGGCAGATTTTTTCCATGGATTACATGAACTTCATCAATGTTGTGTGGAATTGGAGGGGGCTCAACAACCCAAGAAGATGGACAGCGGTTCGAGTGTTGGTGGATGACGCAAATGCAGCAATAGTATGCCTTGTGGAATCTAAATTACATAATGTAAGAAAATTCACTATCAATCGAATTTAGTGTTCACAGTATGATGGCTGCTAGGTTGCGCAGCGGATTTTTTTTGCCAAACTTGCTACGTAAAAACCACGACCTTACTATGTAGATACAAGTGAATATAAATTCCAAGATCTAGTTCCCGAGATCGTGTACCAGGCATCATAGTAGCGGAAGAGGTGTCGATGAAGCCTGTAGAAGATCTTCATGCACCTCATCCAGCTTAGTGAGAGTCTCATGTGTTACCCATCTGAGAGTATGCACATATACGTCGGGCCAAATTCCGCAAGGCTTCGTCGTCGAGGACTTGGCGTCACAGGTGTATATGAAGGTGGAGTTTGAAGGAGTTATGCCCTAGAGGAAAATAAATAAGAGTACATTAATGACACAATTCATTAAGTTTATAATAAGTTCTATATCATGCTATAATTGTATTAATAGGAAACATTAATACATGTGTGGTATATAAACAACCATTAGAAGGTTAAAAACCATGTCCCTAGTAAGCCTCTAATTAACTAGTCCATTTGGGCAATTGATGATCGAAGGTTTTACGATCATGTGACATTCATGTCAGTGACAGTGGAGTCATTTCATTTGTGTAAATGAGATGATGGACATACCCAACATAAGTATTGTAACACGGCCGTGTCACAAAGTTCACCGTTGTAGTATTTAGAACGATAGTATCCTAATCCTTAGACCGTCAGATCACATTTAATTGATATCTCTGAGGTTACTTGCATTGCATCAAACGTCACATCAGTAAAATGGTGATTGTAATGTATCCTTGGTAGCCGGAGGGATATGCTGAGGCATGTGCTCAACAACAGAATTTGTTAATCCGCGTGACGGAGAGATACTCTAGGCCCACTCGGTGATATTACATCCATAAAGCTACAAACCATATGACTAGGTCATGGCATGGAAGATCAGGGTAACGAGTAGAGAAATTCTTGTCGGTAAAGAGGTTCAACGTGACATGGAGATGTCAACAATCAGATTTCAGACAAGATAAGTATCGAAGGAAACAAAAAGGAATATGAATCTATGTTAAGGTTCACCAACATTTTATTCGTGGAATGCATAGGTGTCATTATGGGTGTCTAGGTCTCTCTATTGATTATTGATCAAAGAGGAGTCTCAATCATGTCTGGAGTGTTCCCAAACCGTGGGGTACCACACTTACGGGTTGATGACACTAGGAGATCGTTATGGGGATATAGGAATTGTTGAAGAGAAATCGGAAGGGTTCCGGAGAATATAGATGAACACCGGAATGGTTCTGGAGAAAATAAAAGGGGACACCAGAAGTGTTCCGGGATGCTGAAGAAGTTTAGGATGGTCCGGAAGGAGTTCCGCAGCCACTAGAATTAATTTAGTATTAAATAGTATATAAATAAATTAACTGACAATAATTATATATATTAATTTAATATTACATTAAATTCATAAATATGTAAATATATTTAATTTAGAATTAAATATATTCATACCTTAATTTAATATTAAAAAGAATTAAATGATATTTATTAATTAAATATATTAATTAATTAATATAATACTAAATAATAATAACAAAAAAGGAAAAAAAGGGAACATGCTCACCTCGAAGCTATGCTCCCATGGGCCTTCAACACATACACATGAGGGTGGCGCGGCCAAATAAATGGCCACGTCCCTCCACCCCTCCCTCCCATTTAGTCCCACATTGGGGAGCTAAAGAGAGGAGTACCCCTTTAGCCTCCTATATAAGAAGGGGCATAGTGCCTTTTTTGACACACATTTTTCGGCAAAATTACATGATTCTCTTTCTCTCTCTTCCGCGCCTCGTGGCCCCAATGTTTGGGCTGCGTGTGGGAGAATTCTCTCTACTCCGGCACGCCGTCATGCTGAGAAAATTCTATTCCAGGAGATCTATTTCCGTAACCTCAGCTAGATCGGAGACCGGGGGTCGTCGTCAACACCGTATGTGTGCGAGTACTATGAGGCGTCGTACTTTCAGCGCTATCACCACCGTCGTTGCACTGGGGAGTTCACCGACGCGACAAGTTCTTCACGACCTTGAGGTCGACTATGTCGTCTTCATCAGAAACGCCCTGGTAGCCCCCAAAATTAGGGTTTGACCATGAGGAGGACATCTGCCCCTCCCGATACTACCCCTTATATGGAAAGTCCCTGAAACTTCTCTGGAACCACTTAACCCCTATAGGTAATTCATCGATATTATATAACAATGTCAGAATTATATTTCCGACATTCCAGGACATCTCATGCACCCTGCATTTGCTCCGTAAAGCGTGCAACCTCAATTTCTCTTTCATAAAACTTTAGAATAGATTCTATGAGTAAAAGAAACTATTTATGTAACTCCGGGACATCCAATGCCCTCATTATAAGTTCTATACGATATATAAAATATACATCATGCAGAAGCACCGTTCTGATGATACTCCTAGTTGATCTGGACCTAACGATATACACAAAATTATGCCCAAACTTAAGTTTGTTTCCCGTACAGGTTCGATAGTGTGTGGAAATGAATCTGGAAACTATTTTATTTTCAATAATCAATAGCAGGGCCTTGGACACCCATATTGACTCCCACATACTATACGAAAAAACTGCTGAACCTGTGGTTTATTATAATTTCTCCCATTACTCACGATACCGAACTTACCTGAGACTATTGATTCCGGTATTGCCGTGAAACAATCTCTGGTTTACTTATACATTTGTCTCGTCTCATTATCCGGTAAGTTTCCTCTTTCGGTTCACTGTATTATGATATCCCACATGATGTATCATCATCATGAATTGTCTGTAGAACTTATGGATATCAAGAATACCGAGTGGGCCCATGTATGTATCTCTCTTTTTACGGAGGAGTAATTCCCATCTCAGAACATCGAGGTACTATACTCCTTAAGAATTACCCAGTAGCTACCTTTTTGTTCACCTATTTTACGGCGTGACTCTTGATAGCATCAAAGTAGAACTTACATAATATATTATCCCGATAACCTCATGGTCAAAGGATGCATTGTACTATAACCGTGGTGTGATACGATTATAAGAACAAAGATGTATTAGTGGAATCTTTTAGCATATCAATCTACTTAGGAATACCCAACCATATTGTTCACTTCCAACAATATGCTATTAATTGATGTTGGAATAAACAATACTCATGACCAGGAAAACATAGTCATCAAACATCCATTGAATTGGTCGTAAAGGCAAGACTAGAGTTTGATTTTGTGTTCATGTCACTACACGCAAGCGTGAGTTTTCCTCGGAATCTCATATTTAGGAACCACATCAGTTATAAAATAGTAATACGAATCATAATTATGAAATAGATGTATAAATACTATTGTATTTTGGTAATATATCCAACAATGGCTTCACTTTCTTACCCGCAAATGGCACGAAAGGTGGGGTCTTGGCTCCTTGAAAGTCAAACTTGGTCAGTGTATCCAACCCCCGAGTGGACAGGTCCAGTGTTTCACTTCTAGTGGAATTTGTGGGAACAGAATGTGGCATACTTGTGTCTATGGGACGACTAAAGACGCGAACAAACTGTTGTTCCTGGACGAGCTCAGGTTCATCCGTGCGTTTTGTGTTGGGCCGTGGGCTGTAGCGGGAGACTTCAACTTGATCATTAACTCCGAGGATAAGAACAATGCCAGACTTAATCGTAGGATGATGGATGGATTCAGAAGACTACTAAAATAATTAGAACTCACTGAAGCCCTATTGATCGACAGAAGATTTACGTGGCTGAACGAAAGATCAACCCCAACTCTCTCCTGGATTGATCGATGCTTCTGCAGGTTGGGATGCTGACCACCTGAATTGTCTCTTGCAAGCCTGTCATCATCTCTATCGGATCACTGCGCAATCAAAATGTCCACCAATGTAAACTCCCACCAAAAAAAATATTCATGTTCGAGGCATTATGGCCCAAGATGCCGGGGTTCCAAGAGATTGTCGCATAGGCTTGGGGAGCACCAATTAGCGCATATGATCCCATACATGCTTTGGATTTGAAATTTAGGGAGACAACATGGGTTCTAACTAGCTGGGGAAGGCGTAAAATCGGGAATATCAAGGAGCAACTTCTACTTGATCAAGAGCTTGTACCGCGGCTGGAGATGGCGCAAGACTTCAGAGCGCTATCCATGAAAGAGGCTTGGCTGTAACGTTAGCTAAAGACGAAGATCCTGGGCCTGTCCTCACTGCAACAAACCATTGCTCGACAGCGATCGGGGATGCTGTGTCCTAGTGAGGGAGATGCGAACACCGCATTCTTTCACGCACACGTCAGTAAAAGAATGATAAAGAATCATATGTTCAATCTTAAGAAGGGGGACAGGGAGGTGTGTGATCAGCTGGAAATAGAGAATTTGGCCACGGCTTTCTTCGAAGACTTCATTGGAACACCAAGACCCAGAATGAAAAAATCAATCTAAATGCGCTCAACCTCCGAGAATGGATTTGGATGAATTGGAAGGAGACTTCTCCGAAGAAGAGATTTGGATTGTAATTAAAAACCTGCCAGCGGACAAGTCACCGGGAACGGATGGTTTCACTGCCATCTTCTTCCAATCATGTTGGTCATTAATCAAAGAAGATTTTCTTGTTGCGATCTCTCACCTTACATGCCGGGATGGGAGAAGCGTACATTGGTTAAATCAAGCATACATTACTCTACTGCCAAAGAAGGAGGATGCAGTGGACATTGCAGACTTTAGACCCATCAGTCGCGTGCACGGATTTCATGCTCGTCAATCAATCGACAAGAAATTTCCATAAGAAGAAAATATCGTCCCTATTCCTCAAATTATACATCGCAATGGCGTTTGACTCTGTCTCCTGGGCCTTCCTACTAGAGGTTTTAAGGAGGAGGGGTTTTGGAACTCGTTTCTGCTCCTGGATTTCCATAATGCTCTCATCGAAGAACACACAGGTTCTCATAAATGATAGCCCCGGGAAAAATATTTGGCATGGTCGTGGTTTACACCAAGGGGATCCGGCCTTGCCAATCTGGTTTCTGCTAGTGATGGATGTTCTGAACGCGGTCTTTTGAAAAGAAGAAGATCATGGGGTTTTCCAAAGTCTGTAGTGGCTTGGCATCGAAAACATGCAGGCTAGACAAGAACGAACCGACAACAGCAAGAGCTATTCTTGATCTCTTCGGGAAAGGAACAAGACTAGGATGCAACCTGGCCAAATGTGCCATCACACCCGTCACATGCAATGATATGGATATGCAAGAAATGATTCAGATTTTCCTTTGCCAAGTAACTGAATTCTCCTGCAAGGCTGCAAGTATCTAGGATTGCCCATCTCTCCGACTAGATTGCACAAGGTAGACTTCCAACCTTTGATTGACAACATTGCACACAAATTGGCTTCCCGGAATACCCTGATGCTAACCTCCAGCGGAAGACTCATCCTAATTCAAACGCTTCTATCAGCAATTGGGGTCTATGACATGCTATATCTAGACCTACTGGCTTGGGTGATCAAATAGATAAACAAGATGCGGAAGAAATTTCTCTGGGCTCCTTAGTTGGAGCTCCTGACCGAGTTACATGGAGCTTAGCACCGTCGGGCTCCTTCTCAGTTAAGTCGGCATACCGTAGTCTATTTCATGGTCCGGGGCAGGCGTTTTCCGTTAAACTGTGGAAATCCCGCATACTGTTGAAGATCAAGATCTTTGTTTGGCAGCTGTTGCGTGACCGCCTTCCTTCAGGAGTGGAGGTTCGGAAGCGTCAAGGGCCTAGCGATGGCCTGTGTCCTCTTTGTGGGGTTCCCGAGACGGAAACCCACATTTTGTTCACATGCCCCGCGGCCCGGTTCTTATGGAACTCGAATGGAGGGCCTCAGACCTTGACGAATTCCTGGAACTCCAGGCGAGGAGGACTAGGAGGGGCGCCGCTTCTTCTGGGTTATCCTTGCCGGGATGACATGGACCGTGTGGACAATTAGAAATAAGATGGTGATTGAACTGATCTTTCTTAGGCGTGCTACTGACTCGATGTTCAAATGTCTCGTTTTTCTGCAGCAGTGGCACCCATTGTATAGACACGGGACAGAGCTCGGCTAAACGACATGCTGGCCCGTTTGGTGGCGGTGGCGTGGCGCATCTCCTCCAGCTCCTCCCCTTCGAGCTGAGCCTAGCAGCTGGGTGGTATTGTTTCGCTAGAAAAGTGTGTTAGCGGAAACTATTCCCGGGTTCTAGGGTTTCTTCCTAGATGTGTACATGAGAGTACAAATTGCGGGCGTGCCATCTTGTTAATAAAACAAGCAAATAAAATAACAAAAGACAATAATAAACACAATATATGGGAACGCTGCATCTTTATTCATATCATTGCATCATACAAATACAAATGGCATATTCCCATGAACTATATCTATTTCGCCTTCTGCGTCGCGCTCATGGAGTATGTGACTCAGGAGATTGCATAGTTCATTGATTCCCGGAGCTTTCGTAAGCATCCGGTTAATTACATCCGTAGGATGGAGCCTACGGAATACCTCCGATTAAGCTGCGCTGATGGTCGTCGTGATAATTGGATTGCTCATCCATATTCATTGTGATATTTATCAATGTATTGTGTGGGTGGCTTTGTTTCGCCGATACCCGGTCACATGCAATACCGTCATGTTGGTGTGACCAACAGGATATGTCGATGAAAGGGATGACTTTCACCTCGTCGGTGCCCAGTCATGTAACGCCCTGATTTCATCAGACGTGGACATGTGTGTGTTTCTATCGTCTCGTCGGTGCCCAGCAACGGTGTGTCCGTTCCCGTAGGTTTAGAACATGTAGATAAAGTAGTGACCTGGCCTTGTCGGCACTTGGCCATGATTTCGTCTAGCCTCGTCGGCACTAGACGTAAGAAGAAATATGATGTGAAGATGAACTTTATCTTAATCGATGTTTGGCCAAGATATTAATGTAGAAAATATCATGGATGCTTGGTGGATGATGTTTATCAAGTATTTTAATCTCGCATCCTTGTAGGAGCAAGATTAATGTTGTTTCTATGATCTTCGCCTCCTTTTGAGGGGGGGGGGGGGGGGGGGGGGGTTGTAGATGTAAATATGATAAATCATGCCTCATGGTGAAGGGCAATATCATCATGGTGATTTCATTTCTTCGTACTTGGTCTTATCCTCGTACGTTCATCGTAATTTACATAGAACCACAGTCGACTACCCTCGGTGGAGTAGACGTCCTGTGGCCGGGTAAATTTTGTAGCCAATTCCGTCTCATCGGGAAGCTTTGATTTAAGCCTCATATCGACGATGGAATTTATGATCGCGGAACATTGCCTTTCACCATCAAATCGATCGGCGATGATGACGCCATAGAATAATTTGTCCATAAAGAGAGATTAAGAAACCATCCAGATTTGGCTAGACTTCTTACCAATAGGGAAGCATGCGATGATCATCATCAGAATGTAGCGGGGATTTTTGTAGATTTTTGTTGGACTGGATTTGATCTTACTTGAGGTATCGCCTTGTGGCGAATCAACTCAAGACGGATCGGTGTGACCGTCGTCCTGCGATCGCCCTTTGTGTTGCAGCGATTTAGATGCAAAACGATAGTCTGTGCGTGGTTGAATTCGTGACGAGAGGTTAGGCGTGTTTTCGCCTTGCCCTCGCGGCGCGTGCGTGTCTTTCTTCTCGGCAAGGAGTTTTTCGCGTGCTTTGCGTCAGCCTCCCCGCGTTCGTGTGCGTGCCTTTATATAGACAAGCGCTAGGGTTGAAAAATACGCGGACGCGTCGCCCTGCCGCCGCCGATTTTCTGTTGAGATATCGCCCCATTTAACGACCTTTGTGGAGACTCAGTCTTATCATTGCTTTTCAAACACGGAGAAGCTACGCGTGCAACTTATCTATCGAAGTGCACTTGAGACGTGCAGCTGACCCCTACCGATCGTTCGCTTCTACGGGATTGTTTAATGGGTCCATCTCCCGTTCAGATGTTCAGATTAACAAGAGACCCAAACTCCAGATGCTATCACAACTCACGTACATATGCGTGCACATGGCCTGGCGTACGGTGATGCTTGACTAGCTAGCCAGCTCATTTAAACGTACATACTTCAAATATTTATACCTCTTAAACAGTTCGTCGAAATTGTAATTGGTTCGCACCATCGTGATGTGCATGACGAACTCTATAAAAAGAGACCAATATCATGTATAGATATTTTCATAAATATTTTTTATGGCGTGGGCCCCACACGTCATTGAGAAGAGTCCATGCATAGCATGCATGGTACAACTCCACTTGAGCCAATCGTTAGAAACTCGCCAGCTTTGTACATGTAGGATTCAAAACATCTTAAATTCATATTTCTCAAATGGTGAATCATAATTTTCATCAGTTCACACCATCGTGATGTGCATGACGAACCCTATAAAAAGAGGCAAGCATCTTACAAAGATATTTTTGCAAATATTTTGTATCGCGTGGGACCCGCACAACATGGAAAGGAACTATGCTTATTTTCAAGTTTAATGAATTCTGGTACAAAACTTCATCAAACAGAATCCCCCCGCCAAGTATAGTGCGTGTGCGAAGCAGCAGGGACTAGACTTGGCGAAAGAAAAAAAAAAACAAGAAGAATGAGACCCGTGAGAATTTATTAACGCAACCATATTGCATTCGAATAAGGTCTTGGCCTGCTCAAGAGCGATTGTGACAATATATGGTGAAACATTCATACCATATATGTCAAAGTAAAATGTGTGAACAAACATTTCTTTTATTCGACGGCGCAACCCCATGCCATGTCCAATAAACAATGATAAGGGCGAGTAGAATTACAAAGTAATATGGCGAAATACTCATGCCATATAGAGATCATGCTTTTATTTATTCTCATCGCGACCAAATACAACATGGTGCCTGCCGATGGCGTAAGCTTTTGAAGAAATAATTTATCAAGTTAGATGCGACCATAAAAGGATAATTGGTGCCAGCCATCAGACTTGAAGGGTTTCACAAGTCAACACTGACATCACTGGCGTGTCGTACTGCTCCCATAAATTTTGTTCGAGTTTGTTGCGATCGTAAACATAAACGATGCCAGCCATCAGACTCGAGGGGTTTCACAGCTTAGCACTGGCCGCACTGGCGCACCTTGCTGCTCCCAATATTTGAAGCGTCGGAACATCATCGACGATGTAGATGAACTAGGCAACAATGGTGCCCCCAGCGTGGTCGATATGACCAGTGGAGAGGAAATGCCCTTAACGTGGTTGCTACGATCAGTGGAGGGAAAATGCCCCCAGCGTGGTTGATATGACCAGTGGAGGGAAAACGCCCCAGCGTGGTTGATATGATCAGTGGAGGGAAAATGCCCCCAACAGCGATACATACGTTGGTGCAGCCTGTCGTTGTTGGACGACCAACAATGACGCCTTGCATGCGCCGAGCAATGTTGTTTTAGTATAGAACTAGTTGCACAAACCTCATGAAGAAACGTCATGGATCATGAGAAGACATAAGAAACACATGGAAGAAAAAAACATGAAAAGCAAAACAAAGTTTTTTTGTTTTATTGGAGATTTTGGCTTTTTCCCTAGACACTAGCTATGAGTGTGACATCAGAGAAAGCTGCCGAAGGACTCAGTCATTGGGAACCGTCGAAGAACCATGACGGTTATGATTCAATAATCTTTTGTTTCATGTGTGTATGTGTGTGGATGGGGTGATGTGCTTGGGGTGATCCCGAGAGGCAACAAAGAATCGTACCCTAGCCCATCGGGGCAATGAGTAACCACATAGCTCCACCACGCTTCCTTCGATGCTTCAAGAACGCAGGAAACATGGGTGAGGAGGAGTTAGGATGACTGGTTTTGGGACAACATCTTGTAAAGGTTTATCATGCCTTTGATGAGGGGTGGTGAATGACTATGAACCGCCTTCTTTCCAGTGGTTCCCTTCTTCTCGAGAACATATGGACTTGCTTTCTTTGGAGTTTTTTCTCTCGTGAGTATTGCTTGCATGGACACTATTTTCTTTCACTTGATTCATGTGATCATTTTCCCCCTGCAACTTGCTTGGAGCTTGCTTCATTTGTTTCTGATTGCTTGAATTTTCTTGGATATTGTTGATATTTCTTTAGAGAACCACTTTGAGAACTTGGAAGGAAGCCATTCACCTTGGTGGACTAAAAACCATCATACATATTATGTGGAGTTTCTGGTGGCACACCCCAGGGTTGCAAGTGGCTACGCACCAAGTCCAACTTGTGTCGGGCTGGGCAGCCTTTTCGTGATCTTTTCCTAGGGTCTCCCCTGGGGCGAGGTGTATCTGTGAACTTGGGACACATCCAGAAGCATGGAGTTGTGGGACCTCGTCACACGGAAGTCACCCAAGTAGTCTTCTCTGCTGCCTCTCGGAACTTGCATACGGTGTGTTGTGTGATGTGGGTATAGGTGCCGCTCCACTTACCACGATGTACACCATGCTTCTATTAGACGAGTCATAAGGCAGCCAAATCATCAGCTATAAGCTTAGTGTTCTTGGGAAAAGCCGTTTTAATGTAGGACTTGGCAGTCCATGGTTTGAGAAAATGTTTTAATCTCAGAAAGAAACAAAAAAAAATCAAAATAAAACCCAAAGAAACGAGAGCAATGTCGGTGTGTAGAGATGATCACACGTAGTATTTCTTTAGGAACCTCCCATTGATAGGTGGCATTGGACGTTCCCCGTGTTGATTGATCAGCTGATAAGCACCACCTTCGTATACTTGTTCGATGACAAATGGTCCTTCCCAATTAGGCTCAAGATTTCCATTAGCTTTGCATTTTATCACAATGGGGCGCCCAAGTACAAGAACTAGCTCTCCTTTGCTAAATACTCGTGGCTTCACAAGCTTATCATATGCACACACCATATTTTGATGGTATAGCTCTAAGTCTTGGGGTGCATTAAGTCTTTCTTCTTCCAGGGAATCCAGCTGCTGAAATCATAGACGGATTTGCTCATCTTGGGTTATCTCATCATGGATGGCCACTCTTAGAGATGGAAGCTCTACCTCTAGAGGAAGAACAGCCTCACTCCCATATACTAAGGAGTATGGTGTAGCTTGAGTTGGTGTGCGGACTGTAACACGGTACGCCCATAGAGCTTCATAGAGACGATCATGCCAGTCACGATGATGCTTGTGGACTGTCTTTTTCAATATTTGGCCGTGGGTCTTATTAAATGCTTCAATTAACCCATTGTCTTGTGGGTAATATCCTGTGCAATAGTTCCACTTGATTTTATACTTGGTCATGAATCGGACCATCTTATGCGACTTAAAAGCCTTGGCATTGTCAGAGGTAATGCGATGTGGGACTCCAAATCGATAAATGATATTACGCTCTAGAAAGTTTATAACATTGTTAGTTTTTACCTCACTTAGTGGTACTGCCTCCGCCCACCTAGAGAAATAGTCTGTGGCAGCAAGTATGAATTTGTGCCCCTTGGAGGATGGAGGATCAAATGGACCAACAACATCTATACCCCATGCATCAAAAGGCCATGTGGGTACAGTTGGGTGTAGAGGGACTGGTGGTTGGTGTTTTATAACACCATGAATTTGACAACTATGGCATGACCTTGCTACGTTAAGGCAGTCTTTCATGACCCCGGGCCAATAATAGCCACTTAGCTTGATATTATGATACATTTTTGGTCCACTTTGATGCCCACCGCAAACACCGTGGTGGACCTCTTGCAAAACATGGTCTGCTTCATTTCTACACACACACCGTAGTAGCATCTCTTGTCCAAAAGCACGCCGATACAAAGTTCTTGCTTTAACTACATAGGAAGGCAGACGTCGCTGCAACCTGCGCCTTTCCACTCTATCACTTGGGAGTATCCCATGGTTAAAGTAATCTAGAAATGGTTTGCGCCAATCGTCATCATGGCTGACATTGGAAACCACGTGGTTCACTTCATACTCTGGTGGGATTAGTTCCAGTATGGCTGGAAGGAGCCACCTTTCCTCTATTTGTACTAACGCTGCTGCAAGTTTAGCCAATGCGTCTGCTGAGGCATTCTTACTCCTTGGAACATGTTATAATTGTATATGCTCGAATTTCCTCATGAGAACCTGGGTTGCCGTGTGATATGGCACCAGTTATGGTTTACGTACTTCATATATATTATTTACTTGGCGAACGATAAGCTGAGAATCACCATATACTAATATGTTCCGCACATCCATGGAGAGTGCTAGTAGAAGGCCAAAAAGAAGAGCTTCATATTCAGCTTCATTGTTGGTGCACTCTTCTTTGAGGAGGGAAAACGAGTGGTGTATGGTGCCCCCTTGGGGGGTTTTGAAAACCAAGCCTGCGCCGGCTCGCCGCTTAGCTTCGCCATCGGGATCCATCTCTGTGCGAGAGGCTCCATCAAAATACAATTCCCATTGGGAATCTATGTCGACCGTAAATACTTCCTCATCAGGAAACTCGACAACCAATGGAGAGTCGTCGGGCAGTGGATGTGCTGCAAGAAAATCAGCCAATGCTTGACCTTTAATTGCTTTTTGTGGAACATAAGTAATATCATATTCCATCATGGACACAGTCCATTTACCGAGGCGGCCCATCAGAACGGGTTGATTTAGCACATATTTTAAGGGATCAGCACGTGCTACAAGTTGTATTTCGTGGGCTAGCATATAATGTCGTAACTTTTTTAGAGCAAAAATTAGCGTTAAACACAACTTTTCTATTGCCGAGTAATTGTGCTCAGCACCAGCCATAGTACGACTCAGATAGTAGCATGCTACTTCTTTCCCTTCATCATTGTGTTGAGCCAGTAGTGCACCAACCGAGGAGGGCTGGGCAGCAATATAAAGAATAAGTGGTCGTCCTCTAGTTGGAGCGGCTAAGACAGGAGGGTTTAATAGATATCGCTTAATACTTTCAAGCGCGTTTTGACATTGCTCGTCCCATTCAAAGGGGACACCTTTCCTCATTAGTCTCGTGAAGGGTTGGGTGCGTCCTGAGAGGTTAGATATAAAACGACATATGTACACCAAATGACCTTGTAAGGATTTTAACTCTTTCAAGTTCTTAGGTGGCGGCATGTCTCGTATTGCTTTAATGTTCTTTGGCGAGATCTCAATGCCACGGTGATGCACAATGAAACCCAAGAATAGACCGGATTGTACGGCAAAGGCACATTTTAGGGGATTCATCTTGAGTTGATATTTCCTCAGACGATCAAAGACGACTCTTAGATCATCCTGATGCTGCAGGCGATCTCTGGTTTTGACAACCATGTCGTCGACGTAACATTCCACTGAGTCATGGATAAGGTCTCCCAAAGCATAAGTCATAGCGCGTTGATATGTTGCACCTGCATTTTTTAGTCCAAAAGACATTACAGTATAATAGAAATTCCCCTTGGGCGTTCGGAAGGCAGTGTCAATTGCATCGTGCTCATCCATCTTAATTTGATTATAACCAGATGATCCGTCCATGAAGGACAAGGCACCATAACCTGTAGTAGAATCAATAACAATCTCAGTGATGGGTATAGGGAAATCATCTTTGGGGCAAGCACGGTTTAGGTCCCGGAAGTCGACACATATGCGTATTTGCCCATTCTTTTTTTTTTCTACCGGGACAATATTCGCTAGCCAATGAGCATATTGTACCTCTTTTATGAAGCCGACGGTGATGAGTTTTTCCACCTCGGCGATGATACTATCTTGTAGTTCTGAGTATAAAACGGCGTGGTTGCTGCTTTACTGGCCTGAACTGGGGATCAATCGCTAGCTTGTGAGTGGAAACCTGGGGGTCAAGCCCTGGCATTTCTTTATATGACCACGCAAAGCAGTCCCGAAACTCTATCAAGAATTCTCGGTAACTTTCACGTTCTTGCAGTGCCAGAGAGGCACTGACGAAAGTAGGGCGTGGGTCATCCTCCGTACCCAAATTAATCTCGATGAGCTCATCAATAGTGCATTGCCCACCATCCTCAATCTGTAAAGGGGCGAGAGCGGCATCAAGAACCTCTCCTTGATTAATTGGCATGGCTCTATGAACCATCATCCACCTAAGATGTCGGTTTTTTATTTCCATCATCTTGAGAATCATATACATAAGTCATATGGCATGTAAAATGTTGCACAATGCCATACTCTTCGTCCTTGTTTTCACAAGATTCAGAGTGGATATAGCCCAAGCCGTACTTCGGTTGTGTCTTATCCTTACTCTTAACAAGCTTCTCGGCTTGTTCCCACCACTCCTCGCAAATGGCGGGTGGTGACGGTAACCTTATAAAACAGGGTAGGGTCAGAACCTCTGTGTTGTCCTGGGACCAAACGGAGTTACAATGGCATTGTTACTGATACATACATGGACTGATACATACATGGACGGGGCTGTTTAAGTATAGCTCCCCTTGATTTCTCTATCTCCTCAACCCTTTTCTTTACAGTTCCTTCCGATGGTGTGGAACCCTCAGTTGTGCGCAATTGTAGCACAATGGGGGAGGGTGCTTTGCCCGCGCTGTTAAGGAGTTTAGGAACTCCTCAATACGAGTGGAGCTGCAGCGGAAGCTTCCACACTCGACAAGGGTGATGGTGTTTGTAGTGTAGCAGTAGGAAAGTCCACATTGCCTAAATAGGATCGACCATAATTGCGAGGCATTGTCATGGAGGTTCGTCCTCTCCCGCGACCTCTACCTGTGGATTTTTTCGAGGAAATGTGGTTTCCTAAGGACTCGGTTCCCAAAGAATGGGTGGAGCTGGGTGTAATAAGTATATCCACGGGAGGGGCCACCCTTCCTTGTTGGGTTTGCAGTTCCTCGCTCGGGAAGTAATATTTTGCATCAACATGATGTGCTTCTTGGATGGTGTAAGGATTTGGATTACCGGCTATGCGGTGTTGTTCACCACTTCCATCCACAAATTTTAAGCATTGGTGTAGTGTAGAGGGGACTACTTGATACTTGTGTATCCATGGTCTACCCAATAGTGCTGAATATGAGGTCTTTGCTTCAATAACAAAGAACCGCACCTTAAAACTGAAGGTTGACATTTGAATTTTCAGAGTAATAGAGCCCAATGCCAACCTTCCTTGATTATCAAAACCACAAATGACAACTTCAGTTGGCTCCAAGTCATCCAACGTGAAGCCAACACGAGTTAAGCTTCGAACCGGCAAGATATTTACAGCTGAACCAGGGTCAATGAGAATGCGTCTCAAGTGAGCCTTTCT
Organism: Alopecurus myosuroides; assembly: GCA_028641055.1. Taxonomy (NCBI): domain Eukaryota; kingdom Viridiplantae; phylum Streptophyta; class Magnoliopsida; order Poales; family Poaceae; genus Alopecurus; species Alopecurus myosuroides. The sequence goes on from CM054061.1 coordinate 200,207,277, forward strand.
AATGTTGCCTTCTATATAAAGTGGGCGATTATGATTATCATCTCCAATCACTTTATCTTCCTCTGTGAAGGTAATCTCATTTGTGCTCAAGAAGTTGCACAATATATTATGCTTTGCCATTGTTACTTCGTAGCATTTTGGGTCTTCCAAAGCTTGAATAAGAGCTTGTCGAAGTTCAGGCACCAACATTAGTGCATCATACACACTTAGAAGTGCGGGAATGCGTTTCAGGTGTGCTACTATGTTGTAATCTATGTTTGGAGATGTCCCATCACCCTTTGCGGGTTCTTCCTCCGTATTACGCTTTTCGGCGACAACCTCCTTGGGGTCACCTATTTTTCCTCCCACAACCTTTTTGGGTTGGATTTTGTGAAGCTCTTGCAGAAACTTTCCTCCTCGGAGGTTCATATTCACTTCAACTTGAGACTCATGCGATGCACTTTCTGCATGTAGAGCCTCTCTTTCATGTGGTGTTATTGCATCATCAGAAGAGACACTAGTATCTGAAGAATAGTCAAGTATGACATTGCATGCAGCTTTGCTTGGTGAAGGCTGAGGAGTATCTTCCTCTGTCTTCTCTTTCGTAGAACTAGATATTTTCTTCCAAGTGTGAGGCATGAACTGCCCCAAGGTGGGAAGTATCCTTGGTCGAGGGTATGACTCATCCCCCTCGGACCTTGGAACAAACCTTGGTGGCATGCGGCGCTGGCCTGGGTTGTACCACCTAGGCGGCTTTGGATTGTGGTAGTAAGGAGCTAGGAAAGGCGTTCCTTGTTCATGTGATCTTCTACGCAGAGGCCTATATGGCTTGGCCTCACGTGTTGTGGCTCTATCGCTAGCTCTAAGAGTCGTGTTGCTTACTCTTAGGTTGGATAGATTTTCCTCGACTTGGGACAACGGCACCCATGTATCCCTTCCTTGTTTACATATAGGACCATTCTCTACGGTCACCATATTTACAGCATGATAGTTTGGGTTTCTAGCATCGGGTTGTATTTGAAGTCTCTTTTCAACGATGGCTCGTTGGAGCCATTCCTTAAAGGCAACACAATCCTCAATGACATGACCCACATATTGATGGTATGGACAATATAAATGGTTATCCTTCATGTGAACTTGATCGGGACGTTTTGGATCAGGCAAGGTCAAGTGGTTGTGCGCAATCACTTGATTGAAGAACCCCTTTATCATTTCTCTTCAGAATATGTATTGTTTCCTAAGGAGCTCTTGAAGGCTGGGACGTTGCCTTGCCCCTCCTGGTTCATTTCTCATGCCTAACATAGGCACGGGATTTACTTGCATAACCCTGGTTGTATTCACCTCATTGGGTGTCTTGAGTTTGTTCATAATGTTTGGTTTTGCTGTTGAGTTGAAACGCTTGGCATGATCTTGTGTACTAGCATTCTTATACAACTCCATAATTTGAGGAGATTTTTCAAACTCCAACTTAGTCGCAGCCACTGCCGAGCTAAGTGCACTGTATGTTTTAGGTTCCCGTCTGGACACCTCAAGAGACCAATGTTGTTGCATTCCATGGACGCACATTTCAATGGCATCTTCTGTGTGCATATCTCTTGCAAGTCGCACAAAGCTATTGCGAAACCTTACTATATAGTCATCAATCTTTTCATCATGTTTTTGTCAAACTTGAGCAAGCTCGACTACTGAGAAATCTTTTTTCATTGTTACAAAATGAGCTCGAAATAGATTTTTCATACTTTTCCAATCAGGAATAGAACCAACAGGAAGGCGACTATACCAGTGAAAGGCAGCGCCTGTCAAAGAACCCGAGAACTGCCACAATAGGAGTGAAGGATTCTGAGCAGTATCTCCACATGTTGCCTGAAAATAGGCTAGGTGTTCCCTCTCGTCTCCCGTTCCATCAAATTGACGAAACTTGGGTGGATGCCAGCCTGCCGGGAAGCCCACGAGATCATGCCATGACTCATATGGCTTATCAAGCTCACTTTCTGAACTTTGAGGAGTCTGCTCCACATTCATCTGCTTCACCTTCTTGTTAACCATGTCCTCAATAATACTATGATAATCTCTAAGCATATCTGGTTGGGGTGTTGGACTATTTGGTAAAACAACAACACTTGTAAGAACTTCGGGCGCTTGTTTAGCGGCCTCCGTCATTCTAGAAGCTTCCAACTCTTCAATTTGTGGATTTGTGACTTTTGGGGCCACGACATTAGGTAAACCTTGGTCGGATCCAGTAAGGAATTTCAGTAGTTGATCAAACTTTGTTGTTAGTTGATCTAACTGTTGTTTCTGAGAGTTTAACTGCAACTCCAGTCGTTGATCACGAGACCCTGATGCAGCCAGATCAGTATTCAATATGGTTTCAGCTCCATTATGTGGACCACCATCCTCCGCACCAGTTTTCTCTTCCGAGATCACATGGGCGGGTACGGTGTTTCCATCTTCGAGTTTTTATTCTTCCTATGACACCATAGAAGGTTCCAACTCGGAGTAACGAGGAGATTCTGGTAGTCTCTGTAATGAGGAGTTAGAGTCTATGTCAGAATCATCCCTTGCATGAACCTCTTCTCCTTCTGAATGGGTAGAGATATTTTCCACTCTTTGTGATGCAATAGATTTTAGGCGAGTTGCCATCCGTTCTCGCTCTATATATTGCTGGAGCAAAACAGGATCTTGGGGAAGACGTGACAATAGTGACACATAAGGACGAGAATATTGTGTTTCCTCCATTGGTGATGAAGGTGCATCTGTAATCGGAAGACAAGGTGCGGCCGATGAGGATGGCGCTTCCTTATCATTATTTTCTCGTTTCGAGCTCTTGAACCAATCACGCACTTTCCCAAGATGCAAGAAATCTTTGGAAAATGAGGCTTTAGGATTTGGGACGATCTCTTCGTCATAAGGATATGAGAATTCTTTTTCAACTGGTGGTGGAACCCAGTTTTCCTGATGAACGTGTTCATTACGTTCACTCAAAGTGCCACATATCACTGTGTCCTTTGCGGTATTGCTTTTTCAACACCATTTATCTTTTGTTTCTCAACATCATCTCCACCTTGTGGAACCAGATTCATGGGGCTGTTTGGCAGCTCGTTTCTGTGAGATGGTGATGAAGCATTTTGTTCTGGTATTGCAACATATGCTAAATCATGGTTTTCCTTCCAAACATCCTCCAAGGGAGTTGGTGAAGGCATTCTTGTCTCATCTATCTCCATGAGATGAACAGAGGTTTTAGGCTTTAAGCTAGCAGTTCCCTTGTGAGGGGTCATTTCTTGTTCTTTCTCACAAGTATCCCTTTGATGGGGCACTGTTGAATCATGGGGAGGCGTCTCTAGCCTCTTGCTTGTTTCCTCATTTTGTTGTTGTGGTTTTGGTACAAGGCGTTCAACAAGGTACTTGTACCTCTGATCTTGCAACAATGTTGGGGACAGCCTTAGGGTGATTTTATCATAAAAAGGATGAACGCGCCCATCCGATCTAACCCGAACATGGACATTACCGAGCACAAGTTCTTGAAGTTCTTGGTAAAGAGCTTGTCTGTTTCTTCTACGTTTATCGCGCTTATGATGGTTTACTGAAGGAGGGTATGGAACTCTTGGAGGGATAGAAGGTGTTGGAAGAAGAGCCGCTCGAGCTTCCACGGTAGGAGGAGCTTGAGGATGGATGTTCTCAGCACGCCGCTCAATGGGCTGCGGATGTGGCATTTGATACCCATGCCCCCTGCTCAAGGTTGCATGCGGTAATATAGTGTGGTCTTGGCGATGGTCTTGATGTTGCTGGTTTTCTCTTGGGGACTTGGGCCGCCATTCTTGACGCGTCCAAGAATTCCAATGAGGTGGAGGTTGTTGCTGCCTTAGGCGATGTGTAGGAGGTGGTGGAGACCGCCTTCGTGGAGCCAACGTGCTCCGATCATGTTGCGGGCGATAACTAGGGCGTCTAGCTTCACCTTGCCGCGGTGACTCGGGCGCTTGTGTATAAGGGCCACGAGCTTGAAATCTTGGTATGTTGCCATTATGTGATGTTGACTGGGAGTATTGCATGGGCGCATGGTGGCTTGGCATGCCCCCCCAGTTTGTGAAAGTGGCTCACGGCCATGGACTTGCTGTTGCAGCGTCCTCAACTGATTTTGGAGCTGCTGCAACTGACGTTGCACATCCTCAGAGCGAGGCGCTGGGGCCTCATTGGATAATACATCAAATTTATTTCCATTCTTCTCATTTCCGGCAGTAATGTGACATGCTGAAACTAGCATGGCTGGATTGAAATTGTTTATCTTATTACCAACAGAAGGATCGCATCCTGGAAAGGTAGCGACGCGCTTCAAAGTCCGAGTCCAAAACTCGTTCATGATCGCTTCCCGCAACGATTTCTTCAACTGGTGTGGCTGCCTAGTAAAAGGATCTGAAAAAACGGTGTAAGGCTCACTCACAGGATCAGGATATTTTATTCCTTCCTCCTGAGGTGGCAGGTCATTTTGAGTAGCATTGTTGCTCAACTGAATTCTCATTTTCTTAATTTGACTGCGCTTCCTCTTGAAGTTGCGCAGTGCATTGGCATTTTTTCTTGATCGGGCATTGCTCACCGACCATGATAGAACATAAGCGGCTTTATCAAGCCCTTCAAGGAGTTCAGCTTTTTAGTGTTCAAAAGCTTGAACAGACATATTATCTTTTGACATGCCAGAGGTCGCCTGGGGTTTCTCCAAGCTACCTAACATGTTGCGAGCTTTGAGCATCAAAGTATTTCTGTCCTCCCTAGCCTTGACAGCCGCATCTTTACGCTCTTTTTTAATTCAGCAACAGGACATGACGGATCTTGCGTCCGGTGCGCATAGATCTTTCCCCCATGCTCGATGATAGCCATTGGTGGCATTGACCCGAACTGGATGAGGGACGAAGCTGAAGAGTGCTACATGGCCTCCTCAATGGTGATTTCCGGTAAGGACTCACCTACACATGGGAATCCTCTGATCAGTACATTGTAGAGAACTTGTGAACTTTAATAATAAACAAATTGCACTAGCAAGTTGCCAAACAAGTGTAATACTTTTCTCTCTTTTACTCTTATATGCACAAGTCTCTTTAATGTGTACTTTATATCCAACACAATGTGTTTTCAAAAGAAGGAAGATTTGAAGATCATTGTATGCAACCGTTTATCCCGATAAGTATGCACAAGTCGACCGCTCTGAGCAGGACTTGGATATTTAGGGCACTGCCCCGATGATAATTTGATGAGTAGAAGCACATAGAATTTTGACGACCTTCAGAGCGCAGCAAAGATGGGAGGAGAACAATGTCCCACTGGCGTGCCAATTTTGTTTCGCTAGAAAAGTGTGCTATCGGAAACTATTCCCGGGGTTCTAGGGTTTCTTCCTAGATGTGTACATGAGAGTACAAATTGCGGGCGTGCCATCTTGTTAATAAAACAAGCAAATAAAATAACAAAAGACAGTAATAAACACAATATATGGGAACGCTGCATCTTTATTCATATCATTGCATCATACAAATACAAATGGCATATTCCCATGAACTATATCTATTTCGCCTTCTGCGTCGCGCTCATGGAGTATGTGACTCAGGAGATTGCACAGTTCATTGATTCCCGGAGCTTTCGTAAGCATCCGGTTAATTACATCCGTAAGGTGGAGCCTACGGAATACCTCCGATTAAGCTGCGCTGATGGTCGTCGTGATAATTGGATTGCTCATCCATATTCATTGTGATATTTATCAATGTATTGTGTGGGTGGCTTTGTTTCGCTGATACCCGGTCACATGCAATACCGTCATGTTGGTGTGACCAACAGGATATGTCGATGAAAGGGATGACTTTCACCTCGTCGGTGCCCAGTCATGTAACGCCCTGATTTCATCAGACGTGGACATGTGTGTGTTGCTATCGCCTCGTCGGTGCCCAGCAACGGTGTGTCCGTTCCCTTAGGTTTAGAACATGTAGATAAAGTAGTGACCTAGCCTCGTCGGCACTAGACGTAAGAAGAAATATGATGTGAAGATGACCTTTATCTTAATCGATGTTTGGCCAAGATATTGGTGTAGAAAATATCATGGATGCATAGTGGATGATGCTTATCAAGTATTTTAATCTCGCATCCTTGTAGGAGCAAGATTAATGTTGTTTCTATGATCTTCGCCTCCTTTTGAGGGGGGGGGGGTAGATGTAAATATGATAAATCATGCCTCATGGTGAAGGGCAATATCATCATGGTGATTTCATTTCTTCGTACTTGGTCTTATCCGCGTACGTTCATCGTAATTTACATAGAACCACAGTCGACTACCCTCGATGGAGTAGACGTCCTGTGGCCGGGTAAATTTTGTAGCCAATTCCGTCTCATCGGGAAGCTTTGATTTAAGCCTCACATCGACGATGGAATTTATGATCGCGGAACATTGCCTTTCACCATCAAATCGATCGGCGATGATGACGCCATAGAATAATTTGTCCATAAAGAGAGATTAAGAAACCATCCAGATTTGGCTAGACTTCTTACCAATAGGGAACCATGCGATGATCGTCATCAGAATGTAGCGGGGATTTTTGTAGATTTTTGTTGGACTGGATTTGATCTTACTTGAGGTATCGCCTTGTGGCGAATCAACTCAAGACGGATCGGTGTGACCGTCGTCCTGCGATCGCCCTTTGTGTTGCAGCGATTTAGATGCAAAACGATAGTCTGTGCGTGGTTGAATTCGTGACGAGAAGTTAGACGTGTTTTCACCTAGCCCTCGCGGCGCGTGCGTGTCTTTATTCTCGGCAAGGAGTTTTTCGCGTGCTTTGCGTCAGCCTCCCCGCGTTCGTGTGCGTGCGTGCCTTTATATAGACAAGCGCTAGGGTTGAAAAATACGCGGACGCGTCGCCCTGCCGCCGCCGATTTTCTGTTGAGATATCGCCCCATTTAACGACCTTTGTGGAGACTCAGTCTTATCATTGCTTTTCAAACACGGAGAAGCTACGCGTGCAACTTATCTGATCGACGTGCACTTGAGACGTGCAGCTGACCCCTACCGATCGTTCGCTTCTACGGGATTGTTTAATGGGCCCATCTCCCGTTCAGATGTTCAGATTAACAAGAGACCCAAACTCCAGATGCTATACAATATCAGGCATGTCGGTTCACCTAGGGTTTCCTCTCGCTCTGGCGACCGAGGCGATCTAGGTTTTCTTCGACGAGTTCTTGACGGCGGCGGACTCCATCGCCTTCGTCCCCATATTCTCTACCCCCTGTCCACCCTGGTTGTGCACCCCGTCCCTCGCGGTGTGATCATGGCGGAGATACGACAGGAGAAGCAGGAGATCAACACTAGTGCTCGCGAGGGCACTCGGAAGCTGGCGATTCTCGATGCGAATCGGCCGGACACGGGGGCAGCTGGCTCCTCCACCCCTTCACCATCGCCCAAGGGTGACGTTGCAGACCTGCTGCAGCGACTGAATCTCACATCGCAGGAATCCAAACCCCTAGTTCTGGATGATGGTGGCGAGGAAGAGGCGATGGGTCCGCAATGGGCAATCGCGGGGAAGGTCCTAGCCCCCAACACGTTTCACATCTCGACGATCCGTTCGGCGCTGCGTCCGGCGTGGGGCAACCCTAAGGGACTCGAGCTTAATCCGCTGGGAGCGAACATATTTCTGGCTGAATTTGGATGCGAGAGGGACTTGAATCGTATACTGGAAGGTTCACCGTGGACAGTGGGTAAACACGCAGTAATCTTCGCGGCTTTCGATCCCAAGAAGAAGACGGCGGATATCCAGTTCAATGAGTTGACGCTTTGGGCTCGTATCATGCAGCTTCCTTTCCGTTTGATGAATGACAATAGAGGCAAGAGCTTGGCCTCTTGTGTGGGTGCTGTGAAGAGAATGGATGTGGATGACAAGGGACGAGCATGGGGGGATTTCCTCCGTTTTCGTGTGACGGTGAACATTGATCGCCCCTTGATGCGTTGTGTTTCAACGTTCTCTCAGAAGACACAGGTCACTGAATTTTATTCGGTGATGTACGAGAAACTGCCGGTCTATTGTTTCTCCTGTGGCTTAGTAGGACACTCCACCTTGGCGTGTCCATCACCGGCTGAACGTGGAGAGGATGGTCTGCTTCCTTACCACGGTTCTAGACTGTCTGTCCCTGATGACCGCAAGGCGAAGTCAGGCAACAACTCGGGCCAGGGATCTTTCTCCAGTGGGCAAGGTTCATGGACTGGCAATGGCCGCAATGGCCAACCTATGCAGGCGGATGGCCCTGCTAACCCTTCGGGGAGGGATGTGAATGGTGAGGTAACCTCACCAGTCAAGCCTAAGAAGACCAGAGCACGCAAACCTAAGGCTAACATGGACGCTGGCAAGGCTGCGGTTGGGATTCCTACTGATGGTGTACGGAAGAGTGGACAGAAACGTAAAGATTATGTGATCAAGACCACGACGACACCTGTTACTACCTTGGCTCTGGTTCCAGGGAAGAGTGATATGCCCCCAAAGGTTCCAGAAGAGGATGGCGAGACAAATTCAGAAACAGATTCCAACAAGAAACACAAAACAATCGGAGCTGTGGCTTCATCAGGATCGGCGGATCAGGCGGCGACTGCCTCGCAGTCCCGCCAGACGCAATGAGATTTCTATGTTGGAACTGCCGAGGTCTGGGGTCGGACTCGGTAGTTGGTGAGCTCCGCTGGCTAGTGCGGACGTATAGACCCTCCTTCCTCTTCCTTTCAGAAACGAAGATGAAGGATACCCGAGGCCAAAATTTCATGTGGTCTCTGGGTTACTCGGGCAGCTTTGCTGTCAGTTCTGCGGGCCTCAGTGGAGGTCTCGCGCTATTTTGGTTGTCAGACTTCACGGTGTCGCTGAAGGGTTTCAACTCCCATTGCATCGACGTTATGATTTCATCAGGGGGATGTGCACCGTGGAGGACAACCTTTGTGTACGGGGAAGCACGCAGAGAACAACGCCACGAATTTTTCAGTCTGCTTTGTCGCCTCCGTTCAGAGTGGAGTGGACCGTGGATGTGCTGCGGGGATTTTAACGAAGCCCTCAGCCAAGATGAGCACTGTGGTGTTCGTGCCAGGTCTGAAGCTCAGATGACTTTGTTTCGTGACTGCCTGGAGACGTGTGAGCTTGCTGATCTTGGATTCATTGGCCCGAAATTCACATGGAATAACAGACAGTCTGAGGACAGCCACGTCAAGGTACGCCTTGACCGTGCGGTGGCTAATACACAGTTCACGACATTGTTTGATGATTGCAGTGTCGAGAATATTATCACTACCGCTTCCGATCATCTCGCAATCGTTGTCAACCTCTCCAAAATCAGTGATGGCCCTCCCTGTGTCCCTGTCCAACCGGGTTTCCGTTTCGAGGCAGCATGGCTGCGAGCTCCATATTACAAGGAGGTGATGGAGAGAGCGTGGTCCGAAGGTGGCCGTGGTGACTACTCACTGCAACAGACTTGGGAAAAACTGCAACGTGTTGCAGTCTCACTCAAGGAATGGAGCCGTGAGTCCTTTGGCGCAATTCGTAACAAAATTCAGAAGTTAGAACGCAAACTGAAGAATCTCCGTCTCTCAGCCGGTTCCGTGGAGGAAATTAAACATGCCGAGAAGGATTTGTGCGAACTCTTCGAGAGAGAGGAGATCATGGCGCGCCAGCGTTCCCGTGTGGAGTGGTTGCGGGAAGGCGACCGCAACACGGCCTACTTCCATGCCCGTGCGTCGGCTCGAAGGAAGGCCAATCGCATCAAACTTCTTATTCGTGACAATGGCTCACGATGCGATGATCAGGCTGGTATTAAAGGTATGGTTCAGGAGTTTTATAAAAATCTGTTTTCTTCTGAGCCTACTTTATCCAGTGATTCTATTCTTGATTCTATCCCCTGTAAGGTTACTGATGATATGAATGCAGACCTTGACAAACCTTACACTGATGATGAAATTAAGTATGCCCTCTTCCAGATGGGACCAACTAAAGCACCGGGGCCGGATGGCTTCCCGGCGTTATTTTATCAGAACCACTGGGAATTTTTCCGCTTGGAAATTTGTCGGGCTGTGAGGACGTTCTTGGATGGAGGACAGCTACCGGAAGGGTTTTGTGACTCTGTCATAGTCTTAATTCCGAAGGTAGCCAACCCGCAACAGTTGAAGAATTTTCGGCCAATTAGCCTCTGCAACGTCCTCTACAAAATTGCTTCGAAGGTTCTAGCCAATCGTTTGAAGCTCATTCTGCCAATGGTTATATCGGAAAATCAAAGTGCATTTGTACCAGGGCGCTTGATCACTGATAATGCTCTCATCGCGTATGAGTGCTTACATACCATTAGGCAACAACAGGCGAAACGACCGTTCTTCGCCCTAAAGGTAGACATGATGAAGGCTTATGACCGTGTCGAGTGGGACTATCTATCTGGTTGCCTTCAGAAACTCGGCTTTGCTCGAAGATGGATCACTACCGTGATGAGGTGTGTCACTATGGTACGCTATGCTGTCCGGGTTAACGGTGATCTAACTGAGCCTGTCATCCCCACGAGGGGTATTCGTCAGGGGGACCCTATTAGCCCCTATCTCTTTCTCTTATGTACAGAAGGATTGTCCTGTTTACTGCAACAAAAGGAGAGTCAAGGTGCACTACAAGGATTACGTAATTCTCGACTTGGACCTCCTATTACTCATTTACTGTTTGCAGACGACAGTGTGTTCTTCGCTCGTACGGATAGGAGAAGTGTTGATGCTTTGCAGCAGGTTCTGGAGACTTATTGTGAGGGATCTGGGCAGAAGGTGAACTTGGACAAATCCTCAATATTCTTCGGTTCTCGTTGCTCTGAAGGTGTTAAAACCGAAGTCATGCAACGACTAGGTGTTGCTAATGAGGCACTACAGGAGAAATATCTCGGGTTGCCCACTGAGGTTGGCCATTCTCCAGTTGGCACCTTTGGGTTTTTGCATGACCGCATGTGGCAGCGCATGAATGGTACTTCGGATCGTCCGTTGTCGAGAGCTGGAAAGGAAATTTTCCTCAAGACAGTGATACAGGCGATTCCCACGTATGTTATGAGTTGCTTTGAATTGCCAAAAGCTAGCTGTTTAGCAATGAGAAGATCTATTGCTAACTGGTGGTGGGGCATGGAAGAGGGGAAGAGGAAGCTCCATTGGCGCTCGTGGGAATGGGCTCTCGACCCCAAAGGACCTAGGAGGCATGGGCTTCCGCGACTTGGGCATTTTTAACCAAGCAATGCTGGGCAGACAGTGCTGGCGCCTGCTTACTGATCAGAACTCCCTGTGTGCTCGGGTTCTCAAAGCCCGTTATTTCCCCTCCTCCAACTTCTGGGATGCACCGCGGCCTCGGACCTCCTCGTTCACTTGGCGCAGCATCTTATTTGGCAGGGATCTCCTACGCCTAGGTGTTCGATGGGGCATAGGAGACGGTAAATCGACGAACATCAAGTCAGATAACTGGATTCCAGGAACGGTCCCATCGGCCTTACGTTCGAGGATTCCTATCGAGGATGACGCCACGGTGGATTCCCTTCTTTTGACTGACTGCAGAGGCTGGAATGCAGACTTGGTCCGAGCTACTTTTCACGCGGACACAGCAGCCAAGATCCTGCAGATCCCTCTAAGCCGTCACGGTGGCGAGGATTTTGCCTCCTGGCCCCATGCAAAATATGGCCAGTACACCGTCCGATCGGCCTATCATCTGGCACGGCTAGATCGTTTCGCTATCGAACGGAGCCGGGCCGGGCGTGGATCTTCATCAACCAATATGGACAGTGATGCACTAATCTGGAGGAAGCTTTGGTCCACCAAAGCACCAGGAAAGATGAAGATCACGCTCTGGCGTTTTGCCCACGACTGCCTGCCGTGTGGCCATCAACTGCAGAAACGGCACATCCCAGCTACGGTGACGTGCGTGTTCTGCAACCAACATGAGACAATCGAGCACTCACTCCTCTTCTGTCAGTTTGCACACGAGGTCTGGAGCCAGGTTAAATCTGAATTTCCAGTACATCTGAAGAGGAGCTCCTTTATCTCACCGAGAACATGGACCTTGGAGTTTATTGGACGCTGCTCCAAGGTGGATATTACAACGGTCATGGTGACCATGTGGCATGTTTGGGACGCTAGGAACAAAACCCGCGAGGGGGAGGGTCCTTGCCATCCAGACACCGTCGCGTCGAAGATCAAAGCGTACTTGCAACTGATCTCTCTTCACCTCTATGGCCAGGGAACCGTCCACAGGTGTGTATCCTCTTCGTCAACTCATAAATGGATACCACCGCCGGCTGGTTTTGTCATGGTCAATGTCGACGCGGCGATCTTTGCCCCCTCTAGCTGTATGGGGGTGGGTGTGGTGATCCGGGACAACAACGGGTCATTCCTGGCAGCGTGCAGAACGCTCATCGAGGAGGTCATCACACCAGACCTTGCAGAAGCAATGGCGATTCGCTTCGCCGTGATGTTTGCAGCGGAGGAGGGCTTCAACAAAATCATCATTGGATCTGATTGCCTCTCGGTGGTCCAACGGCTGAATTATCAAGCGGTAGATCGATCGAGCATGGGTCCAGTGCTTGAGGATATCAAACGAGCGGCCCTGTCCTTCATTTCATGTGATTTCCGGCATGTTTTTCGTGACTCCAATGTGGCGGCTCATCTGTTAGCTAAATCTTGTACTTCGGTTAGTTGTGTGGTGTGGCGTGGTGTGCCCCCGGAATTAATCCGGCTGGCAATTTGTTATGACAATTTGGTTGGTTAATCAATAAAGTGAGGATTTAGATCAAAAAAAAAACTCCAGATGCTATCACAACTCACGTACATATGCGTGCACATGGCCTGGCGTACGGTGATGCTTGACTAGCTAACCAGCTCATTTAAACGTACATACTTCAAATATTTATACCTGTTAAACAGTTCGTCGAAATTGTAATTGGTTCGCACCATCGTGATGTGCATGACGAACTCTATAAAAAGAGACCAATATCATGTATAGATATTTTCATAAATATTTTTTATGGCGTGGGCCCCACACGTCATTGAGAAGAGTCCATGCATAGCATGCATGGTACAACTCCACTTGAGCCAATCGTTAGAAACTCGCCAGCTTTGTACATGTAGGATTCAAAACATTTTAAGTTCATATTTCTCAAATGGTGAATCATAATTTTCATCCGTTCACACCATCGTGATGTGCATGACGAACACTATAAAAAGAGGCCAGCATCTTACAAAGATATTTTTGCAAATATTTTGTATCGCGTGGGACCCACACGACATGGAAAGGAACTATGCTTATTTTCAAATTTAATAAATTTTGGTATAAAACTTCATCAAACAGGTATCATGCTTCCCCACGCCTTTCTTCGCTCTCCTGTTTTTTTCTTTTCTTTCTTGCTTTGTCGAGTGTGGTACTTTGGGCGTACTTGTGCTGTTGCCCCAACGTATTTCTACCCACTTCTCTCTCTTTTTCTTGTGGAGCGTTATGTATGAACCTAGATTGGTAGTTACTTTATTTATAAAACGAGGCATAAAGCCTTTTTGGGTAAAAAATTCTCCGGCATGGGGCGGCAAAAGAAAGCAATAGGCACTGTCGGGTCGCATGGGATCATGCTCACCCGCCAAAAAAGTATGGAGGTCTCGGACTACACAATTTCAAAACACTGAACGACGCGCAGAGGATCAGATGGCATTGGCAGGAGAAAACGTGTCTACTTCATGCATGGTATGGACTTAAATTCAAATTAAAGCTGGAAGCGGAGAGTATGTTCAAGTCCACGGTCAAGTCGTGGTGGGTAACAGAGACAAAACCTCTTTCTGGTATGATCATTGGATGGAGGGAAGCAGCCCAAGTCAGATCGCATCTGATTTGATCAAATTTTCCAAAGCTAGAGGTGCCAGGAGAAGAACTAAGAGAGGCGCTCCACGATGATCAATGGATAAAGGACCTATGAGGGAACCTCTACCTTCATGTAGGCAGAGAACGCAACCATCCGAAAGGAGGCTGAATTCACGTGGCGTTTGTCAGGGAACAGTCGTTACATGTCGGCCTCTACATACAGTGCCTCCTTTCACGGACTAATGGAACAAGATTATGCGAAAACCCTTTGGAAAAACAGAGCGCCCCTCAAGGAGAAGTTCTTCAGCTGGTTGGTGATGAGAAATCGATGCTGGACAACTGATAGGCTCACGAAAAGAGGGCTTCAGGGGCCATTGAAATTCACTCTTTGCAATCAAGAACAGGAAACCATAGATCACCTAATGACAAATTGCTCCTCTGCCAAAGAATTCTGGTTTAGACTTTTCCATGCTCGATCCAAGCCTGACATCACACCAAAATACAGTCAGGAAATGGTGGACGGAGACACTGAATCGATTCAGAGGCAAGCAACAAAAAGTAATGGCTACCATAAGGATTTGAGGGATGAGAAGACTGTGGCTGGAACGAAATGATAGTCTTTAACAGAGCAGGGAGAAGTGTAGCCCAGGTCGTACAGCAGGCCCTCAAGGATCTTTCTCTCTGGGACCTTGATAGGCAGAATAGGATATCGCGAGGAGTAGGCCTAGTCTTTCTTCATTGAAGACGGCAAAGCCGTGTGTAATTTATGTTGTAAAACTCTCTCCCAATCTTAATGCGATGACGGCAACCTTTGGTTGCATGTCCTTAAAAATTTTGTTCGCTCCACAGAGCTTGATGGCATGACAATCTTCACCCTCTTCTGGGGAATTCACGTGCATGTCCATGCCCTTGGCGACAGGGAAGAATGCAAGCGTAACATCACCGACAGGAAAAAATACAGTCAGAAAGAGCTAATTCACATATCAAAGAACAGATGGACCCATCCCCGTCACATCTCCCCGCCCTAGGCGAGTCCATCTCGAGTCCCTGCCATGGCAGGCCCGCCACCCCTGTGTTGGGAGGCCACGCGTCTCCGGCCTCGCCTCCCTCCCCACCTATCTACCCTCATGTCGCATTGCCCCGCTCACCTCAGCGCCCACTCGAAACGTCGGCACCGACCAGATCTATTCTGTTCTCGACGCTGGCATGGGTAGGGGATGAATCAGAGATGGAGCAGCGAGGACAAACAGAGGGGGGAGGAGGCGGCGGCGGCGGCGGGGGGGGGGGGGGGGGAAGAGGGCGACGCAAGGTGGGATTTCGCTGGAGCATGTAGCGGAGAAGTTCCCTATGTGGAGAGGCTCGAGACTGCAGTCAGGGCGGCTACCGACGACGGTGGAGGAGGCTCCGTTGAAAGCCGTGGCATCTACTTCGGGTCCTTCGGGCCAATCGACTGCTCCGCCCATTCCGGAGAAGCGGAGGCGATCAAGGCGGCTTGTAGAGCTGGCGTCAATCCGCCCGGAGAAGACATGGGTGGATTTCGCAGATTCAGAGCGTGCGGCGTCGGAACTGCAGCAGCCCAGAAAGAGGGGCAGACCGAGGAATCACGCGCCTCCTGCACCCTCGCGACAAGAGGTAGTGGCAGTGATGACTCTGCTTTGCCTCCACTGGAGCTCTCTGAAGCAAATGGGGGAAATCCTGGAGGAATGGTTGTAGTGCTTCCCCTTTGCAACAAATTGTTTTGTGGACATGAGAGTGGAGCCTCATGCGATGAAACGACATGCTGCTCCTCCTCGGACGATTCGCTGGTTTCTGTGCTCAAGCTCGCAGAGCGAGCGTCAGTTCTACAACCGACAATGCAGGTGGATTCAGAGTTCCCCGTTCCCCATCGGCGGTCTGCGGGAAACCAAGCTCCAATTGCCAGGGAAATGGTGTTTGAAAAAAATCCTTCACATGGGAGGGGCCTCCTGCACATAGGTTCAAAGAGTAAAAGGGGGAGACTGGGTGAAGATACATCTGTGGAAGGTCACTTTCTGCAGCTGTGGTGCGAGCCACGCAGAGGAAAAAAGCACACCACTCGTGCTTGCCCACCTACCGCAGCTCCTCCTAGATCTAGATCTCACAAGCTTTCGCCTTTGATACTTTTGCAAGAAGATCCAGGAGAACTAAGGTTCCTAGGTTTAGAGTGCCAAGTAGATCCAGAGACAAGAGATCCAGGAGTTGTGATGGCGGAGCGAGGTGGAAGAAACGACAAAAAGGTAGGGGGAGGGGAGGTGGAAGAGGGCGCGGCAAAAACTGCCAGAACAACCAATTCTTCAGCCAAGGTCAGAACCAATTCCCCTTCCCGCAGCAGCATTTCCCGCAGCAATTTGGCTTTGGTATGCCTCCGCAGTGGGGGTTTGGGGCTCCTTTCCAACCTTCCCCCACAACAATTCTCGGGCCAACGGAAATGGTTCACCAATGCTCAAGAAGGGCCACAACATTCGACCCAGCAACAGCCAAAGCAGGGCCAAGAAGAGGAACAGAGTAAGAGCAAGGTGAATCTGCAGAAAAATGTAGCCAGGAAGAAGGCCACCCAAAAGGAAGTAGTACCTGCTGTAGGACCATCAATTCAGATGAGCTATGTAGATACCATCTGTATGGGTTGTGGTGAGCCAGGTCACTTTAAACAAAGCTGTGAGAAGAAGCCCTTTTGCTTCATTTGCAAGGCTACAAACCATCCAGTGGAAGAGTGCCCAATTACGAAGAGGACGCAACAGGTGAAAATATATGTGGGTAGTGCAGCTTCCGGTCTAGGCTTCTGCCACATTGAAGTGCCAGACTCTGTGACCAATCCAGTTGCCTCCTTCAACAACTGTGGTATTTTCATAGTGGAAGAAGGTGAACTGACTAAGGAGGAACTGGCCAAGGAATTTGCTAGAATTTACAAGACCAACTGGCCTGGGCAGATCAAGCACCTGGGTGAGTGTTGCTACTTGGTTAAGTTCCCTCCTCATATACCTGTTGAGCAGGTGATAGGCTACCCAAGGTTTGGAGTCTCAAAAAAAGGGGTGTGGGTCAAGGTAGAGGCCTAGAACAATATCCATGACCCTTTAAAAGTCCTTGAAGAGGTTTGCATGCAAGTCTTTGGCCTGCAAGCTGACTGGTGTGAGTGGAATGTGCTAGTGCAAGCTGTATCAGTTTGTGGTATCCTTGTTGATGTAGATTGAGCAAGTATGTTCAAGGACTGTGCTGAATGGGCCAGGTTCAAGATTAGGAGCATGAACCCTAGTAAAATCGCTGAGGGGAGGATCTTTGAGTTCCAATTCAAGCTATATCAGTTGTTCTTCAATGTGGAAATGCTAGGTACACCCACAATAACTAGTGAGACAAATGTTAGTGCTACTGACCCAGGAGATGGAAATGACAAAGAAAATGTTGCTGCTAATGGAAGAGGTGGCAGAGATACAGAAAGTAGGAAGTCTGGGTCTCCTAAGAGCTCTAGTAGCTCTCATTCCAGCAAAGGGAACAACATGAATGGGACCCCAAAAACCACACATCAGGCCTTGGAAATATGTGATGGTGAATAGACTGAAGGTTGTGTTGACAAAGTGCTCAAACTCCTTCAAGACAGAGGAGCTATGAATGAAGTTGGAGACTTTGTTTGGGAAGGTGAGGTTAGTGAACACATGAATGTCACTGCAGTAACTGAAAATAACACTGAAAAAAGCCACCTGGAGGATCTTGGGATTCCTGATGATATTATGCCTTCTTTTGAGAAGATGTCTGTGGAAGAGCTTAAACCTAAGAAGGGGAGAGCTAACAAGAAAAAGAAGATGTCTGGTCCTGTTCAATCCCTGAGATAGAGTGCTAGGATTGATAGGTCACAAAATATCCTGGACAAAGCTGCAATCATGCAAAAAAAAGAAACATCTGGAGATTCCTTCTAGATTCATGACAGGTATAATGAAAAACAATCCTTTCAATGCAATTAGTGTTGACTCCTTAAATACTATGGCTAGAACTATAGGTATCAATTTGCTAGAACTAGATAATTCTTTGGACAACTAGTGTAGTATAGCTCATGGTATGGAAATCTATCTGTAAATGAAGCAGTGGTAGACTTGGCTACTGTAGATACTCCTCCTAATAGCCCTAGGAGGGGAGACATATATGATTTAGATATTACCTGGACAGAGGTGTCTAGAAAATCTCGGGGTAAGCACCCCATGAAGAAATATAGATGAATTTTGGTTTTTGGAACTCTAGGAGCATTGTTGCTCCAGGTAGAAAAACCTACATTAGTGACAACATTATTCCTTTGAGACTAGATTACATGGGCTTCGAGGAAACCAAGAAAGAGGTTTTCTCCAACAATTTTCTTAAGAATATTCTAGGAAATAGAAATTTAGAGTGGAACTACCTCCCTGCAGTGAAAATTGCTGGAGGGATTTTGGTAGGTGATGGTCAGGTCTTGCACTCATTGGGAAACCCACAGAGGAAGGTATGATGAGCATAACAGCAGTTTTCCCTCAGAAAGAAACCAAGGTTTGATCAACCAGTAGGAGGAGGGAGTAACTTCAGAAGGTTGATGCAGCTGAGATGGCAGGGCGCTACCGGTTCAGTAGCAACGTGGAACCTACATAATACAAAAAATTCACTTTGCCCCAACGAAGCAGTGAGGTTGTCAATCTCACCGGTTTTGCTGAACACAAAGAGGTTAAACGTATGGTGTGGAAAACAGTAGGAGAACAATATGAAAGCAGTAGCAGCATTATGAAAATAGTGGAAGCAGTGTGTGTATTATCAGAACTAGAAAATGGATCAGGGTCCACAGTTCACTAGTGGTGTCTCTCCGTGAAAGATAAGTAACATGTGTGGTGAACAAATTACATCTGGGCAATTGACAGAAATGAAGGCTGCATAGTGCATATGCAAGACATAAAGATTACTATGTGATTCATGCGGGCATTACAACAAAATACATAGACCGCCATCCAACTGCATCTATGACTAATAATCCACCCTCCGAATATCATCCGAACAAACGTTGGGTATTAAGTTGCAAGCAACAGATTATTGCAGTAAGCAAAGTGTGTAATGTAAACAATGTAGACTAAGTAAACACCGTTGTTTTCTCCCTAATGGCAACATCACATCCTCCATCCGTCACGTTTGTGTCACTCGAGCACATATGTAAAGGAGGCATGAACCCACTATCGAGCATAAATACTCCCCCTTGGAGTTACTAGCATCTACTTGGCCAGAGCATCTACTAATAACGGAGAGCATGCAAGATCATAAATAACATATGCATGAAGATAACATGATAGATTGATAATCAAAAGAGATAGAATTCAACATTCATCAGATCCCATCAAACACAACATGTAGCATTACATAAACATGATCTCGATCATGTAGGACAGCTCACGAGATCTAAACATGAGGTACAAAGTGGAGAAGACAACCATGTAGCTACTTCTATGGACCCGTAGTACAGGGATGAACTACTCACGCATCACTTCGGAGGTGGGCATGGTGGTGTAGACCCCTCCGGTGATAAATTCCCCTCCCGGCAGGGTGCCGGGGAGAGGTCCAGAACCCTTCCGATCTCAGGATGACGATGCCGGTGGCCTTGGGTGTTTCTCATGAAAAAGTGGTATATTTTTAGGGTTCACGTATCGAGGGGATTATATAGGCGAAAGGGAGATGGCGGTGGACACCCGAGGGGCCCACACCACCCCTAGGTGCGTCCGGGGAGGGGGGCGCCGTCCTATGTTGTGGCCCCCCTCCGGGCCTCTTCGGGACTCCGCGGAACCTTCGGGAATTCTAAGACTTCCGGGCTTCGAACTTTCCAATTCTGAGAATATTTCCAGAACAACTTTTCTGAAACTAAAAACAGCAGAAAACATGGAACTGGCTCTGTGGCATCTTGTCAATAGGTTAGTCTGGAAAATCGATAAAAATGACATAAAGTGTATAGCAAACATGTAGGAAACAACATGAAACATCAGAAATTAAGGATACATTTATGACGTATCAACATCCCCAAGCTTAGTTCCTACTCGTCCTCGAGTAGGTAAATGATAAAAACACATAATTTCTGAGGTGACATGCTACCAACATAAACTTGATCATAAATAATGTAAAAGCATATGTAAGCTGAGATCATAGAACTTCAACACAAGCATGATAAATAAAATTAACAATAAATCATATGAATCACCTTGCATCATTAGAAGTAACACAAATAAAAGATCACGAATAACAATGCATCGAAAGCTATACGTTTGTTTCAAGCATAGAGATAACATGGAAACGTGATATTTCGCTAGTCCTTAAGAGTGGGGAAAAACATACATGCCAGGACACCTTCAAAGTTCACGAGGAATACTAAAACAAATAATTAGAGAACAAACAATAACACATCATGAATCAAATAATAATGTTTCTGGGACAAATGCACATTAAACTCAGAATGGAAACTATGCTCTCTCAACTGTGCATAAAGTTAGAAGATGGAGACTCAACATAAAAGTAAAAGAAAGGCCCTTCGCAGAGGGAAGCATGGATCACTCATGTGATAGAGCTTTTATTTTATTAAACAGAGGTATAAAATGTTTGACACTCCTCCCAACCATCTTACACAAACTATGACTAACCGAATCCTCGGGTGCCTGCCAACAATCACATACCATGGAGGAGTTTCTATTTTTTTAGAGAGGTGTATGCTTATGTCAACGAATGGTAAACAGAAAATACAGTACGTCAAGCCAACTAGACTTCACAAGAGCGGCTCCCATAAAAGGATGCATCTGGGTAGGAGGTCATCCCTCTTTATCTTTTGTCTACACAATTATGCTTTGACTGATAAATCAGGGGAAAATATAGTAAAAAGAATTTGTTGTTATTAATTTGGGGCTGGGAACCCCGCTGCCAGCTCTTCTTTCAATTGGATAAGTGGATGAAGCCACTAGTCAAGGGTGTGAAAGTCCAATCAACAAGTGAGATAAGGATTCTCTATTTACGTCCTCATGAGCTAAAACATGGGCACAAAACATGAGTAATTTTGAAAGTTTTAAAGGTAACACATGAGCAATTTACTTTGGAGTGGCGGTTAAATACCACATGTAGGTAGGTATGGTGGACACATTTGGTATACTTTGGTTTTTGGGAGTTGGATGCACGAGTAGATCTCATACTCAGTACAGGTGGAGGCTAGCAAAAGACTGGGAGCGATAAATCAAGAGAGCATAAGAGCCATAATCATGCATAGCGACATAAACATCATTAATCAAAGAATAAGTGGTACCACAAGTTCAAAAACTAAATGATCATAGAGGCTATAAGTGACTGGTTAGTAGTCGTAAACATGGTGTGAGCATGCGCCAAGTCAACCAAATAAAACATTCAAAGGAGAACACCACAAATTTATGCTTCAATATGACAAGACAACTCATGATTCTTTCAATGGCACATTAAACACTCTCAGCTATTTGAGATTAATAATTCTAATAAATAACCACTAGGATTTAGAATTAAAATAACATCTAGCATGATATGAAAAAGTCTAGCCACAGTCTATACAAGCTTCTACTTGCACCGTTATAAATTCTACTTCAAGCAACAATTTCTTTTCCCAACAAGCACCATACAAAATATATTTTAACAAAAACTCTCTAAATGATATAGCAGGCAAACATGAGAGTACTCACACAACTCTACTAAAACTAACGGCTCTGAATAAGAGATGCAAAGAAAACAAGAGCTAAACAGGAATTTTGCAGTAGCTAGAAGAAAAACTAAGAATACTAGCATAATAAGTATTGAAACGAAAAAGCGGAGTGTGTCTCTCTCCCAAACAAGGAATGATAGGGTCCAAATATATTATTGCAGCAAGGAAAACAAAAGAAAACAAGAGAAAACAAAATAAAAACAAACAGACGCTCCAAGTAAACTTCATATGATGTGACCGAATAAAAATATAGTTTCACTAGAAGTGACATGTTAAATTGTTGATGAAGAAGGGGATGCCTTGGGCACCCCCAATCTTAGATGCCTGAGTCTTCTTAGAATTTGCTGGGATGAACCACGGGGGCATACCCAAGCTTTGACCTTGCACTCTTGTTGATCACACATATCACCCTCTTCTATTGACCCTTGAAAACTTCCTTCACACCACACTCAAAGAGTGATTCGCATTAGAGGGTTAGTGAAACAATCAAAAATCCATGGGTTATGTATGGGAACAAGTGCTATTGATACTTCTAAACATTAGCTACAGCCAATGATGTTTCGTGAAGCAAAGAAATCCACTTGACATCGTAAAAGAGCAAATGGAAGAAAAATGGTAGAATCTGCCAAAACCAGAACAATGTGTAAAGACGAAATTTTTTCGGGGCGCTTACATTGCTCAGATAAAAAAACTTAAAGAACAAAAAAAAATGTGGAATTAGCTGAGGAATAACCATAAAGAATTTCAGTTCATTCTGATTTGCTTGTGAATTATCTGATTTTTTACGGTGGACAGCAGAAATCTGTCTCCTGTGCAGAAATCCAAAACCAACTCCAACTCTTGTCAGAAACTTTACTTGGAACAACTAAAACATGAAAATAAAGATACAAAGGAGTTTCTACATAAGTATACAACCCCTTGACTCAAAGAAAACAGATAAAAACAAAGCAAAAAATAAAACTATGGGTCAAGTGTTTTCAAGCGCATTTCTTTAACGACTTTTAGCTAGGCCGAGAAAAGTGGAATCAAGTGTTTTCAGAGGCTCCATGAGTTGAACCTAGCATATTGAAACGATCAAAGGCTTTTCTATCTTCTATAGCAACATCTCCAAATTTTTTAAGCATGGTTTCTAAGATAAAATTCCTTTTCTCAATATCTTCAATGTTATTCAAGTTGAGGAACATATGTTGTAGTATGGGATGGAGGTTAACATACCTAGCTTCTAGCATGTGAATTAAAGAAGTTGCAGTAGTTTCATATTTTGGAGCAAGTTCTACTATGGATTTTTTTCTCAATATTATCATGACTACTAACATGATTAAAGAATTCTTTAATGGTATCCTTTCCAAGTATATAACCACTACCAACTGGAAGGTATTACAGGGTAAACTTAGGGAACAACATGATAAAAAATAACAACGAGGTAACAAAGGGAACAACTAGAATAGGAACAAATTTTTTGTGTGTATTTGATAAAGAGAAGCAAACAAGACAAAATAAAATAAACTAAGCAAAACTAAAACAAGGTAAAGAGGTTGGAAGTGAGAGAATCCCCTTGCAGAAATTCTCTTCCTCCCCGGCAATGGCGCTAGAATATAGCTTGATGGTGCAGGTCTTGCACTCATTTTGAAACCCCAAGAGGAAGGTATGATGAGCACAACAGCAGTTTTCCCTCAGAAAGAAACCAAGGTTTAATCGACCAGTAGGAGGAAGGAGTAACTTTAGAAGGTTGATGCAGCTAAGATGGCAGGGCGCACTACCGGCTCATTAGCAACGTGTAAACTACACAACACAAACAATTCACTTTGCCCCAACGAAGCAGTGAGGTTGTTAATCTCACCGGTTTTCCTGAACACAAAGAGGTTAAACGTATGGTGTGGAAAATAGTATGAGAATAGTATGAAAGCAGTAGAAACAATATGAAAACAGTGGAAGCAGTGTGAAAGAAGTGGAAGCAGTGTATGTATTATCAGAATGAGAAAATGGACCGAGGTCCATAGTTCACTAGTGGTGTCTCGACGTGAAAGATAAATAACATGTGGGGTGAACAAATTATAGCGGAGAGCATGCAAGATCATAAATAACATATGCATGAAGATAACATGATAGATTGATAATCAGAAGACATAGAATTCAACATTCATCAGATCCCAGCAAACACAATATGTAGCATTACATAAAGATGATCTCGATCATGTAGGACAACTCACGAGATCTAAACATGAGGTACAAAGTGGAGAAGACAACCATCTAGCTACTGCTATGGACCCATAGTCCACGGATGAACTACCCACGCATCACTTCGGAGGAGGGCATGGTGGTGTAGACCCCTCCGGTGATGAATTCCCCTCCCGGCAGGGTGCCGGGGAGAGCTCTAGAACACTCCCGATCTCGGGATGACGATGACGGCGGCCTCGGGTGTTTCTCGGGAAAAAGTGGTATATTTTTAGGGTTCACATATCAGGGGGTCATATAGGCGAAAGGGCGATGGCGGTGGACGCACGAGGGCCCCACACCACCCCCAGGCACGGCCAGGGGGCGCCGCCCTATGGTGTGGCCCCCCTACGAGCCTCTTCGGGACTCCGTGGAACCTTCGGGAATTCTAAGACTTTCCGGCTTGGAATTTTTCAATTCCGAGAATATTTCCAGAACAATTTTTCTGAAACTAAAAACAACAGAAAACATGGAACTGGCTCTGTGGCATCTTGTCAATAGGTTAGTTCAGAAAATCGATAAAAATGACATAAAGTGTATAGCAAACATGTAGGAAACAACATGGAACATCAGAAATTAAGGATACATTTATGACATATCAGTAGGTATTAGCCTTGATACTTTTGAGGTAGTGTCTTGGAATATTAGGAAATTCTCAGTTAGTGTAGTAGCTAAAATAAAGAAAACAAGTATTTGTTGTAGGATTACTACTGTGTATGGTTCTCCCTATGAGGAACTCTTCATAGATTGGGAGGGCCCTGCAATTATTGGAGGGGATTTCAATTTGTTTAGGGGGAGTGAAGATAAAAGTAATGGTGTGGTTAACTATAAGTGGGTAGATAAGTTCAATAGATGGATTGACTTGTGGGCCTTAATAGAGATTGAACTAGCAGAAAGAGCTTACACCTAGAGCAACAACCAGGTGAATAATGTTATGAGTAGAATTGATAGGTCTTTTGTAATACAACTTTTGAGGCCCTGTACCCTCTTGCTAGCATTAAAGCCTTACCCAGAGTGGGTAGTGATCATACACCTATCTTATGGACCTCTGGTGAGATGGCTACACCTAGACAAAGTAGTTTCAAGTTTGAAAAATGGTGGAACACTAGGTCAGACTTCATTGAGGTAATTAGGAAGGCTTGGAATTCTAGACATTTTGGTAGAAACGATGTTCACATTTGGCAAAGCAAAGTTAGGTTTTTTAGGAAGCTAGCCAGAGGCTGGAATAGAAATATAGATGCTGATATTAGAAAAGAAAAAAGGCTCTCATGGAGGAGTATGACTCTCTAGATATTAAACCAGAGTCTCAAGATATGGAGATAGAAGATAGGAATAGATTAGATAATATCTTGTTAGAGCTCAACAATTTTTGGCCGATAGATGAGATCAAAGCCAAGCATAGGTCTAGGGATAGAGACATTAGGGAAGGGGATAGGAACACACCATACTTCCATGTTGTGGCCAATCAGAGAAGGAGAAGTAAGCTGATTAGTGTGTTAGAAGGCCCTCTGGGCCCTGTCACTTAAACTAGAGATATGCTAGCAGTAGCTACTGATTTTATAAAGACATGTTTAGGAAAGAAAACAAACCATAAATAAGCCTTGTGGAGGACTTCTTCTCCATTGAGGATAGGATTTCCGAGGGGGGTAATCATAGCCTAGATGAACCCTTTACCCTAGAAGAAATTAAGGAGGCAGTGTTTGGTTCCTATGCTGATGGAGCACCTGGCCCAGATGGCCCCCCTTTCCTTTTTTACCAACTGTTTTGGGACATAGTTTGTCATGATTTGCTTAACCTCTTTAGTGATTGGTTCATAGATAAACTGGATATCTATAGGCTTAATTTTGCTATGATCACCCTGATCCCAAAAGAGGAGGGTGCAAAAACCCTTAAGAAATTTAGACCTATAAATCTCATGAATTGTAGCTTTAAGATCTTCACGAAAGTCCTTAATAACCGCTTATCTAAGGTGATTGACAAACGGATTTATCCTTGCCAATCTGCTTTCATTAAAGGCAGATTTATCCTTGAAAGCGTGGTACTGCTCATGAAGTGATTCATGAGGTTCATACGAGCAAGTCTGAGAGCTTAGTGCTTACATAGATTATGAAAAAGCCTATGACAAAGTTAACCTTGATTTCTTATATGAGATCCTGGAAAAGAGAGGTTTTAGCCCTTTCTGGATTAGAATTGTTAAGCAAGTAACTCAAAATGGTTCCGTAGGGGTTTCGATTAATGATGTAGAAGGAAACTTCTTCCTAACTGGCAAAGGTTTGAGGCAAGGAGATCCCCTCTCCCCAACCTTATTCAATTTAGGAATTAATTCCTTTGCTAGGATGCTTAGTAAAGGTGCTTCTTCCAATCTTATTAGAGGGATTTGTCCTAGATTCATTAATGGAGATGTGTGTTGCCTGCAATATTCAGATGATACCTTGATTTTCTTGGAGGCCAACAAGGATATAGCTGTTAATCTAAAATGGATCCTGACCTATTTTGAGCAGATTTCGGGCATGAGGATTAATTATCACAAAAGTGAATTAATCCACATTAACATGAATACAACAGAATCTGAGCAGTTTATTAATATCTTCCAATGTGTTTTGGGAAATTTTCCCATTAAGTACTTTGGGATTCCTTTACATTTTGATAGACTGGGAAGAGAGGAACTTCAACCCTTAGTAGATAGCCTTCTAAGAAGATTATCAGGGTGGAGGGGGAGGTTTCTCTCCTGTGCTGCTAAGAGAGAACTAGTGCAATCTATACTGGCAAGTATACTTGTGTATCTTTTGTCCTTTTTCAAATTCCTTAAATGGGCAATTAAATTGATAGATGCCCAGTTAGCCGATTGCCTATGGATGATGAGGAAGACAAACACAAAATTCACCTACCTAACTGGCCTTCTGTGTGCATGAAGAAAGACTTTGGAGGGTTAGGCATACCAAACAGTCAAGATAGGAACATAGCTATGTTAGGTTCTTGGATTAGAAGATTCCCTCAAGGAGGTAGTTCCCTTTGGAAGAAAGTGATAGAGGCTAAATATAACACCAAAAACCCAAATATTCTCTGCTGCCAAGACTTGCACCCCTCCACTTTCTGGAAAGGTGTGATGTGGGCGGCCAAAGCTGTTAAATTTGGCTATAGGTGGAAAATAGGGGATGGGAGCTGCATTAGATTTTGCGAGGATGTATGGTTTGGGAACTCCTCCCTAGCTACTCAGTTATCTAGCTTGTACACCATCTCAAACCATCAAAAATAAAACTAGCAGAGATTTTGGATGGGACTACCCTACACTGCTCCTTTAGGAGAACTTTCACTGGGGAGCTTATGAGCCAATGGCATGAGTTGGTCGGGATCACAGAATCAATTAGCTTCTCTGCTTGAGAATATCAACTTATATGGATGCATGAATCCAATGGCGTGTACTCCTCGAAGTCCCTCTATAGTTTAATCAATTTTAGGGGTGTGCAGCCTGTTTACAGACCTGCCATTTGGGACCTGAAAATCCCCCCCCCCCCAAAGTACAGGTTTTCTTGTGGCTGTTTGCAGAAAACAAAATTTTGACTAGAGACAATCTTAGGAAAAGGGGCATCCCTAAAGAGCTAGAATGCTCTCTTTGTAAAGAGATTGAGTCTGTTCATCATCTTTTCTTTGAGTGCATTGTTTCCAGGCAGGTTTGGGAGGATGTCTTTAACACTTTTAACATTAGGGTGGTTGATTATATTTCCTTGACATCCAAATGGCTCTGTAATAAAAAGTTCTTACACTTTAATGTAGTTTCCTCTATAGTGCTTTAGTGTCTATGGAATAACAGAAATAGCCTAGTTTTTAATAGAAAAACTTTGATTAATATGAAACGGGTATGGAGCATCCTGCTTTCTTACCTGAGAAACTGGAAGGTTCCGTTCAAAGAACTAGAAGGGGAAAACCTGGAGCTGTTCATGGCAAGAGTTGTCGCAAGACTGAAGAGCAACTTCGAACTGGTGGGGTGACCATGAGGAGATGCCAGAACTTTGGATGAATCTCAACTTGGCTAGCTACAGCATGTGTGGCGCACTGTGGTCTGAACCCGCTGGCTTTTCTACCGGAGGAGGATGCAGGTTTCCACGTCGTCTTGGGGTGAGGAGTCTCACCCCCTGTTGTCGACGCTTTTGCCGCCCAAGACTCCCTGTGCGAAGTGTGCTTTCTTGCTTTAACTAGTTTGTTTGTCCCCTAGCGGAGATGTAAAACTTTGTTCTCTGCTGGTCTAGGGCTTTCGTTCTTGCATGTTTTCTGTAGTTTCTACTTTTGAGCCGTTGCTTACGTTCTGTAAAAACGTTGTGGTTTCATTTCCATGAAATGAAACTAGGGAGCGTTCCCTTTTACTAAAAAAAAAATGCACTCATGAATTATGTTCCGCGAAAAAAAGATGTGTGCGATAGCTGACATCTACTCCCTCCGTCTCAAATTAAGCGTTACAAAGATGGACAAAAATGGATGTATCTAGACATAATTTAGTATTAGATACATCCACTTTTGTGTATCTTTGTGACAGTTAATTTGAGAGGGAAGATTGAAATTTCACTCACGGTATTGTGCTAGTCCAACCAGTCTATGAAAATGCCTAGTTTCCCGGGGGGAGGGGGGGTTCACACTGCAAGAAGCCCAAACGTTTCTCTTTTTTGCAATAGAAGTTTTCTTATCTACTCCCTCCGTCTTAAATTAATTGTCGCAAAGTTTGACAAAAGTGAATGTATCTAGACATAATTTAGTGTTACATACACCCACTTTTGTCAAACTTGTGAGGGTAGATGTTGCTTTTCAGGTTTTAGTTGTATGGTGAGGTGTCCGGAGTCCTTTGCTAGATTTGTATATAAGTCTTCTCTTTCTATCAATGCACCAAAACGCGATGCATTTTCGCGAAAAAAAATATGCGTGCGATAGCTGACATCTATTCACATGCATGTTCAACCGGTGGCCGTGCTGGAAGATTGAAATTTCACTCGCGGTATTGTGCTAGTCCAACCATTCTGAAAATGCCTAATTTTAGGGGGGAAATTTCACACCGCAAGAACCGCAAACGTTTCTCTTTTCTTGCAATAGAAGTTTTCTTTATCTACTACTACAACCTCTGACTATATTCATCACAGATAACACCGTTACTGCCGCACGAAACATATTGCTCAATTAGCAGAAGAACGACGTGGTTACTTTGACGTGGGCGTGCTCGACGTGGGCGTGCAGGGAGAGAACACCGGGTAGTAGGTATTCAGCTCGAGCTGGTCCAGAACTTGCTGCATGAGCCCCAGGTAGGAAGAATGCCCGACGACGAGATCGCTAACATCAACCTGTACGAGTTGTACAACCTAATCAAAGAAAGTACTCGCACAATAAATTAGTTTACTTATCAGTTGGCAAGCACACGTACGTTCTCAACACCCGGGACTTGGATTGCCTGGATGCCAGCCAAACCTTGCGTGAGCAGGCTGCACGAGAGGTCATTTTATCAGGTTCATGAACCAAATAGAGACAGGGAGATCACCGGCAGAGCTTCGGCCATGTTTGGAACATATGAGTCAGTTCCAACAGGGGACGGAAAATACATATCTCAACATAGGGGCATCTGCCCCTTTTTCATAAAAAATATTTTTAAATGCCAAAAACATTCGGGAAAAATTTACGGGTGTACATATCCACATCATATGTGCGCGCAGAAAGTTTCTAAGAAAAACCGACTTTTATTATGATCTACGTCAAAAAGAGAAAAGAATGTCTCATGAAATTTTCTTCAGCGCCGAAATTTGTCTTTCTGCGGAGGCAAAATAAAAAGTTTCTTTTTGAAAAAAAAAAAATGCCACGCACATATTTTGCGGAGATGTGTACATAGATTTTTGTTTCAAATATTTTGGACGTTTTAAATCGCTTTTGAAATGCATTGTTTTAAAACCGGGGCAGATGGCCCTAGGTTCAGATCGTGCCTTCTCAGGACGGATTTTACCTAGTCGTGCTTTGCTTACCTCGCACGGAAAGAGATACCGAGGATCCAATCAGTGGTAGAGTACACATTCACAAGCCTTCCAGCAACCATCTGCACATACATATGCTTTCAGGTGTGCGGAATTATACAATGGTACGTTCGGTATTTCCCAGTTGATAGAGCATATATGATTCTGCAAAAGCAACTCCTGGGAGAGAATAATCCCATACATACCTTCCTGGCGGGCTCCCACAGCTCATCTTTAACTGAAACCGGTGCACCAATCAGCACAGCCCTCTCAACAATTCCCTCTGTTCATGGTAAAATTGTCAGCTGAATCAACACTGAGCAACTCCATGTGTGCAGACAGTTAGAGCTCAGAGTTTGTTTGGAATGCAGATATAAACAAAATTCAAAACACATTAATAGGACGTTCATTTTTCAGAACCGGAAATATAATTTCGTTCCAACTCGTATGCTCCTGCATGGTCATGAAAAAAGAGAGGATGCGTACCGTTATTGTCCGATAGAGCTAATTCCTGCAAGCATTTGAACACGACACGCGCACCAAGTGAAAAACCAATGAGAGTGACAGGCCTGGAAGTCATTGCATTATGTGGGAGAAACTTAGCTCCGTGAAGATAGGTTTACCGGATTATTTAAGATGCAGACAAGAGGTACCTGCTTCCTTGCAATCCCTTGAGCAAAACTTCAGCCAGCATTTTCCCAACCTTATCTGACCTGGAATCATCTACTTGATTTATCATGTAGAAAATATTACTGGCCCCCAGGGTGAGTTCAGAAAGAACCAACTACGAATATTGCATGAAGTAGAGGTCTTAATCAGGATTTAGTTTCCAATTCCTGTATGGTTCCTCCGGAACCATTTTTTGACTGATTACTAGCAGGAGAAGATCGAATTCCAGACGTCATTGGATTTCCAAAACTAAAATTCAAATGACTACTAACTAAGAGGGTTTTATGATTTATGATGCATACATTTCCACCGTGTCCACAAAATTAGTAAATACTACACTTTTTCTAACAAAAACTTGGTTCGAAGCTGGTATGTCCAACTTCGAGAATGGAGCTGTCCTCTCAGGTATTTCCATGCAGTATTTAGTTTTGTGTAGGTCTGCCTTGGATATTAAAAAAATATAGAAAAAATGAGCAAAATTTGTGTAAGAAGGGTGTATAAAGGCACCTGTCAATAGCAACGGACCATTTACTATCAATAAAATCTGCAGCAGCTACTATGGTAGCAGGCCATGCAAATGCTGAAATGATACCACTTAAAATAGTCTGCATTGCACCTTCCCTCATCAACTCCATTGCAAATCCTGCAGTGATAACCGGAATTCTCAATAACACTAATCACTGTACGGACGGAGTGTACATTATGCGTGAATCATGAACATTACTTGATGCCAGAAAATCCTGTATTGCTGTACTCAAGGCAATTATATGGTTAGTCTCCCACTGAAGAATGTACCTGCGAATTATCAACAAGAAATGCAACTCTTCTCTAGTCAGGTTGCTGAAAATAACTACACAATCCAAGCTTGTTGCTGAAATGAATTGCGTGATACACATGTCTATCCGGATTATCTGGATTTCTTGTACTCCCTCCGTCCACTTTTATTTTTATAAGTCACACTACTTAGGGCATCTCCAGCCGTCCCCCCCAGAGCCCCCCCAGGGGGCTTTTTTCGCGGCGGAAGCGGCGAATAGCGCCGCTTCTTCACCACTCGCCCCCCCAGAGGCCCAAATAGCGCCGTTTCGGCGCTATTTGGCGCCGCGGCACCCAGGCCGAACCCAGCCCGCTGGGTTCGGCCTGGGGGGGCAAAACTGCGAGGCCGCGCGGACGGGCCAACGCTGTCAGTGACGCGCCGGGAAAAAGCGCGGGAACGGAAACCCCCGCCCGTGACTTCCTTCTCGGCGCCCGCGCCGTCAAAGGCTGCCGGAGGCGGCGGCCAGTGCATGCAGCGGCGACACGCGTGGCCAGTCAAAGTCCACCGGATTAATGGCGGTGCGGCAGCGGCGACACGCGCGGCGCGGCGACTGGCCCAGCCAGGCTATAAAATGGTGGCCGCGCCCTCCCCGTACGCACATTCTCGACCCCTCCTCGCCGTTCTTTTCTCCACCTTCGAACCCCGCCGCAATGGACAACCACTGGGAGGCGTGGCCCAACAGCGACGACGAGCTCCAGCCAGCGCAGCAAGCTGCACCGGAGCCGCAGGTGGTGGCGCCGGAGCAGCCTCCCGAGCACGACGAAGCACGGCGGGCTGCCCGCCACTGGAGGCGCGAGGTGAGGAGGCAGCCGGTGTGGCCCGAGCAGCACGCCGGGCTGCACTCCTTCGAGACCTCGCAGAACGAGGACGCGTACCGCAAGGTGCGCGGCGTCCTCGAGCAGGCTGCGGCGGCGGCGGAGGCAGCCGCCGTTCGAGCCTCCCTGGAGACGCACCAGCGGGAGGAGGCGGCGCGAGAGGTGCGCCGCCAGATGGCCCGGCGGGCTGCCTCCGTCGAGCAGGAGGGCGTCATCGCCCTCTACGAGGCGCAGCGTGAGCTAGCGCTGCAGGGTGAGCGGCGGCGCAACCGCCCGCCCTCTGAGCAGGCGCAGCTGCACCGGCTGCGCCTGCAGGCCCGAGCGGAGCGGGCGGAGCAGCGCCGTCTCGCCGCGGCGAGCCAGGACGGCGCTGGACCCTCCAACCAGCACCGCCACGACGAAGACGACGAAGCGTAGACGTAGGCGTAGTCATCGCGTAGTATCTTAGTTTAAATTTATCGTTTTAGCTTTCAAATCGCGCCGAATATGTACGCAGTTTCAAATTTCAATAAAATTTCGACTAGTTTTCAACTGCGTTTGTTTGGGCCGATTTGTTGGGCTCGGGACGCGACTGGGAAACGAGCCCCCCCAGGTTCCAGAATAGCGCCGTTTAGCGCCGCGGCGGCACCAAAACGGCGGCGTTTTGGGCCCTGGGGGGGCGCAACGGCTGGAGATGCCCTTACCATTTTAATTTTGATCACATACATAGTAAAATGGGTGAATGTATGTACAAAATGAGTCTAGATTCACTCAATTTACAATGTATGTGTCCAAAATTAAAATGAGTTATAAAAGTGAATGGACGGAGTACTATAAATCAAGATTTTGGTATTTGTTCGCAAAATAATAAAAATTGGTATTTTTTTAGCCAAAATGCATTTCTTTTACATAACACTAAAGTACAGATAGGTACTACCAATGAATGGGCATATAATAATAAGACAACGTCTTCAGCAACTGCTGTATTATAAAAAAGAGTGCCCTATAAAAAATGTACCTCTCTAAGTTAGTTTTCCATCCTTCCCATGGCTTTAAAAAATCGTCATCATTAAAAGCAAATCCGGAGACCATGATGCAAACCGCTAGGCGCTGTGACAAAAAAAAAATCATGAAACCCAATTTATCTTATCACTAAACATCATTGTAGTTGTTACAGAAACCACAAGACAGATCATTGGATACACAACACTGTACAACCGAGAGATAAAAAGCACCTACACCCTTGTTATGGTTCTCGCCAATGGTTTTGAACTCAAATTCTTTCACATCTCCAATTCTTTTGGCCATTTTGGACCCAGTTAAGCCAGCTCCAGCAGCTTATTTCAAACAAAGATGATGGTTAGTCACTACGCATAATTATAGACTTGTGATCATAATCAAACAGAGGCATGGAGCGATATGCGTAAATTACTATTCTCTCCGATCCGTATTAATTATCGTTGAATTAGATGTATCTAGACATAGGATTTTAGCGCTAGACACATCCGATTCAGCGAAAATTAATATGAATAGGAGGGAGTAATATATTTCCATGTAAATTTCCTCATTGCACTCATTTGATTATTCAGTAGGGGAAACAACTCTGAACTGTGAATGGCGCCACTGAAACATCATTCGGAATATTCAGGCTCACCTCCAAACGATGCAGCAACTGCTACAGAGCCAGCAGTATGTCCAGCAGCAGTAGCCATAGCAGCAAATCCACTAGCCCCTATAATAGGGACAAGTGCGTGCAATGTTGGAGCCAGAGCACTAAACCCTGCAGCAATCGCTGGAGCAGCTAGACCTGTAACAGATCCAGCCAACTGATTCAGCAGATTGCAGAGAAGCCTCATCAAGCTTTTGACACCATCAGTTCACATATCATTACCGCCGGAAATGGCCATGAGCGTCCCTCCGGTCAAGGCGGCTGCGCCGATGATCCCCCCACGCTTCCAGTTCTGCCACCTGCTTCTGGGCGACTCAGATTCACGCGATTGCTCTTCCACTTTCGCTGCAGCCATAGCAGAGCAAGCAACCATTATCTCGATAGCTTCCTACAATGCCAAAGGTGTTCGACGGCAAAACACAAATTTAGCACGGTAGGAGCTCGCATGCCACATTTTGGTTTGCACTGGAGAGACACGGATGTTATATACCATCTTGATCCACTTGACGTCGAGCCACGTCGCGAGCAGCCGGAGCGCGACACGGTGGCGGGCGTCGTAGCCCTTTCTGATGCGGGGCGAATCCATTCCGTCCTCGGCCATGTTCACATCCGCCACACAGGCGGATAGGAGCATGTAGAGCACCGCTATCTTCCGGTAGTCCTTGGAGCTGCCGCCAGGGCCCGGTGACCCTTCGTCGTTTGCTGGGTCGTCACTGGAGCCGCTGCCGAACACCTGCTGTTTGAAGAGGTCGCCCGGCGCAACGTCGTTCTCCAGGCCCATCGCCATGGCGTCGACGGCCTTGGCGAGCGCCAGCTCGAGGTCAGACCTGTCAGCGGCGGCCTTCTCGCCGTCGTCTTCGTCCTCGAAGACTTCCCGGAGAAACTGCATGCGCGCGGCATAGGATATAAATCACACGGAACGTCGAAATGGGGGTGGAATTCAATTCGAGACATGTGGTCGGTGCTGTTGGCACGTACGGCTCCAATGTGGTGCTTGGGCTCGGAGGTCGCCGCCGTCTGCTCCACGCCCGGCCATGCCTTGGGGTCGATCTCGAGGAACCTGAGAAAGTATGTCACCGCCGGATCAGAAGATACGGAGAGGGAGAACGCACGCATGTGGGGGTGGGAGGGATGACCTGAGGACGGGGAAGAGTAGGCCGCGAGAGTCGTGGGTCCAGAGGTCGCGACCGTCGGGGTCGCCGCTGGAGAGGACGGCGGTACCAGGGTCTGGGTCTTCATCGAGGCCGTGGGAGCCGAGGAGGACGCGCTGGTGGATCTGCGCCTGGCGGAGCGCGAGCGCGAGGAGCGCACCCGCCGCGTACCGCTGCGTCTGGCTCAGCGTCGACGACGTGGCCATTGCCCGGTGGTGCCCACTTCACCGGCCGGTGCCAGGGGGAAAATCCGTGGCGAGTATCGGAAGTCGAATTAGGCGCGCGTACGGGCGTATCGGCTCCGGGAGCGATTGCGACCGACCGGTTTCGGAGAATCGGAGGTGCGGCGCCGAGGAAAACTCACAGAACGAACGAACGCAGTCACGCACGGGCGGAAGTTCTGGGTCCACCTACTGACCTGCACCTGTTTTCTTATCTTTTTATTTACTAGTAGGATTGCACGTGCACGCGTGTACATGATAAATATTATGATTCAGCTTGCATACTCAAATTTCATTACTGAAAAAATAGATATGGCAGTTGACTAACATAAATTCCGTAAAAGTAAAAGTGCAATACAATACAAGCAACATATCTCTTCTAAGAGCATCTTCACCGGCACCTCTAAACAGCCCCTAATAGTCCACTGGAGGTTAGGAACAAAAACTGCCCACAACGACACCCCCAAAAGCAGTCTGCCCATCAAATTTATGTCCGGCACCCCCAGCCCACCCGCCCGGGGGCCTGCTTGGGGGCGGGGGATATTGCAGGTCAGCCCACCGGACAGGAGGGGCCGCTTGTCATAGCAACCAAAAATATTCCGTTCACATATAACGGTAGTAGCATCCGTTGCACATGCTATTTTTATACATATATATATAGGACAAAATTTAAAACACGACGCCCCGCCCTAACATCTAATCGTCGTGCTCGTCTGATTGGGGCGGCGGCGGAGTTCCAGGCTCCTCCTTCTCCGGCGCTGATGTTGGTGGAGGTCAGGGTGGCGGCAGCGCAGGAGCCACGGGTTGTGCCCGGCGCCGGCGGTGGTGGAGGTCTGGGTGGCGGCAGCGCAGGAGACGTGGGTGGTGCCCATGGCGGTGCAAACCACCGCGGGTCTGCACCTCGCATGGCGTCCTCCCATGAGGGCCAATGCTCCCACCCGTCTGAAGCCGCGTCTGGCGCCGGCAGCGGCTCCTGATGAGGCTCGTCCTACGCCACGTCCTCCTCCTCCTCCATGCCCTCCTGCGGCCGCGGGTCCTCCGGCTACAGCGGCTCCTCGGCGATCTTCTCCTCATCGACTGGCAGCACGACATTCTTCTCTGATAGCGCCATTGCGTAGATGATGGTGGGAAATTTGTGCCAGAGTTTGAGCCTTATGGCGCGCTTAAAAGGGTTCGACATGAAGGAATGCACCGTCTCTCGAGGTGTCATGGCTGCAGGCAGACAAGGCGGCAGAAAGAGAGCCGACGGGAAGCGTGTCTTCCCAATGCGTGTCGTTATGTGCCACGCCCTCCACAACCGCCACTCCCCCTACTTCCGCGGTAACCGAGGAGCCTCCCAATCACCACGACGCCCATGGTCCCTATAAAATCCCGTCTACCCGGAGAGGGGGTCATCTCTGCCCCCTTCCCCCCAACATGGCGAGAGATCAAAGAGGCAGGCACAGTGGTCATGCAGGGCACATGGCCGAGGAGGCCGTGGTGGTCGTGATGGCCGTGGATGGCAAGGAGGCCGTGGTGGTCACGGCGGCCATGGCGGTCGTAGCTGACAACGAAGGACTTGCTCTCCACGAGTTCTTTGTCCTGCTCTTCCAACCATTGGGCAACCTCCTGAGCTCGATAGAAAACGAGCCGTACCTTTTCACACTGTAGCTGGAAGATTGCCCCAACCGTGTGGACACCATTGTGGCCAGGACGGCCAGGAACGGTGAAGAGTTGTTCCTCAGGAACGGCTAGGCGGCTTCAGCCGCATGCACAAGTTGCAGCAGGGATGGATGCTCACCTTCCGATACGCCGGGGAAGGCACGATGCACATCAAGATGTTCGACGCCATAATGCTCCGGCACGACTGCTGCCAGGACGGCGAGGCCGAGAACTGTGACAGCCATGAGGAGTAGCTAGGGTGCTACGACGCCCAAAACTGTTAATTTTCTTTTTAAAAAATCATAAAAATTAAACCTTTTTATTCATATAAATTAAACCTTTTGCATCGAAAATGTTCTAATTCTACAATTTTCCAACTGTTTGATCGGGTCGCTGACCGGGGATCGAAGTTTGGGTCGCTGTTGCGGCACCCGCACACCAAATTTGTGGAGACATGTCCGGCGCCCCCAAAGAGGGCTCCATTAGGGGGTGTTGGACACAAAAATAACGTGTCGGTGGAGATGCTCTAATGTCCTTAAATGTTGAATAACTCACTTCTAAACAACATGTGGCAGCTTCTACATAGGGATAATATCCATTGTGTGTGCTCATATTATTTGGAGAGAAGTATTTGTCAACGGAGCTTATCTCTGATGGAGAGAAGTACTATTTGCATATAAGGTATTTGTGCTCATATTATTTGGATAGAAATATGCATAATTATGATATACCAAGTAGCTTGTGTAGCAATATTTAAGAGGTCGTGTCGGAACTTGCATAGCATGAAAGTGGTTTATAAGTAAATGAATGGTCAGCCATTGTTTTTGTATATAACATAGCAGTACGGTGGAAAAACAAAGCAAAAACTTCTTATATTTGCTTTCTAGATAAACAATGGAAGCCCGGACAATCATGAGAAAAATTAGAAAATGTGCTATATTGTCCTTCCATCTTATTTGTATAGATGAGTCTTGTCGCTTCACCGTGGTTCAGAGTGACATGTCCTGTATAGATATTCCCAAATCCTCATACAAATATACAATAGAAAGAAGTTAGGAATCTGAAAGCAGTCCGAAAGAAAAATACATAGACTGGTGGATGATTGATTACCTAATTGTGTTCTAATGTCTGCAATTCGAGAGAGCGTTCAAATTGACCCAGGTGAGCTCGCACTGCAAATCTTCTAAGCTCAAGCATCCGTAGTTGCAGAGGACACCATGACAGTGGAAGTACACGACGGCAGCGGAGCAGAGTCACGCGTCAGATAGAGGATGAATCAAATCATCTGTAGTTGAAAATTACATAGCTAAATACTATGCAATAGAATGCATCAACAAAGATGTCTCGGTTGTCTCGTTACTTCAAAATTACGGTTGAAAAAGCAACGAAACAAAACAACAAAGCAGAAGTCTTATGAGGCGAACCTGAAGAAGTGCGGCTACCCGTGATCGTGCCTCGTGCGTGCACCCAGCGGACGTGCAGGACGGCATGGGTGTCGGCGTTCAGGCTGCCTCCCTTCCCGGCGTGGAGGGCGGTCTCGTTTGCCGACGTCGAGGGCGGCGTGGCCACTCCGTGCAGGTCCTTGCTGTGCATGAGCGGTCCCGTGCTGGACGGCGCAGGGGATGTGCAGGACGGCGTCCTCGGCGTTCCTGCGTTCAGGTCGGCCTCGACCTCGATTCCCGGCCTGGATGGAAGCGCAGCCGTCGCGTGTTGGCTGTCACGAGCGTCAAGCGGGTCGATTCCGGTGGAAAGCTAGGAGGGCTGGACCTGCCATTGATTTTTCATCTTCGCTGGATCATTGGAGTCAGAAGAATGGTAGCAGACGAAGAGCACCGGTTGTGGAAACGACAGCCTAGGCCGGCGCCGTCCTCCTCTCATGTTAGGCTCCGACGCTTGCACGTCCGTCACGGGAGCCATGCCGCTGGCCAACGCTTCAATCGGAATCGTGGACGGACATGTGCATGTGTTTTTTTAAAGAAGACCCGGGAGATGATATTACGTGAACCGGTACATTGAACTCAACATCTGAGCGATGTTGACCGTTTGATCCCACTGTTTGACGGACGAGATTTAATGTATCCCGACATGTTTGCTCTTTTATAAGTAGTTTAGATTAGATTAGATTACTCCATTTTTTTACCTTCCTTTTACTCCATTTCTGCATCCCGATCAAACGTTTGCAACAAACTCACATTTCTTTGCCTTTCTTACCCTCACACATGTCACTCTCTTCACGCATTTCCTCGCGGTAGACACATCTAGTTGTACTTCGGCACACTAGGGTTACTCCGTTTTTTGGGCAGAAGGAAGGAAGATGTTAGTACCCCGAACGATGAATGATGTTACTCTAATAAGTTGATAATGGTTGCAATTAGATTGTAGGAACATTTTCGACATTGGATCTCTATGTTTGAGGAGCTCCGTCTCCCTTGACGGCGAGAACCCTACTTTAAACCCTAACATCCCCACTTTCACATTTTGTCGTTGATTTATGTGTTGACTTTGATCATGTCTTGCAATTTCTAACTTTTGGGGCAAGATCATTTCGCCCGTCTTCATTTTTTTTTTCTGAAATAGGTATCCCCAGCCTCTGCATCGAGTGATGCACATAGCTGTTTATTATTAAAATAGTGTCAAAGTGTGAATCAATTACATTTCCTTCTCAGGCACGAAGTGAAGGGGTCGTTGCATAGAAAACAAAAAATTTCCTACGCGAGAGACACCCGAAAGGCCAAGATCTAATCTAGGAGACGAAGAGCAACGGGCAACAAGAGGGTTAAGGAGAACACATACCCTCGAAGACACAAAGCGTTACGAGATCAAATATCGTTGTTGGCATAGTCGTACTCACACCGATCCCGGTAGCGAGAAGATGTGCACCGCATCCGGCGGTGCCTCCGTGATCGGTCACACGTACGGTTGATGACGACATCCGTTCCCTCGATCCAGCAGGGCGCGGAAGTAGAGGATCCCTCGGAAATCCAGCAGCACGACAACGTTGTGGTGAAGAAAAATCCCACGGTCAGGGCTTCGCCAAGCCGGAGACCATGGAATGGAGCAACGAGTGGAGGGAAAAGCCAGTGGGCAAGTGTGTGAAGGAGGGAGAGCTCTCGCCCTCCTTTTATAGGAGAGGGGGAGGCAGCCCAAGGGGGGTGCGGCCAACCCATGGGTGTGCCCCCACCTCTTCCCTCATCACGTGAGTGGACACTCCACTCACCTCCACTCATTTTCCCATTATTTCCCACTTGGAAAATCCAAAGGTTTTCTTTTAATAAATAAATAAAACATTTTTATTTCTTTATTTTAGCATTTGTTAATTCTATTAACAAAATTTTGCATATAGCACCTCGAATCATTTGTTAATTCTATTAACAATCATTCGACGAAAAACCCCTTGAACTATTTCAATTTTCTCTATTTTCTCAACCAGTGCACCGCACCATCCATAACATTGGCCAAGGAAGGCAAGAAAGTAGTTTGAAAGGAAATTCAGGATCTGACAAGGAGGTCAGTAGAAAGAGGAATAGAAAACCTGAAGCAAATTGTTTTAGCGGTATCGGAGCTCATGGAAGCGTTGCCTTGACCCAAATTATGTGTTAATACCTTCGGTCGGGACAGGTTCTATCACTGTCTCGATATTGGTTGACTAACTCAGTTCAGAGTGCTTCTGCCTAGACCAAGTAGCTTATTCGTCTTTGTGCGTCTCCCCTAGTGACAAGTGGGACTTTTTGTCCATCGACGAGGGCCATTATACAACCGACGTATAGCCAGGGCTCGCTCAATTAACCAATGAATTAGCATATTTTATCACAATCGAACATGTATTGTACCCTCACCTATGTTTCGATTCGTAGTTCATCCATGGCTTTGACTCTTTCTTTCTTGTCCTGCAAAATAGAGAGTGCGCCGAAGCTTCTATTTATAGGCGAGCCTATTCTTTAGCAGAATAATTTCTTATTAGAAGTCCTTTTTTTAATAGACTGTAACATAGATAATTTGCCTAGAATTCATGTCCTCCATTAGTGTGAAAAATAATGAATCCCTTGAGTCCCC
The DNA here is from genome assembly GCA_028641055.1 of Alopecurus myosuroides. Classification (NCBI taxonomy): domain Eukaryota; kingdom Viridiplantae; phylum Streptophyta; class Magnoliopsida; order Poales; family Poaceae; genus Alopecurus; species Alopecurus myosuroides. The sequence continues at coordinate 200,248,018 of CM054061.1, forward strand.
CCCCCCCCCGCGGGTATCGACACGGGGGAAACTATGATTCTATCGAATGTGCGTATCCATTGGGGCTAGTGAAAGATTACGGTAGGGGAACCCGTTTCACTAATGACTTCGTGTATGAGTGAAAAAAAGTAAGGGCAGAATAGCCCCTTCAAAGTAGGGGCTTCACAACCCGCTTCTCTTCCTTAATTTAGTGAATGGTGGGTGCGCAAAGTCTTGAGTTTTTGACCTGTTACGGACAAAAGGAGAACACAACCATTGTACCGATCCACTACTTGAATCTACGAGGACTAGTTTAGTCGGATCTATTGGTTTACCACTCACTAACAGGACTTTCCTGCTTAGGATTGATAAGATAAGAAGATCGTTTTCTTTCTCTTTCTCTGTATAATAGAAATAGAGTACTAAGGTAAGTTCCATTCGGTGCTGCCCAAAATATTCTTCGATATTCCGTATCCTCTCAAACGCGTCATCGAACCTTAAGTGTGTCACACTACGGTTCGCGAATAAGATAGACATGATCGAGACTCCTCTCCGATCAATAATCAACAGCGGGATCTGGAGATCCGTGATGACTCCTATATATTCAACGATGACTCTCGTGATCGTGTGAACCAACAACGTCGTGAATTATTCCCTTTGTCTCGCGATATTTTACTTGTCCGAGATTCGATCATTGGTATCAACCATACCTTGTTCAATCTCGTTACTGACAAGTACTCTTTTCTCGTTCCCGTGATATAACATCCTTGTGATCATATCACGTGCTTGCAAGCGATTTCGATGTGATATCACCGAGAGGGCCCAGAGTATATCTCTCCGTCATTTGGATGGACAAATCCCACTCTTGATCCATGATCCTCAACTAATACTTTCCGAATACTTAACGACACCTTTATAGTCACCCTGTTACGGTGTGACGTTTGATGCCATCAAAGCACCCTTCCGGTATCAGCGATTGATGTGATCTCATGGTCTAAGAAATAAGTTACTTCGTATGTTTGATATAACAATGTAAACTAAATGACTTGATCGCATTGCTATATTCTGTTTGGGTATATGTTCATCACATCTTCTAATAACATGACCCCGTTATTAACAACATCCAATGTTCATGATCATGAAACCGTGATCATCTATTAATCAACGAGCTAGTTAAAAGAGAGGTTTTACTAGGAACCATTGTTTGTTTATTAAACACACATGTATCAACGTTTCCGGTTAATACAATTCTAGCATGAGAAATAAACATTCATCATAAACAAGGAATAAGATAATAACCATTTTATTATTGCCTCTCGGGCATATTCTCTTCATGAAGACCACCGAGAACAAAAAAATGGAGAAAACAGCCACAAGACCTAAAAACTACGAAAGTCTAGGAATATGCCGCCACGTATGACGGGAGAAAAAATCCTGTGCCACCAAAAGCAGCCTCGTGCATCCATCCTCCATAAGCTTGCGCTGATCCAAGGGGAGCAAGAAATCCCATTACTGGATCTAGTAGACCGCCAAATTGATAACCAGTAATACATGAAAGGGTTGTTTTCTATTAAAAACAAGATTGTTCCTACAATTTCATAAAGACCAGCAAATAGCCGAGACGCCAATACGAATCCTATTTTTGGTCTTAAAATCCACTCCATTCAACCAGTTACCAAACATATTAGTTACACTGGATGGTGGTGGAATATTATAGATACAGAAAACAACACGCCATACAAGTTGAGCAAATGGACAGAAAATAAGAAAGATGATCAATAGTCTCTTCATACCCATAAAAAGAACAACGAGTATCACCTTTCCAATTCTTTCTAGCTAAATTATCCTTAGTGAGAAAGACTTTTTTTTATCAAGGAACCACATGAAAACTTTTATTTTCAAAGGTATTTTTAACTTCCACAGATATGTATTAAGAAACCTAGTATGTCCATTCATTAAATCCTCATACATAGATTTGACCGTAAATACACCATTTGTAGTTAAATTCCAATGAAAATAATCAGGAGTGTCTGAGAGCGAAACATCCATGAGACATAGAACAAGGTGAGACCACATATCCCATTTATTCCCAACAACAAGCCGTCTAAATCCTGCATTTAGAGGAGGAGCTCCACGTAACGCTGTATGAATAGTAACATTTCTATGTTGCACAATATTATAAAGAGCAGGATATTGATCTTTTGATGGAGTTTTGCCTAGCCAGATATCTTCCCAGAATCTTGTTGTCTCCCCATTGCCCACCCGAAATGAGCCTCTTTGAAAAAACTCATCTTTCACATTCATGAGTCCTTTCCAAAATGGAGAGTCAGTAGGCTGAGCTTCAACTTGAGCTAAAGTTTTAGTATGAAGATATTTGTTTAACAATAATTCCTGCCAAACGCCTTCTTCATGCATTATTTTGAACAGCCATCTACTTAGCAAACACTTGTTCTTTAGCTCAAGTACCTCGACACCCAACCCACCCGATCTTTTGGTCTACATATTATGTTCCATTTGGTCAACCTATATTTGCGCTTAGTCTCATCGCTTTGCCAAAAAAAACGAGACCTATAGAAATCTAGCCTTTTCCTGACTCCCTTGGGTATCTCTAAAAAAGAAAGCATAAACATGGGCAAGCTAGTTAACACCGAATTAACAAGCACTAGACGATCCCCATATGATAACAACTTCCCTTTCCAACACCCAAGTTTATCCTCGAAACGACTTTCAACTGGATGCTATTCAGCATTACGAAGTTTTCTATGGTGAATTGGGATTCCTAGATATTTAAAAGGGAGAGAACCAGATTCACAACCAAAGATTTTCTTATACTGATCTTCAACCTCCAAAGCCTTCCCAAAACAAAAAACTTCACTCTTATGAAAATTAATTTTTAGGCATGATAATTGTTCAAAAATACATAGAATTAATTTCATATTCAACGCCTTTTGAATGTCATGCTCCATAAATAAGATAGTATCATCTGCATATTACAAAATGGACAAACCCCCATCCACTAAGTGGGGTATAAGACCAGCTACTTGACCATCATCCTTTGGTCTAACAATCAGAATGGCCAACATATCAGCAACAATGTTGAACAAAATTGGAGACAAAGGATCTCCTTGCCTCAACCCTTTTCTTGTTTGGAAATAATGACCAATATCATCATTCACTCTAACACCAACACTACCCCCTGCACAAATTGCATGATCCATTTGCACCACTCAGGTGCAAATCCTTTCATACGCAATGCTTGCAAGAGAAAGGGCCAGTTGACTTTATCATATGCCTTCTCAAAGTCAATTTAAAAAATAACACAATCCATCTTCTTTCGTAAGTTCATGAATGGTCTCATGCAAGATAACCACACCTTCTAAAATGTGTCGTCCTGGCATAAAAGCAGACTGGGTTGGTCTAACAATCTTTTGCACAATTTGAGTAATCCGATTAGTACCCACTTTTGTGAATATTTTAAAGCTAACATTAAGAAGACATATTGGTCTATATTGCTGGATTTGTACCGCATTATCTTTTTTGGGTAACAACGTAATGACACCAAAGTTCAGTTTAAACAACGGTAACGAACCTTGCTTAAATTGGTTAAACATTGCCATTAAATCATCCCTAATGACTTCCCAAAAAGTCTTATAAAATTCAGCTGGAAAACCATCAGGACCCGGAGCCTTATTTAATTCCATCTGTGAAATGGCCTCATACACTTCTTTCACTAAGAAATCAGTTGTAAGAATTTCATTTTCTTCTTGAGAAAACTGCGGTATGTCATGGATAATATTCTCATCAAGCCAAATATTATTGGGTTTTGGAGCCCCAAAAAGTTTTTTATAGTACTCCTAATGTATACTTTTAGATTTTCATCACCAATGATAGTTCCTTCGTCTTTCTCTAACAGAAAGATCATCTTCTTCCTATGCTTCCCATTTGCAATAAGATGAAAGTATTTAGTATTGCTACCTCCCTCTTGAATATGCTTTACTTTAGCATGTTGCGCCCATTTAGATTCCTCCTCGCGCCTGAGGCAACCAATCTTATCATTGGCCTCCCTCAGTATCTCACGTTCGGAGTCTGAAAGAGGAGAACTCTCAGCTTTAATATCTAAATCATCAAAAAAATTAACAATCGCTCTTTTTTCCTTTTTGTATTTTCCACTATGATTTTTTGCCCATCCTTTAAGGAAACGTCTCACATGCCTAATCTTATTCTGCCAAATTTCAATAGGTGAGTCTCCTTTAGTCTAAGCAGCCCACTCAGAGGCAATCATATCGTAAAAACCTTCTAGCTGGAGCCACGAAAGCTCAAAGGAAAAACAACTCTTATTACCCACATATGCACGCACTCCCGATTCCACTAAGAGCGGGGTGTGATCATATCCCGTTCTAGTCAAAGCATGCACTGTAGCTAAAGTGAATTTTTGTTCCCAATCTACCGTCATTAAAATTCTATACAGCTTTTGGAAAGTTCAATTTTCCCTCCTACTAGCCCACGTATACTGTCTGCCAGACAGTTCAATCTCTTTTAAGTTCAGGCTCTGCAAAATAGCATTAAACATAATGGGCCATCTCGGATTATAATTAACGTTATTCTTTTCTTATGGCTTTCGTATAATGTTAAAATCTTCACCCACCATCATTGGTAGTGTTTCATTATCACAAATACGAACTAGATCAGATAAAAATTGGGCCTTAAACTCATCTTGAGCAGCCCCATAAACCGAAACCAGAACCCATTCAAACCCATCATTCTTAGATTTAAGAAAATGTTTGACACAAAACTCACCCACATCAACATTTTTAACTTGCAAAGTAGACGAATTAATGCCAATAAGCATACCACCTGATCTACCTATGGGTGGTAAACAACCACACAAAATATGAACCAGATGCTATATGCTTCAAGAAAGGGGAAGCAAAATTCGATCTTCCGGTCTCCGACAAGGCCAAAAAATCCAACTTATTTACCCTAATTGTTTCTTGAACGAAATGATGTTTGGCAGGGTCATGAAAACCCTCGCTGTTCCAAAACATACCACATAGATCATGCATTTTGAGATTGTTTTTTCAAATTAATTCTCGCACTCCTCCGTTTGTTAGAAACGGCGTACTCTTTATTTTTCCTTGTCCTCTTGATCTGTCTATCCGAATCCAACACTCCTACACCGACCGCATCTAGTGGACCAATATCCTCCTCAATAAGGTTCTCGGTTAAAGAAGCAGCTTTATTTTAGAATAAGACTATTTGGTTGATCAGGATATTTTTCATTTAAATTATTCTGAAGCATGGAGATAGTTCTACATAAATATGAGCTCTTAATTAATTTAGCAGACTCAACAGCAAGTTCATTAGAAGATCCCAAAGAAACTCCCAACCTTTGAGCCCTATCAAAAATTTCTTTATCCGGGAAATATAATAATGAAAAACTAGCGTTTAAATTCATACATGTACCAGTATCCTTTCTTGCTGCAAGACACATAGCTCCGCTCAACTGGGAATCGTCGGTGTTGTGCTGCGCTCTTATACGCCCACTGGAATGAATACCCGAATTTTGCACATCCGGAATCCCTCCAAAATCCACCACCTTCTTCCTAGTTAGCTCACTATCCATGTTGCTTGAAAGTCCAAAAGGAAATACAGGTAGACGTGGAGCCGAACACGAAGTTCGAGGACTCTCACCTCCCCTAGCGCTCACTGTGAAAGGAGCATTAACATTAGAACCAGATATAGAACATTCAGTAAAACCACAACCATCCCCATGCAAATGAGAAACCAACCCATCCGAAGAAACCAAAGGCACAGTGGGAATACTACCTTTACCGTAAACAGAAGGAGTACAAACATCAGTGCATATTGGAGAATCCGCTGGACGCGCCACCTGGGTCGAACCCGGGCCATCGCATCCCAAAATAGGTGCCAGAGTATGGGAATGTTCTGCCGTGGCGGCAAAAAAACGCCGCATTTCTCTGTCGCGCCGACAGAGAACGCACCTATTTGTGTCGCGCCGGCAGCAAAAACACACCTTTTCTGTGCCGCGGCAGGGCATTTTGCACTCGCTAGCTGCTGCTGCCTCCTCTCAAACTCTGCCGCGCCGGTAGAAAATTGTGTCGCGCCGGCAGCAGAATCACTGCTTTTCTGTGCCGCGGCAGAGAAGTGACTGTTCGCTAGCTGCTGCTGTCTCCCCTCAAACACCTCCTCTGCGGTAACTGGAATTACTCTATCCGAAACAGAGAAATCCCCCTTGTTTTTCGCGGAGAAAATCGGAGCAATCTCCTTCCTAGCGAACTCAAAAGAACGACGAACGGAAGGAGAAAATAAAATTTCAAGCTTCACTGAGTTGCTTGGTGGTTTGGCCCCATCTCCACCGTGCTCTATAGGATGATCATCTGCCTTAGTAGTAACTTCCTCCTCAGAAACTTTACCGGTGTATTTAGCAACAGACTCCACGAAATCATCTCCCATATCATTATCCCCATCATCACTATCCTCATCATTATCACCATTCTCAACCATGTGAACATCATCAACCGGGAACAAATCCTTTTCCTCCACCTGAAAAGTAAGACCATAGAAACCATCTTTTATGAATAAAGGGAAACTCCTTGGTATCTTTCTATGATTAACACATCCAATCTTAATCCTAAGAATCCCATACTTTCTGGTGAAAGGCATGTCAATCTCCTTTGTCATTCCGAACATATCACCAACAACCCATAAAGCTAGAAAATCACCTATACGTGGTCTCGGTATACCAGACACACGTAACCATGCCTCTGGAAGGGTACTAGTTGGTTCTGGATTTTGAGCCCAACTATCAACCGTGATCTCACAAGAGCTGTTAGGCACAATGCACCTCCAAAAACACTGAGCCTTTCTAACTCAGTTCTATTAGGGAATTCCACCTGAAACACATTATGGCCTTTCTGACGTACATCCCAGTTAAAATTTTCCGAAGGAACCAACCTCTGCAACTGTCGAATAATGGCTGGAATAGATAATTCACCTCCTGTCACAATCAAAGAGGCGGGCCGAAGGTTCTCCATCTTCGGTTTATATGACTCAGTACATGGAAATTTAAAGAAAACCAACTCTTCCTGACCATACCCATAAACTCTAATTTGGGGTTTAGGCGCCGTCAACAAATGACATTGTCTTTCTCCATGTGCTGGTCCCTCATAGATCTGACAGATATCAGCAGAACAACTTCTCAATCGATGCCCAGCAACACCACATTGATAGCATTTTTCATCTTCTTTGGGCCTGCCATATTCAGAGCATGAGTCAGTTTTTCAGCTGAAACCACCTTTGCCACTTCCTATCTAGGCTGCGGAACCCCTGGTTGCGCTGTCGCAACAGCAGCAAGCGTTGGGACAACAGCAGCATCAGGTGCTGAGACAACCGCAACAACAGGCGTTGAGACAACAACAGCAGGCGCTGAGACAACGACATTAGACGTGGGTGGCGCTGTTGATGGCACTGTAGCAACCGAAGCCACAGCAGCCACAACTGATTGTGGGTTCACCACCCGAGAAGGTTGCACACCGATCGTAGATGCTTGTGTCTGCGGCATGGTAGGACTAGCTGCTGCAACGGCGCCAACGGTCGGAACAACAGTAGTAGTCGTCGTAGCAACTCCTCTGCCACCTGAGTTGACATCTCCATACCGACCACGAACGCCTCTATACTCATAGATTCTTCCATATCCATAACCGTTTCCATATCCACCATCATAATGTCCCCCTCCTCGGCCCCTTCCATCGAAACGGCGACCTCACCCTCCACCATTGTAGTAACCACGACGGCCACGGGCAGCAAATCCCGTTCCCGCATGGAAACCACCGTGCGGACCTTGCGCTAGATCACCGCCCGGAGGAACATCCGCCGCACCAGTTGTACCACTCGGGCCACCCTCCTTAAAATTGTTGTAGCCAGCGAAGCCACCTCTGTGATATTGGTAGCCGCCGTAATAACCATGATCACCCCCGCGGCCGCCGCCTCGGTGCGCCATGGCGACAGATCGCGCCGGCTGAGGAGATACCTGGCACGAAAAGAACCCTAAAAGACGTGGAAGGCCAAGCCCTCCCGTCTATGTGTTATCACGACCGACGTGAATAATTTGTGGTTTATTCGGGCCCACAAAAGACCTCAAATTGCCACGAAAAGCGGAATTAGCAGGTCCCAACTCCCCCAATTTCCGTCCATTTGAATTTTGAAAGCAAGATCCAAAAAACCCGGATCGCCAGTGTGCAGAACGTACCTTGGATCGAGCCGGCGACTTACGTCTGCTCACGGTCGTCCAATCTTCATCCACCACTGTATCCTCGACGAAGAAGGTTGAGGGAAACAACGGTAGCTTCGAAACTCGGCCTGGACGAGATGGTAGATCCGATAACGCACCTCCTCCGTGGGCGTTCTGAAAAAGTTCGCCGCCTCACGCTGTTTCCCCCTCTTCTCGATCCTCCTCTGCATCTTCTTTCCATTGGAATGCAACGAACGCCCGGCGACCGACGCCGGTGTTATGCACTGAAACCGCAAAATGTCATAGGCCTCACCTTCCGATCGCCGTTCGTCGCCGTCGGTATCCGTTTCGATGTCTACGAGACACCAGAATCGACCCTCAAAAGGTGAAGCTCTGTCCGCGAGCTTGGCCGACGACAGAGTAGGTTTCCCCGGTGATGAGCCCTGCGGCAGCGCCAAGGGTGGCGCCCGAGCCTCAGTCGCCTCAGTCATCGCCAATGTCTAAAAAGAACTAATGAGTCATGACCATTCTAGTACTGTGAGTCACTGGATCCCCCAACGAGTTTCAGGTCCCCTGGAAGGCCTTCATGTACTCACCACGATCAGCCATTGTCAGATTTAAGAGTGAGCTTGAATCTCATCAAACTAAAAGATAAAGGATGTCAACCCGAGAGGCGTAGTGTGAATATGCGACCAACATATTTTATTCAAATTGTTGATAGTGGTAAGAGTGCGGATACATAGGTTAACTAAAATGCAACCCCGAGAGAAGTGACATTTGTGATACGCCACACTAGCAATTCTAATAAGCAAGAACAATAATCTAGAGGTACCGCTAAGCAATATAAGCAAGCAGTAGATCTCAAGAGAAAAATAACCAAATGGGTGCACATAGAAGAAGATGTTATACCGGAGTAAAGGAAAACCATGGAGGAATTCAACAACTCCCTTAGAGAGGTTGGGACATGAAGTGCCACATGTAAGGTTTATCTTTCTTTTCGCCTTGAGTTTTGGTCACAAAATCTAACGTCGGCCACTAAGGGTAGATTTTGAGGTGATCCTTGACTTTCACCAACTTCACTAGTCAAGCCCACAAGTTAGAACACTTCTAGGGGTGGGGAGTCTCTAATAATCGTATAGGAACCCAGAACTGATCCACGAGTAATAAGCTCCATGAAGAACCCGGTTGGCGGCATCAAGTTTTTCTCGATGAGATTTTAGGGTGGTCCTTATATATGAATCCTAATTTTATGATTGTTGGGATGACCCTATGTCCCACTCAGAACCTCTTAGCCAAGTACGGAGTTATGTGAGCCATTTCGGGCTTCTAACATGTCCAATACCAGAAAATAAACGACCTGGAATAATTCTAGAGCCTCTGAGCTCACTCGACGGTCTAGAGTTCTGAAACTCCCCAGGACAATATTCCGAGTTGTCCAATAGCCAAATTGCATAGTCGAGAGTACAACAGGAGCCTTGTTCCTATCGGTTTATTTTCTAGCTTTATCTATTTTCTCTTGGTTTTCTTATTGTTTATTCTTTTACTAGTTGTTTTTTCATAGTTTCTCTTGCTTGAAACTACTACGAAGAATGAAGTAGACCCGGTCCAAAATTTTAGTATAGTTCTTTGCCTCAATATGCAACACATTTGGTTAAAAATAAATTGGCACACTGGATCTAAGAACTCCAATAGACTCTTTCAACAATGAAATACTCTCCAGCGAAAAATATAGTACACTAAGTAAGAAGCCACGGTAGACTTCATATAAATACAATGCTTGCAACTTAATACCCAAGGTTTGTTCGGATGATATTCTGAGGGTGGATTATTAGTCATAGATGCAGTTGGATAACAGTCTATGAGTCTTGTTGTAATGCCCGCATGAATCACATAGTAATCATCATGTCATGCATGTTTTATTATCTATCAATTGTCGAGCTGTAATTTGTTCACCACACATGTTATCTATCTTTTACGAAGAGACACCTCTAGTGAACTATGGACCCCGGTCCATTTTCTCATATTGATAATACAACCACTACAATTACTGTTTTCACACTGCCACTTCTGTTTTCACATTGTTCTCCTACTATTTTCCACACCATACATTTAACCTCTTTTATATCAGCAAAACCGGTGATATTGACAACCTCACTGCTTCGTTGGGGCAAACTGAATTGATTGTGTTGTGTAGGTTCCACGTTGCTACTGAACCTGTAGTGCGCCCTACCACATAACCTGCATCAACCTTCAGAAGTTGCTTGTCCTCCTACTGGTCGATTCAACCTTGGTTTCTTTTCTGAGGGAAAACTTGCCGCTGCACTCTTCACAACCTTTCTCTTGGGGTTTACCAACGAGTGCAACTACACACCCCATCAAGGCTCCTTATCCTTCCGGCGGAGCCGCGCAACTTGCTCAATTAATGGCGCGGTTGCTTTAGCTTCTTCGGGTGACAACTTGTGCGCCAAGGACTTCCTCCGCTTCAGGATCACGAACGGATTGAACTCGGGGACGCCGTGCGAGTTGGTGGCGTGCATGTAGAACCACTTCCCACGCCATCCCTGGGTTGACTCGACGAAATTCATCCCCATATAGGGAAACTCATGGCTCGCCTGGATTCCGAAGCCTCCAGTCGCCAATGGTTCCCCGGTCTTCTTCTCACCCGCGAGCACTTTTTCCCGGTGAATTTTCACCGATAAGATATTTTTCCATCGCCCCCAATGCGGGTGAATGCCCAAGAAGCATTCACACAGGACGATGAAGCACGAGACGTGCTGCACCGCATTGGGGGGGGGGAGAGATCGTGGAGCTATATGCCATAGACATACAACAACCCGAGGAGAAAAGGGGTGAAGAGGGAAAGATAGACCTTGATAGACGTGCTCCAAGAACACGACGCGCTCGTTGACGCGCGGGTTGGGCACTTCTTCTCCCTTCGCTGGCTGCCGCACGTGTCCAGAATCTTCAAGAGGGATCAACCCCTCCTTCTGCATCATGATGATTCTCTTCTTTGTCACGATCGAAGAGCGCCATTCGCCCATCTTCTTCAGCGGAGTGGCCGAGGAACCGCCGGCCACGTCCTTGCTGGACGCCGCGGGTGCAGCGCGCTTGCTCTTTCCGCCAGCCATGGAGCTTGGCTTCAAAGAGAATGGTGGAGGCGCTAGAGGAAGAAGATGAGGAAAGAGCCGGGGAAAAGTAATTTTTCCCTTAGGCCTGCATTTTAGCCATTGTGAGCCGTGGGATCTCCGCAGAAGGGACATACATTGCGCGCATCCCGGCCACCACGCGTCGAGCGAAAACGAAGCGCCGGGGGGGGCAGTTACCCCGCATGATCTTTAAAGAAAGATTGTGTACGATTAAATGCACGTCCAGCGGGAAAACCGGCGCACGGCAGCCCGTTTCCGGTCGAAAAACTGACAAGGTGGGCCCTACGCGCCCTGTCCCACTGCTTCACGTCCCATCGGGAGCAGACGAGTGCGGAATGACGTCATCTTGCACCTCTAAACACGAAATTTCTTTCGTATGGATTCAGAAGAAAAGATTCGCGCCTCGCTCGAGGATTATAAAATGAAAACAATGGCACTCGCCATTAAGCATGACAAGGAAGCAGGACTCGCTATGCTGCAAGAGAAAAAATCGCGGGTGCGCGACTCCCGCAAACACCACAACTCGCGATTACGATGTATGAACACATCATACAACAAACCCCGGGTCGTTCGGCCATCACGACACATCCGGATGCCGCATTCTTTGAGTGCGAAGGTAAGACCCAAGGATCTGTCCTGTGGGCCTAGAATCGCACTCAAGCTGCGTCCTCCAGTAATTTTCCGTGTCAACAACACGAAGAAAAATCCTAGAGGATGCGCCGGGCGCCCCTTTTAAGGTTAAATTCGACTCGATAAGTCCTCCACGGCTCAGTCGCAATGATCAACGAACCGAATTCGAGCCGAAGGTCTCGAGTATGCGTAGACCAGACCTGTTTTTGCCTGAGAGCAATTAATTGGCCCTAATCCGCCGGGTGAGCCAAGCAACTAAGCTGCATCCTTCTGTGAAAAAATCCAACGTATGGCGCATTTATCGCTCGATACTCGAGTATCATCCATACAGGGTTCACATTCTTCGAATCAAGACCTGGCTGCTCAACCGCAAAATTTTGAAATAAGTCTTGAGTGCTTATCCGACTCTTTACAGTCGAATAAACACTCGGGGCGGGGATGACTCCAGAGTCTCTTAAGTGAGCCTATCTAGTTTAAGGCTCAACACAAAAGCCCAGCACGATGGACAACCTTATCGTTCTTGAAAGCCCTGTTACGGCCCACCCGCAAGACTTGCGGATCAAGATGGTAGAAACTTAGCGACTAAGGCTAGGGTTCTGTAACCCACCCGGGTACGGGTTTGAGACCCAGCCTCCTATATAAAGGCTGGGAGAACCACCCGGGAGGATCATCCAATCTAGACTACACACCATAGGAGCCACCTCTCGAGATCTAATCTCTCGATCTGCGCGCCCACCATTGTAACCATACTTCATAATACAGAGACAGACAAGCAGGAGTAAGGGTATTACCTCTACGAGGGCTCTGAACCTGGGTAAATTGTGTCCCCCTGTTAGCTGTGGAATTCACCAGCGCCTAATCAGTTCCTATACTCGAAACCCTACCGGATTACCCGAGGGTTTTGTTGATATGATTCATCAACAGGAAATCTCTTCATCCATTCTTTGGTGGTTTCCAGGAAGATGGATCTGATGCATGTGTCTGATTAAATGATAGTATTTGATATCGATTTGGAAACCTGCTAGTTGGCGGTCCTAATTTTCGGTGGAACTTATTTCTTGGACGGTGCGAATTCAGGCTTGTAGCTTATCGACTTGCAAGCCCCAGAGTGCTCTCAATTTTGTTCTATACTATGACATGTCCGGCTTCTATTGGATCATTTTTGACAGTTGATGTACAACTTTCATGGAAAACATTAACTCATCAACTCAACATTTTAGAAATATGATTTCATGAAAATAGTATATAAACATTCAAATATATTTTTCATACATGTAGAAGAGTTCATATCAAACTCAACAAAACATTTAATTCCACGGTTTGTCCATCTAATCAGGAATTGGAATTAGGCACTACCCTTTGATTCCAACAGCAAATAACAAGCACACCCGAAACAACAGACTGAATTGGAGGCCATTTCCTTTCTATTTTGGATTTGGAACGCGAGTCCAATTCAATTCCGAGCATATTTATTTTTCCTACCTGTTGACATTCGCGAGTATCGTCCAGACCGAGCTAAAAGCCCAGTAGCTCCCTTTATAACGGCCCTGTAACCGGGTGGACCAGTTCGGAATTCAAACGAGGCCGTGGCCGGAAGGCCGGTGCGGCCTCGTCGGCCGTAAGGGGCCGGCCCTGCTTTAGCTACCCGTGCACGATGCCGATGGAATCCCAAATGCATTGTACTCCTACACGGTCGCGCGCACGAGCGAACCAGACGTCAAATTCAAAGTCATCTTTCCAGAAGAAGAAGCGTTTGGCATGGAAATGCTGAAGAACTGGCTGAAAATGCGTCGCGAGACTTGCCGATATCGATCGCTGTCTCACCAAACGCGCTCACAGTCGCATATCTCGTCTGTGGAGCCGCTGCATCGATATCGGCCTCATCACGCCACAGCTCACAGTCGCATATCCCGGATAACGCCAGAGCTCCACATCACGCCACATCGGTCGCCCGGCCTCTCCCACAGCAGCCAACAGTCAACCCAAGTGCGGCTGCAACGACGACAGTTGCGCTCACTTGTGGCGCCCGGCATCTCAAACTTCAAAGTATATGTAAATGCTGCTTGCCCTGTTTAGGCTGCAGACTCTGCATGGAGCACCTGCGTAAAGCCAACAGCCCTGCCTTCGCATGGGCGCGGCCATCCAGGGTCTCGTGCATGCCTGGGACGTGCCTAACTCGACGACTCTGCAAAATGCTTTTCTTTTACTTCTCGTGACTGACGAAGCTCAAGTTTAAGTGGCAAAAAAATAAATAGACAAAGCTAAAGTTAACTCTCATGTTCACAACTGTTCGGTCGTTCGTGCATGACCGATATAGGAGCATACTACGATATATCCACTAATTAACATGCGTGAAGATCGAGTTTGGCTACCACGAACACCGAAGAAGGCGGATCACGAAGGATTGTGGAGCGAGCGATTCGTTCGTCAATGGACGACGCCATCAGCTTTTCCTCCTGCCGTGCAGCTCCACCGATCAGCTCACGGTGCTCGAGCAGGGCTACCTATCGCCCGGTCGACATGAATTTGTTGACCGAGAACGCACACGCCGGACTGGGCTCTATCTCATTCCAAACCCGACCATTTGATCCTGATTCGCGTCCCACTGAGCTAGTGAGCAAAGGCGCGACTGTTACATCGGTGCGTGTTACGTCAGGCTTGGTGGCCAGCGGTCTCGAACGTTCAGACGCGCCCCATACTCTCGTCTGGTCATGCTCTCGTACAACTTCGCTCGGCATTGATCCACCAGGCCCAGCGTGTAACCGACGTCACTAGGTGCGCCAGCCACACGTACTAATTACTCCTAGTAATTAGTCCTCTGCTCACTGCACAAGTGACACCGATCGCCGGATCGATCACCGGTCTCAGACTCTCATCCCATGGTCCCCGGCCGTGACGGCGAGAGGGATTCGCCACCACCAGAACGCCGTCACATCGGTACCGGTGAGCAAACTGCATGCTCTCTGCGATCACTGGCCAGTGTACTGCTTGCTTGTGTGTTTGTGCCCGACAGCATCTCTACTCGTCGCCCCCATATAATGTGGAATCAGCGCTATACGTCGCCCGATATATAAATTTTGGAAGAAAAACATGAAACTAAACGGAATTTAATTCAAATATTTACGATTTTATAAATTTGAAATGAAATTTCGCAAAATTAACTAAAATTAACCTGAAACCTAAACCTAGCACTGAACGTTGCGCTGTCCTCTTCCTCCTTACAGTGGGCTCTGCGTCGTCGTCGCCGCCGGTGCCACTGGCCCCTGCCTCGTCGTTGTTGACGCCGCTGAAGCTGGGCCCTGCCCTCGCCGTCGTCATCATCATTGGTGAGGTCGACCAATGGCGCCCCAATGATCGCGAGATGGTCCTCGAGCGACCATGCTCAGGCCTTCGGGGAAGGGAGCATCGGGACGGTGTTCATCAAGGCCTCTCACGCGGCGGCGTAGCCTGGATCACCCTCGGGTCGGCGTCAGGGTTGGCGAGCAACTGTTGTGTCTCGATGATCTCCTACGGCAGCGATGACATCGCCTCCTTCTTCACCTTCTTTGGGGGGGAAGGGGCAGCGGGCGGGCGGCCAACGATGGAGCGGTACGGGACAACGTCGTTGATGACGAGGGTCCCCGGGCGCCTCCTCGACATCGTGCCCGGCTCCGGCTTGGGGACGGGCAGCACCGCCGAGCGCAAGGACTATGGCGTCGAGCGGGAGGAGGACGAACACGAGGAAGACGACGTCAGAGACGCGTCCTCCTCTGTGCCCAACGGTTCGCCGTGGCAGCACTGGTGCGTAGAACTCGGGCAGAGACGTGTCAAGCGGCTCACCGTCGTTGGCGATGTGCTCCATGACGGCTTGGAGCGTGCGGCCCGACAAGCCCCAAAAATCATGCCGCACGACAGCTTTCTTCTCCCGTGGTGCCGGTCCTGGGCCGTCCCAGCGGCTAACCTGCTCGGTGTGGATCCGCCGAAACTCGGCGATGTACCGCTCCTTGTTCACACTAGTGGAAACAGGGGCTTTAGTCCCGGTTCGTAGGCCCCCATTTGTCCCGGTTGTGCAACCAGGACGGGGCATCCGGGACAAATACCCCTCCCCATTGGTCCCGGTTGTGGCAGGACCCGGGACAAATGGGGCTGACCACGTGGCCCGTGCGCTGGAACCTGGCCAGGGCTATTAGTCCCGGTTCTCAATACGACCCGGGATGCGTGCCCCTTCTGCCGCGGCAGGGCTTTTGTCCTTTTCTCTGCCGCGGCAGAAATTTACAATTTCCGTTTTTTGCCCCCCAGACCTCCTGGCGGCCCCTCCCCGGACCTCGAGAAGAGAGGAGCCTCGGTGGACCCTCCACGGAGCTCCCGGATCGCACGAGTGAATAAGTATATAAAGCAGAATAAGAAACACTTATATTACGGAAGCAAAGTATATCGAGCATATTACATGACCGATACAAAATCAAACTTAGTTCCAACCGGAGGCATGGTACTCTCCATCTACGTTTATGACCTCTGCATCTAAGAAGCCCGCAATTTCCTCCTGAATTGCTCGTATGCGGTCCCTTGGTAGAAGATCCCGAAGCCGTTCAATCTAATATAAAGAAGAGGGGTCACTAAAATATATGAAACTAAGTAACTAAAATAGATAGTAATAAGAAGAATTGACGACTAACGTACATGAAGTTGCTTTAAATTTCTGCCCTTGGGAGATGTGGTCTGAGGAATGAACTCGCAAACGTAGTATCCACACAAGTTATTCCCGTCTCCTTGTTGCAAGCACTTTACGAGAAGATTGTTTCAATCAAAATAATAATCAACCAGGCATGATAATGGTATCGACACTAGAATCAAGGAGATGGACGCGGATCTAGATAGTACTTACTTGCACAACATCAAATGTAAGCTTTTTTTTCCATTCACCGGGAGACTTCTTTATGAACCTCTTCCGAACCCTACCCGAGAAAGAAAAAGAATAAAAAGAGTTAGTAATTATTTGATATCCGAAAATGAAACAAAGTAGTCGATATATTGCCATATATAAATACTGAAATTAATAAAGATTGAAATTACCGCTGAATCATTTCCTGCATGTCAGCCCACATTGAGAGGGGTTTACGTTTTGGGTCCATTACAATTACTTTTCCTTTGTCAATTTGGAAGATTAGCAGAATATAGTGGAAGCTGTGCACGCAGAACTCATCAATTATACAGTGAACATCGAGTAAGGAAAACAGAATGTTTACAACAGAGTAACACACTTACTTGAAGTTGTAAGGAAATAGTATTTCCCGTCGGTGTTGGTTAAATATTATTGCGCTCAGAATATTATTTTCTGTATCCTTGGGAGATTGCCGAAGAGTCTTTTCATAAATAATATTTGGATCAATGAACCCAATATCATAGATTCCACCTCTTTTGCATTCGAGAATCTTCATTCTGCAATTATAATATATGAGTGTACTATATATATATATGAATATGCAATTGAATGAGGTGAGCTAGAGAAATAAGTGCTTACAGACAATAGGCACTAAGGATAGATTTGTCGAGGGCCTGCTGCTGGTATAACTGAAACAATTCCTCAAATTGAATCATAACATATCCATTTCCATTTCCATAATGCTCGTCCTTAACGTTGAGACATATCCAGTCCATAGATTCCTCAATGGCTTCCATATACCAACTATGCACTCTTCGCATTTTCGTTGGTAGATCCTTTATCTCCTCGGGTTTGACAAGAGACTTCCCGTACTGGTATTTGTACGCACATTCAGCTGCGGGGAAGTAGTTCACTGTTTACATATACTCAGCAATGGACAAACCCGCATCAGCTGCCTTGTCTGCGTACAGTGTTATAAACTCCGGATCAATATGCTCGTCAGCAATATTAGTGCTCGGCCCCACCTGGGTATTGGAAATCACTTTGAGCGGGGACGTGGATTGTTTTTTCTGCTCTCCGAGCTGAGCAACTGATTTTCCCTTTTTCCCGCTTGCGCTACTACTCTTCGTCGACCGCACCATTTCCTGGTGTGACTTCAGAATAGAGCGGTCATAGTCAGATGACCGACTCGGCTCGGGTTGATGAAGAGTTTTCACTATTTTCCAAGCTCGTTCTATCTCTTCTTCGGTCTCGGGGAAATCTGGCTTTTGCTTCTCCGTCCGCTTTGATTTCCACGCCTCGTATTGGTCCTTTGCGATTTTCTGGTTTTCCTCGGGAGTATAGTCGTAAGGTAACTTGGGTACCTCTTTTGGTACCTTCGAGAGGGGTGACCGTTGACGTTTCGGTGATTTTTTACGTTTCGGCAGAAACTTAGTGGGCGGAGAAGGCTGACGCGGCGGCGTAGGCGACCGCGCTGGAGACGTGCACGGCGTAGGCGACCGCGCCGGAGACGGCATGCGTTGCGAAGACGACCGCGCTGGAGACTTTTGCGCTGGAGAAAGGCGAGGATTCGATGGCTTTGCCGTCTGATTTGTGAGCACAATGCATTCCTTTAGCCATAAAACGGTCAAGTTCTTGGCTTCTCCGAGTTCAGTCAACTCTTCGTCTTCACCTTCAGGAAAATCAAGCTTTACCCGCTCGAATCCGTTGACAACTTCATCGACCCCAACAACAGCGTAGCCCCGTGGAACCGGAAGAGTATGGTGAGTTGGTTCGTTGCCAATTGGTAAGACATCGGCCGAACCACTACTACCACGAGCTCACGCTGGAGCAGCGGAGGAATCCCAGTTGGCATCCCGATAACCAGCATACTTGGGATGCCTTCTTCATCAATCGGCGTGAGAGGGCGCTCGCCAGGTATGAGGAGGACGGTCTGCCTCCTGGGAACTTTCACGAGGCCGGTCGTCGGCTATGGTGGTCCGGCCGGACTCTACAGAGCGTCATGGACTACATCAGGGCCGGCGATATCCCCCGCCTGCGCTACCCTCAGGCCCAGTCCTGGAGTTGTGATCCTCCGAGGGAGTGCAGAGCACCGTCAGACGATAGTGACGACGACGGCGTCGCCGACTACGACGACTACGAGTACATGTACTATAGGCCTAGGCAGGAGTATGACTAGTAGATCGATGCACTTTTGCCATTATGTACTGCCTTGTTTATTTAGATCTATGCTCTCCGTTTAGATTTAGATCCAATCTTGCCATTATGTGTACTGTGCCTTGTTTATCTATCGAAATGCATGTCCCCCTCTTTTTAACGTCTATCGAAATACCATTAGATGTCTGAATCCAACCAATCAGGAAAAATCACACGGAAAACAGAAAACAGACGAGCTAGAGGGCCACTGTTTCCCGGAATACAACAAATTATTTTATTAAACAGCCAACAGAAAACAGACGCGCTAGCGCGCTACTCCTCGTCCTCGTCGTCGTCGGTGACCTCCTCGTCGTCGGAGGAGGTGCATGATGGTATTTCCGAGATAGGCCCCCACCTCGGATCGTCGGAGGCCCAGACTTCACCGGCGTGGTCGGCCCGACGGAGCTCTTGCAGCGCCTTCGTCCTCGCCTCCCGAGCGGCATCTAACTCGAGGTGGCGTTCGAGGCGCCGCTCCGCCCGCTCAGCCGCGCAGGTCTGCCATAGCTCCCCGTCGGCGCTCTCCTCACCCGGATTGTTCCGGTAATACTCGCGGACCACGCGGTCGTCCCTGGCGTCGACTAGGCCCTGAAACGCGCGGTGCCTGAGGTGGCGGTGGTCGGCGGCAGTGACGATCTGCGGCGTCGGCGCCCTGGCCTCCGCTTCCCAGAGGGTGTGGTAGTCGTTAAAGTTCATCAACGACCGGGGGCGGCTGAGCCGCCAGGCCGCCGCGTCCCAAGCGCGGGCGGCCTCCGACGCCGTCGCAAAGGAGCCGAGGGGGATGCGGTCGTCCCCGAAGCGGATAGTCGCGGTGAACATTCCGTTCTGCCGCGATCGGACGCCGCGGAAACCGGTAGTGTTGTTCCTCCTCGGAGGCATGGTGGTGGCACGACGGTGCGTGGAGTGGAGGTGCGGCAGTTTATAACGCGCATTCGTGGCCACGCGTTACAACTCCCGCGCCACGCGGCAGGACTCCCGCGCCACGAGGTACAATACACACTACCACCCACACCTCTCTCCCACTCCCCCAAGCTAAAAAAAAGGGATGGGGCTGTGGCCGCATTTGTAGGGGAAGGGACATTGGTCCCGGTTTGGGGGATGATCCGGGGCCAATGCCCATGCGCGTGCCACGTGGCCTGTGGCTAGGGATTCGTCCCGGGTTGTGCCACGAACCGGGACCATTGGCTCCCCACGAACCGGGACAGATGCCCCCAGGTGGTTTCTGCTGTCTCGGGCACACGAACCGGGACCAATGCATGGCACTAGTCCCGGATTTTGGTGCAACCGGGACAGATGCCCTCTGCCCCCTGGACGAAAGGGGTTGTTTCCACTAGTGTCACCAGGCTCCACTGCGGGTCCTAGCGCCGGTCGGTGGTGTGGACGTTCCAATAGTGGCCCATCACCTGTGTGCGCCAATCCTTGTTCCATGACCATGGAGCGTCGGGGACCGGTACGCCGCTGACGCCGAGAGATGACTAGTGGCCGGCGCGCATGTCGGGCGGGCACTGGTACCAAGCACGGTGCAGCGCCTAGGCTCCTCCTTCAACAAGCTATGTGGCCCGAAGCCGTTCTCCGCCGCTCCGCTTGTGCGCGGGTTGTAGGACATTGCCGGCACGAGGGAGTTGGAAGAGAGAGAGAGAGAGAGAGAGAGAGAGAGAGAGAGAGAGAGAGAGAGAGAGGGAGAGAGGGAGAGGGAGAGAGCGAGAGGGAGAGGGAGAGAGAGAGAGAGGGGAGAGAGAGAGAGAGGGAGAGAGAGAGAGAAGAGAGAGAGAGAGATTGGGAGGCAATGCGGCGAGAGAGATGGAGGCGGCGCGGCGAGAGAGAGAGATTTGAGAGTTGAGCTCAAGTCCGGCTTTTTAACAAGGTTGGAGGCAGCTAAGCTGGCGGGGGCGGGCTAGCATTAAACGTTGCCGCGTGTGCGCTAGTCGACGGGACACCACACTGCGGCGCAGGGCGACGGGACGCCACCCCGATACGTAGTCGGAAACTAGCGCCTCACAATGAATTGCGACGAGCACAATGACCATGCCCGCTCATCTGCCTCTATGGCAATGACATGGATGGCCTACCGAAGATCGTGCCGGTTGATTTCGTCCAGCGCTACCGATGCACTCCCTACGGAGCGGTGTGGGCTGGTTGCCTCGGGAAAATAACGGGACGGCCCGAAGAAAAATGATCCATGACCTGTGAGTGGGCCGCATTTTTTGAACTAAAGGCCAAAAGACTTGCCTTTTATATTGATATAGAAGTAGCGAACATGAGGCAGCCTAAGCCAAACTGAAAACGAGCCATAAAAAAAGGAATAAAATGGAGACTTAAGAAACTACAGCCGTCGGGTGCTTAGCGCCAGCACTAATCTAATTCCTACTTTCGTCTTTTATCTTATGGAGAAGGGCCGGGAGGGCAAATAATTTGTTGCTGAACACTCTCGCGTTCCTTTCCTTTCAAATCTCCCAAATGATCAATGTGATTGCTGTTTTCAGACTCTTAGGTTTAGCGGTCGGCGGAGCTGCCAAAGCCTGCCAGTATTGTAGGACCGTGGGCCTGACTGTCCCTATAATGTGCACAAGATCGTGGCAGGCAAGCCATGGGGCCGCGGCCTACCAGATGCGCCTGAAATAAGGACACTCAATAGAATGTGACGTGCCGTCTCGGGCAGGGCCTGTAAAGCTAGCACCGGGGGAACGCGGACATGCCCTAATGGCCAGGCGGTCCGAAGTCTAAAGTCTGTTCTGCACCACCAATCAGGCGAAGAAACGGCACTTCGGACGACGGCCGCATTTTTGGTTCATGACATCTCATGGGGCTACCAGAGCGCTTTGGGGGCGGCGAGTGAAGATGCTCTTATACACGCCAATACAAAACTCGTGTCTAGGACTAGCACGAACGCTATGGCTTAACGGCCATCCTTGGCGAATCCCTACAAACATCTGGCGGCGGGCGAGCATGGAAGGCAGGTTTCTTTTGTAAAACATAAACGCTGAGCAGCAGTGACCATTGAGAGTACCACCAATTACTCAATGTTCATAACACAAGTGATGACTCTGATGAATTCATTTGATCGAACTTGTGAGGAAACCAGAAATTAGTGTTTTCTGGTTAGTGCGTCTTTATTGCCGACGACTACTTAGTTGGTGGAGTTGGGCGATATCTAGTATACCTGCAATTAGGCTGGACATTTAGCTAGGTAACTTGGCCAACTGATGAGAAGATTTTGAGAGCGATGGCACACTCATTTTCACCCTTCTTTTGGATGTAGATGATTTACTAATTTATTATGTATGATGAAATGATCTCCTCACCGGAGCCATTTGCACCAATGGAACAAAACATCATTATCTTCGTTTACCACTCAAGCTGAAGCTGTCTATGTCCCCTCAACACCAACTTTCTGGGAATCTTTTCACAGTGCACATATATGAGCGTCGCCTTTCGTCAGGATTAGATCATCACTCTCATTCCTGGCCAGCTTACTCGATCGATCATACCTACATGGAACATTTTCCCCCGTTCGAAAAAAAAGGACCATTTCCCTTTCAATATAAGCTTTAGATGGAGGCAATCATGGGTTTGTCTTATAGTAAGAGGTCAAATAGGACCCACGGCATCCACTATATCTCATATCTGAGTACAGTTCTTATGAAAGATATGTCTACTTCACTCCTGAAATGAATCATGAATTAAGGATTTAACGAGTGGGCAGTGCCAGCTGCTAGCTGAAAAGGGGCCACAAAGATATTAGATTTTTATCGACCTTGCTTTTTCTGGCATAATGACTAGTTAAAGAGCAAGTGTCACCTCTCGAAGTGGAATGTTATTTGCAACACAAAAGATCAAGGGGACTTGGAAACTGATATGAAGAATAAGTGCTTACACATCAAATGGTTGTTCAAACTCTTCACGAAGATGGGGTATGGCAAGAGCTACTATATAATAAATACATACTCGAATTTTCGGGTACAAGCCAATCACACATGCTATCTATTGGTCTTATGAGAGTTAAAAATCTGCTCGCAGGATTGACGCTCCACGGTCCAGAGCGTGAGGTCATGCGGTCCTCTCCGGTTACAGCTTGGTGGGCGTAGCATGACGATGTCCGGTAACTTCCTAAGGAAGCACGGTGTCACCTCTAGTTGGTACCGTCGGGTATTTGTTGTGGGGTGTGGCTGCTCATGTGCATTTATTTTATCATTGATGTGCTTTGTAAAAGTGCTTTATCATCACTTTGTATCTGTTTGGCCATGTGACTTTATTTATAAAACAGGGCGAAAATCTATTTCGAGGAATGTGTAGAGACTTCGGTTTTGGAAGGATTTTTTGTTAGGCAATAATCTTTTATCTTTGCAATATCCAACTCTTTATACCATCGTGCAACATAAAAAATGTTATCGTTGCAGATGTTTTATAAAATTTGCCGCTAAACATTTGTTTTAGACGAGCCCTAATTTGTGATCAGTGGATATTGTGGCTGAACTTGGGGAGAGATTGATGGGGTTCTTCTTTCTGACGATCATGATACTTTTAAATGACATTTAACTATCACAGGGTTATTTACTATCAAATCCATGTATGTGGATCTTATGAATGACAATATTAGGTTTTAACGCAAAAACCTGCGCAAACTTAAAATACCTATAACTTTTCAAATTGTTATGTGGTTCTTTCATAGGAAGGTTTTGCTCCCTAAGGACAATCTTGCTAAGAGACAATAGATAGCTGGGAATCTTTTTTATTTCATGTATTTTCACGTGTTTGATTTGACACGTAGTTCATTTTATCTTTAATATAAAGGCCGAATCTGTCAAAACTAAAACAGTCTGTAAAGACGAATTTTTTCGGGGCACTTACGTTACTCAAATCGAAAACCACAAAGTTAGAAAAACTTTTGGAATTAGATGAGGAATAAGCAAAAACATTTGCAGGTCATTTTGATTTTTGTGTGAATTTACAAGAATTTAACGGTGGACAGCAGAAATCTGTTTATTGCGCAGAAATGCAAATCTGACCTCAACTTTCACTAGAGATTTTACTTGGCACAATAAATGCGAGAAAATAAAGATACAAACGAGTTGCTACATAAGTAAACAACACCTTGACTCAAACAAAACTGAAGAAAATAATATAAAAATAAAACCAAGG
Organism: Alopecurus myosuroides; assembly: GCA_028641055.1. Taxonomy (NCBI): domain Eukaryota; kingdom Viridiplantae; phylum Streptophyta; class Magnoliopsida; order Poales; family Poaceae; genus Alopecurus; species Alopecurus myosuroides. The sequence goes on from CM054061.1 coordinate 200,272,217, forward strand.
GTTATCTCCCAAGAAGTGGTTTTCTTTAACGCCTTTTAGCTAGACACAGAAAGTAAGAAGATGCTCACATAAGAAATATGAATTAAGAAAAAAAAAAGCATTAAGAAGCAAGTATAAAACAAATTTAAGTCTAACCTACTTCCTATGCATAAGTATCTTGTAAAGAAATAAAGTAAAGAAACTCAAACTAGAAATCATGGGAAGATAAAGCAAGAGCAATTTCAAAACTTTCAGCAAAAGTAGAGGTGCTTTAGTAACATGAAAATTCGTACAACCATATTTTCCTCTCTCATAATAATTTTCAGTTGCATCATGAAAAAACTCCACAATATAATTATCACATAAATCATGTTTGTCATGATCTAAAAGCACACAATTCATACCAAGCTCAAAGTTAGTGGGGTAAAAAATAAAGATATCTTCTTTCTCACTTTTAGTAATAGCAAAACAAGATGATTGGTCACTCTTAAAAGGTATGTGACACATTATAGCAATCTTATTTTCAGTAGCATTATAATTTATAACATAAAGTAACATAGGACCATCATCTAGAGCATTGATGACCCACAGGTATAGGGGGTGTATCATAGTACTTTCGATAAATAAGAGTGTCAAACCCAACGAGGAGCAGAAGGTGTTGACAAGCAGTTTCGATGAAAGAATAAATGTAAATACTGGAAAATAGATTTGTAGAGGTTTTTAATATTGCAGATAAATAAAGTGCGAGTAAATAAAATGCAATAATAATAATTGCAGCAAGTGGCCCAATCCTTTCTTCAGCAAAGGACAATCCGGTGAGTTTACTTATGATTAACAAACGTTCTCGAGGACAGACGGGAGGTTTCTGTCAAGTGCTTTTGTTCCATGCAGCTGAATAATTTTAGGTGATTTAATAAGTGTTGTATGGGTGAACCTATGCTAATGTACCGTCCCATCCAAGACTAATACATACTTCTGATTATAACCCTTGCAAGCATCCGCAACTACAAGAAAGTAATTAAGAAATAAATCTAACCACAACTTTAAACTTCGGGATCCAACGCTCCCTCGTGTAATGGTTTCCTAAAGGGGGTTTAGCTTTCTGTCACTCCGGCAACCCCATAATTAGTAGCCAAATACACGATGCATTCCCCTAGGCCCATAAATGGTGAAGTATCATGTAGTCGACGTTCACATGACACCACTAGAAGAATAACACCACAACTTAAATATCAAACATTAAATATTATTCTACATTACTTCACTACTAACAACTTGACTTCTCCCATGTCCTCAAGAACAACACGAACTACTCACAACACATCATATGGATCATGATCAGAGGTGATATAATTGATGATAACAATCTGGTCATAAAGAGCAAACACCGATAAATCTCACAAGTATCAACTACTAACAAGTAATCCACACTAGGAGAGAGATCTAATGCAAAACAACGATAGATGCCCCTAATTGTTACCACGGGATGAATGTGAATGATGAGGGTGATGGTGCTGGTGGTGATGATGATGATGATGATGATGACGATCCTGATGATGCCCGGAGTGATGACGGTGACGATGGCGGTGATTTCCCCTCTCCGGAGAGGAATTTTCCGGCAGATTTCTCCCTACCAGAGAGTTTTTCTCTCTCTGGTGTTTTCCGCCCCGTGGCGGCAGCGGAATAATTCTTCGAGGATGGAATGAGGCTTAGGGTTCCCTCGGGGCCATGCACGCAAAAGATGACCCTCAGAGGTGGGCCAGGGTGGCCACACCCCTAGGTGTGGGCCCCTGGTGGCCCCCCTCCGACTCTCCTTATGGCTGAGTTCCTCCTCTGAACTTTTAGGAACCCTCGGATGTCCCCCTTCTTCTTCTGATCTTCTGAAATATGGTATCTCAACGGTGCTTTCCATCAGATTTCTGGACCCGGTGTTTATTCTCCAAAAAATATAAAACATGCAAAATAAGATAAAATAACATAAGAGATGTATCGTAACATGAAATATATCGATGAATAACAGGAAATTATGATATAAAATAGTGATGCAAAATGGACGTATCAAGCATTATCATATAAATTTCCTAAACAAACTTCCTCATTATCATGCATATCAATAGTTGAAATAAATAGAGGATTATCAAAAGTAGCATGGATTATCATAAATAACAGTAGCAATATCATTCTCACAAGTTTCATTCATAGTAGTATCAAGGTCACAAATATAGCAAGTATTAGTTTCATCTAAAAGGGATATTTCAAAAGAATCAATAGGATCATCACAATTATCAATATAACACTCCTCCTCCTTTGGTAAGCATGGAGGGCAATCAAATAAGGTATGACTTATAGAGTTACTCTCATTGGGTGGTAGACATGTGTAGCTACTCCATTCTTCGTCCTCTTGACCATCACTCTCCTCCTCTTTTTCATCCAATGAGCTTCCAGATTCGGAATTTCTTCTTCCATAAGCTCATGCAAGTCATTAGTCTCTTCCTTTGGTGGAGAGTCAGGATGTAAATGGACAGTCCAATGGACACAAAGGGACGTGCCACTTGGGCCGCATACGTGATTAGTGGTTTTAGTGGCAACCGTTAATTAACTTTGGCGGCTTCATGGGACATTGCGGCGCCGCGACGACCGCCTGGCTGCTACTGCTCCGCGAGGACAAGCACGTACTCCCTTCGTTAGATGACTCCCTACTGCGCCGTGACGACCGCCTGCTACTGTCACCGACAGATCATGGTCGGCGATCAGCCCGTTCATGGTTTGGTCTCAACCCGTATCAACCGTGGCACCAACCCGATAAAAACTGTATGGCCGGTTTTGGCGGGTCACGGTTTCTGGGCAGGTTGAAACCGTCGAGACCGTTTACTGCTCTTCTAGCCCAGCTTTATCGCTACTTAGCAGCGCACGGGGCCATGGCGAACATGTCCGCGGTGCCACGCGGATAAGCGTTTACACTGGCTGGCCGATGGATTCCGTACTGTGCGTGGGGACAACCTGTCCGTCAAAGTGGAAGGGAAGAGCGCAAGGGAAAGGGGCTAACTTGCCCTCGGGTTGCTCTAGTGGGACGGCCAGACTGACATCTCTGCCATGGAGAGCGCTCATGCGGTTATCAGCGGCTACAACGACGCCTCCCCGCCATCGCAGACATCAGCTTGGCACTACATGACGCAGCGCCAGGGGTCCCCAGCGATGTGGCGCACGCCGGCCGGCCCGCTCGCGCTCAAGATCGTCGTGACGGCGGGATCAGGCGCGGCGGCAATTGGCTGCGTGCCGACGGAGCTCTGCTCCCCGCGGAGTGGCTTCCCGGAGGAATCTACGAAACCGGGCTACAAGTCGCTGCGAGGCTTCCAGCATATGCGTTGCCGCCGGGTGCAACATCGCTGGAGATGAGGACGAGGATGAGCTCATATTACACGCACCCGTTCATGGTTCAGGAGAGCTTGCATGGACGCCAATGGCGATGCAACGCACTACATCGGCCGACCACCGACGCACGGAAGGTCGTGCTCTACTATACGTATGTACATAGACGTGTACGTCAGGCCTTTACCTCAGCAATGGCAGCGATATATCTCAGGTCGTGTGAGTGACCAGTATTCCTCCCTGAAGGCGTCGGGCGGTGTTAACCCGTCTAAACCGTTTAACCCGGCTAAACCACACCGCCTGAAAACGCTAAATTTATGATGGGTCGGAGAAACCGTCTAAACCCAGTTAAACCACCGATGCCCAGGCTTAGGCGAAGGCGAGGCGCCCCTCCGGGCGACGCGAGCAGCAGCAGTATCCTCTCGGCGACGCGGCGGTCTTCGGCGTCCACGACGAGGAGCTCGACAAGGACGTGCACCGCGCCGACCACCACGGCCTTGTCCCGGCCTCCCGGGGACCTCTCCACGACGTCCAGAAGCACGTCGAGCACGCGTGAGCTGAGGCGCGCAGAGACCTCGTCGAACAGGAGCTCGACAAGGACGTGCACCGCGCCGACCTCCACGGCCTTGTCCCGGCCGCTCGGGGACCTCTCCACGACGTCCAGAAGTATATCGAGCGTGCGTGAGCTGAGGCGCGCGGAGACCACGTCGGACAGGAGCTCGAGGCAGCTAGCGGTGACGCACGGCGGCCGAATACCCTGGCATGGTGGCGGCGTCCGTGTTGTCGAGGCGTTCTAGGAAAGGGAAGAGGAAGACTTGCGGCCTGCCGCTGGCGTTAGTGGGCTTTCGTGGGTTTCCCACATACGCCACTTAAATTATGTGGTAAGCCACAAAAGCCATTTAGACTAATTTTGGCGGGCGGCGCAAACGGGCCCAGTGGACGCCACTGCCACTTACAACCTGAGTGGAGAGCATCTATAAAGATATTTAAGAATATAGCCATTTTCTTCCTTATAATTATCAAAGAAAAAATCAAGTATATCATAAATCTCATATTTATAAGGTGCATCATCAAAATTTTCAAGCAAATAAGCAATTTTGAATGCACCCTTCCAAGCAATAAATTCTTCAATTTGTTCCACATCACAGAAGTCATAATTTTCCTTAACATAAGAAGATATGGTAACGGTATCATTATACTCACATTGAAAAGGGAGGTGTTTATACCTCCTACAACAACAAGATTTATCAAAGCAATAAGTAACATTATCAGTAGAGCACAAGTTTTTATCATAGTTATTCAATTTATTAATTTGTTCCCATAAGTGTATCCCTTTTTGTGACAAGCGGTGTTTCTTATAATATTTTTGTTGTTCTTCTGTGAACCCACATTTCCAATAAGATCTAGTTTCAAAGAAATCAATCATTGATAGAAAGCATGATAAAGCAAGTAGAGAGCAAAACAATAACAAAGTAAAAAATGATTGGAGGTGAGAGACTCCCCTTGCAGAAATCCCCTTCCTCCCCGGCAACGGCGCCAGAAAAAGCTTGATGGTGCAGGGCTTGCACTCATTGGGAGACCCCAAGAGAAAGGTATGAAAAGCACATCAGCAAGTTTTCTCTCAGAAAGAAACCAATGTTGAATCGACCAGTAGGAAAAAGAAATCACTTCCGAAGGTTGATGCAGCTGATGTTGGCAGGACGCACTACCGGTTCAAAAGCAACGTGGAACCTACACAACACAATCAAATCACTTTTCCCAACAAAGCAGTGAGGTTGTTATTCTCATCGGTTTTGCTGAAAATAAAGAGGTTAAACGTATGGTGTGGAAAACAGTACCTGTTTGCAATAAATGAAAAGAGAACTGTGATGGCAGTAGGAAAACAGTAGTAACGGTATGAGAATAGTGATTGCAGTGGTTGTATTATCAGTATAAATGAAATGGACCGGGGTCCACAGTTCACTAGTGGTGTCTCTCCAAAACATATAGATAGCATGTTGGGTAAACAAGTTACAGCTGGGCAATTGACAGATATAAAGGATACACCGTAGTGCATATGCATGACATGATGATTACTATGTGATTCATGCGGGCATTACAACAAGATTCATCCGTTATCCAACCGCATCTATGACTAATAATCCATCCTCAGAATGCCATCCGAACAAACCTTGGGTATTAAGTTGCAAGCAACAGATAATCGTATTAAGCAAAGTGTGTAATATAAACAATGTAAACATCGTTGTTTTCTCCCTAATGGCAACAGCACATCCCACCCGTTACGTTTCTGTCACTCGAGCATGAGTAAAAGGAAGGCATGAACCCACTATCGAGTATAAATACTCCCTCTTGGAGTTACAAGCATCTACTTGGCAAGACATCTACTAGCAACAGAGAGCATGCAAGATCATAAATAACATACACATGAAAAGAACATGATATATTGATAATCATCGGACATAACATTCAATATTGATCAGATCCCAACAAACACAACATGTAGCATTACAATAATATGATCTTGATCATGTTAGGCAGCTCACAAGATCTAAACATGAGGAATAAAGAGGAGAGAACAACCATCTAGCTACTGCTATGGACCCGTAGTCCAAGGAAGAACTACTCACGCATCATTCTGGAGGCGGGCATGGTGGTGTAGAGCCTCCGGTGATGATTCTCTCTCCCGGCAGGGTGTCGGGAGTGCTCCAGAACCCTCCCGAACTAGGGTTGACGATGACGGAGGCTGTGGATGTTTTTGGTGAAAAATGCTCGTGTCTCTAGGGCTAACCCGTGAAGAGGTATAAATAGGCGGAAGGGCAACGTCGGTGGGCATCCAGGGGGCACACTACCCCTGGGCGCGGCCAGAGGGGGGCACTACCCTATGGTGTGGGGCCCCTGTGGCCCCACTCCGGGTCCCCTCCGGACTCCGTGTGCGGGACAGATTTCTAAGACTTTTGGTTTTCAAATCGTCCAATTCCGAGAATATTTCCAGAACAACTTTTCTAAAATCAAAAACAGGAGAAAAAAGGAACTGGCTCTGTGGAAACTTGTCAATAGGTTAGTGCCAGAAAATCGATAAAAATGGGATAAAGTGTAAAGGAAACATGTAGCATATAGTATGAAAACAACATGGAATATCAAAAATTAAGGATACGTTTATGACGTATCACATAACAAGTTTTGTCGTTAATTGTAAGTTAGGTGAAAATGATTTGCTCATTGATTATTTGGCTATCTTGATTAAGTTTAATCAAATTTTGGAGGATCTAGGTTCTCCAATGAATGCCCAAATAAATCAAATGACGTTGTTGAAGTCGTTCCGACCACTTCAAAGTAGGCATATTCAAAATTCAAATTTGATTGGTGGAACGACCGACTAAAGGATCTTATCAAGAAAATCAACACAGCGGAAGCCAAGTGCTCAAAAGAAGTTGTTTGGAACATCATGTTATCACCAGGATTTGAGATAGAAAACCTAAATTTAGTGGGAGGTAAAGGGATTAGACATCCTGAGATCATTCATGTTTTCGACATCTACTTAGCTGGTCCTCACGGCGATTCATGGACTTTTGACACCAGATAAGTAGCTCGTATTTGCAACTCCAGGGTGGGGTTAAAGAATGTGAGAGAATCAAAGTTTGGTGAAGTACCAATGAAGGTTGGTAACAGAGCACAACTTCATGTTCGTGTTGTGGGAACCATGGAACTTCACCTACCATCAGGATTCATTCTGAAACTAAGTAATTGTTATTACGTCATCATACTAACAAAGAACATAGTTTCAAGGTCATTGCTTTTGCGTGACGGGTATTCTTTTCATCCTGAGAACAATTCATGTACGCTTTATTATAAGAACACATTTTATGGACCACCCTTGTTGAGGATGGTCTATTTAAAATGAATCTTGATCAGGAATTAGATGCCATGCATCTCACATGAAACAACTACAAAAGGAAGGGTTGTTGGAATGATTTGATTAGTGTGTGGCATGCTTGATGGAAAAATTGTCCAAGACACCATTGAACGGTATAGTTGAAAGGGCAACAAAAGTGCTCGAAGTCATACACTCTGATGTGGGTGGTCCTTTGAACATTGCTGCACGCGATGGCTATTTCTATTTTCCGACTTTTACTGATGATTTGAGTAGATATGGATATGTCTACTTAATGAAGCAAAAGTCGGAAACCTTTGAGAAATTCAAAGAGTTTCAAAATGAGGTAGAAAATAAACATGACAAATAGATAAAATTCTTACGGTCAGATCGTGGAGGGGAATATCTAAGTCATGAATTTAGTCAATACATGAAAGAGCATGGAATTGTTTCACAACTCACGCCACCAGGGACTGCACAAAGGAATGGAGTTTCAGAAAGATGTAACCGAAACTTAATGGACTGAGTTAGGTCAATGATGGCATTGTCTGATCTAGCACTATCATTTTTGCGATTTGCACTAGAAATTACAGCTTGCACTTTAAATAGATCATCATCAAAGTCCGTTAAATCTACACCATATGAGATATGGATGAAAAAAAAGCCTAGTTTAAAACACCTCAAGGTTTGGGGTTGTGAGGCTTATGTTAAGCGCTTACAAGTAACCAAACTTGAACCTAGGTCGGACAAATGCACCTTCATAGGGTATGCCCAAAATACTATTGGGTAAATTTTATAACAAATCTGATGATAAGTTTTTTGTTGCCAAAGGTGGAGTGTTTCTAGAGAAAGATTATCTTTGAAAAGAAATCAATGGGAAAACGATTAGTCTTGAGGAGATTCTTGAATCTACCAGAGAGATTGTAAGGGACAATGTACAGGACGAAGATCAAGTCATTGTCAGTACAACAAATGGAAGGAAAACTCCCTTTTCTCTTCAAGAGAATGAGGGATCTCCAGTCAGAACTGTTAATCAAACTCCCATGGAACCAAACCCTAGAAGAGAAACAAGAACTCTAGAACCACCTTAGTGGTACGAAGGTGGATCCTATCTTATAGACAAGGAAGTTCTTCTTCTAGAGGACGAAGAACCAACAAACTATGAAGAAGCAACCAATGATGCAAATTCCAACGAATGGCTTAGAGCCATGAACTCAAAAATGGAATCCATGCATGACAATTGTAACATCCCAAGTATGAAAAATAGCCATTAGAATGTTTGCTCTCCGTTATTTTATGTTTTGCATCATGGCATCATGTTGATTGCAATTGTTTTGCTTGTTTTCCTTTTGTTTTCCTCTGTTTTCATTTGTTTTCCAACTGTTTTCATTTGTTTTCCTTTGTTTTCTATTTGAATTTCAAACCAAAATTCAAACCTTTTGTTTCATCCTTGTGATGTTACAATTTCCAAAATGATATTTCAAATCAAAACAATCATTTGTTTCCATTAAAGTTGTGATTCCAAAGCTATTGATTTGTTTCTAACAAAAATTCATCTAATACCAAAAACATTTGAAATTCCAAACCAATTTCCAAATGCCTTGTTCATACTTGTTATGTTACAAATTTCCAAATAAAAGTTTCAATTGAAACAACTAGTTGTTTCTATTTAAATAGAACCATTAACTTGTTATTTCTATTTAATAACTCATTTGAATCAATTCACATTCAAATTCAAATCACATTGTCCAAAACAGCAACCATGTTGATCTTATAAAAATTGCAACACAATTATTAATCATATGCTTCCAATCAAAATTATTTGATCACCCCATTTAAAATTGGTTTGCAATAATCAGTTAATCTCAAATCATTTAAATTGGAATCAAATTTCAAACAGCACCTAATTTGAATTTATGAATGTTATCAAGACAAATCAACTCATTTGTTCTATTTTAATCAATAGGGTTCACCCTATTAAAATTGTTGTTTTCAATAGTAGTCAATTAATTATCAAATACTTCAAATCTAAACCAATTTCCAAACAGCACTTAAATTATGAAATCTTGGAAAATAAATTTGGCCAAATGGTTGCTAACACAATAAGTAGGCCACCCAATTTTTTCTATAAATTTTCCTACCCCAACTTCCATCTAATTTCTTCCATTTTCATTTGCTACAAAAAAAAACAGTAGAACAAAAATAATAACAAGAACCAGCAGGCAGAGAGAGGAGAGAGGCCCAGCCCACCTTTCCTTGGCCCATACCCCCTTCCCCCTTGTCGTCTTCTTCCCTGTACGAACACATCAGCCACCGTGCGATCCTCTCCCCCCTCCTCGATGCCCAGCCGTACCAAGCTCCTGCTCCATAAAAACATCCACCACTCCCCTCTGCCTAACCCTAGTCCCCTCTTCCATCCTCTAACGCCGCCATCCTCTTCCTCTCCTCCCATCTCTCTTCTCCCTGCTCCCTGCACAATCTCTGCAACCTCCCTGTACTGAAACCTGCACCCCACCCGAAGTACCTCCTCCTGCCGCCGGTGATCGCCGCCCTAGGGCCCCCCTCTGGCCGCCGCAACGCCGGGAATGGAAACGGCGTCCCGTGGGCTCCCTCCTCCACGCCACGGCAGCGGCCGGGAGGCACCGCTGCTCCGCCGCCGTCCGCTCCAATCCGCCACCGGCCACCTGCTCCTGCCTCGACCACCTCCGCCCTCATGTACGCTCGAGGCCCCAGGGTGAGCCCTTCCTCTCGCCTCTCCCCTCACCTCTACTCCCTTGGCCGCACTCCCCTCCACCACCAGCGCACCACGGCCACCCGGCGCCCACCGACGAGCCCTGCCTGCCGGCGACCGATCGCTCCCTGTCAGCGTACAGAAGGCTGCGAACTGAATAAAATTCAGTTAAACACCGCCAACCACACCTCATATTCCCCGATCTGCATCTCCTATCACAAGCCATCGCACCTACCCACTAGTAACAGCACACAGCGCGCAAGCCCCAGGTCCCGGGATCAAATCCCCGCACCCCACCTTTTCTGTCCCTATTTTCGATTTGTTCAGATGCAGGTTCTGAATCATAACCCCACTGCGAGCTGTTCTCTGTCAACACCAGCGCACTAGCCCACTGGTTCCTGTCCCTTGAGCGCAGCAGGAGGTGAGGGGATCGAATCCCCCCTCCCACAATATAACCCACCTTTTATTTTCCCATTTGTTTTGACCCAGCACATCTCAGAAATCACAGCTAGGCCCTTGTAAATTATTTCTAGCCCCTGCAAAATTTTTCCTAAGTCCCTAGAGGTAATAAAAATGGCAGATTGCATCCTAAATTTGTAAAATGCATAACTATTTCATTTTAACTCCAAATTCAAATTTTTAAATATGTATTCTGTCCCAAATTAAATGTTCTTTCCAAATATAAAATTTGTTTACTGTTTTGAATATTTTAAATTGGTGCAATATTTGAAAACTTGTTAAATTCACTTAAACTTGCAAAATTCATAACTTGAGCATAAAAATTCCAAATTCCACAAACTAAATATGTTTTCCAATCAATTTTTCATGTACTTTCCAAATATAAATTTTGTTTGCTGTTTTGAATAATTTAAATTGCTGAAAACAACTGTTTCTTATTTAATGCATTTAAAATTGCCAAATTAATAACTTGCTCATTTTAAATCCAATTTCAACAAATAAAATATGTTTTCCATGCAAAATTAAACCCTCTTTCCAAATATAAAATTTGTTCCATGTTTTGAATAATTAAAATTGGTTAAATAATTTAAACCTTGTTTAATTCATTTAATATTGCTAAATTTATAACTTGATCAAAACAAATTCTTTTGGGACATATAAAATATGTTTTCCAACCATAAAAGTATAAGCTTTTCAAATATGAATCTCACTTAATGCTTTGAACAAATAAAAATTCAAATAAGTTCATGTTTGAATTAAATTCATTTAATTCTTGCTTAAACTTGTTTAATTCATAAATAATTTATTTGAAATCCTTTTTCAACAAGTGAAATATGTATTCCACCTAAAATTGTGTGTTCTTATCAAATATGAACTTTGTTGTCTATTTTGAACAATTAAACTTGATGAAAACAACAAATGCTTGTGTGACACCTTTAAGTAACCCAAAATTTCTTAACTTAATAAACAAATTTCCAAACTTGGTAACCCTTATTTCCAATTGGTTCTATTGTCGTTATTTTGCTGTTTTCCTCATCCATGCATCATGCTAATCCACTTTCATATGATGATTAGTTGTAAAACAATTAATTCAACCATAATTCATGGGCTTTCCATATGCAATCCAATTGCATGTGGGTCCATTTAATCATGTTGTTATCTTGTCAACTAGTTTATTTCTATGCATCAATTAAATGGTCATGCATCATCCCATGTTTGCGCACTATGCCATGTTATTGATTGTTTGCCTCTGCGTTGTTTGTTTGCTTCTTCCCGGATAAACGACGACGTTGAGACCGACGATACTTACGACACCCCCTTCTAAGGAGTTAGCTCAGTACCAGGCTACTGGGTTTGCAGGCAAGTATTCACTCACATGAACCATCGTATTCCTTTCAACATTGGATACCGATACTTTTCCGTTGTCTATTCTGCTAGCCCTATGAATAGTTGCTTCTGTTACGAACCTATCACATGTATCCTTTAACCCTGATATTGCCTCACCTCCATACCTATAACCATTGCTTGTTGCACGTGTCTTACTAGCATGCTTAGGGTTGCTTTGCTCGAGTCTGTTACCCGTTACTTTCTGTTACTATTTCATTATGTTCTGGGGGCTCGATGTTTAATCAGTCAATCATGCTAATGTTACTATTAATAATAAATTTGATGGTAAGGCACCGGCAGGAGGCCCTGTGTGGTTTTGAAGCCTGCTAGTGTCGACCCTAATAGGAAAAGGGTCTTGTCTACTGATCCATGATGAGCGCACTAACCGCATGTGGGAAGCGAGTATGGGCGCCCCCCTCAATTTGATTCGATTCGCATCTCGTCCAAATCGCCTCATTTAGTTCGTGTTTTCCATTTGCCGCATGCATGTTTTCGCGAGCCCAGGCCAGGGTGGAACTTTTGTAGTCGGCATATAGGGGGACACGGTCTTAGAGTGCTATGAGGGTCCCTTTTCTTCGGGGCTCGATTAGCCGTGCGCCCAAGGTTCTTTGGGCTTGATGCGAAGAAGAGTTGAGTTGTGTAGAGTGCCCCGCTTGGTGGGAGGCATCCCATCTGGCGGGTTATTCTTGCGTGTACGGCCAAATTGGTGCAATCCTGCAGGGATAAATCTTCTCGAGAAGCCGTGTTTTCCGCGGTTATGGACTACTTGGTAAAAGTACTGGCTAACAAGTACTCAGGACAACTTAAACCTAATGATTAACAACCTTACACCCAATGATTAGCAACTTGACTAGTAATAGGTTTATTGACACAATAATCTGAACCATCATTAATCCAACTGTGTGAGTTATCCTCGGATTGCTTCTTTGGATAAGGGGCGAGATCCAGGATGGGTTTGTTTGAATGTTATCTTTCAGTTGGTTACAATACTCGATCTTATCTTCTTTCTGTTAGCCGGAAGTGGTAGAATCTCTGTAGTTGGTTAGCGCAGCCAGTGGTAGCATCTTTTATATCCCCATTCTTCCGTTGAACCCAAGGCATCTGTGCTTGGTGTTGACGGGCTACACTTTGGTGAACTGTGAGTCTTGCTTGCCAGTACGTTTATGTACTGACCCCTTTGGGGCTGTGGTTTCCGCAGACGACGTTTCCGAAGATCCCCATGGTGGCTACTACGTGGAGTATGACGAGGCTGCTGACGAATAGATAGCGGACCCGGGCAGGATCCGAGACTTTGTGGATGGGCTCCGTCTTTTCGTTTCCGGCCTCTTAGGCCTATTTGGTTCTTGTCTGTACTCAGACATGTTGAATGCTTCCGCTGTGATGTAATGATGATATGTTGGGACATGTGTCCTCTGGATGATTGTATTTGCTATCTCTGCTCTAATGAGAGCTATTTGCAACTTATTTCCATCTTTTGTGTCGTAGAGATCTGTTGTGATATCACTTGTTCCAATGCCGTTGACGTACCATGTGTGTATGTTTTGAAGTACGTCAATGGAAGTATCTGGATTTATATGGGATGGTTTGCGCAGACGATGAATAGCAAGAGAATGGTTGTCACACGTTTACGTGTTGGCCTGCTCACATTGAGATGCGGGTGCCGGTATGCCCCGTAAGCCATTTATCTACTGTTTAACGGACTGTGAGTATCCCCTAGAAGTCCGGGTGCGACAAATGGTATCAGAGCCTGTCTGCCTGTAGGATCCCTTTTTACTGGTCGCAGTTGAGTCTAGAAACTATTTTGTAGCCATATAGGAAAAAGGAAACGTGAGGGTAGGAATTCTGTTCTTTTTCTTCTTTCCCCACCCTCCCTCCCTTTTTCTGGTAAGGAAGTGCAACGTTGTTTTCCCTTCTCATCTAAACTTTCAAGCAAGGATTTCACGAATTCTGGTTTCTCTAGGATGGTTATATCTACTAGACCATAGGAATGGAGGTGGTTGTGACATGATTTATCATGTTGCCTACTCACGATTGAGAACGGAGGCGTGTAAGCCCCGGAAGCAGATCCTCTATTCCTTAAGCAGTAGATATTGATCCTTTTGAAGCCCGGATGGGTTTTCCGTAGTACCTCAGGAGTTTTGTTCTCGTTTTCCCCGATGTTGATATCCTGTTCTTCTCAACATCCTTTTCGTCCGTTGAAATCTTGTTGTTGTTTTCCATTTCAATTCTTCTACCGACGTCTAATCAAAACTTCCCAAATATCAAGTCTATCTGGCCAGAAAGGTTGTTGTTGTTGTTGTTGTTGTTGTTGTTGTTGTTGTTGTTGTTGATTCCAGGCTATGAGAGCTGGCATTCCTATCACCTGGGGTTGTTTCGAGGAAGCATTCCTGAATCACCACATTCCAGATAATCTATTCTTCAAATGAATCAAATTCTATCCAGCTATACACCCTCGATACAAAACCTCTCCCTTTACTTGAAAATGTTCCGGTGGTTTCCAAATTCCCTGACGTCTTTCCAGAAGAGTTGCCAGGAATGCCTATCGTTTTGAACTCCCAGAAAAACTATCCAAGGTGCATGATGTGTTTCACGTGTCACAGCTCAAGAGGATCTTCCCAAGAAGTATCCGGACCTTTTCTTTTCTCAGTAGGAATCTCGGGGCACGATTCCTTCAAGGGGGGGCGTTTTGTAACATCCCAAGTATGAAAAATAGCCATTAGAATGTTTGCTCTCTGTTATTTTATGTTTTGCATCATGGCATCATGTTGATTGCAATTGTTTTGCTTGTTTTCCTTTTGTTTTCCTCTGTTTTCATTTGTTTTCCAACTGTTTTCATTTGTTTTCCTTTGTTTTCTATTTGAATTTCAAACCAAAATTCAAACCTTTTGTTTCATCCTTGTGATGTTACAATTTCCAAAATGATATTTCAAATCAAAACAATCATTTGTTTCCATTAAAGTTGTGATTCCAAAGCTATTGATTTGTTTCTAACAAAAATTCATCTAATACCAAAAACATTTGAAATTCCAAACCAATTTCCAAATGCCTTGTTCATACTTGTTATGTTACAAATTTCCAAATAAAAGTTTCAATTGAAACAACTAGTTGTTTCTATTTAAATAGAACCATTAACTTGTTATTTCTATTTAATAACTCATTTGAATCAATTCACATTCAAATTCAAATCACATTGTCCAAAACAGCAACCATGTTGATCTTATAAAAATTGCAACACAATTATTAATCATATGCTTCCAATCAAAATTATTTGATCACCCCATTTAAAATTGGTTTGCAATAATCAGTTAATCTCAAATCATTTAAATTGGAATCAAATTTCAAACAGCACCTAATTTGAATTTATGAATGTTATCAAGACAAATCAACTCATTTGTTCTATTTTAATCAATAGGGTTCACCCTATTAAAATTGTTGTTTTCAATAGTAGTCAATTAATTATCAAATACTTCAAATCTAAACCAATTTCCAAACAGCACTTAAATTATGAAATCTTGGAAAATAAATTTGGCCAAATGGTTGCTAACACAATAAGTAGGCCACCCAATTTTTTCTATAAATTTTCCTACCCCAACTTCCATCTAATTTCTTCCATTTTCATTTGCTACAAAAAAAAACAGTAGAACAAAAATAATAACAAGAACCAGCAGGCAGAGAGAGGAGAGAGGCCCAGCCCACCTTTCCTTGGCCCATACCCCCTTCCCCCTTGTCGTCTTCTTCCCTGTACGAACACATCAGCCACCGTGCGATCCTCTCCCCCCTCCTCGATGCCCAGCCGTACCAAGCTCCTGCTCCATAAAAACATCCACCGCTCCCCTCTGCCTAACCCTAGTCCCCTCTTCCATCCTCTAACGCCGCCATCCTCTTCCTCTCCTCCCATCTCTCTTCTCCCTGCTCCCTGCACAATCTCTGCAACCTCCCTGTACTGAAACCTGCACCCCACCCGAAGTACCTCCTCCTGCCGCCGGTGATCGCCGCCCTAGGGCCCCCCTCCGGCCGCCGCAACGCCGGGAATGGAAACGGCGTCCCGTGGGCTCCCTCCTCCACCCCACGGCAGCGGCCTGGAGGCAACGCTGCTCCGCCGCCGTCCGCTCCAATCCGCCACCGGCCACCTGCTCCTGCCCCGACCACCTCCGCCCTCCTGTACGCTCGAGGCCCCAGGGTGAGCCCTTCCTCTCGCCTCTCCCCTCACCTCTACTCCCTTGGCCGCACTCCCCTCCACCACCAGCGCACCACGGCCACCCGGCGCCCACCGGCGAGCCCTGCCTGCCGGCGACCGATCGCTCCCTGTCAGCGTACAGAAGGCTGCGAACTGAATAAAATTCAGTTAAACACCGCCAACCACACCTCATATTCCCCGATCTGCATCTCCTATCACAAGCCATCGCACCTACCCACTGGTAACATCACACAGCGCGCAAGCCCCAGGTCCCGGGATCAAATCCCCGCACCCCACCTTTTCTGTCCCTATTTTCGATTTGTTCACATGCAGGTTCTGAATCATAACCCCACTGCGAGCTGTTCTCTGTCAACACCAGCGCACTAGCCCACTGGTTCCTGTCCCTTGAGCGCAGTAGGAGGTGAGGGGATCGAATCCCCCTCCCACAATATAACCCACCTTTTATTTTCCCATTTGTTTTGACCCAGCACATCTCAGAAATCACAGCTAGGCCCTTGTAAATTATTTCTAGCCCCTGCAAAATTTTTCCTAAGTCCCTAGAGGTAATAAAAATGGAAGATTGCATCCTAAATTTGTAAAATGCATAACTATTTCATTTTAACTCCAAATACAACTTTTTAAATATGTATTCTGTCCCAAATTAAATGTTCTTTCCAAATATAAAATTTGTTTACTGTTTTGAATATTTTAAATTGGTGCAATATTTGAGAACTTATTAAATTCACTTAAACTTGCAAAATTCATAACTTGAGCATAAAAATTCCAAATTCCACAAACTAAATATGTTTTCCAATAAATTTTTCATGTACTTTCCAAATATCAATTTTGTTTGCTGTTTTGAATAATTTAAATTGCTGAAAACAACTGTTTCTTATTTAATGCATTTAAAATTGCCAAATTAATAACTTGCTCATTTTAAATCCAATTTCAACAAATAAAATATGTTTTCCATGCAAAATTAAACCCTCTTTCCAATATAAAATTTGTTCCATGTTTGGAATAATTAAAATTGGTTAAATAATTTAAACCTTGTTTAATTCATTTAATATTGCTAAATTTATAACTTGATCAAAACAAATTCTTTTGGGACATATAAAATATGTTTTCCAACCATAAAAGTATAAGCTTTTTAAATATGAATCTCACTTAATGCTTTGAACAAATAAAATTTCAAATAAGTTCATGTTTGAATTAAATTCATTTAATTCTTGCTTAAACTTGTTTAATTCATAAATAATTTATTTGAAATCCTTTTTCAACAAGTGAAACATGTATTCCACCTAAAATTGTGTGTTCTTATCAAATATGAACTTTGTTATCTATTTTGAACAATTAAACTTGATGAAAACAACAAATGCTTGTGTGACACCTTTAAGTAACCCAAAATTTCTTAACTTAATAAACAAATTTCCAAACTTGGTAACCCTTATTTCTAATTGGTTCTATTGTCGTTATTTTGCTGTTTTCCTCATCCATGCATCATGCTAATCCACTTTCATATGATGATTAGTTGTAAAACAATTAATTCAACCATAATTCATGGGCTTTCCATATGCAATCCAATTGCATGTGGGTCCATTTAATCATGTTGTTATCTTGTCAACTAGTTTATTTCTATGCATCAATTAAATGGTCATGCATCATCCCATGTTTGCGCACTATGCCATGTTATTGATTGTTTGCCTCTGCGTTGTTTGTTTGCTTCTTCCCGGATAAACGACGATGTTCAGACCGACGATACTTACGACACCCCCTTCTAAGGAGTTAGCTCAGTACCAGGCTACTGGGTTTGCAGGCAAGTATTCACTCACATGAACCATCGTGTTCCTTTCAACATTGGATACCGATACTTTTCCGTTGTCTATTCTGCTAGCCCTATGAATAGTTGCTTCTGTTACGAACCTATCACATGTATCCTTTAACTCTGATATTGCCTCACCTCCGTACCTATAACCATTGCTTGTTGCCCGTGTCTTACTAGCATGCTTAGGGTTGCTTTGCTCGAGTCTGTTACCCGTTACTTTCTGTTACTATTTCATTATGTTCTGGGGGCTCGATGTTTAATCAATCAATCATGCTAATGTTACTATTAATAAAAAAATTGATGGTAAGGCACCGGCAGGAGGCCCTGTGTGGTTTTGAAGCCTGCTAGTGTCGACCCTAATAGGAAAAGGGTCTTGTCTACTGATCCATGATGAGCGCACTAACCGCATGTGGGAAGCGAGTATGGGCGCCCCCCTCAATTTGATTCGATTCGCATCTCGTCCAAATCGCCTCATTTAGTTCGTGTTTTCCATTTGCCGCATGCATGTTTTCGCGAGCCCAGGCCAGGGTGGAACTTTTGTAGTCGGCATATAGGGGGACACGGTCTTAGAGTGCTATGAGGGTCCCTTTTCTTCGGGGCTCGATTAGCCGTGCGCCCAAGGTTCTTTGGGCTTGATGCGAAGAAGAGTTGAGTTGTGTAGAGTGCCCCGCTTGGTGGGAGGCATCCCATCTGGCGGGTTATTCTTGCGTGTACGGCAAAATTGGTGCAACCCTGCAGGGATAAATCTTCTTGAGAAGCCGTGTTTTCCGCGGTTATGGACTACTTGGTGAAAGTACTGGCTAACAAGTACTCAGGACAACTTAAACCTAATGATTAACAACCTTACACCCAATGATTAACAACTTGACTAGTAATAGGTTTATTGACACAATAATCTGAACCATCATTAATCCAACTGTGTGAGTTATCCTCGGATTGCTTCTTTGGATAAGGGGCGAGATCCAGGATGGGTTTGTTTGAATGTTATCTTTCAGTTGGTTACAATACTCGATCTTATCTTCTTTCTGTTAGCCGGAAGTGGTAGAATCTCTGTAGTTGGTTAGCGCAGCCAGTGGCAGCATCTTTTATATCCCCATTCTTCCGTTGAACCCAAGGCATCTGTGCTTGGTGTTGATGGGCTACACTTTGGTGAACTGTGAGTCTTGCTTACCAGTACGTTTATGTACTGACCCCTTTGGGGCTGTGGTTTCCGCAGACGACGTTTCCGAAGATCCCCATGGTGGCTACTACGTGGAGTATGACGAGGCTGCTGACGAGTAGATAGCGGACCCGGGCAGGATCCGAGACTTCGTGGATGGGCTCCGTCTTTTCGTTTCCGACCTCTTAGGCCTATTTGGTTCTTGTCTGTACTCAGACATGTTGAATGCTTCCGCTGTGATGTAATGATGATATGTTGGGACATGTGTCCTCTGGATGATTGTATTTGCTATCTCTGCTCTAATGAGAGCTATTTGCAACTTATTTCCATCTTTTGTGTCGTAGAGATCTGTTGTGATATCACTTGTTCCAATGTTGTTGACGTACCATGTGTGTATGTTTTGAAGTACGTCAATGGAAGTATCTGGATTTCTATGGGATGGTTTGCGCAGACGATGAATAGCAAGAGAATGGTTGTCACACGTTTACGTGTTGGCCTGCTCACATTGAGATGCGGGTGCCGGTATGCCCCGTAAGCCATTTATCTACTGTTTAACGGACTGTGAGTATCCCCTAGAAGTCCGGGTGCGACAACAATCAAGTATAGAAATTGGTTGATCCTCCCGAGGATATAAGACCAATTCAATGCAAATGGACCTTCAAGATAAAGACGGATGCAAATGGTAACATTACTGTCCAAAAGCACACCTTGTCGCAAAGGGTTTTCGAAAAATTTAAGGTGTATACTATTGGGGGGGGGGACTTTCTCTCCTATAGTAATGCTTAAGGCTATCAGGATATTACTAGCAATAGCTGCCTATTATGATTATGAGATATGGCAGATGGATGTCAAAACGACTTTCTTTAATGGAAATTTAACCGAGGATGTGTACATGGTGCAAACCGAGGGTTTTTTCAATCCAAAGAAATATAGTAAGGTATGCAAGCTGGAAAGATCAATCTATAGTCTTGAGTAAGCATCAAGGAGTTGGAATTTACAATTTTATGAGGTATTGAAAGGGTTTGGCTTCACTCAGAATTTCGAGGAAACATGTGTATACAAGAAAGTAAGTGGGAGCTCTGCGACATTCCTTGTACTTTATGTCGATGGCATTTCGTGAATAGGAAACGATAAAGTATTTCTTGAAAAGTCAAAATTTCATTGGAAAAGAGTTTTGCCATGAAAGACTAAGGAGAGGCAGCTTATATATTAGGCATTAAGATCTATCATGACAGATCAAGACGTCTAATAGGGATAAGTCAAAGAACATACATAGAGAAAGTATTGAAGAGATTCAACATGGAAAATTCTGGAAAGGGTTATAATCCTACGGAACCCGGAACAATATTGAGCAAGAAGCACTATCCTCAAACAGTTGGTGAGCGGAAAGAGATGAAGGATAAACCTTATGCCTCGACAATAGATTTTATCATGTATGTTGTGACTTGTACAAGACCAGATGTGTCTTATGCCTTGAGTGTTACCGGTAGATATCAAGTTACACCTGGTAAATCCATTGGACAACAGTTAAAAATATTCTAAATACCTTAGGATGACTAAGGATATGTTCCTTGTCTATCAAGGAGAAGAAGAGCTTAGAGTAAGAGGTTACATTGACTCAGGGTTTCATTCTGATCTAGACGATTCCAAAGCACAATCGGGTTACGAGTTCATTATGAATGGCGATGCGGTTAGCTGGAGGAGCTCCAAGCAAGGCACTATGGCGGACTCTACAATGGAGCCAGAGTATATGGCAGAATGTGAAGCTGCAAAGGATGGCTATTGGTTAAAGAAGTTTAGTACTGAACTTGGAGTGGTTCCTTCTCCAAGGGACCCAATTGAGCTCTATTGTGACAACAATAGTGCAGTGGCCCTTGCAAAGGATCCTAGGTCTCACACAAAGCCAAACACATATACTGCAAGGATCATCTTATTAGAGATCATGTGTCAAAAGGGTACACAAAGATTTGCAAAATTCATACGGATCTGAATATTTCAGATCCGATGACAAAAGCTCCACAAAGCCTCAATCTTGAGTCTCACCGATCGGGGACCAGACTAAAAGAAGACTTAATGTAATAGCTACATTATTGTATCTAGTTCAAGTGGGAGACGATTGGATGTATGCCCAAGAGACAATAATATACATTTGTTTGATGATTAAAGTATTACATTTTTATGCTATAACTGTTATGATTACTCAATATGAGATTCAGAGGAAAACCCATACACATGTGTAGAAACATAAACACAATAATATACCCTTTGTCATGTCTCACTGACATACTTGTTAATATTATATGACCATGTTTTCCTTGTCATGGACAAATGTTTTGTCAATATTAATAAAGGCACTTTGTTGTTTCAACATAGTGGCTGGGTAGATCCAAGTATTTGAGATACTACGAGATTTATTTTAATAAATAGTATCGTCATTAGATGGTTGTTTTGTTTTCTTACTTAGACCATGAAAATATTCAATGATGTTTACCGCAAGGGTCACTTTGGTACAGTCAAGTATCACACCATAAACCGGGTGATAAAAAAAATCTAACACTCGATGGTCACAAAAGTATGCATTCATTGTGATAGCTCAAGATTTCGAATTACTCCTCTAGTTAATAGAGAGGTACATCCAGGATCTACTCGGTGAAATAGTATCGGTAAATAAGTCTGCGCACACAAGGACGTGGCACTAGTCATCGGGATACTATAACACGGTAACGAGTAAAAAGGAATCATACCAGATATCGGAATAATGTGATAAGGTAATTAAAGAGTTTATCATGTTCTTATAAATTATCTCGTCCCGAGATATTGATTAGTATCACGAAGTAATGGGAACATACTTAACAAACCAACATGTTCAGCGGTTTTCTCCATATAACTTGTAGGAGTCAAAATGGACGTCCACGGTCCCAATGTTAATTATTGATTAGGAAAGGGGTTTCCTAATCATGTCTACTTCTTATCGAACCTATAGGGGTCACCCACTTAATTCTTCATAGTCATTTGTTCATATTGGATGGTCCGGAGAAAGAGCGAGTATCATCCGGATGTTTCCAGCGTGATAGAATTATTATCCAGAGATATTACGGAGGACATGAGATGTCCCGGGATGTTAGAAACATCGCTAGATAATATCGATGATTTTAGCTATAGGGGTAACGGGGTTTTGGAAGAGTTCTATGGGACTTTCATTATATGGAAGTAGTGTCGGAGGGGGGCACATTTCCTCATATGGGCAAACCTAATTTTAGGTATTTCCAGGTAGGGCCCACGGTCTCACAGAGTGCACTAGGTTTCCGTAGAAATTTTCCCGAATTTATTTGAGAAATAAATGAGTGAAAAAAAGAAAAAAAAGGGGAGGTGGAAACCGACCCCCTCCTTTTGGCAGGTCCCCTCCCTTGACCCAATATATAATCGCACCCCCTCCTCATTATTACACATAATTTTTAGCCTTTGTGCTATTCTGTATCTCTCTCTCTGGATTAGAGATCTAGTTAGAGATCCTCTAATTGAATTAGAGCCTCTAATTAAGATCTCTCTAATAGAATTAGAGCCTATAATTAGAACACTTCTAATTGGATTAGAACTTCTGATTGGATACCCTCTAATTGGTTTAGACCCTCTTCTAATTAGGAGATGTTGATCATCTCTTGATTAGACCTAGCTCTAATCTCTCTCTATCTCTCTCTTTCCCATGTGTTGAGATCTCTCCATCTCAACTGTGAGCCGATAACGATTACCCTAGATGGCGAAGCGCAACCGGACTTTGACGGACGTACGTGTGTGAAATCTCAGAGGGGTAACACGTGATACTCTCACTCTGCTGGATCCAGAAGGCACGATACGGGGAGTCGGCAACAGTCCCACTGCTAGGCTTAGCCGTGAGACTCTTCAGTAGTCTTCATCGACACCTCTTCCGCTCTCCATGTCGGTAACGATAAGATCGAACCTCGCCCGTACCTCGATAGTAGATCCTGTGTGCTATGTAGGACGGAAAATTTTAAATTTTGCTATGTACACCAATTAGACTCAGCTTTGATGTCAAGCTCATCTATGCGCAAAATTAGCTTTTTCTTTTAATTTTTATATTCTCCGCTCATTTTGTTTTGCCAAGCTTCGCAAGAACTGACGCAAGTGCCTAATTTTATTATGCCAACATTCCACCGACGAGTTGCCGCTAGTGGTAGACATCCATTTCCGGCGAACCATATCATAAAAAACATCTTGGCGCATCCAAGATAGTTGAAATAAGAAATGATTCTAATTCCAGAGAGGATCCGGCTCCCCTGAATCAAATGAAAGTTGTGTATGATCTGATCCATGCGGGTTATAGTATGCACTACACTAGCGGAAACTTATGTTCCCACTCCACGCTTGCTAAGAAACGATCCAATTTCTCGATTATCCCTTCTACTTGGCCAAGTATACCGTGACAACCCGAAAGTTTCGGCTCCTTCAAGTCTAATCTCTCAATTATCACGCTAAAAATAAAGGGCAATCTCGCTTGAAATTGTCATTATTCTTTATTCCTCTCTTCTAATGATATTCAAACCCCCCCCCCCCCCACCCCACCAATATGGGTAGTGAACTAGTGATTCGTTCTCACGACCAACTTTGTGGGTCTGAATTATATGGGGGTTGAATTATGTAATTTTTAATGATTATAATGTGGTTTGCAATATATTTAATTTACATAATTTTATTTATTTATTCGCTATTTTTTAATCATATGCATCTATATTTGAGAAGTTGAGAGACCAAAAAGGGAAAAAATAGACAAAACAGACAAATGTCCAAGTATTTTAGGGGATGCCCTTAATTACCATTGTCCCATGTATCTGACCACCCACAAATGGATATAATTTATCCAAATCTCGACGCATCATGGAAGTGCATTTGTAGACGCCCCGAGATTATATAAGCTCCGAAATATGTTTGCCCAGATTTTAAGAAGTCTCTGGACTGCCCCAGACTAAGGTACATCCGACGGTAAGGGCATGGAATCTACTAAAGCCAATGGCTTAATCTCATAAAACAATGACGTTGCATGTGTTCATCTACTATTGTATTTTCACTTCTTGACTGACGCCTACCAACCTCTAAAGTTGTCGAGAGAGCAATAACAGCTCAGCTTGAGAACAAACAGAAGGATGGGTGCCAAGAGCACGATGGAATGCCTAACAAGTACGATAAGCTAGTCATTTCTTTATTTATTACGATAAGCTAGTCATTGTTTTATTCATTCTTGTACCATTATCTCACTAACAAATTTCCACAAGATGGAAAATGTTGTTTCACCAGACAACCGTATAATAGGATAGCTCTGTTCATTATAAACTCTAATAATTGTGTTTGGTGGCAAAATGCATTCATGTCACTTTTGATGATTTTTTCTGATAATGAATTTTTTTAATCCAATTTTTGCCTCAAGAAAATATAATTGCTAGAGAATTTAATCTTGAGCATCTTCATACATAAAGATGCATACAGTCAAACGGTTACATCCATAGAATAGCTTGCACATCCAGACTAATCCAGTTTATGAACTGACTATTACGAGTCTACTTGCCATCACAACTGCACCTACGTGCCGCTTTGAGAGTCGCCTACAGAATTCCACCGCTTCCGCCGGCTCGCGCTTCGATTCCCTCCGGCGGCGAGGCCGTTCGGCGTGGATTCGAAGGCGGTGCTAGGCTTGTAGATAGTAGGTGTAGTTTGCTTAGTGCCTGCGTGCTTGTTTTCACCTCTTTGGTGCTCCGTTTGTCTCCGGCGACTAGCAGCGACGCGGGAGGCTGCGCTCCTTTCTCCTTCGACATGAGGCTGTGGAAGCTTCCTCGATGGACTGAGGCTGCGCAAGATCGGTTAAATAAAATCGCTTGCCGTACCTGCCGTCTTCATGATTCCGAGAAGCGAAGATGTAGAGATCCCCTGGCCGGCCGTGGCGGCGAGGAGGGGAGGAGCTGTTTTCATCTTCTTCTGGGTGGTCATGGAGCGGACTTTGCTGCATCATCAAGCTCCTTCCGCGGTAGTGATTCAGTTCACTGCCGCGATCTTTGGCCAGAAGGGTGGCCATCTCTCTGCCTCCGCGACGGAGGCTTTCGAATGGAATCCAAGTGGTTCGTCCCCGGACTCTGCTCGACTGCCGACGTCTGTGCTGGATCGCCGGAAGGGAGAGACCGAGAGTTTCAATGGGCTCCGTTTTTGGTGTCGTTGGCGCCTGAGAACGCCGGCGAGGTGTGGCAGTGGCGCTCAAGGACCTGATTGCATGTTTTCCTTTAGTTCTAGGGTGCTGGGTGTAATTTCGCAGGGCCTCTTTTCGAATTCTAGGTCTATAGGGTAAGAGATGACAGAGGCCTTTGTGCATTTTGTACTGCCACATGGTGTGGTTCTTGCAGCTTAGGGGTTTCGGCCCGAATCCTTGTACAAAAAAAAAATTACGAGTATACTTATGCATTTTTTTTCTTTTTTGGTGGGACTTCTACGTGCATTAAAATTAGGCATGCAGGCGGATGTCCGCTAAGATCTAGTTGGATAAGTGAACCCGACTTTGTTTTTCCCCGTTGTGAATTAGCCATGCATGGTCCTAGCTAGATTAGCCCATCAATTTGGTGATTTTGACGGAGGCGGATGGTCCGTCTCGTCCAGTGGCCCGGCGGCTTGCATTCCTATTAAAATGTGTAGTGCTACAATTTTTAAAACAAGCGTGCAAAAGCGTGTATGTTGAAACCACGCAAATAACGACAATCGAACCGAGAAACAAAATTAAGAAGAAAAGACAAATATGTGTATGCTTAAAAGCAGGCCGTACAGGGAGCCGCTCACGAGGGTCCATCATAAGTACTTTTTTTTTTTTTTGTAAATAACCCTCATTAGTAGTTTCCAAGTGATAATCATGAGACTAGTAAGATTTCAGAATCATGTGCTCATGGAATCCGGCCGCCATAGGCCGCCTCTCTCTATCTCTTTCTAAACATTTTACATTTTCCTAATTGCAATCCTAAGCAGCGTCAGTATATTATATTAACACCAAATGTGATTAAACTATAGATTTTGTCTTCATGAAGCAAAGCGGCTTGAAACAGACGCTGCATGGTCTACATCCCAAATTAAAGAAAATACTAAACGAAAAATTATAGAATATAGAGAGAAATTAGCATAGAACTACCACTTTTGAATCGAAATTTACCAAATGATACCGATTTAGTGATATAGCACATAAATCTACCACATTTTGAATTCTATTTCGCAGAATAGACTGATCGCTCTTTGATCACGAATTGACGCTGAAACTGACAAGGGGGACCCACCCATGTGACGACGTGGCATTCTAGGCCAGTGTGGTCAGAGCTGACGTGGCAAAAAATGCTGACTTGGACTGGGTCCCACATGTCAGACCAAATAAAAAATAAAAATAAAATAGTTTCCCGTGTCTCTTCTTCCAGCTCCGTTGACCACCGTAGAAAAAAAGAACAATCATGGCGACGCGAGCGCCGCACAGGCGTATGGAATAGGTCGTCGGGGGCGAGGCTGCCGGCGAGCACACGGGGCGCGACCGCCGCCGAGCTCGCACAGGGGGCACGGACTGGGCGAGCACGGGACGCATCACGGGGGCGCGGCCGCCGACGAGCTCGCACGGGGCGCAGCACGCGCAGGGTGCGGGTTCGCCGGCGAGCTCGGTCCGTCGTCTCGCTCGCTCGCCGTCTTTCCGCCGCCGCACCGTTGCCACGTTCGCTGGTCGCGCCTGCTTGACACGGAACACTCGCCGGTCGCGCCGGCCAGCCCGTACGTGCTAGCTAGCTAGCTGCACGGTTGCTCCCCGATCTGGCCGGCCAGGCTAGCTAGATGCGCGCGTGCAGCTTGTGCTGCTGCTTGCGTGCACACCGGTCGCGCCGCCGTGACCCAGGCTGGACGTGCGCGTCTGCCGGCGAGCATGCGGGGCGAGGCCGCGCCGAGCTCGCACGGAGGGTGTTCGACAGCCGGAGAGCATGGGGCGCGGCCGCCGCCGAGCTTGCACGGGGTGCAGCACCGAGCTCGCCCCGCCGCAGAGCTCGCACGGAGGGCGCGGACGCCGGCGAGCACGCGGGGCGTGGCCACCGCAGAGCTCGCACGGAGGGCGCGGCTGCCGGCGAGCACGACGCGCATCACGGGGCTCGGCTCAGGCCACTCCGGCACCGTGGGGTTCGCGGGGTCGCCTCCGGCACGGCGGCGCTCGCGCTCCTCGTCCTTCTCGCTGCCGCCGCCTCGCGCGGGCGCATCAGAAGCACGAGGCTAACGCACAGGACAACTGCTACGGGAGGAAGACGACTCACTTGACCAACCGGCTCCGAAATTTTTTTTTAACTGGCTGACAAGTGGGGCCACCTCATCTTGGTGGGACACATGTCCACCTCAACAACGAAAAAATTGGCTGTCTCGGCCACGTCAGACTGACTGGTGGGCCCTGTTGTCAGTTCCGGCGTCAATTCGCGATCAATTCGCGATCAGTCTATTCTGCGAAATAGAATTCAAAATGTGGTAGATTTATGTGCTATATCACTAAATCGGTACCATTTGGTAAATTTCGATTCAAAAGTGGTAGTTCTATGCTAATTTCTCGAATATAGACGATGTCCACGGTCTCGTGAGCAGCCTATGCAGACACCTGGTCACGTGGCATTGTCCATATCACGAGCGTGCACATTTGGCAAGTTGTGGCGGCAACATATATATATTACTCATTTTGATCGTTGATTTTTGGATTTTATACTCTTATTAAGTACTATGATCTCAAGTAAAATGGTTTGATTCGGCAACACCGTCATCTGCACACCATTTACTTAATTTTGGGAAAGAATTCTCGCAGTCAATGTATTGTCAAGAGATTCGTGGTGTTGCTACTGGATCACGGTTGCTCTCCCCCCCCCCCCCCCCCCCCCCCCAAATGTAATAATTTTATCTTAGCTAACTCTCGATAGCGTGTTGTTGTGGAGATCATGCATAACTGTTTTTTTTTACAAAGGTGATCTTTGACACACACACCCTCCCCCCCCCCCCCCTCGACGACGAGATCTTCATCCGGACGTCAATAGCGGTGTCAAAAAATTACATCTCTCTAGGTATGGTGCTTCATATCTTACTTCACTAAATTGATTTTGAATCTTTTCTCATGGTTGCCTTGAAGAGATTTGTCCTCGCATTATTTTTCATGACTTCTACATCCTCGACAATGGTAATTCGTACTCTCGGCTCCCAACGACGTCGATCAGGCCGTTTGGTTGTTTTTTCTCTGCAATACTAGTGTTGCTCATCTTGCCGATGTTGCTTGATTACTTTAATGTCTGCTTGCGTGCTTGCATCCTTACCATTGCGGCTCAAAATTATGGGAGAATTCTCGTTAGTATTTACATGTTTGTGGTTTGCTATCTATGTTCTCCGGCTGCCTACAGAAAAGTACAACATTGTGTCATGCAATAAGAAAGAGTTCAAAGATCTTGAAATTTTGCTTGTTTCTTTTAGACCTTATTTTGTAATAGCTAGAATCAGCTCATGTATCTCTACCATCGACTATTTTCTATAATAAATATAGCATGGTACTGATTGTAAAAAAATATAGTATATATTTAAAAAAAATGTACGCCCATACTCTACATAATGTAAAAACTAGTTGAGACATTAAGTATCCACATATCCAAAAATAAAAAAGAAGAGGAACAGAAAAAAACCTGCCGTAGTGATTCAATCACTCGCAACAACTGGACTCAAACTAGCAATACAACACAAGAGGTTCTCCGAAAATGACGCTTCTAAGAAGAGAACAATACACAAGTGCCGTCGTCGCCTAATCATAGATTGTACGTTTCACTCAAAAGAAGATCCGAACTCTATAGATAATGCTTTCAACAAAAAAAATACCACTATCACGTACAAGCAATGAAGACGAGAGTTTGGTTTTCACCCTGAATATCGGGTCTGATGTAGCCCACCCAACTCCACCAAGTGCACCGATGACAAGATCACGCGCAAAGGCCATCCATGATAAGGTGAACTCTCTCCTCTCGATCCATACGTTCGGTAACTTGGCGGATGGTGCGCTACCTCATGGTTCAACACTTTGCGTGCTCAGGTTCAAACCCACCACGGAGGTCCCGGAAAGCACCCAAGACGATGCGCGAGAAGGAATCGAGAAGGGCGGAGGAAACGACATCGAATTCGGAGTCCCGACGGAGAAGATAGGAGGAAAGGACCCCCCCCCCCCCCGGCCTCAGGAGCCGGCCAGGCCGGCCTCCCCCACCTCCAGGCCGGACACCCAACAGAGGGGGCCGGCCTCCACCCCAGCCTCGGGCCGGCCACCTCCCTCCTCAGGCCGGACCCCCTCCCGAGAGGGCCGGCCTCCACCCCGGCCTCGGGCCGGCCCCTCCAGGACGGCCTCCCTCACTCCCACCACGGCCCCAAGCCGGCCGCCCCCGCCAGCCCTAGGCCAGCCTCCCCCAGGCCGGCTCGCTCGCCCACCACGGCCCCAGGCCGGCGTGCGCCTGGGCGCCCCCTCTGCCTCCACCCCGGCCCCATGGCCGGCCAGGCCGGGCTCCCAGGCCGGCGTGGACAAAAATACACGCAAATGACGCCTTTTCGACCCCGTTTTCACCTGCTTCGACCCCGGCTATATAAGGACGACCCCGAGCTAGATCTAGGGTTTTAGAGTTGAATTTAGAACATTTGGAGCTCAGCTCTCTTGTATCCCTCTTTGAGGAACTACTCCTACGGTGTGTACCTAGGAACGTATCAAGGCTACTCCTCCGACGTTCGTCGAGGATCGTATCAAGGCACATCCCAACTACTTGTCCTCTCCCTTTCGGGTTTCAGTCAAGAGTTGTCCAATCTTCCTCTCGTTTATCTTGAGGTTCTATTGGCGTAGTGGTACCGGCTACGGGTGTGAGACGGTTTGTATCAAGGTGAGTTCAGTTGGATCGATTGTTCCGTAGGCGGCCCTCGGGGCTTAGTTGACGGGAGGTTGGATCTTTCGGTTCTTGCGATTTATCCCGATTTGTGTGTTTCCCCGTGTTTCCCCCACGTTCCCCCTCGATTCCCCATCTCGGGTTCTCGTGTTCTTCGTGTTCCTCGTTCGTTCTTCGTCGATTCGTGAAGATCGGGCCAATCTAGGAGTCCAACTCCATATCATCTGGTATCCAGAGCTAGATTGACACGAATCCGACACCCACACCCCTCCCCATCCACCAATTTTTCTTCTATCCACCATAAATTAGAAAATTTCACAAAAATAGCCACAAAGGGATTTCGACCGGTCTGTTGATTCGTTGAGTTTTTCGTGGTTTTGTTTCATAGATTTGTTGCCAAACACCACCCCGCACCTTTCTATTCAGCCATTTTTCCCAAATTCGCCCAAAAAATTTCTTGATTTTCAAGGAATTTCGAATTTGAGCCAAAATCTAAGAAAATCTCAGCTCTTCGATTTCCGGACAAATTTTGAAACTTGTTTTTCTTTGTCGTTTGTGATCCAAATTGAGTGCAACAAAGTGCTACGCGACGCCCACGACATCACCTACGCTTCCACATCAACAGATCACCACGACATCGACACCACCGGCCGCAAGTCCGTGATCATCAATAAGAGAGGTATAACTTGCTTTCGCTTGAACCACCCCACCCCATCGTGTTACTTACCTATTCGGACTAGTTCTTTTTACACTGCTTGGCATCGCATTTATGGCATCGAGAGTGCGAGGTTAGCGCTTGTGAGAGATTAGCTACGAGTAGGCATTGGCACTTTGGAATCCATCAAAAGAGAAAATCAAAAAACAAAGAGAAAAAGAGAAAATAGAAAAAGAAGCAAAGGATCGGTGCCAATTGCTTTCCCTTGTAGTAACGTGTAGCATTGCGTCGCAAAAGAGAAAGAGTGACCGATTGCCACGGTGCGAATCTTGTTGCCTTTTCAAATTTGCGGTTTGAGCTAGCGTCCTCCTTGTGTTAGTGTGGCATTGAGCATTAGTCTACGTTAGGTCCATTTTGTTCTTCGCTCGTCCATTGGTCGCACTAACCCAATTTTTCCCTTGCGTGTGTGTGTTCCACCATATTTCCATCCTATTGGTTTGGTTTTTGTGCTAACTTTTCTTTGATCCTTCTCCACGTTTGACAACAAACTTTTCTTCGGTTTTGTCGATTTTTCCTTGCCACTTTTCTAACCTATTTGCCTTCCATATAAAGTGTGTGTGTTGTCGTTTGCGGTTTCTTTCGATCTTTTTGGATTCGCTCTTGACATACCGCCCTACACCTAGGTTCGTCCAGTAGCCTCAATACGACCAATAAAGGTAACGTTGGGTAAGTGAGGCGTCCATTTCTTCAATATCACCCTTGTGTGTGTTTTTGACATGGCTAGGGAAAGAGTATTCACAAGTCCGAGCTCGGAAGACGAAGGAAATCCATTCTACAACGACAATGCTTACGCCAACTTCGTCACCCACAATGACCACTTTCAACTCTGTGAACTCGCCAAGGACGGGTTGCAACGCTATGAGCGTCGACTCCAAGAGAAAGAGGCTCGATTGAATGATCAAATGACGCGCATCAACATCAACTTGGCTAATCTTTCCAATCGCCGTCATTCATCATCGTCCTCAAGGTCTCGTCGCTCAAGCCACCCCAATCAAGATCTTCACCAACCTCGTCACCATGATCGCCATGATCGCCACAAAATGGAGGAGGGTGGACAAACTCAACACCCACAACCACCTCCTCCCCAACCTCCACAAGCTCCGCGACGAAATTGGTATGAGGATAGCTCGCCATCACCACCACCTCGACATCGCCAAGGCCGTGGTGACCCTCTTCAACAACCGCAACGCCCGGACCTTCGACAACACCATCATACTCCACCTCCACAAGGCCACGCTCAAGACTATGGCCACAATGATTTCGTGGAAGATGCTCGTCAACATCGAAGGCCACCTAGGCGCCATGCGCGTCCCAACAACAATGACCGCCAAGAACATGATCATCCTCAACACCCTCGAGATGAACAAGTGCTTCCGCAACACCCTCGCCAAGAACAAGAACGTCCTCGACAACAACACAATGGAAATGATGATAGTGAACGCCGTGAAGCGAGGCTCCGTCACCACCAACAACCACCACTTAATGACCACCGGCGTCATCCTCTCCATCATGATCGCCACCGCCAAGACAATGAGGATGACCCCTATGATGATTCACCTCCCATTTATGATGAAGACCCCCATGAGCGCCACCATGAGCGTCCCCATCATCAACAAGAGGAAAACAACATGAGTGCTCTTCGTTTCAATGTCCCCAAGTTCAATGGTGAGAATGATCCCGAAGAATATCTTGCTTGGGCTCACAAAGTAGACAAGATCTTCGGCATTCACAACTTCACCGACAAGAAGATGGTTGCTCTAGCATCTTTGGAATTCGAAGGCTATGCACTCTTATGGTGGGATCGTCTACAAGCCGAAAGAGTCTGCAACCGCATTGCTCCTATTTCCACTTGGAATGAGATGAAGCAATTCATGCATGCTCGATTCGTTCCTCCACACTACAAGCATGATCTCTTCAAGAAGCTCCAAGAACTTCTTCAAGGTGTGAAGTCCGTTGATGAGTATTACAAGGAAATGGAGACATCTTTGATTCGAGCTCATCTGATAGAATCTCAAGAGAAAACAATGGCCCGCTTCCTCAATGGCCTCAACTATCCTATAAGGAAAATCGTCGAGTATCAACTGTATGACAACATTGTGGCCCTTGTCCACCAAGCTCTCAAGGCGGAACGCCAAATTGCGGAAGATCTCAAGTATAGCAAGCAAAAGGCTTTCTTCAACTCAAGACCATCATCCTCGTCTCCAATGACACAAGTTCCTCCACCAACTACCAACAAGAGCAACACTCGAGCCTCTAGTGCTCCCAACAAGTCTTCCCAAACATTCAAAAAGCAAGTGCCTTCCACCTCCTCTTCAAGTTCTCCTCAAGTCAAGTCAAGCACTATTACTTGCTTCAAGTGTGGTGGTAGTGGACACAAGTCCTTTGAGTGTTCCAACAAGATGATCATGATTATCAACCAAGACGGTGAACGTGATTCCATGAGTGAAGGCGAATACTATGCCTTGCATCAAGTTGCTCTCAACTCTTTGGACGTGCCCAACGACGATGAATAAAGTGTGTATTGCGATGAGGACAAGAATCCATCGCTAGTGGTCACAAGAGTCCTTACTACTTCTCCTCAAGATGAGCATGATCAACGGTGCAATCTCTTTAAAACTAGAGCCGGTATTGATGGCAAGTCAATCAAGGTCATCATCGATGGTGGAAGTTGCCACAACTTGGCTAGCAAAGAGCTTTGCGACAAACTCCAATTGACTTACAAGCAACATCCTCATCCATACCATGTCCAATGGCTTAGTGACTCCGGCACCTTCAAGATTCAACACATGGTCTCCGTGCATTTCAAGATTGGTCCCTATGAAGACACGGTGGAGTGTGACGTTGTTCCTATGACCATGTGTCATCTTCTTCTTGGTCGACCTTGGCAATACGACAAGAGTGCTATTCATGATGGGCGTACCAATCACTATAGTTTCAAGTGGAATAACAAGACATTTGTGCTTCGTCCCATGTCTCCTAGTCAAGTGATCGCCGACAACGCCAAGACTCTTGCATGCAAGCAAGAAGAGCTCAAGTCTCGTGAGATGAGTGGTGAGAGAGTGATCCACCTAAAAGAGAGTGAGAGCCACAAGCCAAATATGAGTGGGAAAATTCCGAGTGTTTCCAAAGGCTTTGCCTTACTTTCCACCAAAAGAGAGATGCGAGAGCTATGAGATGACCCAACCATACTACACTTTGTCCTATTGTGCAAAGGGGAAGCACTTGAAACTAACTACATGACAAATTTTCCTCCATATTTGTTGCCTTTGTTGCAGGAATTTGAAGACGTCTTTCCCGATGAGCTCCCCTCGGGCCTTCCTCCCCTACGAGGAATCGAGCACCGCATTGACCTCATTCCGGGCGCGCCCCTTCCAAACCGCGCTCCTTACCGCACCAACCCCGAGGAGACTAAGGAGATTGAGCGCCAAATCCAAGAACTACTAGAAAAAGGTTTTATTCGCGAATCTCTTAGCCCTTGTGCCGTGCCGGTTATCCTTGTTCCAAAGCAAGATTCTACTTCCCGCATGTGTATGGATTGTCGACCTATCAATGCTATCACCGTTAGATATAGACATCCTATTCCTAGGCTCGATGGCATGCTTGATGAATTGAGTGGTGTTACTATCTTTTCCAAAATTGATCTTAAAAGTGGTTACCATCAAATTCGTATGAGTATAGGTGATGAATGGAAAACGGCTTTCAAAACAAAACTTGGTTTGTATGAATGGCTTGTTATGCCCTTTGGTCTTTCGAATGCCCCATCTACCTTCATGCGTCTCATGAATGAAGTTTTGCGTCCTTTAATTGGCAAATTTGTTGTGGTTTACTTCGACGACATTCTCATTATAGCAAGTCTTTGGAAGATCACCTTGATCATGTTTCACAAGTATTGTTGGCTCTTCGCAAAGCAAAACTTTTCGCCAATCTTTCCAAATGCAATTTTTGCACCAACAAGCTTGTTTTCTTGGGTTTTGTGATCTCTTCCAATGGTATTGAAGTAGATAACAAGAAGATTGAGGCAATTAGGAATTGGCCCAACCCTACCTCCGTGGGTGAGATAAGGCGCTTTCATGGCCTTGTCGGTTTCTATCGCCGCTTTGTCAAAGATTTTTCAACTATTGCTTGCCCTTTGAATGAACTTACCAAAAAGAATGTACCTTTTGTTTGGGGGCAACGCGCAACAAAAAGCTTTCGACACACTTAAGAGATGTTTAACCGAAGCTCCTTTGCTTGTCTTACCGGATTTTGAGAAAACTTTTGAGATTGAATGTGATGCTAGTGGTATAGGAATTGGTGGCGTTCTCATGCAAAACGGACGCCCCGTAGCATACCATAGTGAAAAACTTGATGGCGCTAAAATCAATTACCCAATCTATGATAATGAACTTTTTGCTTTGGTTAGAGTGCTAGAAGTGTGGTAACACTACCTTTGGCCGAAAGAATTTGTCATTCATTCCGATCACGAATCATTGAAATACTTGAAAAGCCAAACCAATTTGAACAAGAGGCATGCTAAGTGGGTAGAATTCATTGAATCTTTTCCTTATGTCATTAAGTACAAGAAAGGTAAAGAGAATGTGGTAGCCGATGCCTTGTCTAGAAAAGAGTGTCTTCTTACACGTCTTGACATCAATGTGGTTGGTTTGGATGAGATCAAAGACTTATATGCTTCCGATACTTTCTTTGGTCCTATCTTTTAGAAATGCTTGCCTAACCGAGGTTTTTATGACTACTATCTTCACAAAGGTTTCTTGTTTAAGGCTAACAAATTATGTATTCCCGAGTCCTCTCTTCGTTTGTTGTTATTGAAGGAATCACATGAAGGAGGTCTCATGGGACACTTTGGACGCGACAAGACCTACGCCGTGCTCTCCACCAACTACTATTGGCCCAAAATGAAGCATCAAGTTGAGAGACACGTCAAGAGATGTTCTACATGCCTCCGAGCTAAGTCTACTTCCAACCCCCATGGTCTTTACATGCCATTGCCTATCCCACATGCACCTTGGAGTGATATTAGCATGGATTTTGTGTTAGGCCTCCCACACACCAAAACAAACATGGATTCAATCTTTGTAGTTGTGGATCGTTTCTCTAAGATGGCATATTTCATTCCTTGCAAGCGAACCGACGATGCTTCACATGTTGCCACTTTGTTTTTCAGGGAAATTGTGCGTCTACATGGTGTACCTACTTCCATTGTCTCGGACCGCGACGTCAAGTTCACCTCATACTTTTGGAAGACGTTGATGGCCAAGCTCGGCGTCAAGCTACTATTCTCCACCGCCTATCACCCACAAACGGATGGACAAACCGAGGTCGTCAACCGCACACTCTCTTCACTACTTCGAGCATTGATCAAGCCGAACTTGAAGAATTGGGAGGAATGCATCCCACACGCTGAGTTAGCCTACAACCGTGCTCTACACCAAGCTACCAAGAAGAGTCCCTTCGAGATCGTCTACGGCTTCAACCCCAACACCTCCCTCGACATACTTCCTTTGCCTGTACGGGAGCGAGCAAACATGGACATCGACAAGCGCACCGACTACATCAAGAAGCTACATGACTCAACAAGAGCTACGCTTGAGAAGCATTCCGAGCACCGAGCCTCCCTCATGAACAAGAACAAGAAACCCATGGTGTTCCAAGAAGGTGAACTCGTGTGGCTACACTTGCGCAAGGACCGGTTCCCCGAAGAGCGCAACTCCAAGCTCAAGCCAAGAGGCGACGACCCCTTCAAGGTCATCAAACGCATCAACAACAACGCCTACAAGCTCGACTTACCGCAATCCAAGTACCTCGTCCACAACTCCTTAAATGTCAAGGACCTCTCTCCCTTCCATGGATACCCAAGTGATGAAGACGACGTCGAGTCGAGGTCGACTCTTTTTCAAGGGGGAAGATGATGTAGCCCACCCAACTCCACCAAGTGCACCGATGACAAGATCACGCGCAAAGGCCATCCATGATAAGGTGAACTCGCTCCTCTCGATCCATACGTTCGGTAACTTGGCAGATGGTGCGCTACCTCATGGTTCAACACTTTGCGTGCTCAGGTTCAAACCCACCACGGAGGTCCCGGAAAGCACCCAAGACGATGCGCGAGAAGGAATCGAGAAGGACGGAGGAAACAGCATCGAATTTGGAGTCCCGACGGAGAAGATAGGGGGAAAGGAACCCCCCTAGCCTCAGGAGCCGTCCAGGCCGGCCTCCCCACCTCTAGGCCGGACACCCAACAGAGGGGGCCGGCCTCCACCCCGGCCTCGGGCCGGCCACCTCCCTCCTTAGACCGGACCCCCTCCCGAGAGGGCCGGCCTCCACCCCGGCCTCAGGCCGGCCTCTCTCGCTCCCACCACGGCCCTAGGCCGGCCGCCCCCGCCAGCCCCAGGCCGGCTCGCTCGCCCACCACGGCCCCAGGCCGGGCTCCAGGCCGACCCCAGGCCGGCGTGCGCCTGGGCGCCCCCTCTGCCTCCACCCCGGCCCCATGGCCGGCCAGCCGGGCTCCCAGGACGGCGTGGACCAAAATACACGCAAATGACGCCTTTTCGACCCTGTTTTCACCTGCTTCGACCCCCGGCTATATAAGGACGACCCCGAGCTAGATCTAGGGTTTTAGAGTTGAATTTAGAACATTTGGAGCTCAGCTCTCTTGTATCCCTCTTTGAGAAACTACTCCTACGGTGTGTACCTAGGAACGTATCAAGGCTACTCCTCCGACGTTCGTCGAGGATCGTATCAAGGCACATCCCAACTACTTGTCCTCTCCCTTTCGGGTTTCAGTCAAGAGTTGTCCAATCTTCCTCTCGTTTATCTTGAGGTTCTATTGGCGTAGTGGTACCGGCTACGGGTGTGAGACGGTTTGTATCAATGTGAGTTCAGTTGGATCGATTGTTCCGTAGGCGGCCCTCGGGGCTTAGTTGACGGGAGGTTGGATCTTTCGGTTCTTGCGATTTATCTCGATTTGTGTGTTTCCCCGCGTTTCCCCCACGTTCACCCTCGATTCCCCATCTCGGGTTCTCGTGTTCTTCGTGTTCCTCGTTCGTTCTTCGTCGATTCGTGAAGATCGGGCCAATCTAGGAGTCCAACTCCATATCAGGGTCCTACACTCGAAGAGCACCACTCAAACCGAAGAACTCGAATGTTGCCGCCCAGCAAATCCGTCGTGGCAGAGAATCAACCACCAAGCTCACATGCACACCGCGGTATAGACATGAATAACATCCTTCAGCCATGTCTGCAAAACCGCCTTTGAAGCAATAACTTCGTCGCATCCAAAACTTCGCACCCGTCTATATTGGTCATCCAATCATAGTTGACATTCACCGGCTATGTTCGTAAGTGTCGATGTGTCCCATGGTGTAAGCGAAAAGCGGAGCTTCGTGACACGCCCACTTAAAACCCCATATATAGGCATAAAGTGGTAGACGGACACGCCCGGATCCCATCCAAACAGAAGGTACATCAATCCGTGAAGACCTCGGTTTAGTTTCGACATCCAAAACTTGTCAACAGCCAGATCAAGGAAGACCAACAGCAGGTAGATCAACACGCTGAGCAAGACCAGTAGGCATGGGCGGACCCATGTACAGCTGAGTGGGGGCAGTGGCCCCCACTCAGTTTTTAAAACCGCACTGTATTTTGTTCATATTTTAGGCAAAATCATTCACAAAAATTTGAATTTATACTAAAATTGCCCCCACTCATCTTAATTGCCCCCACTAAATTTTTAGTCTGGGTCCGCCCCTGCCAGTAGGGCCACCACCGAACCACATTTTATTCATTTCAGACATGTAGAATTTCACCGTCGCGCGACGAACGGATAGCTGTTATCATCTTGAAAATTGAAATTATAATATCCTTTTATCAAAATATTTGTTTACAGTATCTCGGTACAGCAGGTCATATGATACTCGTACTTAATTTTTTATACAGTTTGCGGCTCTTGATGGTAGAACACGTCATGCTTAATTGTAACCTCCAATGGCGGGCATGAGAAATCACTTATTGTGTTCTATTCTGTACCAATCAGACTTAACTGAGTTCAAAATAGGAAAAAAAAACAAAAAAAAAAAAAAACAAGAGAAAACCACCCAGCTTCTCCAATGGCGCCGCCGGCCCGCCGCCACCACCTCTGAATATATGAAACACCTTCATCTTCCTGCCGGTACAAATACCATGGATCGCATGCGTAACACAACAATGGCCGCGCACGTACGCCTAGGACGTGACGCCTGGCGCCGGGCGTCATCACTGCCCCAGGGAGCATGTGAGGCGGGGCGTGGGAACGGCGTAGAGCCTGGTGGCGCGCGGCGCGGTGAGGCCGAAGACGTCGCCCATGTCGAGCTCCGACGGCTTCATCCCGTCGGGCAGCGCCCAGCTGAAGCCGTGCGCGAGCTGCGCCACGGCGAGCTCCAGCGCGTACAGGCCGAGCGCTATGCCCGGGCACGAGCGGCGGCCGGAGCCGAAGGGCAAAAATTCGAAGCACCCTCCCTTGAAGTCGAGCCCCGCGGCCTCCCCTTCGCCGTGCACGAACCGCGAGGGCCGGAAGGTGTCGGCGTCCTTCCACGCCTTGGCGTCGCGGCCGATGGCGAAGACGTTGATCATGACGCGAGAACCCCGGGGCACGGAGTAGCCGCCGACGACGCAGTCCTCGGCGGTCTCGTGGAGGAGCAGCGGGATGGGCGGGTGCAGGCGGAGCGTCTCCTTGACGACGCACTTGAGGAAGGGGAGCTTGTCGAGGTCCGACTCGTCCACGTTCCGGTCGAGCCCCACCGTGTCGGCGAGCTCCTGCTGCAGCCGGCGGAGGTCGTCGGGGCTGTGCATCATCTCCGCCATGGCCCACTCGATCGCCGACGCCACCGTCTCCGTCCCGCCGAACATCACGTCCTGTAGGCAGCCACGTCACCAGGTTAGCTTTTTGCTAGGAATGTGCAATACTACTATAAAGCTATATATAAACGGAAACACTACACTTACGGATGAATTCCTACGGAAATAAACTTACGTGAGTACGTGTCTTCCCTCTGATTAATCTCCCCCCTGAATTTCAGCTGTGGGCTCTCCACTCCTCCAACCAAACTTTGCCACATACTTGCGTAAGTTGTTTCCCGTAAGATTTGTCCGTGGATGTAGCAAAACTCATATATAAACGGAAACACTACACTTACGGATGAATTCCTACGGAAATAAACTTACGTGAGTACGTGTCTTAACTTGCAAAGCCGTCATGCATGCGTAAGTGTTTAACTTGCAAAGGTTTACCGGTTCTCAAGTTACGATCGAGGTCCTTCGTTATCGTTTTTCCTTTTTGACGTGCACTCAAAGTGCCGCCGGAATGAAGCCGATGTTACGATTATTGTTATTATTCTACCGTGAAAGTTACGAAAACGATACGGTTGGTGCAAAAGCAGCGGAGGGACGGCCGGGTTGTGGTCAGAAATTGAGAGCAGCATGCTTCTCACTTTGGAGGGTGACACGCACCAAGCCGGGCAAAGCTTATCTTTGTGTTGTGTGCCACAAGTTAGAAAAAAAAAATGTGATTATCATACTGTATTGAAAAGTGACATTGCGAAGTCGATCTCAATTTTGCTTGGCTCTCAGATATTGCACGTTTTCGTGAGTACCTTTCAACGGCTGGAAAAATATGAGGTGACCGCATGTACGGTTTCACAAACCCTTTAGCAAAGT
Organism: Alopecurus myosuroides; assembly: GCA_028641055.1. NCBI lineage: Eukaryota > Viridiplantae > Streptophyta > Magnoliopsida > Poales > Poaceae > Alopecurus > Alopecurus myosuroides. Next base: position 200,312,518 of record CM054061.1, read on the forward strand.
AACATTGACACCACCGGCCATGCACCTCCTTTTTTTTTCCATGTATCTACATGACCTCATCGAGAATACGTACTGAAGATTCCACCGAGATCGAAGTTTGTGCTCTAACAATTTTTATATGGAAGTCGGATAAGCGGTCAACAGAAATACTCCATATAGTATCCCTGGATTTTACCAACCCAGCTAGATCATACATAGATATAAGTACAAAAAGAAGAAGCAGATCACGCGAAGATGCTTGAATATACTACTGCTATGTGGCTTTGTTAGGAGCAGAGTGGGTGTACTTGTTCCGTCATTTTGCACCATGCATGCAAAGAGAGGAGGGCCGCTACCTTTGAACGATAGCTAGGCCCGCGTGGTGGCGACTCGTATACCGAAAGGGACTCGAGTACGTATAATTCGTGGGCATCCCTTCCTGACTGGATCAAGTTTCTATGTGAAAATAAGTTGTGTGCATCGCTCTGATGCAGAGACAGAGTTTCTCTCCGCATTTAACAGAAAAGTGGAAATAAGCGTTCAGAAGTCCTAGTAGTATAATTTCTATTTAGGTAGTGGTGTTTGGTTGAATTAGGTGAGAACAAAAGGAGTACAAGGGAATGTGCGACGTCTGACGGTATCCCTTTGGTGTCACCAGGTCCGGTCATTTTCTTGGAATTTATGAGTTAGATTCACCCCATTTTCTGTTACTAGGTAGTATCAATTGTGCAAGCAATTCTGACAGCTACTGCAGATGTGGTGACCAGAAGAACGACCATGCCTTAACTGCATGCAGTCCTACACTGTCCAAAAGACTACTTACATGAAGTGAGTAAATCCGGTGCACTTACAGCGCACTACAGACGTTCACCTATTTGTCGTACTATTTGATTATGTATTTTGTTACCGCGCTGAACGTACACTCGCCAGCGGCGCTCTTGCAGACGATAAATGATCAATTTAATCACGGCAGATTTTACAGGTCAATTATGATCGCTTGCCTTCTCTGGTCCGAATGTAATCTCCTGACCGGAGTACCGGGCTAGTGCATGCACGTTTCAAACACGGTAAAAAATCTCGCTAGAAGATCCCGGCGGTGCTTAATTTACGCTGTAGGAAAGTTTTGCTGTTAAGGAAGTAAAAAGCACGTACCATAATGATGGCCTTGATGTTATCGCGGGTGAGGCTCAGCGTGTTCTGCAGCTCGTCCCCGCCGTCGCCGGCGCCGGTACCCTTCTTCGGCTTCGCCTCCGGGAGGAACGCGAGCATGTCGTCCACCATGTCGGCGTCGGCGTCGTCCGGGCTCTTGCCCCTCTCCATGTGCTCGTCGATGATCTTGTCGATGAACCCGTCCAGGGCCGCGCGCGCGGCGCGGAGGCGCCCGTTGATGCCCTGCGGGTCCGCCCAGCTCAGCCACGGGAAGAAGTCGCCGATGTTGAAGGCGCCGAAGAGCTTCGAGAACTCCTGGAGGATGGCGATGAACTCGTCCTGCTTCCCTCCCTCGCGGTCGCCGTCGCCGGCGGTCGCGCCGGCGCCGAACGCGGCGCGGAAGATGACATTCTTGGTCAGGTTGAAGATGAGCTCGCCGAGGTTCACGGACTCGCCGGTCCGCCGGGCCACGGCGCGGACCAGCGCCGCGGACTCGTCGCGCACCGCGATCCACGTCTCCGGGCGGCGCCGGCTGAAGAGCTTCATCACGCACAGCTTGCGCATCTGGCGCCAGAAGGGCCCGTAGTGCGCGAACGCCATGTCGGCTCGGTCGTATGTGAGGTAGGCGATGGCGATGGTCGCAGGACGGTTCGAGAAGGCGCCGTCCTGGGCCTGCAGCACCTCCCGGGCGTATTCCGGCGTCGACACAGCGAAGGCGTGGAGCTTGCCGAGACGGAGGTGGAGAAGACCGCCGTACTGCTTCGCCAGCGCCGCCAGGCCACGGTGGGTCAGCTGGTCCATCATCGACATGTTTCCGACGATCGGTAGAGGCTTCGGGCCGGGGGGAAGCGGCGCCGCCTTGCCCCGCCGCCCCCGCTGCAGAACCACGAAGACCACAGAGGCGACGAACAGCCAGCTTAGTGGATCTTGGAGCCACTCCATGGCGATCTTGGCCAAGCCTTCCATGGATCGATGCTCAAACCAGAAACTGTAATCTTTTTTGTTTTTTTCCTGGGGTGTTCGATCGCGTGGGTTTTAGGTTGATGTGTTATGGCGCTCTTGGAGTAGAGCTGAGGACAAAGGTGGAGGGTGCTGGTGTATATATAGTATACTTGGAGGGGTAGGTGAGGAGGATAGGGAGATTTTCAGATTAGGTAGACATATATGTACGGTGATACCCTGCACCTGCAGCACCACCATTTTCCATTTTAAGCCATTTCCTTCCATATTTCTTTCCGGATCATGAGAAAGGGGTGGATTAGATGCACCATACAAGAAAGATACTCTTCGGTCATCTCCAGCGGGGCTGCTCAAATGCGGACCAGTTTGGTCCGCATTTTGTCTGTTTGAGCAGCCGTCCGCTGTCCTCGGACACGGCCCGGACCAGGTGCCCCCAGTGGGGCTGCTCATATCAAAAGAGGACATTCGATAGATTTAGTAGGGCCCACAGGGGCCCATAGATTTACAAACTAAAAAAAAAAAAAAAAACATAAAATAAACGTCTAGCTAGGGCTAGACGGCCACTGGCCAGTGGCATGGCGGCGCCGGAGTTGGCCCCGGAGCTCCTAGTCATCCAGGATGACGTAGTCGGGAGTCTCGGGGGCGAGGTGGGGTGGCAGCGGGGCGGCCCTGGCCGCCTGCGGCGTGGGCGGCTGGGTCCGCGGTGGCGGCGTGGCAGGCCGGGGCGGCGGCACGAGGTGCTCTGGTGGTGGCGCCTCCCACCCCCAGCGCATGCCCACAAGGGGCTCGAACCAGGCCGGCACCGGGGCGTTCTCATCGCGCCCGTCGTCGTCTACCTCCTCGTCGTAGGGGTAGTCGTCGACGCGTTGCGCGTGGATGGCCGCCACGGCCTCGTCCACAGCCCGCGCGCCGGCTGCGCGGGCCTCTGCCGCCTCCGCCGCCTGCTGCGCGGCCACCGCCGCGAGGGCGTCCTCCAGCGCGCGGGCCTCCGCCTCGGCCGCCGCTTCCGCCTCCCTCCTGGAGGCCTCGATGGCCATGGCCAGCTGGAGCTCCTCGTTGGGCTCGGGCTCGGCCATGTCGACGTCCTGGTCGTCCTCCTCCTCGAACCATTGAGGAGGTTCCTCCTCTGGTTCGTCCTTGACGACCGGGGCGCGGCCGCCAATGCGGAGGGGACGTTGGGGGGCGGCTCCACGCCTCGCCTGGCGTGGAGGTGACGGCGGCGGGAACTGGGGCTCCCCGCGGGCGCGGCGCGCACCGAAGTACGACCTGCGGCGCAGGTCGTGTTCGTCGGTGAACCAAGTGTCCCAGTGGGGACTGTTCACCGCGAACGCCGGGTGGGCGCGCAGGTCCGGTGGCAGCTCATCGCGCCGGCGGCGGATCTCCGCCTCCCGCGCCGCGCCGGACCGCGGCACCGGCGGCACAGGGATCCTGTCCCTGTTCAGATGCCACCCGTCGGAGAGGTGGACATCTGGCCATGGCACTGGGATCGCACGGTCCCAGTACCATTGGCACCGCCTCTTATTGAGGTAGGGCCGTTCGCGGACCCTGGCGGGCACCAGGCGGAACGGCGCCTGAGAAGAAGGAGGGGGAGAGGGCGGCGGCGAGCGCACCTGCTCGGATTGGGCGCGCTGGAGGCGGGTCATAGGCGGTGGAGGAGGGAGGGAAGGAGGGGGAGAGGGCTCGCGGCGGCGTCGTGAGCCGCCGGCCTCGTGGTCGTTCTTCCCACGGCCCCAGTTTAGCCAGTTGCGGCCCATGGCCGGCGGCGAGGAAGGCGAGGGGAGGAGGCGGTGGTGACTGCGAGGGCAGTGAAGTGGGCGGTGACTGCGAGGAGGCGGTGCGCGTGGGGAGGGACGCGTGGCCGCGGGTCCCATTTAAATAGGACCCCGTGGGTAGCCGAGCCGTCGCCGCGGTCACTGGCCGGCGGGCCACCCCTTTGACCGAAAAATGGACACGACCGAGCGCGCGCGTCCGTTTCGTGTCCGCGGGCTGCTCAAATCTGACCCAAATTTGGGTCGGATTTGAGCATCCGCGGACTGAAAAGGGACCAGGCCGTGGGTTGAGCAGCCCCGCTGGGGCCTGGTTTTGGGCCAGGCTGCTCAAAACGGACCAGTCCGGGGCAAATGAGCAGCCCCGCTGGAGATGACCTTCCACTATTGGTAGTGGGAATCGGGAAGAACTCGTCTATAGTAGAAAGAAGATGATTTGAATGTCGTATCTGCTTCTAAACCAATGGAGTTTCCTATAGTTTGACTGTCTCTTTGCGGGTAAATATCATGTGCAATCTTCCACTTAGGAGTAGTAAATTGTTCTCTTCTGAAAGATGCAGATCTAGATGATACTACTAGGTCTTGATTAATATTAGTCAACCGATCCTAACTAGATCCGACGATCCGATTAGCCAGCTTCTGGCTGGCTGCAGGGTTGAATCAGGTTCATTGCACTAGAGGTGTTATTTGGAGGAGGTGTGTTATTTGGGGGCTTGATGGCACGCCCACCACGAGTCCGGCGAGGCCACCGCAGCTGTCGGGCACACCACCGCCACCCCTCCTCCTCCACCACACCTTTCACCGTGTTGGAGAAAAACGATCCACCTTTCGTTCTCCGGAGATGGCTCCTCGGCTAGATCTGTTTTATCCGACCAAAGCGGAGATTGGTCATGCGCTGTCCTTTGCACGCGTGTCATCAATGGCAATGCACGATAAGATTCACGGGAGGAGCCCAATGCCACATGTTTCTGGCACGGGGAGTGTAGTTATCTTCGAGGACAACCACTCCTCGCCTCCCACTTTCCCCTTCTCCTCCTTATGAGCAAACCCTAGATCAGCGTTTGGTAGAGTGGCATTTGTCTCGGCTTCCCCTTCTAGATCTGCTTCCCCTCCTTCGACACCTTTGCGACCCTGGCTGGGTGTTTGCACAGGAGATCGTCGATCCTTCACGCAGGTGGTTACTGAGCCACTGATGATGAACATGAGGTACGGGAACTAGGGGCGTCCCCCGCCACGCTACCAGCGGCCTCCGCCATACGGGGTGACACCCAGGAAAGATCCAGAAGCTAAAAGGCATGATGAGTCGCGACAGTGGGAAGAAGAAAGGCATAGAGAAGATGATGAAGGCGTGAAGATTAGAGATGCGGAGAAGAAGAAGATCGTCGTAGATCCGAGGAAAGGCGCAGGAGCGATGACAGGTGTCGTCAAGACGAGGAGTGTCAGCGTACGGAGAGCTCACACAACACGGAGTGCCTTGATCGTGAACGCGCGTTGATGGAGCGGAAACGCAGAGAAGACGAAGAAATCCAACGCAACCGTGACAGATGGTCACATAGGCCGGAGATGCATGGTGATGGATCGACCGCCACTCCTACCTCGAACAGATCTGCTGATCCTGCTCACACCGGTACGATTATCCCTGCAAATGCGTTAAGCTCCTTGGTCCCTGCTACCACTCCTTCCTGCTTGCAGCCTATGCCTATTCAGTTCACCATGATTCCTAGAGGTACAAAGATCTGTTGGATGTATGCCCAAGAGAAAGATTGAGGATACCAATTTGAGAAGATACCAAAAGAAAATAAGATCAAAGAATAAACCAAACCCTCTACACTTTCATGGTGACACACAAAGTACCAAGAAAAAAAGTTCATCTTCCAAAGAGACACGTCATAGGGATAAAATACCAATTTACGACAAGTGTTCAAACGCATATAGGATAGCTCCTCCAAGATTTGTGTATTATTTATGATCTTGTATTTGTGTGTTGCACACAAAGTAATCACTTCGTTGTTGCAACTTAATACCAAAGAAATTTACTAGATAGATTTCTTGAGGTGGACTTTTATATATGGATGCATGATGGATAGCGGTTCATATGCCTTGACGTAATGCATACAATGTTAGAACCCGTAAATAATAGTACTGTTATACGTTCATTATTTGTCAATTGCTCAACTGTAATTTGTTCACATAGCATGTTTTTTTTATTTGGAGAGACACCACTAGTGAAACTATGCCCCCGGTCCTATTTTCCTCATAATTGCAATCTTCTTGCAAGCACTTTCACAATTAGTTCCTTATTGTTCCGCTTTTATTTTTACTACTTTTCAATACTCTATACGTTTAATTCTCTACTTTTCAGCAAGACCGGAAGATTGACAAACTTTTCGGAAAGTTGGGGACAAGAGAGAGTTTGTGTGTTGTGTGTATGTTCCATACTTGTTGACGCGTCAGAAAACAAGTAACCTTTTGTTTCATGATTAAAGTATTATGTTTTTATGCTATAACTATTATGGTCACTGAATATGAGATTTAGAGAAAAATTCATACGCACGTGTAGAAACATAAACACGTAGTAATACCATTTGTCATACCTCACACACAAACTTATTAATGTTAGATGACCATGTTTTCCTGGTCATGGACATATGTTTTGTCAATATAAACAGGAGCACATTGTTGTTTTCAACAATGTGGCTGGGTAGACCCAAGTAATTGAGATACTACGAGATTTGTTTTGCTAAATAGTATCGCCATAAGATGGTTGTTATGCTTGCTTCCTTAGACCATGAGAATATGTGATGATGTTTACCGGAGTGATCATTTTGGTATAGTCAAGTATCAGACTGTAAACTGGGTGATCAATAAGGCTATCACTGGGTGATCTCGAAAGTATTTATTTCCTCGTGATAGTTCAAGACTGGGAATTACTCATCTAGATAATAGAGAGATACTTCCAGGATCCACTCGGTGAAATAGTATCGGTAAATAAGTTTGCGCAAATAAAGACATGACACTAGTCATGGTGATACTATAACATGGTGACGAGTAAAAGGAATCATAACATGTATCAAGAATAATGTGATAAGGTGATTAAAATGTTTAATCACAGTCTTATCATTCATATCTACTCGAGGTATTGATCGGTATCACGAAGTAATAGGAACTTACTCAACAACCAACATGTTCAACAATTTTCTTCGTGTAACTCGTAGGAATCAATATGGCCGTCCACGGTCCGAATGTTGATTATTGATTGGGAAATTGGTTTCCGATCATGTCTACTTGTTATCAAACCTGTAGGGGTCACACACTTAAGGCGTCATAGTCATTTGTTCGTTGGATGCTCCGGAGAAAGAGCGGGTATCATCCAGATGATTCCGGCGTGATAGAATTAATGTTCACAGAGATTACGGGGGACATTAGATGTCCCGGGATGTCTAGAATATGTTTGTGACATCGTTATATAAGGTCGATGATTTTATCTATAGGGGCCATAGGGTTCCGGAAGAGTTTATGGCAAAAACCGAGAAAGGGGGAGTGCCGGAGGGGGGCAGAATTGCTCCTATGTCCGAACTCAAATTTGGGGGGCCGCCATGTGGGCCACATGGCTTCACATGCGCATCACCATTCCCTGGGTATTTCCCCTGATATATTTGAGAAATTAATGAGGAGGAAAGTGGGGGGGGGGGGGACAGGGAAAATGAAAGGGAAGGGGGAATTGGACTCCACTAGGGAGTCCAATCTGATTTCCCTTGGAGGAGCGGTGCGGCCACTTCCTCATGGTGCGACCACCCTCCTGCAGTAGGAGTAGGATAGCCTCTCCCTCAAGGAAGCCCCCCTCTCCCCCAACTCTAAAAGGACCTCAAGCTCTTGAGGCAAAACACAAAATTGGCTCTCAAGCCTCTTTCTAGTTGATTAGAGGGTCTAATTAGGGTTTCTAATTAGAACCACTATAATTGAATTAGAGATTCTTCTAATTGGGTTTTGATGTGTACTCTCCCGATTAGATCTAGCTCTAATATATATATATATATAGCTCAAATGTGGCACCATGGAGCATGGGCACCTATATGAAATACCGTACGTTTTAGGTATGTGGACACCATGTATACCTCGATTTTTTATACCTTCCGTATGTAGTATGCATATGTAATCATACGTATGCACATATTTGGGTATACATACCTAAAAAATATACATATACATACATGTATATATACTTAGCTGTCAGGTACGCGTACACTAGGTTATACGTATTATACGTATGTAAGACACGTAGATATTTATATATATATACCCAAGGGTGTATATACGACATACATACCGATGGTACAGGTACTCGAGGTATCAAATGGTATATACCTGTACAAATTGAACAGTATTTCGTACAGGAGTATGGGCACCCTATTCAGCACCCTGGTACAGAAAACTTATTTTGCACCCGTATTTTTTTTATGTTGCCAAGTCAAAAAAATTATGTTACTTGTGTAAATATTTTATGTTCATATTGACCCATAGGAGAAAAATCGGCATAAAAATTAAAAAAATATGATTCATAGCAACATAAAAGTCATAAAAAGAACATAAATATGTGTATTTGTTTTGTAGCTCCACCTAAATAAAAAGTTTATGTCATGTATATATTTTCTTACGTTCTACTCGACATAAGAAATACGAAAAAAATACGTGACATAAAAATCATTTACGGTTCAAAAGATACAGGGTGAACGTAGAATAACTATTCTATCCACTGGGTGTCAAATAATGCGACCCTATATAGAGATTAGCCCTAGACGGTGAAGCACAGCAGAACTATGATGGACGTACGTGTGCGAACTCTCAGAGTTGTAACATATGATACCCTCACTCTTCTGCATCCAGAAGGCATGATACGGGGAGACGGCGACAACCCCAATGCTAGGCTTAGCCATGGGACTCTTCAACATGCATCAGCGACATTGTTATCGGCACACGTTCCACGCTTCGTGTTTGTAACGATCAGATCCAACCTTACTCGTACCTCGATAGTAGATCATGTGTGCTACGTAGTACCAAAAAATGTAAATTCTGCTACTACACCAATAGTGGTATCAGAGAGGTCTATGCATAGTTACATGTACGATCTAGAGCACCGGTGTGTGCAGGTGATCTGGGGGTACCTGAGAGACACTCCATGGTGGGCCTACAGGGTGCATCCCATCACTGGGTGTCCCAGGAAGGTCTTTTGGCTGTGCAACCAGAGCCCACTATGAGTCCAAGATAACGCGGGCATGACGAAGGACTTGCTCAAGAATTTAGGTCAGGATTAGAACCAACTCGGGATCGAGTCATACTCGTGTATAACCCCTGAGACCCGTCCCCCTATATAACGGACGAGGGGGTCGTAGAACAGGAAAAGCAGCCCTAGATCATAGCTGCGCCAGATCCAATCTGTGTGGCACCCCTGTAATTTGTTTCACCCCATCAAAATAAGAGCAATAAGGCGGGCAGTAACCCGTCTAGACGAATAGTCCACTAGCGCCTTCTCCCTTACTAAACCCCACATCCCTAACGAATAGTCCACTAGCGCCTTCTTCAGCCTCACTTACGACGAACGGCGTTTCATCAATCTGGGCCGACTCGATTCGTTTTGGGCATATCGATTTCACCAAGAACTTACCAGTATCGCGCCTGGTATTCCATTCTATCGACAAAAGCATCGTCCAAACGTTCGGTGACCTAAACTTCCACGCGAGTCGCGTAGGAGTATAGCGCCTGCATGACTCTCCTCGCCTCCAAGCGGCAGAGTCGATCGCGCCAGCAACAGAAATTATACCGCTGAAACCTGAGGAGGAAGAAGGCGTCAAGCACCACTGCATCATTGACTCCCACCTCCATTTCATCGCCATGGTCAGACGATCCAAGCACCCTACCTCAGACAGCGAGAGAGATAGCGAGGACCTAACCGATCCAAGAAAAATAGCTGACGCAAGAGATGATGGGACGGTTTGAGATGGCGACGAACTCGAGGGAGAGTTGACACCATGGGAGGGACTCGTAGAGTGCTAGACCTCGAGCACCACCCGAAGGAACCTAAACCTCCAGAAAAATAGTGCCCAGGACTCCGCAAGAGAGGCTCCTACAGGTGCAGACGTACCTAATGTCAGTCAAACAAACGCCAGGCGATCCTCGTGGATAAGTCCATGAAGAGATGTTGCATGCCTAAACATGGCAAGTGTGGAGCTAGGAGAAAAATCCATCCCTAGAGCAACAGCTGCACCCGTGGGGCCAGCACCTTACAAAGAGAAGGTGAAACCAACCCGTGCGCCACGCTATGAGGAGGATGCGCGCACATGCTATGCAGAGAGAGAGACAGAGATGTAGAAGAAACACGGCCGCGAGCTAACAGGACCCGAGAAGATCACTTAGGACACAGTTCACCTGACTCGGACAAGGAAGAACTCTGCGGGCCACCCTGCTTCACCCGCGAGATTCGACAGGCCAGGAAGCCAAAGCGATTCAAGCTGCCAACCGAGACCCCAAAAATACGACGGCGTCCAGGAACCTCAGGCTTGGTTGGATGACTACCTGACCGCCGTCGTTAGGTTCCATAAGGGTAACCGAACAACATCAATGCAGTACATTCAACTTCAACTCGTAGGGGCCGCAAGAAACTGGTTGAAGAGTCGACCCAAAAACAGCTACGACTGCTGGGAAGATTTTGAGTATGGTTTCAACCAGAGCTTCAAACCTACCTGGAAGCGACCAGTAACGGTCGGGAAACTGAAGGCGTACAGGCAATGAGCAGACGAGAACATCTGCGGATACATACATCGATGGACTGCCCTAAAGAACAGCGCGGAGTACATCTCAGAGGAAACAACAATTGCCAGCTTCAGAGATGGACTCCGCCGAATGGACCTAAAAGAATACATTGGCCGAGTCCGGGTCAAAACGGTGACCGACCTCATGGACATAGCGAACAGTTGGGCCGAGGGAGAGGAGTCAGTGCATAATGCCCACCCTCCCTCACCCGAAGAAGATAACATGGATGTTTCGTTCGTGAACAAGGGTGGCAGAAGATACACCCGCGACAAAGGACGGCGAAGGAAGCGCAAAAACCTTGTTTTTTATGAGATGTAAACCAAGATGGTGGCTGCAGAATTTTTGGGGGTCGCAGCAACGAATACCGTGGGAAATGCACGCGAACCAACACGAGAGCAGGAACGCGAGCGTGGGTAAGAACAGAAGCGAGAGTGGTATCCGCGAAAGATTAATGTAGATGGATTGCCACCCATGTCAATCGAGCAACAACTCGAGGGACCCTGTCCAAACCACATGTACGCAGATGATAACAGCGTCCGAAGATCGATTCACAAGCTGAAAGAGGTTCACAGGTTCCAACTCCTCATGGAAGTATCATACAGAAAATAGAGAGAAGCACAACAGACGGGTTTCCCCGACATTCCAGGATCATTAGCAGCGGGTGCCCACCACCACCTTCGAGAGAAATGGGTGCACCACCCCTGCCACCACCTCCAGCACAGCCATCACCTAGGGCCTGACACCGGTGCAACACAAATATAGGATGGGCTACCCAAAGGAGGACAAGTGTAACATCCCCAACTTTTGCTATGAAGTGGTGTTGTGTTGTGCTCATGTCATTCATGCATGAAACCAATTTGAACCAATTTAATTTGTGAATTTAAAGGGAAATTGAGAAGATTCCACAAATACTACTTAATGTGGTTTTCAAAGTTTTGAATTGAAAAAAAATTCAATTTCACCAAACCTTTATATGGTGAGGTTGGAAATTTGATAAGGTTTTCAAATCTTATTTTTGCCAAATTTTAACTTTGCACAAAGGTCCTCAAACATTCAAATTTAGTTGTTGTTTTGGGACAGAAAAGGGCTCTTTTGCAATTCCAGAAATTCTAGGAGGGCTTTCATAAAATGTTTTATTTCTTTCTCTTCTTCCTCCCGGCCAGAAGGAGCAGCTCGGTGGCCGGCCGCCGCCACGTCCTGCTTGCCCTTCCCGCACGGGGATAAGGCCTCCGGAGAGGGAGTTGTGCCTCTCACTCCTCTCCCGCCTCACGCGCGTTCTCTGTCTCTCTCTCTTTCTTTGTGACGACGAAGAAACCAAACATAACCCTAACCCTATCGTACGGCCGCTGCGCCACGCCATTGATTCCGGTCGTCCCGGAGCAAACCGAGACTGCCACGAGCTTCACCAAGCTCTCCTCTATGTCCCCGTGGAGCCACGCGAGCTCGGAAGCCAAGGACAGCGCAGATCGACGAGTCATTCCCGAGTCCGGCCACCATTGCCATTGATGATTCCGGTGAGCTACATCACTCCCTCGCCTCCCTGACCACGCCAACGTCCTCCTGGTGCTCTGGTGAGCCTCCCGGTGCCCTCCCGCGCCCTCTGCAACTTCCCCGCGACGATCACCACCGAGGGCCTCCATAGAACTTCGAAGCCGGCAGCATTCTGGCGACGTTTTCCGAGCGGTGCCGCCACCTTAGTGCTCACCGTTGCCTCCTCTACCCCGTGGTGCTCTTCGATTTCGGAATCGCGCGTCGTATCGCGCAATCCGGCGATGGCAGAGCAATTCCGGCCATTGCTGACGTCAGCATGGTGTCATAATGCAGTTTATCCTTTCCAAAAATGTTTAAATAAAAGGATATAACTGACACGTGGGGCCCACTGTTTAATAAATCCAGAAAATGAGTTAAATTTGGAAAATCAATAACTATTGTTTTATGACTCAGAAAAATAAAATAAAAATATAGAAATGATCAGAAACATAAACTCTACCTGTTCATGTCATTTTCACACATGTTTGACAAAGTTGATTTTTGACCATAATTTTAATCTTGTTTAATTCATTTAAAATAGAGAAAATAAGTTTTTAATCAATAAAAATAAAAATTACAAGTTATATACCAAATTTCTCAAAATGACAAATGCAATCTATTTATGATGTTTTCAAACCCATTTGAGAAATTAAAATTGTACTCACTTTCAGAAATGCCCGAAGTGCCCCTCCTGGGTCTATTCCGGCTAATTTCTGTTAAACTGCATAACTAACATCTGGACCCTAGCAACCCATTGAACATGTTTAGGGTTTTATTTTAGCGCAGTAACTTGCTCATGCATACATTTTGTGCATTGCATCGATGCCATGTTTGATTGTTGTTCTCCTTTTTGGTATTGTTCCCCCTCGGTAGAATCCGACTCCAAAGTGAAGGCCAACAAGTCCAATGGCGAATAATTGATCTTAGCCTCTATCTGGTTTTCTTATAACCAAGGCAAGCATAACCTCTTATCTGCTCATATATGGTTTTCGAAGTGTTTTGAATCTCGTATATTGCATGCGGATCAAAGTATTTATGGTCTTAGATAGAGTTCTTCTATACTTGTTGCAACGCCTAAATATCCCGATCCACCGCTCCTAGCTGCTATAGGTTTGTTTGCGCTCGCCTCGTTAAAGCATGTGAGTCTTGCTTAGTCATGCCTAGTGATGGCTCCCAAGTGCAGGAGATCAATCGTAGTCTTCGATGGGAAGTATTACCCAAATTTGTAGTTCGACTCAGTGGGAACACAAGAATACCGGTGAGACTTTAGCAATTGGGACGTCACTCCCAACCACACCTGTGTATCAACAAACTTGCAGCGAGAGTGGTGAGTGTAATAATGCAGTGAAAGTAAACGAATAGAAAGTAAATGGAGAGCAAGTGTTTTCCCAGTTTTCACCAGAAAAGAGTGAAAGTAAACCAGAGACTAAAACGCAGGCATGAGGTGACAGCGGGGTGTTGCACGGATAAGATTGATCATGTAATAATGTTTTGCTAGCAGCAGGGCCTTTCTCTATCTCAGTTTTATGTAGGTTTGTGTTCCGTAAATTATTGTGCGTACTAACCAAGAGAATTTGCACAAAGCCTATTGTCCTAACTGCCAATTTCACCGGGGCCAATTTGGAACTACAGGTAATTAAGGTCTACCCTTTCGAATAGCCCGGACCAACGCATTAACACTCCATGAACACACATAATCCTCAAACTAGAACATATCCCCCTTGTTTTCCCTAGCTGTCACTTTAGGGTTCGCAGGTTCAACATAATAGCAGGTAATACACATTGCAGATAGATACCAAACTCAAATATATGATGTAGCAATGTAGGTTCAGTACTAAAATCATGCCACTTAGGCCCTAGTAACAAGCATTAAGCCTAGCAATAGTGCATCAACATAAGACATAAGAATTCTCAAGACAAACCCCTAGATCCCGCATACCGGGTAGCAATTACATGATCAATCTCATCCAAAACCCCTCACACCTCACATGCCTACAACAACTACTCACACATGGAGGGGGTGATGGAGCTCATGGTTGATGGAGATGATGGTGGTGATGATGATGGTGACAAAGCCCCTCGAATTCCACCTCCGGGGGTGAAATCCCGGATCAATCTGACTCCAAAATCGAAGATCGTGGTGGCGGCGGCGCTCCGTTTCGCAAACAGCCCTCCCCTTCGAAAACCGTTAGTTTCTCGTATATATGGAGGGGTACGTCGAAGACCTAGCCGGAGTGGGCCATCTGGGCCCAAAAGGGGTGACCCCACGCGGCCAAGGAATCTGGCCGCGTGTGGGGCCCCCTTTTGGCCCTCGAGTGGCCCCCCGGCCCCATCTGGTGCTCATTCCCCTTCTTTTCCATAAAAAGTTACGTGGTTTTCGTCCCCTATGAAAAGTCCTGCGAAAATAGACGGAAAAAAGACTTTTGCTAAAAACAGCGTCAGATTCTGCAGATTTATTCAATTATGGGGGGACTCCGGAGAGAAATACGATGCAAAGTGCTTGGAAAAGTAGATGCATTTTGGGTGCATCAACTCCCCCAAGCTTAGCTCGTTGTTTGTCCTCGAACAACTCAAACGCAGTGCAGAAGCGATAAAAACTTTGGCAAGAACTTTGCATTGCATATGCATCATCAATTAATACTAGCAAATACTCAAGACATGATTCCTGTAACAAGTAGCAAAATACTAGCAAGTGTGCATCTACTCAGTGTTGAAGCATATATACTTGTTGCAATAGAAATAACATGAAGTGTTAATACTTGAATGAGTTTGCTCAATTGTAGACATAAACAAAGGCTTATGCATCGTTGATGATTGAATCATATCAAGATTTTGAGATCTCTGATTCTTTCATATGTTGACAAGTAAAATCATTGTGCTTACTACCTTGCTCTCAGTTTTGCTAAAGCATTAATTTTTCATTTTGATTCTTATGCTTGACAAACTACAAGTTGAAAGCCTAATGCCCCTTAAAAGCGAAGTCCCGCACCATGATTACTCAACTCTAGATTCCTAATAAGCCTTGTACAATCATTGTAAGTATTAATGACATCATAGAGAGCAGCAATTGGGGTACCTCTTGCCCCATGACATGGAAACCAGCCCATGTCAAAATGGCAAGACAAACAAATGGAATTGACTCATTATCCTTTTTTATTTCATTCACTATATGCATAGCTTCTTATTTTATTATAGGATATGTTGCGGAGTCCATTCTAGCTATAAGTAAATTTCCACCATGATATCGCATGGCTTGGGTTAGCGGCCCAATGCGTCTCTCTAATCATATATACTTACTCATCAAGACTTACTGTTCCTCTACCTCATTTCGGCATGACAGGCATCCACAGTTAAAAGAACATGATATAAACTTGAATATAGAATTCTTAGTGCAGCGTTGAAAGTTTTCCATGTGATACACATTTAGACTAACCCCCAACCATAAGTTCGTCAAGCATAAGACTCCACTTTTATCATTCATGAAATTTTCTCTTTTAATTCTTTCCTTGGTTGGCAAGTTCAGTAAGCACAATGGGATGCGTAAACCTTTGCTTAAGGCTACAATTATTAATCCATCAGCCAAGTAATGACACTAAACAATATTTCAGTTGCATCAGAATATATTCTACTAAACCATAGAGAAGATAAACAATGGCTATTATGTCACTAAGTGTTAAGGGAATCATAAGGTGTGCACTTGCTGTTATTAAAAAGCATACATAAGCATGGCAAAGGTGTCATACCTTTCATCCCTTCAAGCACATTATCATATCATTGTTGTTCTCCTCTCCCCACTTGAACTGCTCTCAAATCTTGCTATAAAAAGTTACTGCATTCAGCAATTTGTTTACCTACCTAAACACCTCAAAAGTTTCTCATGTTTTACAGAGGTGAAGGCCTTAAAAAGTTGCAGTAGTGATTAAATTTTCAGCTCAAACGGAGTCACAAGTAAAGATTAAAGCATATAACTGTGAACATATTTCGGCAATTCCTGCAGCTCCGTATTTATACTAAACTCAAGAAAACAAAAATCTTTT
This sequence comes from Alopecurus myosuroides, assembly GCA_028641055.1. Classification (NCBI taxonomy): domain Eukaryota; kingdom Viridiplantae; phylum Streptophyta; class Magnoliopsida; order Poales; family Poaceae; genus Alopecurus; species Alopecurus myosuroides. The sequence goes on from CM054061.1 coordinate 200,328,746, forward strand.
TGTGGTTTTTGATTTTTAGAAACATAATGTAAATAACCAGAAGTAAACTAGCTAACAAATAACAAAAATATTTTTGTGTTTTTCAGATTTAAAGAACATAAAACAACAAATAACATGCAAGTGATATAACACAACGAATGAGGAGGGAGAGAAATACCCCCCCAAGCTTGTGATCAAGCTAGTATCCTGGGTGGTAATCATGTCCACCACTCGACGAACCTCCCTGGAAGAAGGATAGATCCTGCCATGCCTGTGCTCCAAGGTGTGGTTCAGGGAAGCCCCAGGGATATGCCATAGGCGCCTGGTATTGGGGCTCCTCCTGTTGTTGCTCTTCTTGTTGTGGCTCTTCTTGCACAGACCACTTTGTCTCCCTGTCAAACAAGTCAGCACAAGGGAGCCTAACAGACACAATGTGCCCATTAGAATCCTTATAGCAATATGAAAAATATTCTTTCTCGGCCCTGCTCATATCCATGCGAAAAAGTAAACCAACATCCAGCAGTCGAGACTCATTTACCATGGTACCCAAGTTATCATTAAAACCTTGTTCTGCCATAATGTGTTCATGGATTAAAGTGGCAATGGCACCAACATATAAAGGAGTTTTATCCGTGCCATTCCTACTCACGACTAAATGCAAAGTTCTAGCAAGTATGGTTCCCAGGTTATATATAGGTGTTGTATTTTCCATTACACATTTTAATAAATAGATCATAGGACCAGTGCAAGCAGAAGTGTTATCCCTAGCAAGGAATCCTCTAGCAAGAAACAATGCAAAATATCTAAGGCCCGGGTGTTGGATGCATGTGAGCTTGCCTCTATTCATTCTTTCAGGAATATTTTTAGCAATGCTACGCCAGAATGTGACAAGTTCTTCTCTGGAATCAGCATATGTTTCATCCCATAACCCCGTAGTTGGTACACGTATAGCCTTACAGAATTCCTCTAATGACATGACTAAACGCTGCCCCCTCATTGTAAATTTAATGACAAAAGTAGCTGGAGGAGGGTTCTTAGACTTACTTTTCCGGTGCACCACCGGTCCCTCAAACCTGAATGTAGAGAGGAATTCCCTCGAGAGTTCCACATATGTGTTGCGTGGATGGCGTGAGAACCCAAGCAGCCCCGTAGTTGCAGCAAAGGCTTGGAAATCTTCAGCAATCCCCCAATGTTCAAGAACTTCGGGATCTTGCCATCTTGTGGTATGGACATGCAGATTTTCACCTGCAAAAACCAATTCATCCTCCCATAACTGATTATCATCATGATTGTTGGACACCCTTGATTCTCTTCTCCTTGTCCTTGAGGACATCCCAAGCAATGCCTTTCCCTTGTTCAGCATGTTACCTTGCTGTACCAAAATAAAATTCAACAAAAATTAAATTGTATCACTCTAAAACATTGCTAGGGCATCCATAACTAGTCCTCTAATCAATATCATGCATCCATATCAACTAGAAAACTTAAATTCATGGAGCTCTTAGACATAATAGGTGACACCTAGTGCAGCAAAATACTTCATACAAAAAGCATGGGAGCAAAAAGTAATTGGATGAGTGAAGGAGTTACATACCAAGGAGTGATTCCATTAAACAGATTTGAAAAATCTGCCTCAAATGTGGAGATCGAGGATTGACGGAGAAACAGAGCACGGGAAAAATGGAGGAGATGAACTGGGGTTGGTTTTCGGTCGAAAGGGAGCAGATGAGCATTGGATGGGCCCCAGCATCCACTTGTGGCCAAAAATGGGGTATCCCACGCGGCCAAGGAATCTGGCCGCGTGGAGGTACCTATTTTGGCCCTTGATGGCCTGCTGGTGCTCCCCCACTGGCTGCTGGTCCCTTCGGGCAAAAAACTAACCCCCTAATTTTTCTGGAATTTTACGTGAAACTTTTCTACTGAGAATTTCTAAACTTCATATTCTGTGATTTCTGATTCTAAATTTTTTTAATACTATGTCTATGTCTCACAATTTTAAAGCAAATAACATAAAAAATGCATTTTAAATATTTGTGAATCATGCCTTTATCATTTCCACATTAGTAATGAGGTTGATCAGGTCTCATTAGCAACATGTAAAGAATATAGCTCATGATTCTTATTATTACTTATTATAAAACAATAAATCAAGTTACCTCATATTTGATTGGAATGGTCCCAATCATCAATATTTCATACCTTCATGCTGGAGGTGGTATAGGTATTTCTACCAATCTTAATGGAATTTATTTGTATAGCATTCACACTTGTGCTCATACTTGTAACATGTTTCTTCTTGGGAAAATAAATAGTGTGCTCTTTGCCTGTAACATTAAATGTCACTTTGCTCTCAGTGCAATTTATCACAGATCCTGCAGTATTCAAAAAAGGCCTACCAAGAATAATAGATAGATTACCATCTTCATGCATTTCTAATATAACAAAATCAGTAGGTATCAACTCATTAGCAATAGAGATGGGAACATCCTTACATATTCCTATAGGTACATCAGTTGTTTTATCAGCCATTTGTAAAGATATTTCTGTTGGAACTAGTTTGTTCAAATTAAGCTTCTTATATAGTGAGAAAGGCATAACACTAACACCAGCTCCTAAATCACATAATGCATATTTCACATAGGCTTCTTTAATTTTGCAAGGAATAGTAGGAATACCAGGATCTCCACGTTTTTTTAGGCAATTTTCCTTTAAATGAATAATCAGCAAGCATAGCAGTAATAGCATCAGTAGGTATCTTTCTTTTATTAGTGACAATATCTTTCATGTATTTTGAATATGGAGGATTCTTAATAGCATAAATAAGTGGAATCTCTAATTTCATATTCTTAATCATATCATAAAATTGCCCATACCTCTCTTCATCTTTTGTTTTTGATACCTCTTGGGGATATGGAATGGGTCTTTGTACCCATGGATCCCTTTCTTTACCTTTATCTTTATCTTTATTTGGTTTCTTCTTCTTCTTGGTCTTCTCAATAGGAGGCTGAGGATCCTCCTTACCAGCAGCTTCTTCATTATTATCATCATGTTGTTCAATATCAGGTGGAGATGATTCTTCTTCTTCATTATTATCATCCTCAGTTTCAGCATCAGAAATAGAAATATCCTTGTCTTGCTCATTGGAGTCATCATCATGCTCATTTTCATTGGGATATTTTCCTGCAAAAGATTTATCTTTAAGAGCAACTTGCTCTTTTCTTTTAGGATGATCATCAGGATAATCAGGATCCTGGGTGCTTGCACCTCCCCTTGTATTAACTCCACGTAATTGTTTTTGTTTATTCATATTTTCATACAATTGATTTTGTAAAGAAATCATTTGCTCAACTTGATTGTTCATCATTTCACAATGTTTAACAATTCTTTTAACTTCCCCTACACTAGCATTTAAATTTTCACGGAGGAAATTAATTTTATGATGGTTTTCCATGATAGTCATTCTAATTTTACGCTCCTCAGGATTATCATGATAAGCAAAATTGTTAACATAAGAGACATCAACAGGAGGTGTTACCTCCTCATTACCTTCCATAGGGAGTATAGAGTTCACTTGAATTGGAAAGCATGGTTCATCAGTAGGAAGTTTAATACCCATTTCAGATAATTCCTTGAGATGAGAGGTTTTAATTCCCTTCTCTTTAATATCCTTGGAAGCTTCAGCCATTGTTTCTTGGTTCAATTCGAGTATACCTCCTTTCTTCTCTGGTAGTGTCTTATTTTTATCTATCTCCTCAATGTTCCAATCAGCTTCATTCTTGAGAATAGACTCCAGTAATTCAATTGCTTCATCAACACTTCTGTCCCTAAAGACATTCCCTACAATACTATCAAGGTAGTCTCTTGTTTCCCCCGTTAGTCCATTATAGAATATATCAAGCAATTCATGAGGTTTAAAACCATGACCAGGACATTTCTTACACATTTTACCAAATCTCCCCCAAGCTTGGGGTAGACTCTCTTTCTTATCTTGTTTAAAATTGCCAATTTCAACAGTTAATGCATGTATCCTTTCAGCAGGAAAATATTTATTGAAAAACAATTGCAAGCATTCTTCCTTACTAGTAATACATGCAGGTCCTAAACGATTATACCAAACTCTAGCATCTTCACCCAAAGAAAAAGGAAACAATTTTAAGAATAAATAATGTTGACGGATTTCATCATTTCCAAATGTAGTAGATAAAGCATGCAATTCGGCAATATGATCAAGAGGAGACTCCTCATCCTTTCCACAGAATCTAGACTTCTCAGCTATCTCAATTATCTCAGGATTAACATTGAATTCATAATCTTTATCTCTAATTCTAATAGCTGGGCCACACAAATTCCTAGTAGCAGCAAAACAGTTTCCAAGAGATGCATCATCATAAATAGAGAGTTTATCAAGTTTTGTATAATCAGGTGATATAAAGGCCTCAATAAATGCTTCTTCTTCTTCAGAAGAGGCCCCATATTTGTACTCTCTACGAGTCTCATTTATTTCTAGCTCCAGTTCTACATTTTCATCTACAGAAGATTCAGGAATTTCAGTTGTTTCAGGTGTTTCATTTGCCTCAGGTGTTTCAATAGTTTCAGGAATTTCAGAAGCTAGTTCTTTGTCTACATTATCAAGTGTTTGATCATTAGATGTACTAGTAGATATTTTTGACAATGGTGATTTACCAGCTATTCCTTTCTTTTTCTTAGCAGCCACAGTAGAAACAATATTAGGTGAAAAATTTGGTCTACTAGGCAAATCATTACCAGAACGAGTATTCGAAGGCATTACCTCCTTATAAGTGTCCTTTCCCTTTCCCATTATAGGGAATAAGAAAGTGTAGCAAGTAGACAATAACAAGTGGTCTTACCAATAAAGCTAGGCTCCCCGGCAACGGCGCCAGAAAACAGTCTTGATGGCTCCCAAGTGTAGGAGATCAATCGTAGTCTTCGATGGGAAGTATTACCCAAATTTGTAGTTCGACTCAGTGGGAACACAAGAATACCGGTGAGACTTTAGCAATTGGGACGTCACTCCCAACCACACCTGTGTATCAACAAACTTGCAGCGAGAGTGGTGAGTGTAATAATGCAGTGAAAGTAAACAAACAGAAAGTAAATGGAGAGCAAGTGGTTTCCCAGTTTTCACCGGAAAAGAGTGAAAGTAAACCAGAGACTAAAACGCAGGCATGAGGTGACAGCGGGGTGTTGCACGGATAAGATTGATCATGTAATAATGTTTTGCTAGCAGCGGGGCCTTTCTCTATCTCAGTTTTATGTAGGTGTGTGTTCCGTAAATTATTGTGCGTACTAACCAAGAGAATTTGCACAAAGCCTATTGTCCTACCTTCCCATTTCACCGGGGCCAATTTGGAACTACAGGTAATTAAGGTCTACCCTTTCGAATAGCCCGGACCAACGCATTAACACTCCATAAACATACATAATCCTCAAATTAGAACATATCCCCCTTGTTTTCCCTAGCTGTCACTTTAGGGTTCGCAGGTTCAACATAATAGCAGGTAATACACATTGCAGATAGATACCAAACTCAAATATATGATGTAGCAATGTAGGTTCAGTACTAAAATCATGCCACTTGGGCCCTAGTAACAAGCATTAAGCCTAGCAATAGTGCATCAACATAAGACATAAGAATTTTCAAGACAAACCCCTAGATCCCGCATACCGGGTAGCAATTACATGATCAATCTCATCCAAAACCCCTCACACCTCACATGCCTACAGCAACTACTCACACATGGAGGGGGTGATGGAGCTCATGGTTGATGGAGATGATGGTGGTGATGATGATGGTGACGAAGCCCCTCGAATTCCACCTCCGGGGGTGAAATCCCGGATCAATCTGACTCCGAAATCGAAGATCGTGGTGGCGGCGGCGCTCCGTTTCACGAACAACCCTCCCCTTCGAAACCCGTCAGTTTCTCGTATATATGGAGGGGTACGTCGAAGACCTAGCCGGAGTGGGCCAACTGGCCCAAAAGGGGTGACCCCACGCGGCCAAGGAATCTGGCCGCGTGTGGGGCCCCCTTTTGGCCCTCGGGTGGCCCCCCGGCCCCATCTGGTGCTCATTCCCCTTCTTTTCCATAAAAAGTTACGTGGTTTTCGTCCCCTGTGAAAAGTCTTGCAAAAATAGACGGAAAGAAGACTTTTGCTAAAAACAGCGTCAGATTCTGCAGATTTATTCAATTATGGGGGGACTCCGGAGAGAAATACGATGCAAAGTGCTTGGAAAAGTAGATGCATTTTGGGTGCATCACCTAGTTGTGATCTGATCAATCCGGTTGATGAATCTGGTCAATGCGTGAATCTACTATGTCAGGTTGTTGTGATTTGAATCACCTATGATAACTTGACTAAATAACGGCATGGATGTGAGGCCACAATGGGTTGTGGCGCTTTGTCCTATTCATGCCCCTAGGAGCGAGTTATCGCCTTCGAAGCCAAGACTGAGCGTGCAACCACATGCGGGGCCTAACAGACCGCGCTCGACTAACTAACTTGTTTGGCCACGTCCATGAGTCACGTAGTTTGATCTTTCCATCTGCGTGTGAGTCAGAAAACGATCTCGAGAAAACTTAGGGCGTGACCAGTACAAGTGATGGACGTACACGGATCTTGATCCCGACTCACAGAAAAGGTGCCGTCAGGAGGTGGCCAACTACCTGTTGACGGGGTGGCCATGTTTGTGTTGACTCATGGATAGTGTCGAGCAAGGTAAAGGTCGTGGCCAGCCACCCTCTGCCCCGCTCTCAAGGAGCGTACATGTGGTGTTAAGAGTCGGATGGTACGTGTGGGTAAAGTGTACCCCCTGCAGGGTTAAATCTCCTCGAGAAGCCGTGTCCACGGTTACGGACGAGTTGGCAACGGATTCTGTGATCATAGATAACCTCAACGGAATGACCAAAAAATGTTGACAATGATTGAAGGGTGCCTCCTCGGAGATGCCGAGATCGGTGATCCGTGTAGCATGTGAGATGCTGGGAAATGATGTTGGTGGATGAAAAGAAGGATGATTTCAATAGTTGAGTAGTCTTCTCATCTGTTTTGAAAACACTCCATGAGACGTGCTATTCTTCCTCGACTTGGAAAACAAAGATTGGTTTACGCAAAATAGCCTACATAAAACCCTTTCTGAAACCAGAAGATATATAATAGGTTAACTAAGCCTTGTTGAGTACCTCCGGTACTCAGGTTTGCTTAATTTTGGTTCAGGTGGAGATCTCGCTTCAGTGGTGGTTCCAACATGGACATCGACGAGTAGTTTGGGGTTCCCGGATAGCAGCCTAGAATCTATGGGCTGGGACGTCGCCTTATGTTGCAGCCTCTTAGGCCTTTTTTGGTTCTTGTTGATTAGCAGCATAACTTGCCTTCCATTGTCTGATGTAATGTTGGGTCATGTGATCTCTGTTTGTAAAGCTACTCTACAATACATGATTTTTACAGCTTCCATGTCTAGAGTGCTGCTTTGATCGGTTGTTGGTTTAGAGCTCATCGTTATACAGTTTTGGCTATGCCTGCATAGTTGTCGCAGTCGAGGGGTTGTGGAGCCGATGATCCATTTTCGAGCACGCCTACCGATGTGATTCGGCTTGGGGCTTGGTAACCCCAGTAACCCTCGATTGTTGTTGCACTTTCTGGACACATAACATCTCTGTATAGCTTTGGTCCCGTTTATTCAGTTTCATACGATTCGTGGACGCTTGATATGCATAGTTGGTTATGACTAGCATGGACATAAGGAGGAGTAGTACAGTGGTAATTTGGCCTGCGTGCCGATGAATCCGGTCTGCCTGTCGTTGTTTGTTGCGGCCGGGGCTAGTAACCCTGAAGCCCTTGTGGATCCATGACTAGGAGCGCATAACAGTATGTATACCTTTGGGGTCCGGGGGCGTGATAAGTCATGGTATCAGAGCTGGACTGCCTATAGGAAAACCTTACTGCTTGGTCGATGTTGAGTCTAGTGTTTGTGAAAACTATTTTGAAACTCCAACTGATGGTGAAAAAACTTCTTAGGATTCTTTTTACTCCTTATTTGGTATCGTTCTAATTCTGGGTCACCTTACCTGTTTTCATTTGAAAAGGTTCTAATCATTCAAAACCTAGGTGCCTTCTTTTCCAATGACGTTTGTTACCCAAGTTGACCTAGTGTTGAGTTTCTAGAGGCGTGTGTGTTCCTTACTCCATTGTTTGTTGTTCAAATGGGAGATTCCTTTCCATCATAATCTCTCAGAGTTGTGTGGGTTCCACATACTCCTGTTCTAAAGTCTCAAAATCCTGAACCTCGAGATTTCCTTTTCATCTCGAATGTATCTATTATCCTCTGTTCAAATTCTTCCGGAGTCATGTTGTCTTTTGAAAGATACCTCGTGATTACTACATTATAGTGTCCTTTAAGGCACTTATACAGTAGTTACTCCTTTCTTTGTTTTTTAATCCTCGAACTTGAACCAAAGGTTCCGGAATGTGCTAGATTGAAGTGTGTTGAATCATGTGGTTTTTTAATCATGTGATGTGTATGCTACCAGCACAGGATGCTGACCTTTAACCCAAGATCCATTCCCGTTGGCCCTGAGGAACATCTTCTACCTTAGGATGGCTAGGTAATCTCAACTCCGAAAACCATAAGTTTTCTCTCGGAATCAAAAGTATCATAACAACGGTGTTCTTTATAATTCCCACATCTTCGTTCTTGATTCAACTATACCTCTCCTTTTAGCATGGGTTTTACAAATGAGTACTACCCTGTGCAGTCAACGTGATCTTAGGAATTCTCCTGAGCATGTTCCTACTTTCCAGTTGCTCTCAAATCTCCATCCGTTGTTTTGAAACCAAGTTGCATACGTGTGTTGGAGTTTTCCAATGCATTTGCTATTGTGTTTCGTCAAAACATTCCATCTTGGAATGTCAGGAGAAACAAACTCAAGTACCTCGTTCATCTCTAGGACCAGCTCAAAGTTTTGTAATCCACCGATTAAAGAAGTTTCATCAGCTTCTATTATGTTCTACCTTCGAGTATCACACTCTTTTATATCAAGAGGTCGTGTTGAGTTTCATGGCTCTATTGATGAAGTGATGCTCTTACACGTCCTCACTCCCCCTTCCTCCAAGCTTGAACGCTTGAGAATGGTCGGTGTGTGCATTGATGTGTGTATCAGATATTCTTAGCAATTCTTATTGCTTCAAAAAATCTCAGAAACATCTGTATCCTTCTTAGCACCACTGGTCACCCAGTCTCTAATTAAAGTTGACTGTGTTACCAAATCCACTCACTCCGGTGCACATTCTTGGTCAAAGAGTCAGGTTCATGCCGAAGCTCTCAAGACCATATCAGTTGCTTTGAAAATCAAGATCCCTTTCAAACTCCGAGACATATCGGTAGGTTGTGATGTTCTGGTTGTCTTTCTAGAAGTATCACCAGGTGGTCAACTGACCGTGATGTCTAAAGAAGGGGTAATCTGAACTATTCCTTTATCTAGCAAACTACGCTAGACACCCTGGACTAGTGGTTGAGCTTAAAAAATAACCTGGAGAGTTGAAAGACAAGAGCTCTTCCTAACTTGTTCCTTTGCAATGGGATGTCCAGTTCTGTTCATATGGAAGAAGGATAGTATCTCCCTCGTGGATATGCTACCTAACCAACCTTTGATTTGATTTGGGCTATCGTCAGATCAAATTCAGCTCCATGGACTACCTTTATGGTGTTTCTACTCATGGTGTTGCACCGAAGTACATCCTCATGTCCTTTAATCTGACCAATATTTTGCCTTGTTCATGTACCATATGAATCCCTTTTCTTGGAGTGTTCTGATAAGCGTGTTGTCGAGCCCATCGATGACATTTCTATTTTCCCCAAGTTGCAAGAGGTTCATGTTGAACAATTGGCATTAATGTTTGAAACTTTTGAGAACAATCTTTGTGTCATCACGAAATTGTGTTCTCGATGTTCGAAGTGACGGGTCCGTGTGCTTACGGTGAAAGTTGTCGCCATAGATCCGAGAAGAGTTCTCTTGTTCCCTCGGGAATAATCCCAAGTCGGTCATGCATGTGTGGACTATTTTTGAGATGGTAGGTTGTTACCTCCACTCCTTGATTAAGTTCGCATCCACAACAATCCACTGACTGATTACCCGTGAAAGAGAAGAAGTCCAAGAACTTCGTTATCTCGGTAAGCATCTTCCCAACAATGACTTTGATGTGATCCTCCGCAAGTAAACCATGTAGGTGCAACCGTCTTTCGCAAGTTTCTAATACATGATTTCTGCCATCTCGCTCATATTCTTGACCGTGGTATCATAGTCCATATCTTGAGAATCTAGTAAATGTATATCGTTGGTAACCGGTGCAATCTCTTCGCTCAAACATACCGAGTTTGAGCTATAAATCCACTAACCAGAGCCGAATCTCAAGCAGCAACGATGGTTGGTGTTTTCTCAAGGATATGGAATTAGGTCCTTTCAAAAATACGGCATGGTTGATGTTGTGGTTGACACAATTAGCCGGAAGGCCTAATGTTATAATCCTTTGAATCGGTAAGAACAACCACTCTCCATGAGGATTCTTGCGTGGTTTATTCTAGGAGTTTTCCCTCCCCGTTCTTCCAACTGGAGTTCAACTTTCACTTGATGACCTATTGAAGGCTCATCGTAAGTTTTCTATCGGTATCTAGAACATCTAGAATAACTTGGAAGTTGATCTTTCCAATATCTCTTTATCAATCCTACCAATCTTTGTTCTCGTTAAAACAAGTTCATCATGAGAACATCTCTTGGTGTTTCATAACCGCCAATGATCAGTTTCTTTTTCAAGTTGTTGGTACTTGAATTTCTTTTCATCTCACACATTGTGTGAATTTGTCAGTCACTTCAGCCATGGGGTCTTAACCATGTGGTAAACGTATTGCTACGGTTAAATCCACAACAGGAAAGAGATTCCCTATTTTCTTCTGGTGTTTCAATCCCCATTGGTTACCCATCCTTATGATGTGACCAAGAATTCCTCCCTAATTACGGTGTTCCAACATTCTTTGGTTACTTATCTCCTATTGTAAAGTAACATCATGATTTTTGACAAAGATTTTGACAAACTTTAATGGAATGAAAGTTCCTTCATCTACTGTGTCCACTCCAAAAAGTGAACATGATCCTGTATCAAATTTTCTCTGACGCACGAATTACAGTGTTTTCTCGTGTTTTCCCTCGTCTACGGATATTACGTTGTGGTATCCAAGACAATCCTTTCCATCTTTGTATTTTGTTTGAAGAAACCTCTATGTCACAAGTTGTTCAAACTTTCTTTCCCAAAAGGATTTAAATTCTTGTGCAAAGCTCATATTCTAAATCCTCTCAAGATCATTCGTCCACAAACTTGAAACCTTCTCCTACTTCCTCCGTTACCTTGCCATGTTTCATGCACGTTAACTCAAAAGTTCTTTATGAACATTCCTGTCATGAGTTTTGTCGCACCCGGACTTCTAGAGGATACTCGCAGTTCCGTTGAACAGTAGTGGATTGGATTACGGGGCTTACCGGCACCCGCACCTCTTACGAGTAGGCCAACACACGTATGTGTGACAACCAACCCCTATCTGTTCAGCGTCTACGTAAACCATCCCATAGAAATTAGGATACTACCATTGACGTACTTCATACCATACACACATGGTACGTCAACGGCGTTGAACAAAATGATAACACAACAGATCTCTAAGACACAAAAGATGGAAATAAGTTGCAAATAGCTCTCACTAGAGCAGAGATAGCAAATACAATCATCCAGAGGACACATGTCCCAACATAACATCATTACATCTCAGCGGAAGCATTCAAAGGGTCTGAGTACAGACAAATCCAAATAGGCTTAAGAAGCCGGGAATGAAAAGAAGACGGAGCCCATCCACGATGTCTCGGATCCTGCCCGGGGTCCACTACCTACTCGTCAGCAGCCTCGTCAAACTCCACGTAGTAGCCGTCACGGGGATCCTCGTAAGCGCAGTCTGCGGAAACCACAGCCCCAAAGGGGTCAGTACATAAACGTACTGGCAAGCAAGACTCACAGTTCACCAAAGTGTAACCCGTCAACACCAAGCACAGATGCCTTGGGTTCAACAGAAGAAAAGGGATATAAAAGATGCTGCAACTGGCTGCACTAACCAACTACAGAACATACTACAACTTCCGGCTATCAGAAAGGGGATAAGATAGCGTATCGTAACCAACTACAACTAACCACCAAACAAACCCATCCTGTATCTCGCCCCTTATCCAAATAAGCAATCCGAGGATAACTCACACAGTTGGATTAATGATGGGTCAAATTATTGTGTCAATAAGGCTATTACTAGTCAAGTTATCATTAGTTAGGTGTAAGTTGTTCTGAGTACTTGTTAGCCAGTACTTTCACCAAGTCAACCATAACCGCGGAAAACACGGCTTCTCGAGAAGATTTATCCCTGCAGGGGTGCACCAATTTGGCCGTACACGTAAGAATAACCCGCCAGATGGGAAGGCCTTTCCCACCAAGCGGGGCACTCAACACAACTCAACTCTTCTTCGCATCAAGCCCAAAGCACCACGTGCTGTGCGTGCGCGGCTAATCGAGCCCCACGAAGAAAAGGGGACCCTCATAGCACTGGAAGACCACGCCGCCCTAAATGCCGACTACAAAAGTTCCACCCTGGCCTCGGGTTCGTACCTGCATATGCGTGCATCAAATGGAAAGCCCGAACTAAGTGTGGCGATTTGGACGAGATGCGAATCGAATAAAATTGAGGGGGGCGCCCATACACGCTTCCCACATGCGGATAGTGCGCTCATCATGGATCAGTAGACAAGACCCTTTTCCTATTAGGGTCGACACTAGCAGGCCTCAAAACCACGCCGGGCCTCCTGCCGGTGCCTTATCAGCAAATTATTATTACCTCAAGATTAACAGGTTGTTGTTTAACATCGAGCCCCAGAACATAATAGAATATGATAACAGAAAAGTAACGGGTAACAGACTCGAGCAAAACAACCTAAGCATGCTAGTAGGACACTGGCTCAAACAATGGGGTTGTAGGGGTGGAGGTGAGGCAATATCAGGGTTAAAGGATTCATGTGATAGGTTCGTAACAGAAGCAACGATACATATGGCTAACATAGATAGACAACGGAAAGTATCGGTAACCGATGTTGAAAGGAACACAGTGGTTCATGTGCGTGATAACTTGCCTGCAAACTCAGCAGCCTGGTACTGAGCTAGATCCTCATAAGGGGTGTCGTAAGTATCGTCTGTCTCAACGTCGTCGTCTATCCGAGAAGAAGCAAACAAACAATACAGGAAGATAAACAATCAATATCATGGCATAGTGCACAATCATGGGATGATGCATGTCAAGTTAATGGATGCATCAAAATAAACTAGTTGACATGGTAACACAATTTAAATGGACACATATGCAATTTTGAGTTGCATATGAAAAGCCCATGAATTTTGGTTGAAACAATTGTTTTCCAATTAACCAACAGGTGAAAGTGGATTAGTATGATGCATGGATGAGGAAAACAACAAAATAACAACAATAGAACCAATTGGAAATAAGGTTTACCAATTTAGAAATTTATTTATTAAGTTAGGTAATTTGTGGTTTCTTACAGGTGTTGCACAATTATTTGTTGTTTTCACCACTTTAAATTGTTCAAAACAGATAACAAAATTCATATTTGAAAAGAACACAAAATTTTAGGTGGATTACATGTTTCAAATATTGAAAAAGGAATTAGGATGAATTTATTATGAATTAAACAAGTTTAAACAAGATTTAAATGAATTAAATTCAAGTATGAATATTATTTGAATTTTATTTGTTCAAAACATAAATTCAAATTCATATTTGAAAATTTTATACTTTTCTAGTTTGAAAACATACTTTGCAGGTTCAAAAATAATTTAATTTGAGCAAGTTATGAATTTAGCAAATTTAAATGATTTAAACAAGGTTTAAATTATTTAAGCAATTTTAATTATTCAAACCATGAAACAAAATTTATATTTGAAAAGATGGTTCAAAATGGCATGGAAAACATATTTAATTTGCATTATTTGGATTAAGTATGAATTAGTTATGCAATTATTTAAATTACAAATGAATTGTTTGAATTCAAATTTGGAATGCATTTAAAATGTTCAAAACAGAATATAATTGGTTTAGATAGATAGATAATTTAATTTGGGTCAACAAACATACTTTACTTTTAGTATTTGGAGTTATAATTTAAAAGTTATTAGCAATTTCATTTTGAGGACCATTCTGTAATTTAAAAGGACTTAGATTTAACACAGAAAAGGTTGAAACTTTTTATACCGCACTGCTAGCTACCCCAGGGCACTGTCCATGGGCCCTGGGCCAGCGTGGCATGCCGCGTGGCAACGGTGCCACACAGCAGCTGACAGGGGGGCCACCCTGTCAGCGCTGCGCAAAAAAGATGGTGGTTTTATTCGCGGAAGCCAGGGTTCGAACCCAGGCCCTCCGCGCTCGCTTGCACGCGCTGTTGCCAATACGGTGCTCGTTCAGATCTTGACAGATAAGGGGACGCGTACAAGTTATAGTTCATCCTCGAGTTAACTGAATTTTTAACTGACGCGCGAAAGTTTCTGAACCTGACAGAAAACGGAGCGGGGCCGGCGGCGATCACCGCGGCTGCTCGTGCTCGTGCTCGTGGTGCTTGCGTGTGTTGCGTGCACGGATGCGTGCGCTGAGAGAGAGGACAGGGAGGAGGAAGCGGTGATCCTCACCGGCGATGTAGGCGTTGCAGAGGCCCGATGCAGACAGCGGCGGCGACAGCGACGTGGTCGTGGACGGCGGCGGCGTCCCAGTAGGCCTACGGGGGTGCTAGGGTGTCCAAACGCTCGAGGGAGAAGCGGTGGTTCGATTTCGGTAGCTAGGAGGGGTGGTGGCGCAGCGAGGTGGAGGTGGCCATCGGAGTTTCAGAGCGGCGCTCTCCGGTGAGATGCAGAGGTGAGGAAAACCGGCGAGGCAGAGGGAAAATGGCGGCGGCGCTTGGTGGGTAGGTGGGTGGCTAGGTTAGGGCTGCGCAGGGGCTAGGGTAGGGGGTCTTATAGGCCACTAGGGGCGAGGATGGCCGTCGGGATGGCACTGCGGCGACGTGGCATAGGTGGATGTCTCGCCGTACTGCGGGAAGAAGGAGAAAAAGAGGGGCGAACCGGTACCAGGCCATGGTGGGCTGGGCCGCGTGTGGGGCTGAGCCCCTCTGTCCGTTTTTCCTTTCTTTTATTAATTGTTTTGTTTCTTTTTTTTTGCAGAAAAAGGACTAGGAAAAAAAAGATGAGTTTTGAGTTAGCAAAAATCTTAGAAAAATTTGTGTCAACTCCTTAATGGAATAGTAACCAAATGCAAGTTTTGGATTTCAAAAATGATTAAATTATGGTGCTGTTTGTGAATTAATTCAAATTTGGAAGAATTTGCTTATTAAATGGTTATTATTGAAATCAAACTTTTTAATAGGGTGAACCCTATTGTTTAATTAGAGCAAATGATTAGGGTTATTTTGTTGATTTTCATAAGTTGAAAATGGGTACTGTTTGTGGTTTGATTTGAATTTTTAAATGATTTTGAGATTAAGTGTTTATTGCAAACCAAAATTAAATGGGGTGAACATGTGGTTTAAAAATGGAAACAAGTGATTATAATTGTTGTGTAATTATCATTAATTCCAAAAGGTTGCTGTTTGAAAACAAATGTATTTGAATTTGATTAATCATTTGAATTAAATGATTGATTAAAAGCCACCATTTTAATAGTTGAACCTTATGGAAATAAATGGAAACAAATAGTTGTTTTTATTTGAACATTTTTATTTAAAAGGTTGTAACAGAGCAAGTATGAAATAAATGTTTGAATAAAGTTTGAATTTGAATTGTGAAAACAGAGTAAAACAGAAGCAAACAAATGGAAAAAAAAAGTAAAACAAATGCAAACAATTCAATGAGTATGATGACATGATGCAAAACTTAATAAAACAAGGAACAAACATTCTAGGGATTTTCTGCCCGCCTTGAGAGAATATTGAAAGGACCAATGTATCTTGGTGCAAGCTTTCCTTTCACACCGAAACGATGAGTGCCTCTGAGGGGAGTTACACGGAGATATGCCTTGTCACCAGGTGCGTAGATCATATCCCTGTGCTTGCTGTCATAGTAGCTTTTCTGACAAGACTGAGCAATCTTGAGATTGTCACGAATGATGCGAACTTTCTCCTCGGCTTCCTTAACAATGTCAGGGCCTAAGAGTGAACGTTCACCAGCTCCAGACCAATTGATTGGACTCCTGCATCTGCGGCCATAGAGTGCTTCAAATGGTGCCATGCCTAGGCTTGCCTGGAAGCTGTTGTTGTAGGAGAATTCAGCATATGGAAGACAATCCTCCCATTTCATGCCAAAGGAGAGACCACATGCTCTGAGCATATCCTCGACAATCTGATTGACTCTTTCGACTTGCCCCTGAGACTGAGGGTGATAAGCTGTGCTGAACAGAAGTTTGGTGCCCAATGCTTCTTGAAAGCTTTTCCAGAAATGAGAAGTGAATATGCTTCCACGGTCTGAGCTTATTTCCAATGGAACACCATGAAGAGGAACAATCTTTGCTGTGTAGAGCTCTGCTAACTGGCTAGCTGAGATTGTTTCTTTGACAGCAAAGAAGTGAGCTACCTTAGTGAGACGATCAATAACAACGAAGATTGCATCGTTGCCCTTCTTGGACTTTGGAAAACCAGTGACGAAGTCCATTTCAATCATGTCCCACTTCCACTCAGGAATTTTCAGAGGTTGTAGAAGACCGGCTGTTTTCTAATGGACTGCCTTAACACGTTGACAAACATCGCATTCAGAAACGTATTGAGCAATTTCACGTTTCATCCAGGCCACCAATATAGTGTCTTAAGATCCTGGTACATCTTTGTACTTCCAGGGTGGATGGAAAGAGGAGTTTCATGAGCCTCCTTGAGAATAACATCTTTGAGACTTTGAACTTGAGGAACTGCAATGCGTCCTTCGAAAAACACAGTTCCCTTGTCATCAATTGAGAAGGACTTAAATTTCTCCTTGCCTTCTTTAATGTGTTCTACCATCTTCTTGATTTCAGCATCACGAAGTTGTTCAGAACGAATCTTGTCCTCGAGAGTTGGGCTGGCTGTCAAGCTCGCAAGATAACCTTGAGGAACAAGACCAAGGTTCAGCTTCTGGAATTCTTCATGAAGTGGAGGTTGGCTTTCCATGATCATGAGATTGTTGCAATATGAATTGCGACTGAGAGCATCGGCCATAACATTAGCCTTGCCTAGAGTGTAAGAAATGGTGAGATCAAAGTCTTTAATCTTTTCAATCCATCTCCTTTGCCTGAGGTTTAGATCTGGTTGAGTGAAGATATATTTCAGACTCTTATGATCGGAAAAGATTTCAGTGCGATTACCCAACAAGTATTGCCTCCATTTCTTGAGGGCAAACACAACTGCTGCAAGTTCAAGATCATGTGTGGGATAGTTTTGCTCATGGGCATTCAACTGACGTGAAGCATAAGCCACAACTTGACGTTCTTGCATAAGAACTGCACCTAGACCTTGGAGAGATGCATCGCAGAATATCTGGAAAGGTTTGGTAGTATCTGGGCCAACCAGAACTGGGGTAGAAGTGAGTTTAGTCTTCAGGAGATTGAAACTTTCATCACACTGTGGAGACCAAAAGAACTTCTTGTCCTTCTTTGTGAGATCAGTGAGAGGTTTGGCAATCTTGGAAAAGTTTTGGACGAAACGACGACAATAGCTAGCCAAGCCAAGAAAACTTCTGACTTGCTTCACCGTCTTAGGTGGTTTCCAATCAACAATTGCTTTAACCTTTTCTAGATCAATGGCTATGCCCTTGGCGGAGATGACATGACCAAGGTAAGCAACTTCTGGGATCCAGAACTCACATTTGGATAACTTGGCATATAGACGATGCTCGCGAAGTTTCATGAGAGTGAGACGAAGATGTTCTCCATGCTCTTCCTCAGATTTGGAGTAGACCAGAATGTCGTCGAGATATACCACAACAAACTTGTCGAGGTATTCATGGAATACATAATTCATGAGTCTGGAGAATGTCACCGGTGCATTGGTGAGACCAAAGGACATGACGGTGTATTCATATAGACCGTAACGAGTTGTGAAAGCTGTTTTTGGAATATCTTCCTTTCTGATCTGTATTTGATGGTAACCCATCCTCAAGTCCAACTTTGAGAATATTGAGGCTCCAGCAAGTTGATCAAAAAGATCATCGATACGAGGAATTGGATACTTGTTTTTGATGGTTTTCTCATTAAGAGGACGATAGTCAACAACGAGTCTTTTTGTTTGATCCTTCTTTGCAACGAACAGAGTTGGGCAACCCCAAGCGGAAGAACTAGGTTGAATGTAACCTATTTCCATATACATATCGATTTGCTCCTTCAACAATTTAAGTTCAGGAGGAGCTATCTTGTATGGATGCTTAGAGATTGGAGCAGTACCTGGTTCAAGCTCGATCACGAACTCAACTGCTCTGTCCGGAAGCATCCCTGGCAACTCTTGTGGAAAGACGTCAGGGAATTCACAAACCACCGGAACATTTTCAAGTAGAGGTAGAGGTTTAGCATCGAGGGTGAACAGCTGAACAGAACTTGATTCATTTGGAGAATAGACTATCTGGCCAGAAGGGTGGAACAGAGTTATTGACTTCTGAGCACAATCAATCGTAGCTTTATTGGCCTTCAACCAATCCATGCCAAGAATGACATCAATGTCAGAATTGCCAAGCAGAATGAGAGAAGCAAGGAATATATGACCTCCAATTAGAATCTGATTTTCATGACTGATTTTGGAAGTTTGTATAGTTGCTCCAGGAGAGTTTACTACTAGCGGGGAACCCAAACCAACAAAAGGTAGTTTAACTGCTGTCGCAAAGATCTTTGACACGAAAGAATGCGATGCTCCGGTATCAAACAACACTTTAGCTGGGTTAGAGTTTACGGGGAATGTACCGAGAACGACGTCAGCAGCTTCCTCAGCTTTGTCGACCTTGACATGATTCACCCTCGCGGTCCTCCCGACAGGTCTGCTGTTGGAGTTGAAGGCTTTAGCCGGGGGAGCACGCACCATTGCCTGGTTTGTGTTGGGACGAGGTGGTGGTGGAGGTAGCTGCCTCTGAGTGCACTTGTCAGCGTAGTGCCCCGTCTGCTTGCATTTGTAGCAAGTGACGACACGAGGTGCATCTGGCCTTGGTTGCCCCATTGAAAACCTCTGACCATGCATCTGAGATAGGTTGGGTGGGCGGGGAGCAGAGCCTGGAGAAGCTTGGGCATATGGAGCCCGAGTGATAGCACCATTTGGCACCCAGATGCGGCGCTTCTGCGGAGGGGTGGTCATGTCGGAGGAGGAACCACCCTCACGCAAGTGCTTTCGAGACTCCTCGAACGCCTTGCGCCCATTTTCGTCATTGAGCGCGGTGTTCACGAGCTCCTCGAAGTCTTTGGCCTTGATGTTGGTGAGGGCGTACTTGAGTTCCGGGTTAAAACCTCGGCGGAACCTTGCCATCTTCTTAGCCTCAGTGGACACCTCATCACCACCGTAACGAGCGAGACGATTGAACTCATTCTGATAGCCAATGACGTCCAGCTTGCCCTGCTTGAGAGAGCAAAACTCCTCACGCATCCTTTCCATGAGACCATCTGGGATGTGGTGCTTCAGGAAGGCATCCTTGAAACAACCCCAGGTGATTGGGTAGCCAGCTCTCATGGTCTGGTAGTTCTCCCACCAGGTAGCTGCCAGACCCTTCAGTAGGTAGGTGGCATACTTGACTTTGTCTTCCTCAGCAACGTGAGCAATGTCCAGAGCTCTGGCCATCTCCCGGATCCAGTCATCAGCATCCAGAGGCTCGCGTGTTGCCACGAAAGCTCTCGGGCCCAGACTCAGAAACTCCTTGATGCTGACTCGTGGAGCATTCTGGTTGTTGTGCTGATTAGCCTGGAACTGGGCCATCTGCATCACGACCTGAGTCATCTGAGTCAACAGCTCCGTGATTGGCGGTGGCTCAGGCGGGTTGTTCCTTGTTGGCGGCATCCTGAATAGATATGCATTTTAGCACAACAACAGAAAAGGATAGACTTGGTAACCGAAAGAGAGATTATTCCGACGCATGAATAGATAACCAACTGGTACATCATCACATGTTCAAATACATCAGAATAACCAACACACCATAAATGGTTCGAAAGCCAACGAATAACTAAACATAGCTAAGAATGGATACATCGGTACTCCCATGCTCATCACGCAGGACGGAAGTGAGTAGTACGACGAGGGGTACGGTGAGGAGCACGCCCACGAAAGTAGGTGGAATGACGATCCACATAGATCTGACGTGGTCTGAGAGCGACTCTAGGTGTGGTGAAGTACATAGCGTCGGCTCCCTGTGCTCCAAAGCGGGGAATCCCAGTGTAACCAGCACCGAGGTTGAGGAGTGGACCTCTGATCGGCTCGTAACCTCCAGCATCTGGCAGGCGACGTCCAACTGGCTGATCGAAACGTGCAAAGCGCTCATCTCCAACAAAGTCTGTGGTGTACGTCGCCAGACGAGTCAAAGCAAGGTAGAGCTGCTCTCTGACGGAAGCCAACTCCTGAGATAGTGTGGTGGCAACTGCGTCACTGTGCCTCACAAACTGAGCGGTGGTGTGCAGCCTGGTGTTATCATGCTCGTAGACATCCAGGTTGTCGTAGAGAGTGAAGTGAGATCCCTCCAAAGTGATGTAGCCACGGGGGATGTGGCGATAGATAGAATCGTCAAATCCCCAGTAGTCAGCACGAAGGACGGTGAGACTCACATAAGCTGCCTGCTGCACGGCCATATCCACTTTGGAACCTACTGCCTCGTAGCGGTGGACAACGCTCATGCCATCATCTGACAGAATGTAGACGATAGCCTGGTAGTAGGTCTGGTCAAACTCTCGCTGGTGCTCGTAGACCTGGTACTCTGGTGCCCAACGGAACCCCAGATAAGTGACCATGTCTCTCAGCATCTCCGGATAACCGGCAGTGCTCTCGCAACGAGTCATCCGAACCACCTGCGGGTAGAACCTGAGATCCATCTGCAGATGACCGGGGAAGTTTTGATTATACGCCGGTAGAAGAACTGAAGTGGAAAGCAACAACAAGGTTTCAACGGACGAAAAGGATGTTGAGAAGGACAGGATATCGAAGCAACATCGGGAAACACGAGACCAAAAACTCCTGAGGTACTACGGAAAACCCATCCGGGCTTCTAAAGGATCAACATCTACTGCTTAAGGAATAGAGGATCTGCTTCCGGGGCTTACACGCCTCCGTTCTCAATCGTGAGTAGGCAACATGATAAATCATGTCACAACCCCCTCCATTCCTATGGTCTAGTAGATATAACTATCCTAGAGAAACCAGGATACGTGAAATCCTAACTTGAAAGTTTAGGTGAGAAAAGAAAACAACGTTGCACTTCCTTACCAGAAAAGGGAGGGTGGGTGGGGAAAGAAATAAAATGGCAGAATTCCTACTCTCACGTTTCATTTTTCCTATATAGCTACAAAATAGTTTCTAGACTCAACTGCGACCAGTAAAAGGGATCCTACAGGCAGACAGGCTCTGATACCATTTGTCGCACCCGGACTTCTAGAGGATACTCGCAGTTCCGTTGAACAGTAGTGGATTGGATTACGGGGCTTACCGGCACCCGCACCTCTTACGAGTAGGCCAACACACGTATGTGTGACAATCAACCCCTATCTGTTCAGCGTCTACGTAAACCATCCCATAGAACTCAGGATACTACCATTGACGTACTTCATACCATACACACATGGTACGTCAACGGCGTTGAACAAAATGATAACACAACAGATCTCTAAGACACAAAAGATGGAAATAAGTTGCAAATAGCTCTCACTAGAGCAGAGATAGCAAATACAATCATCCAGAGGACACATGTCCCAACATAACATCATTACATCTCAGCAGAAGCATTCAAAGGGTCTGAGTACAGACAAATCCAAATAGCCTTAAGAAGCCGGGAATGAAAAGAAGACGGAGCCCATCCACGATGTCTCGGATCCTGCCCGGGGTCCGCTACCTACTCGTCAGCAGCCTCGTCAAACTCAACGTAGTAGCCGTCACGGGGATCCTCGTAAGCGCAGTCTGCGGAAACCACAGCCCCAAAGGGGTCAGTACATAAACGTACTGGCAAGCAAGACTCACAGTTCACCAAAGTGTAACCCGTCAACACCAAGCACAGATGCCTTGGGTTCAACGGAAGAAAAGGGATATAAAAGATGCTGCAACTGGCTGCACTAACCAACTACAGAACATACTACAACTTCCGGCTATCAGAAAGGGGATAAGATAGCGTATCGTAACCAACTACAACTAACCACCAAACAAACCCATCCTGGATCTCGCCCCTTATCCAAAGAAGCAATCCGAGGATAACTCACACAGTTGGATTAATGATGGGTCAAATTATTGTGTCAATAAGGCTATTACTAGTCAAGTTATCATTAGTTAGGTGTAAGTTGTTCTGAGTACTTGTTAGCCAGTACTTTCACCAAGTCAACCATAACCGCGGAAAACACGGCTTCTCGAGAAGATTTATCCCTGCAGGGGTGCACCAATTTGGCCGTACACGTAAGAATAACCCGCCAGATGGGAAGGCCTTTCCCACCAAGCGGGGCACTCAACACAACTCAACTCTTCTTCGCATCAAGCCCAAAGCACCACGTGTTGTGCGTGCGCGGCTAATCGAGCCCCATGAAGAAAAGAACACCCTCATAGCACTGGAAGACCACGCCGCCCTAAATGCTGACTACAAAAGTTCCACCCTGGCCTCGGGTTCGTACCTGCATATGCGTGCATCAAATGGAAAGCCCGAACTAAGTGTGGCGATTTGGACGAGATGCGAATCGAATCAAATTGAGGGGGGCGCCCATACACGCTTCCCACATGCGGATAGTGCGCTCATCATGGATCAGTAGACAAGACCCTTTTCCTATTAGGGTCGACACTAGCAGGCCTCAAAACCACGCCGGGCCTCCTGCCGGTGCCTTATCAGCAAATTATTATTACCTCAAGATTAACAGGTTGTTGTTTAACATCGAGCCCCAGAACATAATAGAATATGATAACAGAAAAGTAACGGGTAACAGACTCGAGCAAAACAACCTAAGCATGCTAGTAGGACACTGGCTCAAACAATGGGGTTGTAGGGGTGGAGGTGAGGCAATATAAGGGTTAAGGGATTCATGTGATAGGTTCGTAACAGAAGCAACGATACATATGGCTAGCATAGATAGACAACGGAAAGTATCGGTAACCGATGTTGAAAGGAACACAGTGGTTCATGTGAGTGATAACTTGCCTGCAAACTCAGCAGCCTGGTACTGAGCTAGATCCTCAGAAGGGGTGTCGTAAGTATCGTCTGTCTCAACGTCGTCGTCTATCCGAGAAGAATCAAACAAACAATACAGGAAGATAAACAATCAATATCATGGCATAGTGCACAATCATGGGATGATGCATGTCAAGTTAATGGATGCATCAAAATAAACTAGTTGACATGGTAACACAATTTAAATGGACACATATGCAGTTTTGAGTTGCATATGAAAAGCCCATGAATTTTGGTTGAAACAATTGTTTTCCAATTAACCAACAGGTGAAAGTGGATTAGTATGATGCATGGATGAGGAAAACAACAAAATAACAACAATAGAACCAATTGGAAATAAGGTTTACCAATTTAGAAATTTATTTATTAAGTTAGGTAATTTGTGGTTTCTTACAGGTGTTGCACAATTATTTGTTGTTTTCACCACTTTAAATTGTTCAAAACAGATAACAAAATTCATATTTGAAAAGAACACAAAATTTTAGGTGGATTACATGTTTCAAATATTGAAAAAGGAATTAGGATGAATTTATTATGAATTAAACAAGTTTAAACAAGATTTAAATGAATTAAATTCAAGTATGAATATTATTTGAATTTTATTTGTTCAAAACATAAATTCAAATTCATATTTGAAAAGTTTATACTTTTCTAGTTTGAAAACATACTTTGCAGGTTCAAAAATAATTTAATTTGAGCAAGTTATGAATTTAGCAAATTTAAATGATTTAAACAAGGTTTAAATTATTTAAGAAATTTTAATTATTCAAACCATGAAACAAAATTTATATTTGAAAAGATGGTTCAAAATGGCATGGAAAACATATTTAATTTGCATTATTTGGATTAAGTATGAATTAGTTATGCAATTATTTAAATTACAAATGAATTGTTTGAATTCAAATTTGGAATGCATTTAAAATATTCAAAACAGAATATAATTGGTTTAGATAGATAGATAATTTAATTTGGGTCAACAAACATATTTTACTTTTATTATTTGGAGTTACAATTTAAAAGTTATTAGCAATTTCATTTTGAGGACCATTCTGTAATTTAAAAGGACTTAGATTTAGCACAGAAAAGGTTGAAACTTTTTATACCGCACTGCTAGCTACCCCAGGGCACTGCCCATGGGCCCTGGGCCAGCGTGGCATGCCGCGTGGCAACGGTGCCACACAGCAGCTGACAGGGGGGCCACCCTGTCAGCGCTGCGCAAAAAAGATGGTGGTTTTATTCGCGGAAGCCAGGGTTCGAACCCAGGCCCTCCGCGCTCGCTTGCACGCGTTGTTGCCAATACGGTGCTCGTTCAGATCTTGACAGATAAGGGGACGCGTACAGGTTATAGTTCATCCTCGAGTTAACTGAATTTTTAACTGACGCGCGAAAGTTTCTGAACCTGACAGAAAATGGAGCGGGGCCGGCGGCGATCACTGCGGCTGCTCGTGCTCGTGCTCGTGGTGCTTGCGTGTGTTGCGTGCACGGATGCGTGCGCTGAGAGAGAGGACAGGGAGGAGGAAGCGGTGATCCTCACCGGCGATGTAGGCGTTGCAGAGGCCCGATGCAGACAGCGGCGGCGACAGCGACGTGGTCGTGGACGGCGGCGGCGTCCCAGTAGGCCTACGGGGGTGCTAGGGTGTCCAAACGCTCGAGGGAGAAGCGGTGGTTCGATTTCGGTAGCTAGGAGGGGTGGTGGCGCAACGAGGTGGAGGTGGCCATCGGAGTTTCAGAGCGGCGCTCTCCGGTGAGATGCAGAGGTGAGGAAAACCGGCGAGGGAGAGGGAAAATGGAGGCGGCGCTTGGTGGGTAGGTGGGTGGCTAGGTTAGGGCTGCGCAGGGGCTAGGGTAGGGGGTCTTATAGGCCACTAGGGGCGAGGATGGCCGTCGGGATGGCACTGCGGCGACGTGGCATAGGTGGATGCCTCGCCGTACTGCGGGAAGAAGGAGAAAAAGAGGGGCGAACCGGTACAAGGCCATGGTGGGCTGGGCCGCGCGTGGGGCTGAGCCCCTCTGTCCGTTTTTCCTTTCTTTTATTAATTGTTTTGTTTCTTTTTTTTTGCAGAAAAAGGACTAGGAAGAAAAAGATGAGTTTTGAGTTAGCAAAAATCTTAGAAAAATTTGTGTCAACTCCTTAATGGAATAGTAACCAAATGCAAGTTTTGGATTTCAAAAATGATTAAATTATGGTGTTGTTTGTGAATTAATTCAAATTTGGAAGAATTTGCTTATTAAATGGTTATTATTGAAATCAAACTTTTTAATAGGGTGAACCCTATTGTTTAATTAGAGCAAATGATTAGGGTTATTTTGTTGATTTTCATAAGTTGAAAATGGGTACTGTTTGTGGTTTGATTTGAATTTTTAAATGATTTTGAGATTAAGTGTTTATTGCAAACCAAAATTAAATGGGGTGAACATGTGGTTTAAAAATGGAAACAAGTGATTATAATTGTTGTGTAATTATCATTAATTCCAAAAGGTTGCTGTTTGAAAACAAATGTATTTGAATTTGATTAATCATTTGAATTAAATGATTGATTAAAAGCCACCATTTTAATAGTTGAACCTTATGGAAATAAATGGAAACAAATAGTTGTTTTTATTTGAACATTTTTATTTAAAAGGTTGTAACAGAGCAAGTATGAAATAAATGTTTGAATAAAGTTTGAATTTGAATTGTGAAAACAGAGTAAAACAGAAGCAAACAAATGGAAAACAAAGTAAAACAAATGCAAACAATTCAATGAGTATGATGACATGATGCAAAACTTAATAAAACAAGGAACAAACATTCTAAGGATGGTTTTTCATACTTGGGATGTTACAAGTTACCCATGAGATACTCGATCTTCGTGAAGATCAAATCCTAAGAGTTTTCCCTTCCACCTAAGGTGTAGCCAATCAACACTTCATGATGCTACAGATCAACCTCTTCGAGAAGAGAATCGCAAGGTTCAAGAAGGTCATTCAAAACCGGTGTTCCTTCTTTCTTTCTCCTTTGGGAATCTCGGGACGAGATTCTTGTAAGGGGGTAGATTTGTAACATCCTCAACTTTTGCTATGAAGTGGTGTTGTGTTGTGCTCATGTCATTTGTGCATGAAACCAATTTGAACCAATTTAATTTGTGAATTTAAATGGAAATTGAGAAGATTCCACAAATACTAGTTAATGTGGTTTTCAAAATTTTGAATTGAAAACAATTTCAATTTCACCAAAACTTTATATGGTAATGTTGGAAATTTGATAAGGTTTTCAGATCTTATTTTTGCCAAATTTTAACTTTGTAAAAAGGTCCTCAAACATTCAAATGTATTTGCTGTTTTGGGACAGAAAAGGGCTCTTTTGCAATTCTAGGAATTCTAGGGGGTTTCGTAAAATATTTTATTTCTTTCTCATCTTCCTCCCGGCCAGAAGGGGCAGCTCGGTGGCCGGCCGTCGCCACGTCCTGCATGCCCTTCCCTCGCGTGGATAAGGCCTCCGGAGAGGGCGACGTGCCTCTCACTCCTCTCCCTCCTCACGCGTGTTCTCTGTCTCTCTCTCTAGTTCTCTATGATGGGGAAGAAACCGAACATAACCCTAACCCTACCGTACGTCCGCCGCGCCACGCCTTTGATTCCGGCCGTCCCGGAGCAAACCGAGGCGGCAACGAGCTTCACCAAGCTCTCCTCTACGTCCCCGTGGAGCCACGCGAGCTCGAAAGCCAAGGACAGCGCGGATCGACGAGTCATCCCCGAGTCCGACCACCGTTGCCATTGATGATTCCGGCGAGCTCCGTCACTCCCTCGCCTCCCTGTCAACGCCAACATCCTCTTGGTGCTCTGGTGAGCCTCCCGGTGCCCTCTCCTTCCTCCCGCGCCCTCTGCAACTTCCCCGCGACGATCACCACCGAGCGCCGCCGCTGAACTTCGACCCGGCAGCATTTTGGCGACGTTTTCCGAGCGGCGCCGCCACCTTAATGCTCACCGTTGCCTCCTCTACCCCGTGGTGCTTTTCTATTTCGGAATCGCGCGCCGTATCGCGCAATCCGGCGGAAGCAGAGCAATTCCGGCCATTGCTGATGTCATGCTGACATCAACATGGTGTCATAATGCAGTTTATCCTTTCCAAACATGTTTAAATAAAAAGATATAACTGACACGTGGGGCCCACTATTTAATAAATCCAGAAAATGAGTTAAATTTGGAAAATCATAACTATTGTTTTATGACTCAGAAAAAAATAAAAATATAGAAATGATCAGAAAAATAAACTCTACCTGTTCATGTCATTTTCACACATGTTTGACAGAGTTGATTTTTGACCATTATTTTAATCTTGTTTAATTCATTTAAAATAGAGAAAATAAGTTTTTAATCAATAAAATTAGCAAATTACAAGTTATACCAAATTGCTCAAAATGACAAATGCAATCTAGTTATGACATTTTCAAACCCATTTGAGCAATTAAAATTGTACTCACTTTCAGAAATGCCTGAAGTGCCCCTCCGAGGTCTATTTCGGGCTAATTTCTGTTAAACTACATAACTAACATCTGGACCCTAGCAACCCATTGTACATGTTTAGCGCTTTATTTCAGCATATTAACTTGCTCATACATACATTTTGTGCGTTGCATTGATGCCATGTTTGATTGTTGTTATCCTTTTCGGTATTGTTCCCCCTTGGTAGAATCCGACTCCGAAGTGAAGGCCAACAACTCCAATGTCGAATACTTAATCTTAACCGACAAGTCAAGCACTTATTCCTGAAGCCTCTATCTGGTTTTCTTATAACCAAGGCAAGCATAACCTCTTATCTGCTCATATATGGTTTTCTAAGTGTTTTGAATCTCGTATATTGCATACGGTTCAAAGTATTTATGGTCTTAGATAGAGTTCTCCTATAATTGTTGCATCGCCTAAATATCCTGATCCACTGCTCGTAGCAGCTATAGGTTTGTTTGTGCTCGCCTCGTTAAAGCCTGTGAGTCTTGCTTAGTCATGCCTAGTTGTGATCTGATCCATCCGGTTGATGAATCTGGTCAATGCGTGAATCTACTATGTCATGTTGTTGTGATTTGAATTACCTATGATAATTTGACTAAATTACGGCATGGATGTGAGGCCACAATGGGTTGTGGCGTCTTGTCCCGTTAATGCCCCTAGGAGCGAGTTCTCGCCTTCGAAGCCAAGACTGAGCGTGCAACCACACGCGGGGCCTAACAGACCGCGCTCGACTAACTAACTTGTTTGTCCACGTCCATGAGTCACGTAGTTTGATCTTTCTATCTAGGTGTGAGTCAGAAAATGATTTGGAGAAAACTTAGGGCGTGACCGGGACAAGTGATGGACGTACACGGATCTTGATCCTGACTCACAGAACAGGTGCCGTCAGGAGGTGGCCAACTCCCTGTTGACGGGGTGGCCCTGTTTGGGTTGACTCATGGATAGGGTCGAGCAAGGTAAAGGTCGTGGCCAGCCACCCTCTGCCGCGCTGCCAAGGAGCGTACATGTGGCGTTAAGAGTCGGATGGTACGTGTGGGTAAAGTGTACCCCCTGCAGGGATAAATCTCCTCGAGAAGCCGTGTCCACGGTTACGGACGACTTGGGAACGGATTCTGTGATCATAGATAACCTCAACGGAATGACTAAAACATGTTGACAATGATTGAAGGGTGCCTCCTCGGAGATGCCGAGAGGGGTGATCCTTGTAGCATGTGAGATGCTGGGAAATGATGTTGGTGGATGAAAAGAATGATGATTTCAGTAGTTGAGTAGTCTTCTCATCTGTTTTGAAAACACTCCATGAGACGTGCTATTCTTCCTCGACTTGGAAAACAAAGATTGCTTTACACAAAATAGCCTACATAAAACCCTTTCTGAAACCAGCAGATATATAATAGATTAACTAAGCCTTGTTGAGTACCTCCCGTACTCATATTTGCTTAATTTTGGTTCAGGTGGAGATCTCACTTTAGTGGTGGTTCCAACATGGACATCGACGAGTAGTTTGGGGTTCCCAGGTTGCAGCCTGGAATCTATGGGCTGGGACGTCGCCTTATGTTGCGGCCTTGTAGGCCTTTTTGGTTCTTGTTGATTAGCAACATAACTTGCCTTCCGTTGTCTGATGTAATGTTGGGTCATGTGAGCTCTGTTTGTAAAGCTACTCTAACAATACATACTTTTTATAGCTTCCATGTCTAGAGTGCTGCTTTGATCGGTTGTTGGTTTCGAGCTCATCGTTTTACAGTTTTGGCTATGCCTGCATAGTTGTCGCAGTCGAGGGGTTGTGGAGCCGATGATCCATTTCTGAGCACGCCTGCCGATGTGATTCGTCCTGGGGCTTGGTAACCCCAGTAACCCTCGGTTGTTGTTGCACTTTCTGGACACATAGCATCTATGTATAGCTTTAGTCCCGTTCCTTCAGTTTCATACGATTCGTGGACGCTTTTATATGCATAGTTGGTTATGACTAGCATGGACATAAGGAGTAGTAGTACCGTGGTGATCCGGCCTGCGCGCCGATGAATCCGGTCTGCCTGCCATTGTTTGTTGCGGCCGGGGCTGGTAACCCTGAAGCCCTTATGGATCCATAACTAGGAGCGCATAACAGTATGCATACCTTTGGGTCCGGGGTCGTGACAACAAGTACCCAGAGCCAACACAATGTTGCACCATCCAACAGGAGCCATAAACTCATCACCGTGAAGGTGAACTTGGCCGAGACATCACTCCCCGCAACACCCGATTTCCTGAATTGGCTAGACGAAGCATCACATTCTCCAGGGCTGACCACCCGCCTCGAGTCCCCTACATAGAAAAAACCAAATCGGAGGCTACGACCTCAGCCGCATATTTATGGATGGAGGAAGCAGAATCAACATAATTTATGCGGATATGTTGAAGTAGATGAACATACTAGTGAGCAACCTGAAACAGTCGAAAAACTCATTCCACAGGATCGTACCCGGAAAAGAAGTAAGGCCTCTAGGAACAATCGCACTTAAGGTGCTTTTGGGGGAGCATGACCACTTCAGAAAGGAAAAAACTTGACTTTGAGGTAGTAGTCTGACCGTCATAGTACAACTCTATACTAGGCAGGTTAGCCTTCACGAGGTTCGTGGAAATCCCCCATTATGTGTACCTGATGCTTAAAATGCCAGGGCCAAGGGGAATTATAACAGTGTACATAAACTGTAAGAAATCTGAGAGGTGCGATGTTGAGTTCAACAAGATCTCACAATCATTCAGGATGCAGCAGGAGTTAGCAGACATTGCAGCCACGACTGATCACTCGCTCATGCATGAAAGAACATTTTATGTTTCCCCTACTTTTGTTTTGAGTGTTAGATAACAACACTAGTGATCTCCTAACTGTGTGCCAAGTTCTAGAGGTGGTTAGGGTATTCAAAAATAAAAGCATACAAATCAAATAGCAAAGTTTAGTGTTGTCTCGAGTTTCCAAGACGGAGACTCCGGGGTGTCTTGACCGGAAACTTCCTCTAGAAACTCCGGCATGTACACGAGTATTTGAGGATGAAGTTCTCTTAGTTGCCCAGATATTGTTTGGATTTTCCTGACCGGAGACTCCGGGGTATTTGCACCGGATACTTCCATCGGAAACTCCGGATCTCCGTCCTAGGACGGAGACTCCGGGGTTAGTGGCTCTCAACGTCTAGAATTTTTGAGGGGGTATATATACCCCCTCTCCTTCTTCCCCAAAGAGTTAGCTCATCCAGCATTGAAGTCAACACTTATTAATCTCACCAAATCTTAGATTTCTCCCAATCCCTCCACCCAAACTCGTTGATCTTTAGAGGATTGAAGGAGAAGGCCCCGATCTACAACTTCACCAAGTCGTTCTTCATTTCACCCTCATTCACTTGAGAGAACCTTTTCTAGGGTTTCCTTGTGGAAAACCTAGACCCCATTGTTGTTGACTTGTGATTGTAACAAGATTGTTGGTGTTCTTTTGAGCCCCCAATTCAGTTGTGGGTGTGTGCGTCAAGCTCATTGTAAAGGGTCTGATTTCCACCTAGAAGGGAATCAATAGTGGAAGGTGAACTAGGCCTTTGTGGCGAAGTTTATCGAAAAATAGGGTGAGGCCTTTGTGGCGTTGAGTAGGCCTTCGTGGTGAAACTCACACCCGTCCAAAGAGACGTACTCCCCTCAAAAGGAGGAACTCAGGAATACATCCTTGTCTCCGTGTGCTTCTGTTATCGGTTACCTCATTCCCTCTCCTTTACTTTGTGTTTGTATCTTGATTAGTGGTGTTCTTGTCATATAGGTAAATTCACCATAGTTGCATATCTAAAGAATTTACCTTCGTGTTGAGCCTTAATCAAAAAAGAATTAAAATTGGTCGTAGCACCTATTCACCCCCCTCTAGGTGCCCATATTATCCGTTCAATTGGTATCAAATCCTCAGATCTTACTTTGGGCTTAACCGCCTAAGAGTTATAGTATGGCCATCGAAGGGAAACCACCGAGCCCAAAACACCGGTCACTATGGATGATCACAAGAAAATGAAAGATTCCTTGACCTCATCCATGGATGCCAAAATGACATAGTTGCATGATTTAATGATGAAACTTTTGAAAGCCAAGGGCCCAGAATCATCTACTTCGATTCCTTCGGAAGAAATTCCGGATGATAAGGAGGATGATGATGAGGGTGGAGGAACTAGAAGTGAAACTGATTCCTCTAAGAACAAAAGTTCTAAGGGAAAGGATGGAAAGGAGGATTACCACAATGTCGCCGGACGGTACTCTCCTGATTCTCCTATCCCACACTCTCATATTAATCCTAGAGGCGAACCTCCTAAAATTGATGCACATTCTTTTGGTTAATGGCAATATTCTATGAAAACTCACTTGAACTCTTCTTGTATTGAGCGTTGGAGGATCATTGAATATGGATACAAGCCTCATGACCCTAAGAACTTGACAAGAAGAGAAGTAGTAGATTTCCAACTCAACTACACCGCTTTGCACATGCTCCAACAAGCCACAGGTGAGAAGGTCATGCCTAACATTTAACAATTCTCCACCGCCAAAGAAACATGGGAGGCTCTCATCTCCATGTTTGAGGGAAATTAAAGCATGAAGAGGAATAGGTTTTATGCCTTGAGCAATGAGTCTAAAGGGTTCTATATGCTTGATGGAAAAAGTCATGAGGACATGTACAAAAGACTCAAGACCCTTGCTACCACATTAGTGGTCTTGGTGCCAATTATGTTGATGATGCTTGGATCAAGAGGAAGTATGTGAGTGCCCTCATGCCATTTGAGCCCGTGGACTTGAAGAGCCTTCAAGGAAGGCACAACTATCACCTAATTACTTCAAGTGAGGTGATGCAAGAAATTGCGTCCTTTCAATTTCAAACAAAGCTTGCATATGACTATCGTGCTCATATTATTGGAATGCACAAAGGAGCCTCCGTTACTTTGGAGGCCAAGGTTGTGACCAAGGTGGTGGAGCAACAAGAAGAGGTAGCCTTGAGGGAATACTTGGCTCCACTAAATGATCAAGAATATGATCATGTGCTTAAGGAATACATTGCTCTAGCGGTGAAAAAGTTTTGGAAGAACCCTCCCAAGGCCAAGACATATATTAAGGACAAGACCAAGTCAACTTATGAAAAAGAAGAGACTCAAAAAGTGAGTTTTTTTTTTCAATTGTCAATACAAGTACCACTTTGTTGTCGAGTGCCCTTTTGAGAATAGGGAAAGCTAAGGAGGTGAAACTTGTTCTCAAGGATAAGTCAAAGCTCCCCAACTACAAACCTTACTTTAAGAAGAAACCCTTCGACAAGAAACCATCATCAAGATATGTGCTAGTGACTCAAGAAGACTATGATTCCGGTGATGATAAAGAAGAAGAAACCACAAGTGAAGTGGCCGCTATTGCTATTGCATCTTTGGAATCTCCATCTCTTTTCTAATTCGCCAATGAGAATCTTCCTCAACCTTCCGCAAAGTGCTTCATAGAAAAGGCCACCGAGGTATCATCTCCCTCCAACTCTAAGACTCAAAGTGAAAATAATAACCTTGCTAGTCCTAGTGTTGAACATGAAATTGACTCTCTCAGTCTATTTATGACTAACTTGCAAGGTGAGACCAAGAGGTACTTGGATCTTCTCATGAGCCAATTGGGAGAGGCCCAAGAGGTTCTTGAGAATAAAGGTGAGACCAAGAGGGAAGATTGCATTGAAAAGGGATCCCTCTCAAATGCCCTTGAGGAATAACATGAGCTTCGAGTATCCCTTGAGGAGAAACTTGAAACTATTGAAGATTCACGTAATGATTTAATTTCTAAACTCATTAAAGATCATGACCATGATATTCCTAAATATAAAAGGGTTAAAAAGAAGAAGGTTGAGTTTGGGGTTGGTCATGAAAAACTAACCCAGAAGCTAGAGAAGCTTACCGAGGCTCACATGGCCTTGGAGAGTGAACACTCTACCCTAAACAAGTCTTGTGAACAACTTCAAACTCAACTTGATCAATTCAATGTTCCTAGTACTTTTACTTATTCTTGTGATCATGCAAATGGTATTGAGGAGAATGCTAGGTTGAAGGAATAGCTAGCAAGAATCAAGGGAAAAAGCCCTAATGTTGAGAAGATTGTGGCTCATAAGCCACAAGTGGTTTCTCCTAGACCACAAAATGCCAAGATAGGTATTGGATATGTTGCCAAGATCAAGAATGAGAATAATATGATCAAGAAGAAGGCCAAGCCCGCACAAGAAAATAAGAATGTTGGTGCGAGTGGTATTGTCATTATGGACAACACTACTCGTAGCAACTCCACAGGAACTAACAATCCACACCATTTCTTATTTGTTGTTTATTATGGTGTTGTGAAAGCTAAATATGTTGTTTCTATTGAGGGTTACATTGAATACACTATTTGGGTTCCAAAGACCCTTGTTTCTAACGTGAGGGGACCCTCCTCGGGTCCTAACTCAAGTCAATGATTATTTGTAGGACTATGCCTCCGATGGGTCAAAATGGATACTTGATGGTTGGTGTACAAGTCCTATGACCAGAAGTAAGGCACTTATGATGGATATGGGACCAATTATAAATCAAGTCACTGTCACTTATGAAGATAAGTCAAAAATCTGAGATCGTGTCTGTAGGGCTTGTGTTGAAGGAAAGATGCATGATTCTCCGCATCCAAGAAAGACGATTATTTCATCAAAGAGGATTCTAGAACTTATCCATCTTGATCTTTTTGGTGTTGTGCCCGAGGCAAGTCTTGGAGGCAAGAATTATTACTTGGTGGTTGTTGATGACTACTCAAGATACATATTGGTCTATTTCTTAAAGTTGAAGAGTGAGACCAAACAAGCCGTCATCGACTTCTCCAATCAAGTTCAACGTCAACACAATGTTCCCATCATGGCTATTAGGAGCGACAATGGCTCCGAGTTCAAGAACTACACCCTTAATGAGTTCCTTAGTGAAGAGGGAACTCGTCATTAATATTCCGCTGCATATACCCCTCAACAAAATGGTGTAGCCGAAAGGAAGAATCGGACCCTCATGGATATGGCTAGGTCCATCTTGGTGGAGTACAAGTCCCTAAAATATCTTTGGGCCAAAGCCATCTCTACAGCTTGCCACTCATCTAACCGGCTCTACATTCGCAAAGGCTTATAAAGATTCCATATGATATTCTCACCAGCAACAAACCAAATGTATCCTACTTTCGGGTCTTTGGTTGTAAGTGTTTCTATTTGATCAAAGGTGTTAATTTGTCTAAATTCCAAGCTAAAACTATTGAGGGTACATTTGTTGGTTATGGTGCCAAATATCACACTTATGTAATCTTTGACAAGGCCTCACGGATTGTCAATGAGTCTAGTAGTGTGGTGTTCAAATAAAATGATGGCTCCCAAGTGGTGCAATTTCGTGTTTCTGATGTACATGTTGAAATTCCTCAAGAATCCATAGGAAGAATGGGCATGGGATTTTTCCGATCCATTGAGGAACACCTTGTGGCGGATCGAGAAGGGCTATGCTCTACTCTAGTGGAGCCCTCGTCTACATTAGAAGAACATGCCAATAGAGAAAGTGATGCACCAACCCAAGAACAAGTTCAAGACCCTCCTATAGTTGACCAAGTTGCTATGCAAGAACCAAGATCACCTATCATTCAAGCTAGCCAAGGTCAAGGCCAAGATCAACCTTCTTCATCTCAAATTGAAGCAAGCCAAAATTATTATCAAGGCCAACAAACCGGTCAAGATGGAAACACAAATGATCAAGATGATCAAGTGATCCCTCCTTGCAATAATGAGGTGATCGAAGCCCGTCGTGGAAAAAGGATTGCAAAGGCTTTGAAGGAAATTGATTTCTAGGATGACAAAGTGTTGGGAGACCTTAGAGGCAAAAAAAACACAAGATCTAAATTAGCAAGCTTTAGTGAGAATCAAGCTCACATGTCCATGGTGGAACCAAAGAAAGTGTTTGAGGCTCTTGAGGATTCAGACTGGGTGGAAGTTATGCATGAAGAACTCAATAACTTTGAGCGCAACAAAGTGTGGAAGCTAGTTGAGAAGCCCAAAGATTGCCGCAATGTTGTTGGCACCAAATAGATATTCAAGAACAATAAATATGAGCATGGTATTGTTGTGAGGAACAAGGCAAGATTTGTGGCTCAAGGGTTCTCTCAAGGGGAAGGCATTGACTTTGATGAAACCTATGCTCCCGTGCCTCTCCTTGAGTCCATCCATATCCTTCTTGCATATGCATCTTCGCATAACTTTAAATTGCAAAAAATGGATGTCAATAGTGTTTTTCTAAATGGTCCAATGAAAGAGGAGGTATATGTTAAGCAACCACTGGGGCTTTAGGACCCCAACTTACCTAACCATTACTACAAGCTCGATAAGGCGCTCTATAGACTTAAACAAGCACCACGTGTGTGGTATGAGCACCTTAGAGAGCTATTGCAAGACCGTAGGTTTGAAGTTGAGAAAATCGATCCTACCCTTTTCACAAAGAGGGTTAAAGGGAAGCTTTTCATATGCCAACTCTACGTGGATGATATTATCTTTTTCTCAACTAACAAAGCTTTCAATGATGAATTTTCAAAGCTTTTAACTGAATGGTTTGAGATGTCTATGATGGGAGAACTCAAATTCTTCCTTGGCTTTGAGATCAAGCAATTGGCTCATGGGACTTTCCTTTCTCAAGCCAAGTATACTCAAGACATTCTAATATGGTTCAACTTCCAAGATGCTAAAGGCAAAGTCTCTCCAATGCAAACCAAGTGTCGTCTAAACCACAATCCGGATGGTAAAGATGTGGACCAAAAGTTGTATCATTCTATGATTGGTTCTTTGCTTTATCTTTGTGCTTCTAGACCCGATATTGTGTTGAGTGTAGGGGAGTGTGCAAGGTATCAAGCGACTCCTAAGGAAAGCCATTTGACAGCGGTCCATAGGATCTTTCGGTATTTGGTTCATACCCCAAGATTTAGATTGTGGTACCCAAATGGGGCACATTTCTCTCTCAGTGGGTACACAGACTCAGATTGGGCTGGTGATAAAGATGATAGGAAATCGACTTTGGGGGCTTGCCAATTTCTTGGTAGGTCCTTGGTGAGTTGGTCTTGTAAGAAGAGAAATTGCATATCTCACTCCACCGCCAAAGCCAAGTGTGTGGTGGCGGCTAGTGCTTGCACTCAATTGTTATGGATGAGGCAAACTCTCATAGAATATGTGACAAAGTGCCTGTTCTATGTGATAATGAGAGTACCATCGAGATTTCCTAAAACCCCGTGCAACATACAAGAACGAAGCATATTGAGATTCTTCATCATTTCATTAGAGATCATGTTGCCCGTGGTGACATTGCACTGGCCTATGTGCAAGGATCAACTTACGGATATATTCACGAAGCCACTTGATGATGCAAGATTTATGTTTTTGAGGAATGAACTAAATATCATTGATTCAAGAAGTTTGACTTGAGGATCTTGCACACACACCTATAGTTGGCTATGTGTTTGGGTTTAGGAGTAGGAATGGACATAGGGGGAGTGTTGTCCTAACACACTAGACTCTTCCTCCTCCCCCCCCCATTATGCCCAAACTAAAAGTTTATTTATATCTCTTTTTTCTAATGTTCAATTGTGAACTAAAATGTTGAGATTTGGAAATGCAACCAAGATACATCTTCGTGGTGTCATACCATACTCTTTTACATGGTGGCCTAGGAAACCAACCTCTTCTCTTTTAAGAGTTAGTTTTATTTGGATCTTACTGTGTCTTTTCGTGTTTTCTTTTATCTCTTTCTCTTGGTTCTTTTGTGGGATACACTTGACAAATGGCCTTTATCATTTGCTTCTTGCATATGTTTTTGTTGTTGCTGGTTTAGACTCACAATAGGTCCTTGGTGTACTCTGTTTTTGTTAATTTGTGTGCCAAAACCTGGATTCTTTGTGGTCAGGTCACATAGACCGGAGACTCTGGTCCTCCTGGCCGGATACTCCGGCCCCTGACCCCGGAGACTCTGGTGGAGATGAATATTTTGACAGACTAACTACTACAAGTGCCTATTTCATTCCACTTTGGGACATACATGCTTATCCTCCTGCTGCTTCTACTGCTCTACTTTCACACGGAACAAGAGGTTGAAGTTCCTGGTTTCCAATCCCAACAAGGAATCCCGCAAGCACAATAGGAAGGGAGATCCCCTCCATTTTTATGAAGAACAAGAATGCTATGTTCCTGAGTTTGTCCAGATCAGAAGGAAAAGGATGCCAAGCGTGTAGGTGCTCAACAAGCCAAGTTTGTGGAGGCTCAGAATGAAAGGGCTGCTATGTTTGATGGTCTTGACACTCTCAGTGGGCTGTCTAAGGAGGAGTTTTGTGAGACAAGAAAGAGGAGGCTGTTTGATTTTCCATGTAACTCTGAGGATCCTCACTATCCTAGGAATGACATGAATCATATTCAAGTGGAAATATATGACAAGCTGAGTAAGCGCAAGCCAGTTTGTCCACATCAGCCTTTGATCATAGAACATCTTGAGCGCAAGGAATTTTTTGCTGAGGCTCTTTGGGTTGCTAGGAAGATGGGTTTAGGTCCATTGATGGTGTGCCAACAAAACTATGATGTTCCTTTGGTTCATCAATTCTTCTCCATAGTGGTGTTTGATACTAATGATATGTGTTATTTCAAGTGCCTGACTGGCCCTTCCAAGCTCTCCTCCAATTTCAGAGAGTTTGGAGCATTGCTTGGGTATGAGTTTGCACGTGCTGAGGTTGAAGCAGGTAGGAGGATACATCAGGTTGGGGTGGATCCCAACAAGGGAAAGCTAGCCCCTCTCTATGGTTTCAATGGAGTTCCTGGACAGGCTAGTGGACTCAAGAGGATCTACAATATTATCCTTCGTATGTTCAGGGAGAACATTGCTCCACTGGCAGGGAATCTTGATGAGATCCGAGGTGGGTTGGTCAACCTCATGTACCATGCCCATCATACTTACCTTGTTGGCCCAGAGTCTAAGAGAAGGGAAGTTGATGTTCTTGAATTCATCTTTTCTGAGATGCACTTTGCTATTATGGAGAAGAAGACCCCAATGTATTCTCCATATGTCATGAAGCTTATCTTGATCAAAGTTCAAGGTTTGGACCCTAGGGACTTCACTCCTCACAAGTTCAAGAAGCTTCAGGTCCTGGCTCATGATGATGCTCCAGCTCGCGCACCCTTTGCATCTACTAAGGATGAGAATCCTGCTCCTCGGTCTAGGAGAAAGAATGACATGCCCTACTCCTCTTCAGG
The DNA here is from genome assembly GCA_028641055.1 of Alopecurus myosuroides. NCBI lineage: Eukaryota > Viridiplantae > Streptophyta > Magnoliopsida > Poales > Poaceae > Alopecurus > Alopecurus myosuroides. Next base: position 200,367,996 of record CM054061.1, read on the forward strand.
TGTTGACCGTCTCCCTCCTCCCACCAGGGAAAAGGGGAAATAGCTCAACTGGTTCCAGAGGGCACTTCTTTGCATCCATATGGTTATCCAAAAGGAGAACCATGATCTTTATGTCCAGAACGAGAACATCATCCATAACTAGGGTATCCTTTTCAAGAAGATGGAGGAACTGCAAGGGAAGAAGAAGCCTGCTTCTGAGTGGGAGAGTTATGAGAGTTTAGAAAAATCAAACTCAACCATTCCATACAGCAAGTGGAACTGTGAGGTTGTTAACTGGGCTGCATTTAGTGACATTTCCTCTCATCCCTGTCATCCTCACTTCCAATGTAGCTAAAGGAAAGGGGAAACTAGCTACTGATGATGAGGAATACTCCGAGTTTGATGCTAAAGGGAGGACCAGGAGGATGAGGACTCCGAGTGATATATGGGATCCGTATCATTGCTCTTCTCTCCTTTTTGGTGTCTCGATGCCAAACAGGGAGAAGTTGCTCTAATAGGCCTCGGGGGTTTGCAGGGTCGGACACACGCATTTTCTTTTACCATTTATTTAGAGCATGTGTCCCTTTATTTGTGTGTTTTCGTTAAAACATTTGCTATTTGTCTCATGTGTTGTTGAACTATGTTACTTTATGGTATTGAGTGTGAGACATGATTTATCATCGATGGTTGAAGATCACTTTTGTAGAATGCTATGATATTCTTGCTATATTCTCATTTGATTCAAAAGGTATGATCTTCACCATCTCTTAAATAGTGTATCTTTGCTATCATGTTGGTGTTTTATCTAGTTTGGCTTTGCTCCTAGATGTGGTGCTTCCTAAATTAGGGAACACGTTTAGGGGGAGAATTTATTTCCTTTAGAACATGATATTCCTATTTCTATGCTTTATCTTTGCAAATCCTAGTGTTGTCATCTAACACCAAAAAGGGGAGATTGAAAGAACATTTTATGTTTCCCCTAGTTTTTTTGAGTGTTGGATAACAACATTGGTGATATACTAGCTGTGTGCCAAGTTCTAGAGGTGGTTAGGGTATTCCAACATAAAAGCATAGCTGTCAAATAGCAAAGTTTAGTGTTTTTTGGAGTTTCCAGGCCGGAGACTCAGGTCTTCCAGACTAGAGACTCCGAGGTGTCTGGACCGGAAACTTCCTCTAAAAACTCCGGCATCTTCGCGAGTATTTGAGGATGAAGTTCTCTCAGCTGCCTAGAGATTGTCTGGATTTTCCAGGCCGGAGACTTCGGGGTATCTTCACCGGATACTTCCGCCGGAAACTCTGGTCCCTCTCTGGTGAACTTATTTTGGCGATTTGTTGTTACTCACAGAGGTTCTGTCTGGAGTATCCTCGGAGTATCCCCGGAGACTCCGGTCCTTGTGTTAGATTTTCGAACATGAAGTGACAGAGGTCCTGTCTGGAGTATACCCAGAGTATCCCTGGAAACTTGCAAGTCTACGGCCCAGGTCAGAGACTCCGTTCCCTTTAGGCCGGAGACTCAGGGATTAGTGGCTCTCAACGGCTAAAATTGTTGAGGGGGTATATATACCCCCTCTCCTTCTTACCCAAAGAGTTTGCTCATCCAGCATTGAAGTCAACACTTATTGATCTAACCAAATCTTAGATTTCTCCCAATCCCTCCACCCAAACTCGTTGATCTTCGGAGGATTGAAGGAGAAGGCACCTATTTACAACTTCACCAAGTCATTCTTCATTTCCCCCTCATTCACTTCAAGGAACCTTGTCTAGGGTTTCCTTGTGGAAAACCTAGACCCCAAGATTGTTGGTGTTCTTGGGAGCCCCCAATTCAGTTGTGGGTATGTGCCCCAAGCTCATTGTAAAGGCTCCAATTTCCGCCTCAAAGGAAATCAATAGTGGAAGGTGCACTAGGCCTTTGTGGTGAAGTTCATCGGTGTCAAGCCTTAATCGAAAAAGCATTAAAATTGGTCATAGCACCTGTTCACCCCCTCCCTCTAGGTGCTCATACTATCCGTTCACTCCCGTTGATCCAGATAACATCATCCGATATGGAATTTGATGTGAAGAAGGACACCACAGCACACAGATTCACCCGACTGACCCAGCAAAGAGAGTACTCGTGTCCAACATGCTGCCTACTCCATAGGTAGGCGTGCTCGTCGAATTTCTCTGTGAGAACTAGAGGATCTTCGCATGGCCCCAGCAGACATGCCAGGAGTCCGAGGAAATTCACTAAGCACTCACTCGAAATATACAAGGATGCAAAACCTGTACAGCATCCACACGATGCTACTCAGAGACGAAGCAACGAGCAATATGAGAGGAAGTTAACACACTACTAGCAGCAAAATTCATCCAAGAGATCAAAATAGCAATTTGGTTTGCAAACCCTGTATTGGTAGCAAAAAAAAAACACGGACATACTACGTATGTGCATCGACTACACCTTGTTGAACAAGCACTGCCCTAAGGATTGGTTCCCATTGCCACAAATCGATCAAATCAAATCTAAATGAAGAAAGAAGATGAAGAGAAAACCATGTTCATCACACCCTTTGAAGTGTACTGCTACACCACAATGCCCTTCAAATTGAAGAACGCGGGTGCAACATATCGAGGGATCATGCAAAATTGCCTAAAGGACAAAATCGGCAGAAACGCACAAGTTTACGTGGATGCCATTTTCTTCAAATAAAAAAAAGGCATATACCCTTATTTATGTCCTCCGTGAAACCTTTGAAGCGCTATATGAGTACCACATCAAGATTAGCCCAAAGAAATGCGCCTTCGGAGTGCATCAGGGAGACTTACTCGAGTACCTCTTGTCCACCAGGGGCATCGAGGCAAACCTAGAAAAAATTCAAGCTATCATCACAATGAAAGAGATAGTAAATGTGAAAGGTGCCCAACAGTTAGCCGGAAGAGTCGCAACACTCAGCAGATTCATAGCCAAGATTCAAGAGAAAGCACAACCCTTGTACAAACTGCTGAAGAAATCAGACAAATTTGAATGGACAACTGAAGCCTGGGAAGCCTTCTGTGCACTCAAACGAACCCTGTCAACCCCACCTATTCTGGTGGCACCTCTGGAAAAGGAGCCAATGTACCTATATATTGCATCAACCAAACAGGTGGTAAGCACAATGCTCATTGTAGAACGGCCCCAGGAAGGGTAGCGTAGTGAAGTATTGTCATCATCCAAATAGCGCTACCCACATTACCAGAAGCTAGCTTACGGAGTCTACATGAAATCTCGGAAATTGAGACACTACTTCCAAGAGCACCCAATCACAGTGGTGTCGAACACATCCTTGCTAGAGATACTGAACAACTACAACATGACAGGCCAGTTCGCCAAGTGGGGAATTGAGTTGGGTTCATAGGATATAACCTAGGAGACGAGGAAGGCGATAAAATCGCAAGTACTCTCGGACTTTGTTTCAGAGTGGCTCGAACTAGAGCGACCCAGGCAGCCAGACATGTGAGCAACTAGACAATGTACTTCGACGGGTCGAAGCGAAAAGAAGGAGCAGGAGAAGAAGTCGTACTCACATCATCCAAGGGCGACACAATGCTATACGTACTTCAGATGAACTTCAATAACACATCAAACAATAAAGCTGAGTACAAAGCACTCATACACGGGATGAAGATGGTCAAAGTGTGCGAAGCCACTCGACTCGTCATCTACGACGACTCGAGCCTCGTGGTACAACAAACCATGAAGGAGTGTGATGCCCCAGCCAAAAACATGGCTCCTATAGAGAGCTATACAACAATCTCAAAGGGGAATTTGATGGATGTGAGCTATAACATGTTTGAAGAGGAAGCAACTTAGATGCAGATGCACTGGCCACCATCGGCTCAACATGTGCACCCATACAACCCGATGTTTTCTACGAGGAGATTGACTAACCCTCGATCAAGCGTAAGATGGAAGCTATAGAAATATCTGAAACCAAAAACACATACCTCAGTACAACAGAACAATCATAGAAGAAGGCGGTCCTGCACCCATGGACACATCAGAGCAAGTTCTCCATGATTGATTATATGAAATGGAAGGAACTCCATGAACATCAGGCAGAGGCACGTCGAGTGATGCGTAGAGCAAAGGCATTTACTATCCATGGTGGGTGATACGTCATAAACGTATCCTTGATTCCTGATGTTCCATGTTTTTTTCTTATTGTTTCCCACATGTTTGCTATAAACTTTATGTCATTTTTATCGATTTTCTCGACTAACCTATTGACAAGATGCCATAGAGCCACTTCCCTGTTTTCTGCTATTTTTAGTTTCAGAAAAATTGTTCTGGAAATATTCTCGGAATTGAAAAATTCAAAGCCTGGAAGTATTAGAAATCCCGGAGGCTCCATGGAGTCCCGAAGAGACCCGGAGGGGGGCCTCAGGGGGCCCACACCATAGGGTGGCGAGACCCCCCTTGGCCGTGCCAGGGGGTGGTGTGGGCCCCCTGAGCCTCCACCGCCTCTACCCTTTCACCTATATAATCCCCCCGAGATGTAAACCCTAGAGATATACCACTTTTTCCCGAGAAATACCTGAGGCCGCCATCACCGTCATCCCGAGATCGGGAGGGTTCTGGAGCTCTCCCCAGCACCCTGCCGAAGGGGGAAATCATCACCGCAGGGGTCTACACCACCATGCCCTCCTCCGAAGTGATGCGTGAGTAGTTCATCCCTGGACTACGGGTCCATAGCAGTAGCTAGATGGTTGCTCTCTCCACTTTGTACCTCATGTTTAGATCTTGTGAGCTGTCTAACATGATCAAGATCATCTTTATGTAATGCTACATGTTGTGTTTGCTGGGATCTAATGAATGTTGAATGCTATGTCATCTGATTATCAATCTATCATGTTATCTTCATGCATATGTTATTTATGATCTTGCATGTTCTCCGTTGTTAGTAGATTCTCTGGCCAAGTAGATGCTAGTAACTCCAAGAGGGAGTATTTATGCCCGATAGTGGGTTCATGCCTCCTTTTCATCTGTGCTCAAGTGATAGAAACGTGACAGATTGAGGATGTGTTGTTGCCATTAGGGATAAAACAACAATGCTTTGTCTAAGGATGATGTTATTGTTTACATTACACACTTTGCTTACTGCGATTATCTGTTGCTTGCAACTTAATACCCAACATTTGTTCGGATGATATTCGAAGGGTGGATTTTTAGTCATAGATGCAGTTGGATAACGGTCTATGTATCTTGTTGTAATGCCCGCATGGATCACATAGTAATATTTATGTCTTGCATATGCACTACGGTGCAGCCTTCATTTCTGTCAATTGCCCAGCTGTAATTTGTTCACCACAAATGTTATTTATCTTTCACGGAGAGACACTAGTAGTGAATTGTGGACCCCGGTCCTTTTTCCTCATACTGATAAAACTCATACTACTTTCATACTGCTATCATACTGTTCCTACTGTTTTCCACACCATACGTTTAACCTCTTTGTGTTCAGCAAAACCGGTGAGATTTACAACCTCACTGCTTATGCTACGCCTCAATGATACCTTGATAGCGTGTTGGGAACCCCAAGAGGAGGGTATGATGAGTGTCGTAGTAAGAATTCCCCTCAGTTAAGAACCAAGGTTATCAATCCAGTAGGAGAAAGGGGATCTTCGGAAGGTTGATGCCACTGACGGTGGTGATGGCTCACCGATGTCAGCGACAATGCGGAACCTGCACACAACACGACCAAAATACTTTGTCCCAACGATATAGTGAGGTTATCAATCTTACCGGTCTTGCTGAAAACAAAGATTAGACGTATAGTGTGGAAAATAATGTATGCTTGCAGTAAGTAAAGGAAGCAGGAAATTGTAGTGGTTTGTTTAATAGTGTAAGAAAATGGACCGTGGTTCATAGGTTCACTAGTGGTGTCTCTCCATAAAAAATAGCATGTTGGGTGACCAAATTACAGCTAGGAAATTGAAAAATAAAGGCTGCACCGTAGTGCACATCATGACAGGAACACTACTATGATATTTAGTGCGGGCATAACAACAATATACATAGACCGTAATCCAACTGCATCTATGACTAATAATCCACCCTCAAGTTATCATCCGAACCCCCTTAGGTATTTAGTTGCAAGCAACAGATAATCGCATTAAGCAATGTGTGTAATATAAGCAATGATTGTGCACGAGAGCACTCACACCACTGTTTTCTCCCTAGTGGCAACAGCACATCCTTCCCCGTCACGTTTCTGTCACTCGAGCACACGCGAAAAGGAGGCATGAACCCACTATCGAGCATAAATACTCCCTCTTGGAGTCACTAGCAACTACTTGGCCAGAGCAACCACTAGCAACAGAAAGCATGCAAGATCACAAATAACATATGCAATAAAGACTATAATCAACTTGGCATAAGTTCAATATTCAACGGATCCCAGCAAACACAGCACATGGAGTTGCATAAGAACAATCTCGATCATGTTAGGCAGCTCACCAGATCTAAACATTGAGGCATAGGAGGAGAAGACAACCATCTAGCTACTGCTATGGACCCGTAGTCCAAGGATGAACTACTCACGCATCACTCCGGAGGCAGGCATGGTGATGAAGAGGCCTCCGGTGATGATCTTCTCTCCGGCAGGGTGCCGGAGACAGCTTCAAAACCCCCCTGATCTAGGGTTTACGATGACGGCGGCTGTGGAACTTTTCGGGGATATTTGATCAGGTATCTAGGGTTTTCCATCCGGGGGTAATAAATAGGCGAAAGGGCAGAGGCGGTGGAGCCCTGGGGCCCCACACCACCCCCTGGCGCGGCCAAGTGGGGGGCGCGCCACCCCATGGTGTGGCCCCCCTGGTTCCCCTCTTCGACTCCTCTTCGATCTTCTGGATGCTTCCGGGGAAAAGAGGAACTTCGGGCTTTGTGGGGTCCAATTCCGAGAATATTTCCAGAACAACTTTTCTGAAATAAAAAACAACAGAAAATCGGGAACTGGCGCTTGGCATCTTGTTAATAGGTTAGTCCCGAAAAACGTGTAAAAATGACATAAAGAAGGGAGAAAACATGTAGCAATTGGCATAATATCATCATGGAGCATCAGAAATTATAGATACGTTGGAGATGTATCAACTGCTTTGTTGGGGCAAAGTGATTTGATTGTGTTGTGCAGATTCCACGTTTCTTCTGAACCGGTAGTGCGCCCTGCCATCTCAGCTGCTTCACCTTTCGAAGTTACTCCTTCCTTCTACTGGTCAATTCAACCTTGTTTTCTTTCTTAGAGAAACTTGCTATTGTGCTCTTCATACCTTCCTCTTGGGGTCTCCCAACGAACATGTGTATCACGCGCATCAAGCTATTTTTATGGCGCCGTTGCCGGGGAGGAAGCGAATTTCTGCAAGTGGAGTCTCTCACTTCCAATCTCTTTACTTTGTTTTTGTTTTTCTTAGTTTATTTTATTTTGTCTTGTTTGTTTCTCTTTATCAAAAACACAAAAAAATTAGTTCTTATTCTAGTTGTTAATTTTTCTTTATCATGCTTGCTATCAATGGTTAATGTCTTTCAAACTAGATCTTTTACGCAAGGTGGGTTCACCGATGAACAACAAAAATATTATAAGGAACACCGACTGTCACAAAAAGTAATACACATCTGGGAGCAAATTAATAAATTGCATGACTATGCTAAAATCTTGTGCTCTACATATAATGTTACTTATTTCTTTGATAAATCTTGTTTCTGTAGGAGGTGTAAACACCTCCCTTTTTAATGTTAGTATAATGATGATGTCACCATATCTTCTTATGTTAAGGGAAATTATGACTTTGATGATGTGGAACAAATTGAGGAATTTATTGCTTGGAAGGGTGCATTCGAAATTGCCTATTTGCTTGAAAGTATTGATGATGCACCTTATAAATATGAGATATATGATATACTTGAATATTGCTTTGATAATTACAAGGATTATAATTACTATATACTTCAATATGTTAATCAATTATCTCCCCCCAAAGGGAGAGACTAGTGCCTTGCAGGAACCTATGGAAGAAGAAACTGCTGAATCTGGAAGCTCATTGAATGAAAAAGAGGAGGAGAGTGATGATCAAGAGGAGGAAGAATGGAGCTACCCATGTCTACCTCCCAATGATAGTAACTCTTTAACTCATACATTAATTGATGAAAGTGATGTTCCTATTGATTCTTTTGAAATATCCCTTTTTGATGAAATTGATACTTTCTATACTTGTGACCTTGATACTACTATGAATGAAACTTGTGAGAATGATATTTCTACTGTTATTTATGATAATCCATGCTACTTTGATAAATCCTATAATAATCCTCTATTTGTTTCAAGTATTAATATGCATGGTAATGAGGAAGTTTGTTTAGAAAATTTATATGATAATGCTCTTGATGATGGTCCTATGTTACTTGATGTTATAAATCGTAATGCTACTGAAAATAGGATTGCTATTAGTAGTCCCATAACTTTTATTAGTGATCAATCATCTTGTTTTTCTATGGCTAAAAGTGGTAAAGAATAGGTCTTTATTCTTAATTTAGATCCCACTATTTTTTAGCTTGGTATGAATTGTGTGCTTTTAGACCATGACAAACATGCTTTATGTGATGATTTTGTTGTTGATTTTGTTCATTATGCTACTAAAAATTATTATGAGAGAATAAAATATGGTTGTAGGAATTTTCATGTTACTAAAACACCTCTCTTTTTGTTGGAAGTTTTGAAATTGCTCTTGTTTTACCTTCCCATGATTTCTAGTTTGAGCTTCTTTAATTTGTTTCTTTACAAGATTCCTATGCATAGGAAGTGGGTTAGACTTAAATTTGTTTTATACTTTATTATCGATGCTCTCTTTTTCTTAATTCATATTTCTTATGTGAGCATCTTCTTCACTAGAAAATAATTGATTCCACTTTTCTGGGCCTAGCTAAAAGGCGTTAAAGAAAAGCACTTCTTGGGAGATAACCCATGGTTTTATTTTTTGCTTTGTTTTTATCTGGTTTCTTTGTGTCAAGGGGTTGTATAATTCTTTAGAAACTCCTTTTTATATTTGTTTTCATGTTTTAGTAGTGCCATGTAAGGTTTCTGACGAGAGTTGGAGTTGGTCTTCGGATTTCTGCGCGGGAAACAGATTTCTGCTGTCCACCGAAAAAGTCGTACACAATCCTGGAAGATCAGAATGATCTCAAATTTTTTGTTCTTATTCCTTGGCTGATTCTAAAACTTTTTCGTTGTTTAGATTTTTCGATCTGAGCAACGTAAGTGCCTCCAAAAAATTCATCTTTACAGACAGTTCTGGTTTTGACACATTGTGTCATTTTTCTTGCATTTGCTCTTTTGCGATGTCAAGTGGATTTCTTTGCTTCACGAAACCTCAGTGGCTGTAGATAATGTTTAAAAGTATCAATATCACTTGTGACATACAGGAAAATGGAATTTTATTTGTTGCACTAACCCTCTAATGCAAATTACTGTTTGAGTGTGGTGTGAACGAAGTTTTCAAGGGTCAAGAGAAGAGGTGATATATGTGATCAAGAAGAGTGCAAGGTCAAAGGTTGGGGATGCCCCATGGTTCATCCAAGAATATTTTTATAAGACTCAAGCATCTAAGCTTGGGGATGCCCAACGCATCCCCTTCTTCATCAACTATCTATCAGGTCACTTCTCGTGAAACTATATTTTTATTCGGTCACATCATATGAAGTTTAATTGGAGCGTATGTTTGTTTTTCTTTTGTTTTCCTTGCTGCAATAATATAGTTGGATCCTAGCATTCTTTTTTTGGGAGAGAGACATGCTCCGCTTTTTCGTTTGAATACTTGCTATAATAGTATTCTTAGTTTTTCTTCTAGTTGCTGCAAAAATTCCTGTTTATCTCTCGTTTTCATTGCATCTCTTCTTCAGATATGTTAGTTTTAGTAGTGTTATGTGAGTACTCTCATGTTTGCTTGCTGTAGCATGTAGATATTTTTGTTAAAGCATGATGTGTATGGTGCTTGTTGGGAAAAGAAACTGCTGCTTGAGGTAGAATTTTTAACTGTGCAAGTAGAAGCTTGTATAGACTGTGGCTAGAACTTTTTCATATCATGCTAGATGTTATTTTAGTTTTAAAGCCTTGTGGTTATTGAGTAGCATGATTAGCCTCAAATAGCTGATAGTGTTTAATGTGCCACTGAAAGTATCATGAGTTGTTCTTGTCATATTGAAGCAGAAATTTGTGGTGTTCTCCTTTGAATGTTTTATTTGGTTGACTTAGAGCATGCTCACACCATGTTTATGACTATGAACCAGTCACGAATAGCCTCTATGATCATTTAGTTTTCTAATTTTTGGTACCACTTATGCTTTGATTAATGATGTTTATGTCGATATGCATGATTATGGCTCTTATGCTCTCTTGATTTGTCGCTCCTAGTCTTTTGCTAGCCTCCACTTGTACTGAGTATGAGCTCTACTCGTACATCCAACTCCCAAAAACCAAAATTTTCCCATTGTGTTCACCATACCCACCTACATGTGGTAATTAACCGCCACTCCAAAGTAAATTACTCATATGTTAACTTTAAACTTTCAAAATTACACCTGTTTTGTGCTCCTGTTTTAGCTCATGAGGACGTAAATAGAGAATCTTTATCTCACTTGTTAATTGGACTTTCACACCCTAGACAAGAGTCTTCATCCGCTTATCCAATTATAGAAGATCTGGCAGCGGGGTGCCCAACCCCAAATTAATAACACAAATTCTCTTCACTATTTTTCCCTTGATTTATCAGTCAAACTTAATTATGTAAACAAAAGAGAAAGGGGGATGACCTTCTACCCATATGCGTCCTTCTATGGGAGCCGCTCTTGTGAAGTCTAATTGGCCACTGACGTACTGTATTTTCTGTTTACCATTCGTTGACATAAGCATACATCTCTCTTAAAATATAGACACTCCTCCACGGTATGTGATTGTTGGCAGGCACCCGAGGATTCGGTTAGCCATGGTTTGTGAAAGATGGTTGGGAGGAGTGTCAAGTTTTCATACCTCTGTTTAATAAAATAAAAGCTCTAGCACATGAGTGATCCATGCTTCCCTCTGCGAAGGGCCTTTCTTTTACTTTTATGTTGAGTCTCCATCTTCTAACTTTATGCACGGTTCAGAGAGCATTTTTGCCATTCTGATTTTTATGTGCATTTGTACCAGAAACATAATTAATTGATTCATGATGTGTTATTCCTTGTTCTCTAATTATTTGTTCTAGTCTTTTTCATGAACTTTGAAGGCGTCCTGGCATTTATGTTTTGCCCCACTCTTAAGGACTAGCCAAATATCACTTTGACATGTTCTCTCTATACTTGAAACAAACATATATCTTTCTTTGCATTCTTATTCGTGATCTTTTATTTGAGTTATTCCTCATGATGCAAAGTAATTGCTATGCTTTATTATTAAAGTTTTATTTATCATTTTGTGTTAAAGTTCTATGATCTCAGCTTACTTATTCTTTTACATTATTGATGATCAAGTTTATGTTGGTAGCATGTCACCTCAGAAATTATTCTGTTTTTATCGTTTACCTACTCGAGGACGAGTAGGAACTAAGCTTGGGGATGTTGATACGTCATAAACGTATCCTTAATTTCTGATGTTCCATGTTGTTTTCTTATTGTTTCCCACATGTTTTCTATACACTTTATGTCATATTTATCGGTTTTCCGGACTAACCTATTGACAAGATGCCACAGAGCTAGTTCCCTATTTTCTGTTGTTTTTAGTTTCAGAAAAGTTGTTCTGGAAATATTCTCGGAATTGGAAAATTCAAAGCCCGGAAGTCTTAGAAATCTTGGAGGTTCCATGGAGTCCCGAAGAGACCCGGAGGGGGGTCTCAGGGGGGCCACACCATAGGGTGGTGCGGTCCCCCCTTGGCCGCGCCAGGGGGTGGTGTGGGGCCCCTGAGCCTCCACCGCCTCTGCCCTTTCGCCTATATATTCCCCCTGAGACGTAAACCCTCGAGATATACCATTTTTTCCGAGAAACACTCGAGGCTGCCGTCACCATTATCCCGAGATTGGGAGGGTTCTGGAGCTCTCCCCGGCACCCTGCCGGAGGAGGAAATCATCACCGGAGCTCTACACCACCATGCTCTCCTCCGAAGTGATGCGTGAGTAGTTCATCCCTAGACTACGGGTCCATTACAGTAGCTAGATGGTTGTTCTCTCCACTTTGTACCTCATGTTTAGATCTTGTGAGCTGCCTAACATGATCAGGATCATCTTTATGTAATGCTACATGTTGTGTTTGCTGGGATCTGATGAATGTTGAATGCTATGTCTTCTGATTATCAATCTATCATGTTATCTTCATGCATATGTTATTTATGATCTTGCATGTTCTCCGTTGTTAGTAGATTCTCTGGCCAAGTAGATGCTAGTAACTCCAAGAGGGAGTATTTATGCTCGATAGTGGGTTCATGCCTCCTTTTCATCTGTGCTCGAGTGACAGAAACGTGACGGATGGAGGATGTGTTGTTGCCATTAGGGAGAAAACAGCAATGCTTTGTCTAAGGATGATGTTATTATTTACATTACACACTTTGCTTACTGCGATTATCTGTTGCTTGCAACTTAATACCCAACGTTTGTTCGGATGATATTTGAAGGGTGGATTTTTAGTCATAGATGCAGTTGGATAACGGTCTATGTATCTCTTTGTAATGCTCGCATGAATCACATAGTAATCTTTATGTCTTGCACATGCACTACGGTGCAGCCTTCATTTCTGTCAATTGCACAGCTGTAATTTGTTCACCACACATGTTATTTATCTTTCACGGAGAGACACCACTAGTGAACTGTGGACCCCGGTCCTTTTTCCTCATACTTATAAATCATACTGCTTTCATACTACTCTCATACTGTTACTACAGTTTTGCACACCATACGTTTAACCTCTTTGTGTTCAACAAAACCGGTGAGATTGACAACCTCACTGCTTCGTTGGGGCAAAGTGATTTGATTGTGTTGTGCAGGTTCCACGTTGCTTCTGAACCGATAGTGCGCCCTGCCATCTCAGCTGCTTCACCTTCTGAAGTTACTCCTTCCTCCTATTGGTCGATTCAACCTTGGTTTCTTTCTGAGGGAAACTTGCTACTGTGCTCTTCATACCTTCCTCTTGGGGTCTCCCAACGAACGTGTGTATCACGCGCATCAATGGGCAGCTCCATAAACGCAACATCTCAGATATATTACACAGATGTGTCACTCTTGAGGAAGGAAAGACCATATCACTCAACATCCATCAAAGGACCTACACAAACCACGTAGGAAGCAGAAACTTAGTCCGCAAAGCAATCAGAGCAGTATTTTATTGGCCCACAACAGAACTCGACGCCAAATCTATCTTACAGCACTACGAGGCATGCCAGATGTTTGCAACAAGACCCAATGTTCATGCTACTGAACTCCACATGATACCACTCACATGGCCCTTTGCGTAGTGGGGACTCGATCCTCCAACAAAGGGTACACTAGGCTATTGGTACCAGTCGGGAAATTTACCAAGTGGATCAAAGCAATTCCTGTAACATCCCAAGATGCAGAGTTAGCGATAAAATTCATAAGGTCCATAGTCCACCGGTTTGGAGTCCCACATAGTATCATCATAGACAACGGAACAAATTTCACAGCAGCCGAGTTCCAAGATTACTGCAAGGAGATGGGAATTACCCATAAATAAACGGGCAAGTGGAATGGTCAAACGGATTAATTAAAGTGGGACTCAAGAAATTCCTGCTAACAACACTCAAACTAGCCGCTGGAGCATGGGAAAATGAGCTTCCCTCAGTACTTGGAGTTTGAGAACCACACCCAATAGATCAACAGAGTATACACCGTTTTTCTGGTGTAGGGAGCAGACACAGTGCTGCTAGCAGAAGTATGGCACAACGCTCCTCGAGTGGCGGCCTACAGGGAGAACGCTCGAACAAAGCACTCGAAGATGCTGTCGGCCTGGTAGACAAGGCTCAGGACATAGCACTCGCGCGTACAGTGGTATATTAGCAAGGCTTGTGCAGCTACCACGCTCGTCGAGTACGCAACAGAACCTTCAATGTAGTGATATGGTGTTGCGACTGAAGCAAGGGAGCCACGACAAATTGACATCCCCATGGTAAGGACCCTACCTAATAGGGGAGGTACTCGAAAACAGTGCGTACAAATCAAGGACAAGAAGACAGGAAACTTCTACAAGAATCAGTGGAACGTCTCACAACTACGTCGTTTCTACGCCTAGCTTTTTCTATTTTATTACACTTAGAATAAGGCTACTTTAGCCACTTATGTATTACGCATGAACAAATTAAGCAAGTTACCTCTGTGTCGCGAGATCTTCCTTTCTTGTCTATTTTACAGTTAACCACACAGAAAATAATTGAAAGTTAGCCCGAGACTCAATCGGGTGCATAAGAATCCGCGCAGAAAAAAATTTAAACAGAACAATCGAGGAGACTCCCAGCCATGTTCGCACTCGAAACACTCGGGGGCTGCACAACAAAATGTTTAAATAGAAAAATCGGTGTGACTCTCAGCCGTGGTTGCACTCGAAACACTCGGGAGCTGTGTAGCAAAAAGTTTAAAAAGAAAAATCGGGCGACTCTCAGGTCGTGGTCGCACTCGAAACAATCGGGAGTTGCGCAGCAAAAAGTTTAAACAGAAAAATCGAACCAGCAATACACATTGTTAAAGCTATATTGTTAAAATGGAAACACTCGGATTTGGATATTTTTTTAGCTCATTTTGAAGAGTGGAAGGAGATATACATCATCGCACACATTGTTAAAGCTATATTATTCAAAAAAAACTCCATAAAAACGACAGAACCAACAATAAAGGATGAAAACTATCGAGGAAAGGTATAAACATTCTGCATCTTCTCCCCTCTTACATTGATTTGTGAGCCACACTATATTTACAATCTAAAACATATATTGAGACAAGTTCATCCTATGGTTGATTTGGATTTGCACATTTGATATCTTGTAGAATTCCAAGCAGAAGTATAGGGTTTCTCCCGAAAAAGACCCTTTACCACACACCCAAGACCCCAAACCTAGGGCTCTGTTGGTTTGCAATTCCATGGTGCCCCACTGTGCCAAATACTGTCCCATTCCAACATGGTTGATCATTTGGTGCCCAAGTTTAGCCTATTTCCCCGAGAAACCCTAGTTTCGGCACCTAACATTCCTCGAGGCGACCCTATACCACACACCCAGGACCCCAAACCCAGAGCTTTGTTTGTTTGCAATGACATTGTGATCCACTGTGCCAATTCCTTTCCCATTCCAACATGGTTTGATCATTTGGTGCAAGAGTTTGGCATGTTTCCCCCTAGAAACCCTAATTTAGACACCTAATTTTCCTAGGGGTGACCCTCTACCACACATCCAAGAACGCAAACCCAGGGCTATGTTTGTTTGCAATGCCATAAATGCCCCACTTTGCCAAATCTTGGCCCATACCAACATGGTTTCATCATTTGATGCCCAGGTTTGGCATGTTTCCCCAATAAACCATAGTTTCGACACCTAACTTTCCTAGGCATGACATGATACGTCATAAATGTATCCTTAATTTTTGATGTTCCATGTTGTTTTCATGTTGTTTCCCACATGTTTGCTATACACTTTATGTCATTTTTATCGATTTCCCGGGGCTAACCTATTGACAAGATGACACAGAGCCAGTTCCTGTATTCTGTTGTTTTTAGTTTCAGAAAAGTTGTTCTGGAAATATTCTCAGAATTGGAAAATTCAAAAGCCATAAGTCTTAGAAGTACCGAAGGGTCAAGGAAGTTGCAAAGAGATCCAGAGGGGGTCCACAGGGTGGCCACACCATAGGGGGTGCAGGTCCCCCTCTAGCCGTGCCACCAGGTGGTGTGGGCCTCCTGGCCACCCCCCGGCAACGCACTTTCGCCTATATATGCCCCCGATGCATAAACCCTAAAGGAATCATCCTTTTCCACCAAAAACATTTGTAGCTCCGCTGCCGCCGCCGACAAGTTTTGGGGGACAGAAATCTCTGTTCCGGCACCCTGCCGGACGGAGAAGTGCCCCCGGAGCCATCTCCATCGACTCCACCGCCATCTTCATCGATGTTGCTGTCTCCTATGATGAGGAGGGAGTAGTTCTCCCCCGGGGCTGAGGGCTCTACCAGTAGCTATGTGTTTCATCTCTCGCTCCCATGGTGTGATATTTATGTGATCATGAGCTTTGTAATCTAGTTGAATATGTAGATTTACTCTTCATCTGTTATGCTACTCAAGTAGTTTTGTTATGAGATCTTCGTAAACACTTTGATCACGGTGTAAAGGTGACAGTGTGTGCACCGTGTGGTTTAGCATGATATTTATATCTTGTGTTGAATGACCCTATGAAATTTTGGTGTTTTTCTAGTACCTTCTAGGGCGCTCATAGTGATAGTGTGGGTTAACTAGACATGGGAATGCGACTTTGAGGAGTGTTGTTACAGCCCTACGCAATGGATTGGTTTTTGTTATTCAACCGGAGAGTGGTTCGGAGTAGCGTAGTGAAGATAGATATTTATGCATTGAATTATGTTATCTTTGTTGAGAGTGTCCACTAGTGAAAGTAGGATACCTAGGCCTTGTTTCTAAGCATTGAAACACCGTTTACAATCAGTTCTGCTACATGTTTGCTTGCTGCCATTTTTATTTCAGATTGCTATTGTCACTTATAATCATTCATATTACTTGTATTTCACTCTCTCTTCGCCAAACTACTGCACCTCTACAAGTGACAATTGTATTGAGTGTGTTGGGGACACAAGAGACTTCTTGTATCGTGATTGCAGGGTTGCTTGAGAGGGATACCTTTGACCTCTACTTCCCTGAGTTCGATAAACCTTGGGTAATCCACTTAAGGGAAACTTGTTGTTGTTCTACAAACCTCTGCACTTGGAGGCCCAACTCTGTCTACAAGAATAGAAGCGTGTATATACATCAATCTCTTTTTAGGCATAGTTGCCAGGGAGGTAAGGTAAAAGGTTCTCACATCCTCGGGTGTGAGTGCTCGAAGTTATTTCCTTTAGATTCTACAATTATATATATATTTTTCTTGTTTTTATTTTCACTAGTTAGGCTTATTTTTACTTGTTGCTTGTTTTTATTTTCACTAGTTAGGCTTAATGGAAAACAACAAAAATATGAGAGAACTTTATAATCTTTATCTTGAGTTAGGACATGAAGTGTTTGAAGAGAAAATTTAAAAACCTATGGAGCTTTATTTGCATGCTAGTAGCAATATTATTAGTATAAATTCTTTGAACACCATTATTGCTAATGCTATGGAAAAATCTAAGCTTGGGGAAGCTGGTTTTAATGAATACGATATTTTTAGTCCCCCAAGTTTTGAGGATGAAATTTTCTTTGATGATACTTTGCCTCCAATAAATGATGAGTACAATGATGAATATGTTATTTTCAATGTACCTACTATAGAGGAAAAAATTAATTATGATTGCAATATGCCTCCTATATTTGATTATTGTGGTGATGAGAATAATAATGATAGCTATTTTATTGAATTTTCTCCCACTACTATTAATGAGAATGACTATGCTTATGTGGAGAGTATTAATTCTTTTATGCATGTGGCTCATGATAAGAATGTTTCTTGTGATAGTTATATTGTTAATTTCATTCATGATGCTACTGAAAGTTATTATGAGAGAGGGAAACCTAGTTTTATGCATCTAAAAAATATCAAGTTTCCCCTCTTTATGTTGAATGTTCTGAATTTGCACTTATTTTGTCTTCCTATGCTAGACACTTTGTGCTTTATTGACTTATTTTTCTAGAAGATACTTTTTCATAGGAAGTGGGTTAGACTTAAATTTGTTTTATGTTTGCTTCTTGATTCTCTACTTTTCTTCAATTAACATTTCTCATGTGAGCATCTTCTGAAATTATCATGCCTAGCTAAAAGCCTTTAAAGAAAAACACTTCTTGGGGGATAACCCGTGTTTTTATTTTTGCTTTGTTTTTTCTCTGTTTTCTTTGAGTGAAGGGGTTGTATACTTCTGTAGAAACTCCTTTGTATCTTTATTTTCATGTTTTAGTTGTGCCCAAGTAAATTTTCTGACGAGAGTTGGAGTTGGTTTTGGATTTCTGCGCAGGAAACAGATTTCTGATGTGCACCGTAAACAATCGTATAAAATCCAGAAAGATCTGAAATTTTTTGTGCTTATTACACAGCTAATTCCAAAACTTTTTCGTTCCTTAAGTTTTTCTGTCTGAGAAACATAAGTGCCCCGAAAAAATTCGTCTTTACAGACTGTTCTGGTTTTGGCAAATTCTACCATTTTTCTTGCCTTTGCTCTTTTACGATGTCAAGTGGATTTCTTTGCTTCACAAAACATCAGTGGCTGTAGATAATTTTTATAAGTATCACTTGTGCCATACAGAATCCATGGATTTTTTATTGTTGCACTAACCCTCTAATGTGAATTACTCTTTGAGTGTGGTGTGAAGGAAGTTTTAAAGGGTCAAGAGAAGAGGGTGATATATGTGATCAAGAAGATTGCAAGGTCAAAGCTTGGGGATGTCCCCGTGGTTCATCCAAGCATATTTTAAGAAGACTCAAGCATCTAAGCTTGGGGGTGCCCAAGGAATCCCCTTCTTCACCAACAATCTATCAGGTCACTTCTAGTGAAACTATGTTTTTATTCGGTCACATCATATGAAATTTACTTGGAGCGTCTGTTTGTTTTTCTTTTGTTTTCTTTTCTGCAATAATGTAGTTGGACCCTAGCATTCCTTTTTTAGGAGAGAGACACGCTCCGCTTTTTCGTTTGAATACTTGCTATGCTAGTATTCTTAGTTTTTCTTCTAGTTACTGCAAAAATTCTTGTTTAGCTCTTGTTTTAATTGCATCTCTTGTTCAGAGCTGTTAGTTTTAGTAGTGTTATGTGAGTACTCCCATGTTTGCTTTCTGTAGAATTTAGAGAGTTTTTTGTTAAAGCATGTTTTGTATGGTGCTTGTTGGGAAAATAAACTGCTGCTTGAGGTAGAATTTATAACGGTGCAAGTAGAAGATTGTATAGACTGTGGCTAGACTTTTTCATATCATGCTAGATGTTATTTTAATTCTAAAGTATTTTGGTTATTTACTAGCATGATTAGCCTCAAATAGCTGAGAGTTTTTAATGTGCCATTGAAAGAATCATGAGTTGTTCTTGTCATATTGAAGCATAAATTTGTGGTGTTCTCCTTTGAATGTTTTATTTGGTTGACTTGGCGCATGCTCACACCATGTTTATGACTATGAACCAATGACTTATAGCCTCAATGATCATTTAGTTTTTGAACTTGTGGTACCACTTATGCTTTGATTAATGATGTTTACGTCGATATGCATGATTATGGCTCGTATGCTCTCTTGATTTGTCGCTCCCTACCTTTTCCTAGCCTCCACCTATACTGAGTATGAGCTCTACTCGTGCATCCAACTCCCAAAAACCAAAGTTTTCCCATCGTGTCTACCATACCTACCTACATGTGGTATTTAACCGCCACTCCAAAGTAAATTTCTCATATGTTACCTTTAAAACTTTCAAAATTACTCCTGTTTTGTGCTCCTGTTTTAGCTCATCAGGACGTAAGTAGAGAATCTTTATCTCACTTGTTGATTGGAGTTTCACACCCTGGACTAGTGGCTTCATCCGCTTATCCAATGATAGAAGATCTGACAGCGGGGTTCCCAGTCCCAAATTAATAACACAAATTCTCTTCACTATTTTTGCCCCTGATTTATCAGTCAAAGCATAATTCTGTAAACAAAAGAGAAAGAGGGATGACCTTCTACCCAGATGCGTCCTACTATGGGAGCCGCTCTTGTGAAGTCTAGTTGGCTTGTGACGTACTGTATTTTCTGTTTACCATTCGTTGACATAAGCATACACCTCTCTAAAAATATAGACACTCCTCCATTGTATGTGATTGTAGGCAGGTCCCCCGAGGATTCGGTTACCCATGGTTTGTGTAAGATGGCTGGGAGGAGTGTCAAGCTTTTTATACCTCTGTTTAATAAAATAAAATCTCTAGCACATGAGTGATCCATGCTTCCATCTGCGAAGGGCCTTTCGTTTATTTTTATGTTGAGTCTCCATCTTCTAACTTTATGGACAGTTGAGACAGCATTTTTGCCATTCTGAGTTTTATGTGCATTTGCCCTAGAAACATTATTAATTGATTCATGATGTGTTATTGCTTTTTCTCTAATTATTTGTTCTAGTCTTCCTCATGAACTTTGAAGGTGTCCTGGCATTTATGTTTTTCCCCACTCTTAAGGACTAGCGAAATATCACTTTGACATGTTCTCTCTATACTTGAAACAAGCGTATATATTTTGTTGCATTGTTATTCATGATCTTTTATTTGAGTTACTTCTCATGATGCAAGGTGATTCCTATGCTTTATTATTAAAAGTTCTATTTATCATGCTTGTGTTTAAGTTCTATAATCTCAGCTTACTTATGCTTTTACATTATTGATGATCAAGTTTATGTTGGTAGCATTTCACCTCAGAAATTATGTGTTTTTACCGTTTACCTACTCGAGGACGAGTAGGAACTAAGCTCGGGGATGTTCATACATCATAAACGTATCCTTAATTTCTGATGTTCCATGTTGTTTCCCACATATTTTGTATACACTTTATGTCATTTTTATCGATTTCCCGGGACTAACCTATTGAAAAGATGCTACAGAGCTAGTTCCTGTTTTCTGGTATTTTTAGTTTCAGACAAGTTGTTTTGGAAATATTCTCGGAATTGGAAAATTCAAAAGCCAGAAGTCTTAGAAGTCCCGGAGGGTCAAGGAAGTCCCGAAGAGACCCGGAGGGGGGGGCCAAAGTGTGGCCACACCATAGGGGGGCGCGGGTCCCCCTCTGGCCATGCCACCAGGTGGTGTGGCCCCCAGGCCACCCCCGGCATCGCCCTTTCGCCTATATATGCCCCCCGATGCATAAACCCTAAAGGAATCAGCCTTTTCCACCAAAAACATTCGTAGCTCCGCCGTCGCTGCCGACAAATTTCGGGGGACATAAATCTCTGTTCCGGCACCCTGCCGGACGGGGAAGTTCCCCCGGAGCCATCTCCATCGACTCCAACGCCATCTTCATCGTCGTTGCTGTCTCCTATGATGAGGAGGGAGTAGTTCTCCCCCGGGGCTGAGGGCTCTACCGGCAGCTATGTGTTTCATCTGTCTCTCTCATGGTGTGATCTTTATGTGATCATGAGCTTTGTAATCTAGTTGAATATGTAGATGTACTCTTCATATGTTATGCTACTCAAGTAGTTTTGTTATGAGATCTTCCATAAATACTTTGATCACGGTGGAAAGGTGACAGTGTGTGCATCATGTGGTTTAGCATGATATTTATATCTTGTGTTGAATGACCCTATGAAATTGTGGTGTTTGTCTAGTACCTTCTAGGGCGCTCATAGTGACAGCGTGGGGTTAACTAGACATGGAAATGCGACTTTAAGGAGTACTGTTACAGCTCTACACAATGAATTGGTGTTTGTTATTCAACCGGAGAGTGGTTCGGAGTAGCGTAGTGAAGAGAGATATTTATGCATTCAATTATCTTATCTTTGTTGAGAGTGTCCACTAGTGAAACTAGGATCCCTAGGCCTTGTTTCTAAGCATTGAAATACCGTTTACAATCAGTTCTGCTACATGTTTGCTTGCTGCCATTTTTATTCCAGATTGCTATTGTCACTTATAATCATTCATATTACTTGTATTTCACTCTCTCTTTGCCGAACTAGTGCACCTATACAACTGACAATTGTATTGGGTGTGTTGGGGAGACAAGAGACTTCTTGTATCATGATTGCAGGGTTGCTTGAGAGGGATACCTTTGACTTCTACTTCCCTGAGTTTGATAAACCTTGGGTAATCCACTTAAGGGAAACTTGCTGTTGTTCTAAACCTCTACACTTGGAGGCCCAACACTGTCTACAAGAATAGAAGCGTGCGTAGACATCATGACCCTATACCACACATCCAACACCCCAAACCTAGGTCTATGTTGGTTTTCAATTCCATTGTGCTCCAATGTGCCAAATATTTTCCCATTCCAACATGGTCTGATCATTTGATGCCCAAGGTTGTCATGTTTCCTCTAGAAACTCTAGTTTCGACACCTAACTTTCCTGGGGTTGACCCTATACCACACACCCAAGACCCGAAACCTAGGACTATATTTGTTTGCAATGTCACTGTGTTCCGGTGTGCCAAATATTGGCCCATTCCAACATGGTTTGATCATTTGGTGCCCAAGTTTGGCATGTTTCCCCAAGAAACACTAGTTTCGACACGTAAGTTGCTTGCGATGCCCCTCTACCACACACCCAAGAACCCAAACCCATGTCTATGTTGGTTTGCAATACCATGGTGCCCCACTGTGCCAAATCTTGGCCTATTCTAACATGGTCTGATCATTTGATGCCCAAGTTTGGCTTATTTCCCCTAGAAACCCTAGTTTCGACACTTAACTTTCCTGGGGATGACCCTGTTGAAAGCTCATGATCCCTCTAATGATTTTGGTGATGATGATAACACGGGTATCATCTATCTAACAGTGTTGTTTTAGACTGTGCAGCTATTATCTCAGATGCTGATTGTTATATTCTTGTCATAAGATCAAAGAGAAGGCCTACATTCTGGATTCATTGCCACCGGATTTTTCAGTACGCAGACCGGAAATTCCGGTGCTTATGGGGCGGAATATCCGGCCCCAGCACCGGAATATTCCGGCCCTCTCCTGGCATCTCCAAAACGACTAAGTGTTTTCACTGCCCGCGCACAGAAGCCAGGGCGGAAATTTGCCCCGGAAATTTCCGGTGCAAAATCCGGTCCTCTGGGACTTAGCGAAAAAAGGATTCCTCCCAGGTGCCCGCGCACAGAAGCTGGGGCGGAAATTTGCCCCGGAAATTTCCGGTGCAAATATCCGGCCCCTGGTCCTTAGCAATTTTCGTCAACGAGCTGGTGCCGGCGCACAGAGAGGGGGGCGGAGTATTGGGGCGGAAATTTCCGCCCCGGGATATTTCAAAATTCCGCCCCCGGACTATTCAAAAATCCGGCCCAGGCAGACCGGAAATTTCCGGTGCTAACACCGGAATATTCCGGCCCTGGAGGACTGCAACGGTCAGAATTTGGAGGAGCCTATAAATAGCTGTCTTCTTCCTCTAGAAAGGCAGCTCGTCCATTCCTCTCTCTCCTCCATTGTTGTAGAGCTCAAAACGCCCCGATCTCCCTCCTCCTCCAACCAAACTCGATGCCCTTCAAGGATCTCATGGAGGAGGACTAGATCTACCTTTCCACCAAGCCAAAAGTGTGTACCCACACCACAACTCTTGGGATTTTGTAATCTCTTGGTTGCTTTGTCATCCAAGGGAAACCCTAGTGCTTGTAGCTTCCACCTTGTAGCAAGAAGCTTAGATTGTTGAGAGCCTCCATCTCACTTTGGAGTAGCCTCAACCCCTTGTAAAGGTTTGGTCAACGCCTTTAAGTCGACCTCATAGTGGAAACGAGAATCTCCCTCACCGGAGAAGCTCAAGGAGAACAAGGTGTGCACATCCGTGATATTGAGGAGCGCATAGGTGGCTCCCGACCTCTCCAACGTAGACGTACTTCTTTTAAGAAGGAACTACGGGAAACATATCCTTGTCTCCGTGTTTTTCACTTGTTGTTATCTTGTACCGTTCCTTTATTTCCGCTGCTACTTGTTTCTTGTCACCTAGGGTGTTCACTTAGTTGCACATCTAGATAACCAAGCTTTTACTTTCACAAAGCCCCCACTAAAAGTGAAAAAGAATTAAAATTTGTAGGTCACCTATTCACCCTCCCCCCTCTAGTTGACCATATTGCACTTTCAATTGGTATCAGAGCCTCGGCTCTATTATCGGGCTTAACCGCCTAAGAGTAATCATGGTCAACGGAGATGATCCCGAATCTTCAAAGGAGGAGCTCTCCAAAATGGCCGACACTATAGCCAACCTAGAGACAACGGTTTGTACCATTCAAACCCAATTGTCCAAGGTTAGCTCTAGTGTGGGCTCGGAGGTTTCCTCCATCAAGAAGATGTTGGAGAACATGATGGGTAGAACCAAGGGGCCGTCGCACACCGATGAGGATAGTTCGGATGAGGAAACGATTCCGGATAATTCCGAACTCGAAGAGAACATTGCCAAAGCTAAGGCTAAAGCCGCACAAAAGGCTAAAGCCAAAGCTAAGGAGAGTGACGGTGACTCCAAGTCTCAAACGGCTAATGGTTCGGGGTCCAATTCAAAAGTTCCACCACAGCAAAAATATGATTCTATCCACCCAATCGTTTCCATGCCACACATCCTTAATGTTGGAGTTCCACCCATCCTTAACACTAACGGATTTTCCTCTTGGAAGTTTGAAATGGAATCTCACATTTCAGGATCGTGTACCGCATTGTGGAGAAGCGTGATCCATGGATTTCATCCTCATGACCCAAGCAACTTGACTCCAAGGGAGGATGTTGAATCTCAACTCAACAAAACTGCTCTTGTTATTATCCAGAAGGCTCTCCCAAGGGAGCATCTCACTCACATCTGGGGTTGCAAGACCGCCAAGGAAGCTTGGGACAAACTTGACACCTTGTTTCAAGGAAATGCTAGCATTCAATCTTCCAAGTATGATGTGGCCATTGACAACTCCGAGAACTTCGTTATGCAAGAGGATGAGACTCCCGAAGAGCTCTATAGAAGAGTTGTCACTCTCGCAAATCAATTGAGAGACTTTGGCAAGGAAGAGATCTCCGATGAGTGGATAAAGAGGAAATTTGTCAAGGCTATCACACCCTTCGAGAAGAATCTCTCCACTAGTATCCGGACAAGAGCGGAATACAACACTCTCAGCTCCATTCGTGTTCTTAGTGAGTTCATCGCAATCTCTCTCTCACACAAGAGTGTGGATGATGCTCTAGCTCGCTCTAGAGGGATGGGAAAGTCTCCCAATCTTGCATTGAAGTCAAAGGAAATGGCTCGAGTTGATGAAAGTGAAGAAGAAGATGATGATGAAGAAGACTATGAAGACACCTATACGGGAGCTCACAAGTGCATTGCTCTCGCTATGCATGGATATTGGAAGAGATGGGAAGCTCACAAGGCCGGCTCTCCAAGACCTCCACGAAACAAGAACTACAAGAAGAAGGGGGAGCGCCCAAGGACATGCTACAATTGTGGTAGCGCAAACCATTTCGTGAAGGAGTGCCCTTTTGAGCCAAGAGAAGAAAACGAAGGCAAGCTAGTTCGCAAAAACAAGGCCAAGCCTCCTCAAAACAAGAACTTTTCAAAGAAAGTTCCAAGGGCCCTCTATGTTCAAGAAGGGGCGGTTCTAGAGACTTACGTCTCCGGAGATGAAGGATAAGATGAAGTAGGAGGAGTTGCTCATATCGCCATGGCTACCGCATCATCGCCTTCAATCTCTCTATTTGAATCCCCCAATGAAATTGTGGCTACCCGACCTACATGTCTTATGGCAAAAGCCACTTCGGTATGCTCTCCTAACTCCAAGACCATTGTCACTAACCCTCCTTCACTATTGGATTGTGTTTAAAATGATTGCAAGGAGGATGATGAGTCTAATGAGTTAGGCATTTGGCTATCTAGCCTTAAAGGTGAGACTAAGGAAAAGGTTAATGCCCTTTTGAGGCAAATTGATGAAGCTAACTCTCTTATAGATGAAAAGGAGGAAATCATCGTGACCTTGGAAGGCCATGAAGGTCACACTTGCAATGAACAAGAGCTTGAAAAAGCACTTGATAATGAACGTTCCCTTCGTGCCTCACTTGAGGAGAAATTATCTTGCCTTGAAGAAAACTTTGCTATTAGTGTCTCTAAGCTTAGGAAGGAAAATGCACAATCTCTTGCTAAAATTAAAACTCTTGAACATGAAGAGTTGAAGCTAGGAATTGCTCACGAGGAACTTGGCACTCGTCATGAAAAACTCGAAAAGGAGTTCATGTCTCTTAAGGAAATTCATGACAAGCTAACCAAATCTCGTGACAATCTTCTATCTCAACTATCAAATAAGCAAGTTTTGTCCACTTCATCTCCTAGCTCAAATGTCTTGCCTAGCAATCCTTGTAGTGCGACTAATCTTGTAGGAAGTGTGAAGAATCCTCATGAGATTGCTTCTCAATGAGTCAACAATGGAAAGGAGGGACTTGGCTATGTAGCCGAGTCAAAGAAGAAGTACAAGAAGAAGAACAATAAGAAAGTCACCTCCCCCTCACAAAAAGTAAGATTTGTGAAAGAGGGAGAGGTGACCAAAGAGAAGGAGACCAACACCGTTGTGGGTGGTGATATCTCTAGGGGGAGCACCACTCATAATAACTTTGCCGGGAAATACAACCCATCTTATGTTCTTATGAAATCTAGAGATGGTCATGTATATGCTAAATATGTTGGTACTTCTTATGGAGATGATTATCATTGGATTATTTGGGTTCCTAAGACCCTTGTCGCTAACGTGAGAGGACCCATTCAAAGATGGGTACCTAAATCAAGAATCTAATCTATTGTAGGGAAGTGCTTCCGGTTCGAGCAAATGGACGGTGGATAGTGGTGCATCCCAACATATGACCGGAAGCAATGACCCAATGAGTGATATTCATCCTCCATTACCTCATCTCAATTGCGTTACTATTGGTGACAACTCCGAACTAAAGGTATTGGGACGAGGCAAGGTAGCAATCTCGAATGACTTGTCAATTGAGAATGTTCTTCTTGTTGAGTCCCTTGGCTATAATCTCATCTTGGTTCTTCAACTTACTAAAAGTGGTTTTACCTCTTTCTTTAATAAGGAGAATGTGATTGTCACTTGGGAAACGACTCTTAAAGTAGCCTTTGTTGGGCATGTCGAGAACGGCATGTATGTAGTGGACTTCTCTAAAGGAGACACGTGTGCCGCGACATGTCTAATGGCTAAAGTTGATGTGGGTTGGCTATGACATCGCCGGTTAGCCCACACCAATATGAGGACGTTGCATGACCTTCAAAGTGGCAATCATGTTCTAGGACTAACGAATGCTATGTTTTCCAAAGATCGTGTGTGTAGATCTTGCGTTCTTGGAAAACAACATGGAGAAGCTCACCCAACCAAGACCAACATCACCACCTCAAGAATCCTCGAGCTCATTCACTTGGACCTCTTTGGTCCTCTATCATATGATAGTCTTGGAGGCAAGAAGTATTGCTTGGTGATTGTGGATGACTATTCACGATATTGTTGGGTGTACTTCTTCAAGAGAAAGAGTGAGACTCAAAAGCGGGTCATCGAGTTTATCACTTTGGTGGAAAGGCAACATAATACAAGCATCATGGCTATCCGAAGTGATAATGGCTCCAAGTTCAAGAACTACACCGTGGAGGGATTTCTTAGTGAGGAAGGCATTGCTCATCAATATTCCACTCCCTACACCCCTCAACAAAATGGTGTGGCGGAGAGAAAGAATCGGACTCTTATGGATGCGGCTCGAACCATGATTGCGGAGTTCTCTTCTCCTTATAATTTTTGGGCCGAGGCCGTCTCCACCGCTTGTCACGCTAGCAACTGATTATATCTCCGCAAGATCTTGAACAAGACCCCTTATGATATTCTCACGGGCAAGAAGCCGGACGTTTCATACTTCAAGGTCTTTGGATGCAAATGCTTCATTCGCAAGAGAGGGAAACGCTTGTCTAAGTTCGAGACTAAATCTTATGAGGGTATCTTTGTTGGCTATGCCTCAAACGCTCATGCTTATAGAGTCTATAACAAGTCCACCAGACAAGTTGAAGAAGCTATAGACGTGGTATTTGATGAGGATAATGGGTCCCAAGGGGGCCGTATAGATCATGGTATTGTAGGAGATGCAATTCCTCCCATCGTCATAAGAAGAATGGGGATTGGTGAAATAATTCCCATTGAGGGTTACCGGATGACAGAGGGAGAAGGACTATGCCCCACTCAAGTGGAGCCATTGACTACATCCATTGATAACCAAGCTACCCAACAAGATGCACCAAGCCCTCATGCTTCACCACAAGGCCAAGCTAACAATCAAGGCCAAGCTCATGATGAAGGCCAAGCTCACAATGAGGAACAAGATACACATGGTGATGATACAACTCGGAACATAAGGGATCCACCTCCCGTTGATGATCAAGATCAAGGTGGACATGTCTCCGATGATGAAGGTGATGATCAAGTGCTATCCAAGGAAACTTTGGAGGAGATGCTAGCTCGTAGGGCAAAGAGAAGGCTAGATAATCTCGCTCGTGCCGGTCACACGGAGGACATGATTCTTGGACAAGTTCGTGGAAGGGTCGTCACAAGGAGGCAACTAGCGGATTTTAGCAAAGCTCATGCGTTCGTCTCTCACATTGAGCCAAAGAAGGTCTATGAAGCTCTTGAAGATCAAGATTGGCTTGAAGCAATGCACGATGAACTCAACAACTTCGAGCGCAACAAGGTGTGGAAGTTGGTACCAAGGCCCAAAGATTGCAAGAACGTCATCGGCACTAAGTGGATCTTAAAGAATAAACAAGACAAGGACGGCATCGTCATCCGCAACAAGGCTAGATTGGTTGCTCAAGGCTTCTCTCAAGTCGAAGGTGTCGATTTCAGTGAAACATTCGCTCCCGTAGCTCGTCTTGAATCTATTCGCATCTTACTTGCATATGCCTCTCATCACAACTTTAAATTGCAACAAATGGATGTTAAAAGTGCATTTTTGAATGGTCCCATCCACGAGTTGGTCTATGTCAAGCAACCTCCGGGTTTCGAGGATCCCAACCACCCCGATCATGTCTACAAACTCGATAAGGCGCTATATGGGCTTAAACAAGCTCCACGTGCATGGTACGAGCACCTTAAAGAGTTTTTAGTAGATCGTGGGTTCAATGTTGGTTTAATCGATCCCACCCTTTTCACCAAAAGGGTTGGAGGTGACTTGTTCATATGCCAACTCTATGTGGATGATATCATCTTTGGTTCTACTAACATTGCTTTCAATGATGAGTTTTGCAAGCTTATGACGGACAAATTCGAGATGTCAATGATGGGAGAATTAGAGTATTTTCTTGGCTTTGAGATCAAGCAACATCCCGAAGGCACCTTCATCAAGCAAGCCAAGTATACTCAAGACATGCTCAAGCGCTTCAACATGCACGATGCCAAACCTATGAAGACTCCCATGTCCACGACTATTGACTTGAAACTCGACCCGAATGGTAAAGAGGTAGATCAAAAGGTATACCGCTCCATGATTGGCTCTTTGCTCTACCTTTGTGCATCTAGACCCGATATTATGTATAGCGTTGGTAAATGTGCAAGGTTTCAAGCCTCCCCGAGACAAAGTCACTTTGAATCGGTTAAGCGCATCTTTCGATATTTAGTTCATACCCCAAACTTCGGTCTTTGGTATCCCAAGGGTTCAAGCTTTCAGATCATTGGGTGTTCGGATGCGGACTATGCGGGAGAGAAGACGGATAGGAAATCTACATCCGGAGGTTGTCAATTTCTTGGCCGCTCATTGGTATGTTGGTCTTCCAAGAAGCAAAACTGCATTGCTCTCTCCACCACTGAGGCCGAATACATCTCCGCGGCGAGTTGTTGTGCTCAATTACTTTGGATGCGGCAAACATTGAGAGATTATGGCATCGTCTTCGACAAAGTTCCTCTCTTGTGCGACAATGAGAGTGCCATCAAGATCGCCTACAATCCCGTTCTTCACTCCAAGACGAAGCACATTGAGATACGACATCACTTTATTCGGGATCATGTTGAGAAGGGTGATATTGACCTCTCCTATGTGGCAACCAAGGATCAACTCGCGGATATCTTCACGAAGGCCCTTGATGAACCAAGATTTTGGGGTTTGAGGAATGAACTAAATGTGATCGATGCGTCTAACTTCTCTTGAACCCTTGCATAAGTACCTTCACTATATGTGCTATCTAGTTTAGATGTAGGCATGGACATAGGGGGAGCGTGGTTCAACCAATGAACTAACACTCCACCTATCATGCGCAAAACAACCAAAGCGTCATGCATATCTAGTAAATGTGTGACTTATTGTGCTTAAAACGTGAGTTATACTTTTAAGACCAAGATACATCTTCGCGACTTCTTGGTATCACTCAAACATGGTGGCTTCGGCCACCAACATTCTCCCATGTTATTTGTATTTGTTTTGTTTCGATGTTTTCCTCGTGTTCGTGCGTTTGTTTGTGTTTCTCGTTTTTGGAGGCTCAAGATTTGTTCCATCTTCCACAAAAACTCGGATGGCGTGGGAACACCGGAAATTCCGGCCTAGGGCCCGGAATATTCCGGTCCTCGGACATTTGTCCCAGAAATTTCGCCCATTTCCGATGTGCCCGCTCACAGATGGCACACCGGAAATTTGAGCGGAAATTTCCGGGGGAAATTTCCGGGGGCCCGGAATATTCCATGCCTTAAGCCCCGGAAATTTCCGGGGTTCGAAGTTTGACTCGAATAAACCCCCAAATATCCAACGTGCCCGCTCGCAGAAGGCACACCGGATATTTGGCGGAATATTCCGGTCCAAATTTCTGGACCCCGGAATATTCCGGCATTAATACCGGAAATTTCCGGTGGGGTTGGTCTGGGGCTATATAAGGGCGACGGGAGGGAGCAGTTCCAGATTTCTCTCCCTCCCTTCGCCTCCACTACGCCTCCAGCCGCCGCCGCCGCCTCCGAGACCTCCGGGAGGCCCCTTTGCCTCCCCTCCTCGTCCTCTAATCGCCCTTTGCGGATCAAGAGACCGCACAACCGATCCTATCTCATGGATCCCGGTATGTGTTCCGTTTTCTCCGTAATCTATGGTTGATTAGATGATTTGATCTCATGTCTAGTGTTCTTCATGGTATTGTACGGTCACATCTTCACACTAGTATCACATCCACTCTAGGATTTATCTCTGTCCTTAAATTCATCGTTCTAGATTCGTTACAGGCCCAGATTCAGATCTGGATTCGAAAATTCCGAAGGCCGGAAATTTCTGCCCCAGGACCGGAATTTCCGTCCCCCGGAAATTTCCCTGAGGCCGGAATTTCCGCCCTCCGGAATTTCTGCTCCCAAAACCGGAATTTCCGGCCTGTACTGAATCTCGAACAGAGATCTATTTCCTCCATTTTCACGAGTCGTGAGCCCCCGTTTTGATTCTTGTTTGGTTTTATTTGCATCTTTTCTGCTTTCCTCGCAGATGGCTCAAGCACTAGGCCCGGCAAGTTGACTAGTTCCCGCAAGCGACTCCGTAACCTGAGGGAAAATGAGGAGGGGACCTTTGTGGATGAGAATGAGACTCGCCGGTGTGCGAGGGATGCTGAGAGGGAATATGAGCGCCAACGTGATGCTGACAGGGCTGCTCGCAAAGCTGGGAAGCAGCAAGGGAAGTCTGCTCTGAACCTGGCTACCATGTCCATCCCCGAGTTCAAGGCATGGAGGGGCAAGGCCTGGTACACTGAGGGGCCTCAAGACCCCACTATTGATTCCTGCTTCTGGCACGTTGAGCAGGAGACCCTTTTCAAGCAAGTGTACACTGTCATGAGCAAGCCGGTGTGCCCAATGAAGGTTATCAACTTCGCTCATCTGGCTGCCAATCCTGCCTATTTCAACAACTCCGTCCAGCTGGCTGAACTCCTTGGTCTGCGCCCTCTTATGGAGACTAGGTGCTCCTACAATACCACATTCATCCAGCAGTTCTTCGCCACTCTTGTCATTGATGATTCTGAGGAGATTGGGATGTCTTGGATGTCTGGCCCTCACTTGCTCACCGCCAACTTCCATGACTTTGCTACTGCGCTCGGGTACCCCTTTGCTGGCCTTAACACTCCTCAGGGTCACCGCATGCATGTTCACGGGGTTGAATATGAGAAGAACAGACTGGCTGAGTTGTATGGTTCCACAGGTGTGATTGGCTCGGCCAAAGGGCTCTATCCCATATATGACATCCTGCTGCGTATGTTCAGGGAGTCTATTGCCCCCAGTGGTGGCAATAATGATGCTATCCGTGGTGGTTTGGTCAATCTCATGTACCACGCCTACCTGACCTTCACTGAGGGAGACATGGCTGACCTGGAGGCCCACAAAGTTGATGTGATGGATTTCATCTTCAATGAGATCCACTTTGCTCTCTTCCACCGCAAGGTGCCCCCGTATGCCCCGTACATCATGAAGCTCATCAAGGATCGCTATCCCGAGGCACTCCGTGAGTACCTGGAGCTGGACTGTGAAGACCACAAGGATGTTACGCTGTACAAGAAGGAAGCTCACACACAGCAGGCTGCACATAATGTGGGTGCCACAGGTCAGGGCCACCATGATCCTCGCATGCGTCCTCCTCCCCCTGGCAAGAAGAAGCGCTCATGGCTTGTTCGCGCAATTGAGAAGGTGTTGTGCATGAATGTGTGCCTCCACAAGGAGAACTACAGTGCCTATGTGGAGCGCCGCAGCATCCTCGAGAACCAGCACCACATCATGACTGCTCTTGGTGCTCCCAATGTGCCACCACTTCCTCCTCCCAGGATTGCCTACAAGAACTGGAACAACCGCGACGTCGACTGGGATATTGGTGTGGATGATGATGAGGACATGGAGGATGTTACCGAGGATGAAGCGGAAGAGGAAGAAGAGGACACCCAGGCCTAGAGTTTGCTCCATGGGACGTAGCTCTCTCTTTTCTCTTTTGGTATCCTGATGCCAAAGGGGGAGAAGATCTAGATGATCGCGGGGATTTGCTTGGGTGGGTTTCGTTCTTTGTTGCCCCTTTTATCGTTTCTTTTCGAACTTCGTTTTACCGTACTCGTTACTCGTTGGTGAACTATTATTATTAGGAGGCATGTCTCCTATATATGCTATCTGTGATGTTTTCATATCTTGCACTGTTAGTTTAAATTCCCTGCAAATACCCGCGTTTTCACTGCCCGCGCACAGAAGCCAGGGCGGAAATTTGCCCCAGAAATTTCCGGTGCAAAAATCCGGTCCTCTGGGACTTAGCGAAAAAAGGAGTCCTCCCAGGTGCCCGCGCACAGAAGCTGGGGCGGAAATTTGCCCTGGAAATTTCCGGTGCAAATATCCGGCCCCTGGTCCTTAGCAATTTTCGTCAACGAGCTGGTGCCCGCGCGCAGAGAGGGGGGCGGAGTATTGGGGCGGAAATTTCCGCCCCCGGATATTTCAAAATTCCGCCCCCCGTACTATTCAAAAATCCGGCCCAGGCAGACCAGAAATTTCCGGTGCTAACACCGGAATATTCCGGCCCTGGAGGACTGCAACGGTCAGAATTTGGAGGAGCCTATAAATAGATGTCTTCTTCCTCTAGAAAGGCAGCTCGTCCATTCCTCTCTCTCCTCCATTGTTGTAGAGCTCAAAACGCCCCGATCTCCCTCCTCCTCCAACCAAACTCGATGCCCTTCAAGGATCTCATGGAGGAGGACTAGATCTACCTTTCCACCAAGCCAAAACGTGTGTACCCACACCACAACTCTTGGGATCTTGTAATCTCTTGGTTGCTTTGTCATCCAAGGGAAACCCTAGTGCTTGTAGCTTCCACCTTGTAGCAAGAAGCTTCGATTGTTGAGAGCCTCCATCTCACTTGTGGAGTAGCCTCAACCCCTTGTAAAGGTTTGGTCAACGCCTTCAAGTCGACCTCATAGTGGAAACGAGAATCTCCCTCACCGGAGAAGCTCAAGGAGAACAAGGTGTGCACATCCGTGCTATTGAGGAGCGCCTAGGTGGCTCCCCACCTCTCCAACGTAGACGTACTTCTTTTAAGAAGGAACTACGGGAAACATATCCTTGTCTCCGTGTTTTTCACTTGTTGTTATCTTGTATCGTTCCTTTATTTCCGCTGCTACTTGTTTCTTGTCACCTAGGGTGTTCACTTAGTTGCACATCTAGATAACCAAGCTTTTACTTTCACAAAGCCCCCACTAAAAGTGAAAAAGAATTAAAATTTGTAGGTCACCTATTCACCCCCCCCCCCCCTCTAGTTGACCATATTGCACTTTCACCTGTATCACAAACCCAAGACCCCAAACCCAGGTCTACGCTTTTTTGCAATGTCATTGTGCTCCATTGTGCGAAATCTTGACTCATTTCAACATGGTTTGATCATTTGGTGCCCAAATTTGGCATGTTTCCCCTAGAAATCCTAGTTTTGACACCTGACTTGCGTTGGGTTAATCCTCTACCACACACCCAAGATCTCAAACCCAGGGCTATGCTTGTTTGCAATTCCATGGTGCTCAAATGTGCCAAATATTGGCTCATTTCAACATGATTTGATCATTTGATGCCCAAGTTTGGCATGTTTCCCCTAGAAACCCTAAATTCTACACCTAACTTGCCTGGGGTGACTCTCTACCACACACGCTAGTTTGGCATGATTCCTCTCATTTGTGGATTCCTTTCA
The DNA here is from genome assembly GCA_028641055.1 of Alopecurus myosuroides. Taxonomy (NCBI): domain Eukaryota; kingdom Viridiplantae; phylum Streptophyta; class Magnoliopsida; order Poales; family Poaceae; genus Alopecurus; species Alopecurus myosuroides. The sequence goes on from CM054061.1 coordinate 200,402,496, forward strand.
CTTAGTAAAGTCTGATACAAGATGAAAAACATCATATGGATGTTATATTTGGATTCCTCTTATTTTTCTAATCGATTTAGCCATAGTATTTGTCGAATTTCGATTTACGGACTTGTAGATATGAATTATTCAATATTAAATGGAAAAGGACAAAAAAATCAAATTCATTTTATTGTTATTTGAGTTCAAGATTATTATTACTTGTTCTTTTTGTTTATTTAAATAATTGTTTGGATTAAACAATAAAGACGTGTGACATCATGATCCAAGTGTTAATATGATTAATAGGATACTATTGTCAACACAATATGAGTTGTTTCTAGGAAGATCATAGTGAAGGGACTAAGAAGTTAAGTATGCTGGGACTGTAGTAGTCTAAGGATGGTTGACTGATCGGGAAGTGAGCGATTTAAATTAAAATTAAACATGGGTACAGATAAATATAAATATGTCTCTAGTGCGATTAACCGGTTGAATAATTCAAATATTTAAAAAAAAATGAAAAAATTGGGAAAAAATTCTGGCCTAGGCCTTCTAAGCCGTCGGCGTAGTTGGTACGCCGTCGACTTTCCCTACGCCGTCGACATCGGAGGCTATGGCGACGGGGTTACACCGACGGCTGCCCTCGACATAGCCCAACATTGTGATCGTCTCGTAGTTGGAGGACACACTAACAAGGTCAATCCCAAGATTTGTGCTCCCAGCAGAGATCGCTCGGACGGACTTGGAGGACGTGCTCGTGGAGCTCGGACACGTGAAGCCAAGCAGATATGAGTTGGGCGCTAGGCGTCAATCTCCACTCTCGAATTGGGATTTGGTGTTTAGCACGAGCTGATTGCGGCCACGATGGAGGAACATCCTTTCCTACCAGAAGTTGGAGAGATAATGGAATTGGAATGAACACTAGTACAAAACCAAGCATCTAAGACGGGACCGAGAGCCGGTTAGAGCAGAAAAAATTCTAACCGCCTATACTACCATACCTCAGACGGTAAAAAATTCAGTTCCGTCGCGACCACTATTAGAGTCGGCCTTATTACTAACCGTCTATAATAATATCGTATTAGAGTCGACTATTATTTTCGACCATCTCCAGTTATTTGTTAGACAACGAGTTTTAACGACCGTCTCCTAATATTGAAGTTTAAAGATTGTTGTTTAATTTTGATTTGGCGCCAATTATAACACGTATGGTTGCATGTCCTGTCCATTTCACAAACAACACACACGCACACATATACACTCTCTCGATCCCAAATTTGAACACTACACAAAATCAATTTGCAAAATAAAAAACGTGAGCCTTATGTTTAGAGAGACAATTACATTCGATCGAATACGAAACGTGTATTAACTTTTAATTTTACATATTACATATAACTAGCTAATTACACACGATGCATCGCCGGCCGGACTTCTCCGGTGACAGAACTAGTACTAGATAGGGGGTATACTTTTTTTTAATAATTACATATATCATCGCTGGCTGGCTTCTCCGGCGGCGAAAACAAGTCCTCGTCCGAGGAGATGAGGATGTAGGGGACGGCCAAGCAATCCACCTCCTGCGAGATGTCGGAGATGGCGGGCATCTCCACGTCCGAGACGGCGGTGGAGGCGTCCGCCATATCAACGTCCTCAAGGGCGGTGTCCTCGACGGCAGGGGCGTCCTCGACGGCGGCAACGTCCGCCATTTCTCCACCGGCATTGGCAGCGGCATCCTTGTCGGCGGGGAACTTATCCCCACCGGCCGCCTCCGCCTCCTCCTCCTTATCCTCGTCCTCCGACTCTGAGAACTCCCAATCGGAGTCCTCCCGGGTATCCTCGATGCTCTCTAGGATTGCGCGGTTCTCCCAGACGAGATCGGCGTCCTGGAGCATCTCCCCGATTATGGCCTCGTCGAGGCGCTCGTCGGCGATCTATTGCACAGTGGCAAGTGCTCGTCCTCTAACGGGGCGAGTTGCTGGTCGAGTTCAAAGATCGCCAGCGCCTCCTGTAAGTTCATGCCGCCAGCCTCCACTGCCGGCCACTCCTGCATCCCGGCGCCCTGCGCCTGGCCGCTCTCCGCCTCCGGCCGCCTGGCCGCAATCCTCCTCCTCTGGCGCTGGCCGCCGCCATCCTCCGCCTCATCCTCCTCCTCCGCCATTGCCTGGCCGCGCTCCTCCTCCTCCTCCGCCATTGCCTAGCTGCGCTCGCCACCTGCGGCCTCCGCCATCAGGACGTCCACGTTCGGGCCGCCATCACCACCCGCGGCCTCCTCCATCAGGACATCCTTTGTCGCCTCCTCCGCTGGGCCGGCATTGCCGGCGGCCGCCGGTTCCGAGGCTTCTCCAGCCTAGAACTCCACCCACATCTCCGTGTAGCGCTCGGTGGTCATCTTTGTCCGCATGGTCGGCCTCTCGCACACCATGACGCTGGTGTTTTGCGTGAGTGAGGAAGTTGAGTTTTTTTTGGAAAAGACAAAGTGCGGCGAGCAACAACGCGTGTGGGGGTGCGCCGCGACGAGGGAACCGGTCGCTATAATAAAGCTGTGATGGGACGCGACGCTTTGACGGGCGGTCGCGTGTCTAGCCGCCTCGCTGTCGCGCAGAGGCACCTCTCTGCACCGGCGCATGCGGATTCGTCCAGAGGGTCAGGGTACGCTTCGAGTTCGCTCTGGTCAAAGTGGACCGACTAGACCCACAAGTCAGCGGATGTATCCCGCAGTTAAGTGTCAAAAGCAAATATCCGTGGGGTCCGGGTACGCTCCGAGTTTGCGCGGGTCAAAGTGGACAGTCTGGATCCACATATCAGTGGCTGTATAGCCTCGGCGGTAGAGTGTCAAAAAAAAATTCTGCATGGTCCGGGTCTGCTCCAGATTTTTATTTACACGAAAACAATGACTTAAAATTTTCAAAAAAAAAAATATGAAATTAGATTTTGGTCACTATATTACAGCACGATGTTGTGGTAATTAAATTAGACGGTTGCAAAAAAAATTGCGTTAAAGTTATCATTGCACAAAGTGCATTGTCGGAAATCGTTTGACATCTTACCGCGCACTTCAATCGAACTATTCCTTTACGTTAACTTCATGTAATTTATATGATTTTTTGCACAAAATACATGTTATAAAGCTTCATCTGGATTTCACAAGATTGCATATGTCTTTTATTTTATTTTTGTTTAAAAAAGATGATTTTTCCACCATGTCATTTACCGGATCGTCCGAGTAAATCCGGACCATCCGTACATTTGTTGGTTTGCAGGAAAACATAAATTTCGTTGCTCAAAATTTCGTAACGAGACGGGATCCCCCCTATCTACAAATCCCCATCTCATGTCCCCGGGTCATCCTCTGCGTCGCGCGGCGGCTTCGCCGCCCTTTTTCTTCGCCAAATCTTCTTCCATCTGCCGACAGCCGTTCATCGTCGACGCTACATCTCCCAGCCTCACATCTTCGATCTAGCCCCATCCGGTGAGGTTTTTCTTTCTCTATCGTCGACCGTGCATCTCATGCACATGGATTTAGTACATATCCACATGGATTTAGCCACAGCCATATGGATTTAGGCCTCCTTTAATTCATAGGATTTCGTGTATATAATCTGTTGATTTTGAAGTTTTGCTAGCAGAAATTTGGTTGTGTTAATTTTGTAGTGTAATTAGCATGTTAATTACGATATATATTTTGTGTATGCTTCATTTTGAAATTATCTAACAAGAGATGGAATTTTAATATAGACTATGTTAATTAGGATATATATCATTTAACAGGAGATGGTATGCCCAGTTTGCAAAAATGATTGCACAATTAGGAACTTTAGTCAGTCCAGTTTTAGTGTTTTTCTACAAGACTCTCAACATAAGTCACTAGTAAGAAAACAACTCTGCTTAGTGTATTGTCTAGTGTATTTTATATGAAATAGCGTGTTTACAATTTCGTTCTTTTTACTTATTTCTCTATTGTATACACAGTTTGTATCATGCAACATTCATCATTCCTTCAACGAGGCAGTATGCAATATTGTGTTGTTTCGTACGCTCGGGAGCACGTACAACATTGTTGTATCTAAAAGACAGAGAGACCCCAGTTGCACGGCGAAGGATGGGAGACCTTCTCGTTTTTACTATGTCAGGACCTTATCCTAGGATCTCGGTTGCTGTTTTGAATTATGACATCAATGAAGAGAAGACTGATCAGGATGATTCAGACACTTTCGAGGCCTCGGAGTGACGCAAGACCCTAAACCTATGAGTAGTATGTTTCTATTTTGTTTCTTAATAATTGGGAACATTTGGTATTAGTGAAAGTCGAACGTAATATTTGTGAGACTGGTGAACAATAGTGTGTAGACGTATTACTTAATTATGTGTTATGATTTGCTTATGATTAATTATTATTTCAGCTGTGTAATATGATCGGACCGTCCGTACAATATTCCGGACGGGACGACGTTGGAAGCTATGGAAACGGGAGTCGGGCACGAACTACGACCGACTCTGTTGCTGCATAGGCTAGTTTTTACGTCCGCCTCTAACTAGAGATGCCTATTTTTTACGTCCGTGTCTAAAAGTATATTTTTCGGTTATGTTTCACAACCGTCTGACGAATTGGGTCATCACAGACGGGTATTTTACCCGACTCCACCATATGGTACATTAATGACCATCGCTTGGAGCCGGATTGAGAAACCGGCTGAGATGTGTGTACATGGGAGTGTCTAAAGCCCGGTTCGATACTAGTGGGATGAACGGAAAAAATATTTAGATGACTATGAGCCAAAATCATTTGATTTTTTCCCTTCTGTGTTTAATTCCTTTTCAAAGTTCAGCATTATTTTGTTTCCCCTGGCAACGCACTGGCCACTAACTAGTTATGTACTCCCTCCGATCCATAAAAATTGTCGCTCACTTAATACTAAGTTTATACTAATTTAGTATAAAATGAGCGACAATTTTTATAGATTGGAGGGAGTAACAGATTTTAAACTTTATGCATCTGTGAAGCAGAGGCCAGAATGAGGAAAGCTTTTTTTTTTCTAGGCAAAAACAACATAAGGAAAGAAAATATAGTGCATGTGCCCCTGAGATGCACGGCCGATTACTGATTCTTGTCGAATAATTTAATCAGACCGTGTAAGCATCAACACTGATCATGTCTCTCTCTCAAAAAAATAACACTGATCAGGCCATTTGATCATTGTACCCGTATCACTTTCAGAGCTAAAGTCCTGAAGATTTATTTTCGGTTTAGTTGGTGATAGTGTACATCCGTACACATGCTTACGTCGCTCTGCTTTCAGCATGACGCACGACTTTCCTTTTCTTTTGTTGTGTAAATATAACAACCCATAAAACAAAATAGAAATCCATTTGCCTCAACCGAGATGAAATGGTTCTATTTTCCAATATTTCAATATCTATTTTTAAATCTAAACTGTCATGTACGACACGTGTCAATTACTGAAGTTGGTCTACAAGGGTAAATTTTTAGACCATATCTCGTAGAATTATTTCCCTATCTCCAATAGCTGCCCTACTGGTTGGAGTAAATTTTACAGTACCAAAGAGTGCTTTTTAGGCAACAAAAAAGTCTATGTCCAGTGCTTGCCCTAAAATAGAGCCCAAATAGTGTTTTTTTTTTTGCCTAGGTTGTGGATGCCGGCAAAGGATGTTGAAGGCTCCTTCTCCATGACGGCTGGACGAAATGGGGAGGAGAAGGAGGCACCACCGCAACGGTAGCCGACGAAGGAGCAACCACCGCAGCCGGCTTAGTCTTGTTTGACCGTGGTGAAGTCGAAGCGGGGTCGCGCGGCGGCCTCTTCATGTCGCCGCCTCATGGCTTGGGCATGGCGGCCTTCTACTGAGAAGGCACATCCCTTCCAGCCGCAGCTGTGGGTCATGAGGCCACAAAGTTTTCGCGCGGAGCAGGGGCGGTCATTGCGACAACGACTAGAGCAATAGGAGGAGAGGAGCATGGGAGCGGCAGCTATAGCAGCGGGGTTGGTGGTAGTGGGGTCGGAAGAGGCGGACATGGTGGCCAGGCCGGCGATCGGGTGGAGGGAGGCGGGAGCCGATCTCGTGAGGGAAACTTCCATGCGACGATTAGGGCAATTTGGTGTTGTATTTTGTTTTGCGGCGGCAGTCCAAGTGCTATATATTTGCAGCACTTGGTGTTGTATTTTTGGGATGCCCTACAAATTTGGAACAAACTTTACGATATTGGAGCAATTTTTTTTTTTTTGCCTCCAAGTGACGAAAAACCGTTAAGCCCTATAATAAGGCAGCTATTGGAGATGTTCGATAAGCCAGCAGCACTCGACTGGCCAGCCCAGGCGCTGCTTCCTCCGGCAGCTCCCTTACTTGGCAGACATTTTGTTAGACTTCATTGGCTGCTACTTTCCATATTACTAGATGACTCTTATATAAATACATCTAGACAAATTTTAGTACTAGATACATCTAGTTGAGAGTCATCTAATATGGAACGGAGGGAGTACTAGTAGTATTTCGCGACATAATGCCCTAACAAGTATCATTCATGTGATGCAACTCACATTTGATTCGTTCTTTTCAACAACAAAAACAAAGTTCCATTCAGGAACCGGATGCTTCCATTCAACAACAAAAACAAAGTTCCATTCAGGTAGTTCCATAAGACTTGAGGTGATGTGCTTTGAACGATGCCCAGTTCCGGATTTCATCAGTTGTTGACGGCATACTGGACTTGATGTAGCAGCTCACACCAACACAGCCCGAGTGCATCACTCACTGAACCTACTGTCACTGTGATAGTATGATGCATACTGATCAGCCAAAATGATACACAAAATTTCTGTACACTGATCAGATGGCTCCTATACGTCGCAGCTTCCAGTGTCCTCATTGATTTTTTTTAAGTTCCTAATCCATAATTTGTTAGTCATTTTATCATTCACGACGACCCTTGAGCTGAACTGAAGGAGGCAGGCCACCTTCTGATGGCTGCTCCGGGGTCCGGAAGATCTCGAAGCTGGGTGGAGTAAAAGGCATTACAGCTTGGGGACAGAAGCAGCTAAACAACTTATTAGTGGTGTAGGACATTGCTTTCCCAGCCAAAACCTGAACGAATCACCGTCGGTTCGTCAGTTCATCGCCTCCATCTGTCTGCGTCTTGTCCCAATGTAGGTACAAACTACAAAAGCATCCAAGACGTGTCGATTTAGCCTGGAGGAGCGCGATGTTCTTTTTCATGGTGAGGCATGCAGTTGCTGTTGGACAAAGCAGAAGGTGATGCAACCAGAGGCATAACAATGACTTGCTTGCGTTTGTTGGAAAGGGAGATCTGGGTCGTTCAGTCAATTCGAGTGTGGGTAGGGAGGCACCAGATAACAGGACAAGATGCGTGTGATCCTACATCAGAGGTTGATGGGATCAAATAGTACTTCTCAAGAATGTTAACTGTGCCACAGGAGGAGCTTAGCGGAGCAAACGGCTTGCTTGCGCCACTCCATCATCTCTTTGTGCAATGTTGCGTCAGCGTCGAGTTTGGAAAAATGCACATGGGTGTACCAGACTAGCAGGCTACTGCAGTACTGCTCAAGTAATCTACATATGAACCACTCCTCCGTTTCGAAAAAAATAAATATGAACCACTCCTATCAAAAATGGAAAAGCAATACAGGGACCTGGTATGTGGAAGGCTTAAGATATCGTATGTATATGTTCAGGGAGTTTGGAATAGTTGAAATCACCTACTACACCTCTAGAATAATACAGTATTGAATAGTTTACCAGCGCCCTAGTCCTACAATATGCCTTGAAACCTTACCTGATACGGTACCATTTACGTCCAAACACGACCAAAGTATGACGGAATTTTTCAACAACCAATAGGAACTGCAATCCATTTATTGAACTTCTCCGTGTGAATTGACATTTTCTCCAACAGTCCAAGTACAGCAAAAGAAACAAGTCAAAGATATCAAAGCATTCACCAACAGCCATGAATTGGAGGACTACAGGAGCCATGATATGTCGAGATCAAGATGAGACATAGAGGATTCAAAGATAGGGAAAACTCTGAAACCAAAGCACACGCGCTGGGAATTCGAAAAGACTGAGCCTGTGACAACAGTGTATTGATTTACTTAAGCAAAGGCTCTAGTTTTCTCTGGGTAAACTCAGCCAGTTTTTTTTTTTTTTTGAAGCGGGGCAAAAGCTTTGCCTTTTATATTGATATAGGAGGAACAAACAAACCAAAGAGAGACCTAGGCCAACACAAACGAAAAGACCAAAACAACACGAAGGTGAAACTCAGAGAATAATCTCCGCTAGGTGCTTAGCGCCGGCTAAGATCTAGTTCTTGCTCTCGTCTTTTATTTTTTGCAGAAGCACCATGGGCAGAGTGGCCACGTTGTTGAAGACCCTGTTGAACATGTAATAGAATCGGTTTCTGTTTGGGTACGGAGTCCGACCCGGACAGGACCTCCCATGTATTTTCCCTCGATGGTTGTTTGCCTCGAGCCCTTATAACATGCAGTCGATCGCCCTAGCAGGAATCATCGATCGTTTCCCTTCTTTCTTGATCGCTAACATAGTATCAGAGCTACTCGTCTCCCCCTCATAGCTCATCATCATCGCGGGGACACTCTGCATGTCCATTGAGTATATAATCCTTGAGCTCATCATCATCCACACCTTTTCCCGCAGCAGCATGCGCTGTGTCGGAGAGATTCTCCCCGCGATCCGTGCTGCTGGAGCGAGCGTATGGCTCCTCCGCACCACGAGGAGACAGAGGTGGGGAGCTCACGGGGGACAGCAGCTCGTCTGACTGGGCGTCGGGAGCGGAGCACGAGGTGGCAGACCCAGGAGAGGTACCTGCTCTGCGCGACGTGGCGAGCGGGGACATTGGCATGTCTTCTGACTGGGTGTCGGGGGCGGAGCACGAGGTGGCGGACCCAGGAGATGCACCTGCTCCGCGCGACGTGGCCAGCGGGGAATGGACCGGCGTTGCCTGCACAGAACCTTCCGCCTCGGAAGCTGCAGGGGAAGGATCCAAGGCCGATTCTGCCTGAAAATCATCCTGAAATTCAGTGCCATTTTGTCCGGTAGTGCTGTTTTCAGAAATCTCATTATTTTCTCCCGTATCGCTGATGTTTGCTTCAGTATTGTTGTCAGTTGCTTCCGTATGTGTATTGTCTGCTCCAGTATGGACCTGCAAGGGAGTAACAGTAGGAACAATTTGCAAGTGATCATTAGCATGCACACCCCTAGTAGGAGACTCCATGGACGATGATGAAGGAGGAAGAAGAAGAATTTCTTCACGGAGACGTCTACCCGCATTGGGATGGAGTGTGGAAACCGCATTGGGATGGAGTGTGGAAAACGGGAAAATATTCTCATCAAAAACAACATCACGAGAAATATAGACACGCCCTGTTGTGACATCTAAACACTTGACACCTTTGTGGAGGGGACTATAGCCAAGAAAAACACACTGTTTGGAACGAAAAGACAGTTTATGTTTATTATATGGACGGAGATTGGGCCAACAAGCACAACCAAAAACACGAAGGGACTCATAGTTGCGAGTGATATTAATAATTTGCAAGCAGGGGTATCAAAGTTTAGGACTTTAGTAGGAAGTAAATTGATAAGAAACGTGGCGGTAAGGAAGGCATCGTCCCAATATTTCAAAGGCATGGAGGCATTAGCTAATAGAGCAAGTCCTACTTCCACAATGTGTCGGTGCTTGCGTTCAGCAGGCCCATTTTGTTGATGAGCATGAGGACATGAGACGTGATGAGTGATGCCCACCTTTTGAAAGAAACCGTGGAGTTTTTCATATTCACCTCCCCAATCGGTTTGCATAGTGATGATTTTGCGATCAAATTTACGCTCAACATACTGTTGAAAATTAAGGAAGACTTGATACACATCAGAACGTTTCTTGCGCAGGAGACAGCTTCCTCTCCGGGATCTTCTGTGCACACCTCGGATGTATCTCTCCCTGCTGCTGAAGCCAAAACCAGGTTACAAAAAGGTATTCGAAACCCGAAAAAATTCACTGACGGTACAGTTCCATACAAAAAGAATTTTGTGCTGTTAACATCTACAGGTGAATCTCAAAACTTTTCTGAGGCTCTCATAGATAGCAATTGGAAAAATGCTATGCAGGATGAATACAATGCACTTCTTGCAAATAACACATGGCATCTTGTTCCCCCTAGTTCCAACAAAAATGTCATAGATTGCAAATGGGTTTATCGTATTAAGAGGCATGCTGATGGCACTATTGACAGATACAAAGCTAGATTGGTTGCTAAGGGGTTCAAACAGAGATACGGAATTGACTATGGGGACACTTTCAGCCCAGTTGTTAAGATAGCTACTATCAGACTTGTTCTTTCTATTGCAGTGACTAAAGGATGGAATCTTAGGAAGCTAGACGTAAAGAACGCGTTTCTACATGGTGTTCTGGAAGAGGAAGTGTATATGAAACAACCTACAGGTTTTGAGTCTTCCGCTGACCCTAATTATATCTGCAAACTTGATAAAGCAATTTATGGATTGAAACAAGCCCCTCGAGCATGGTATTCTAGACTCAGCAATAAACTGCATACTCTTGGATTTGTACCCTCCAAGGCAGATACATCCCTGTTCTTGTTTGACAAAGCAGGTATCACTATGTTTCTTTTGATCTATGTTGATGATATAATTGTTACAAGCTCATCAGAAACTGCTGTCTCAGCTCTCCTGCAGAATTTAAGCAATGACTTTGAAATAAAAGATCTGGGTGATCTTCATTTCTTCTTGGGTCTTGAGGTGCATAAATCCTCTGATGGTTTGCTTCTAAATCAGGAGAAATATGCTACTGACTTGTTAAATCGAGTTGGTATGAATACTTGTACATCATTTCCTACACCTCTTTCCAGCAGTGAAAATTTGTCTCTTGGAGATGGTTCCTTACTTGGCCCAGAAGATAGTTCTAATTATAGAAGTGTTGTTGGTGCACTTCAATATTTAACATTGACAAGGCCAGATCTCTTTTTTTCAGTTAACAAAGTATGTCAGTTTTTACATGCTCCTACATCTGCACATTGGACAGCTGTCAAAAGAATATTGAGGTATATTCAAGGTACAAAAACCATAGGGTTGACTTTTCAGAGGTCCCCTTCTACATTGCTTAGTGCTTTTTCATATGCTGATTGGACAGGTGATTTAGATGATAAACGATCAACAGGAAGTTTTGCTATTTTCTTTGGTCCTAATCTTGTTTCTTGGAGTGCCAGAAAAAACCAACTGTATCTCGTTCTAGTACTGAAGCTGAGTACAAAGCATTAGCAAATGCCACTGCTGAACTAATATGGGTTGAACCTCTCTCAAAGGAACTTGGTGTGACACTTAAGGAGAAGCCATGTCTTTGGTGTGATAATCTAGGAGCAACTTTTCTGTCAGCTAATCCAGTGTTCCATGCTCGTACCAAACACATTGAAATTGATTTTCATTTTGTACGTGAACGTGTGGCCAACAAACAACTAGATGTGAGGTTCATCTCTAGCAAAGATCAGATAGCTGATGGTTTTACAAAGACCTTATGTACTAAGAAACTTGAGGAGTTTAGGCGTAATCTAAACCTTAGTAAGGTTTAGATTAAGGGGAAGAGTTGAACATGTAATAGAATCGGTTTCTGTTTGGGTACGGAGTCCGACCCGGACAGGACCTCCCATGTATTTTCCCTCGATGGTTGTTTGCCTCGAGCCCTTATAACATGCAGCCGATCGCCCTAGTAGGAATCATCGATCGTTTCCCTTCTTTCTTGATCGCTAACAGACCCTAGCATTCCTCTCCTTCCAAATTTCCCAAGTGATCAACGTGATCGCCGAAAGAAGGCCTTTGGGGCAGTCCGTTGGCGATTTGGCAATGGAGTGCCAGTATTGGAGGACAGACGGGAGTCCCGAGCCAAGGTCTTGCATGAGGGAGTGGCAGGAAAGCCAAGAGGCTGCCGCGCGCCAAACGCGCTTAGAGTAGCGGCATTCGAAGAGGATATGACGTGCCGTCTCCTGGTGGCACAAACAGAGCTGACAAAGGGGGGTATGAGGCCAGCCACGAGTGGCGAGACGATCAGACGTCCAAAGTCTGTTTTGTACGGCAAGCCAGGCGCAGAAGCGGCATTTGGGAGGAGCCCAAGGTTTCCAGACGACCCTCACGAAGGAGCACAGAGTGGATCCAATGAACTGAGCCTTGTAGGCCGAGGCGGCAGAGTAACTCCCGCTGGGTGAGAGAGTCCAAACAATAGTATTGTCGATGGCAGTATCAAGCGTGATGTCCTGGAGCAACCCCCAGAGGGTGACGAACTGGGAGATGTGTTCAGTCGTGAAGTTTAGCACGGAGATGTCCCTGATCCAAGAAAGTTTATCAAGAGCATCCTTGACCCTTCTATTTTTCTTCTTGGAGGCCTCAAAAATCTTGGGGGCAACAGCCTTTGGCGTGGAGCCGTTTAACCAAGAGGAAGACCAGAAGGAGGCCCTTTGCCCGTTACCAATGTTGACCTTTGTAGCAGCGTTAAAAAGATCTCTATCAGAGCTGTCGTTTGGGGTCTCAAGACCAATCCAGGGCTTCTCCGGAGCCACCCATTCCGACCAAAGCCATCGGAGGCTAAGAGCGCGGGAGAATTTCTCCGTTTTAAACTGAAAAGCACGAACGGGCCAAGTAAAATGTTGACAGTCATGCATATGATCTCAAGAAAAAAGAGGTTCAGTATGCAGCGAGATTTTCCATATATTTCATGTTTCAATACTCCCTCCGATCCATATTAATGGTCGCTAAATCGGATGTATCTAGCCATATTTTAGTGCTAGATACATCCGATTTAGCGACCATTAATATGGATCGGAGGGAGTATAATAATTCAAGACAACCCAGTTGATTATCACGTTCACAATTGTAAATGATATGTACGTCTAATCCCAGGCAATGACGCCAAAATTTGAGCAACTCGCACCTCATAGTCAAGACTCGAGCAGTATGGATGACAACTAAGGTTTTGATGAACCAAACTACCTGGAGTAGGTTAGATACGCACATCACTTTGGGGAAACTCAAAATGGAGCCCGAGCTATACCAGTTTTGCTTTCTTACAGGTGACCGTGAGTACGGTCACTGTGCATGTGAGAGCCACTCCTACTCCTCTCGCATCTGTTTCCTTTTTTTATGATTGTTTTTACATGCGGGGTCCACCCACATGTAAATGTAGGGGCAGCTTTTCTGGTTCTCTCCGAGGGAACCTGCAGCCAGCTGGGCAAAAAACGATATTTGCGGATACTTAGTTACGGTAGATGGAAACTTCCTGTCGGAATATTAACCTTTTGACAGGTTAACCGTAAGCTAGCCTATACACATAGCTATTTATTTTGCAAAATTCAAAAATCATATTTCGAAGTTCCGAAAAAATCTGAAAAAAAATATCCCGATGCAGACAATAGTGTATTCTATCAACATACAAAATATCAACTCAGAATAATTCAAATTATGGGCAACACAAAAATGAAAAAATCTGACAGATTTTGGAGTTGAAATTTTGCACTGTTCACTACTTTCAGATACAAATTTTGTCATTTTTTCACAACCCAAAATACAACATATTTCTACTTGAGATTTTACAAGTTAGTAAAAGATAACATTATCTATATCTATAGCCGGGGATTTTTTTTTTATAGTATTTTTTGGAAACCCTGAAATATGTTTTTTTTTTATTTTGAAAACTAAAGAGCTATGCGTAGCTCGGGCTCCAAAACGCTCAGTTTGGCTACTTCACCGTGGAGCTTCAAATTTGTATGCACATCCTGTCATGTCAACAACCCGGAACTTCTACGTGAATAAATGGAACAATTTAAAATAGCGTGCGCTGCGCGTCGGTTGCTCGCATCCTCAATAGTTTCGGCATCATTACGGGTCCCATGACAAACTTCGAGAAAAGCCTTGTTGCCCCGATCCGTTGCAATGGCATCGACCTTGCCGACATTTTCCATGATCTCCCCAAGGAAACCGCGACCTTCCCTTTGAAATATCTTGGCCTTCCGCTTGCGGTTAAAAGATTGAGCAGATCTCACTTCCAATACCTTGAAGACAAAGCGGCCGGTTGCTTCGCTCCATGGAAGGGGAAGCACTTTAACATGGCGGGACGAAAGGCTCTCATCAAGTTGGTCCTCACTTCACAAGCAATCTACCCCATCACAACCCTCGAGAATCCACGCGAGACGCTTCTCGCCATCCAAAAAACTAAAAGGGGTTTCTTATGGGCGGGAACCAAAAAGGCTACCGGCGGAAAATATAAGCTTAATTGGTCGGCGGTTTGCCGTCCAACCTCTCTTGGAGGCCTTGGCATCCTAAACTTAGATAAGCTCGGAACGGCTTTGAGGCTTCATTGGCCTTGGTTTGCTGGGACGGCGCCCGGTAGGCCGTGGGTTGGATTAGAAAATCCATGTAACAATGATGATATGGAGTTGTTCCACGCCTTAACTAAAGTCACAATCGTCGATGGGAAGACGGCCAGCTTCTGGGACTCCCCTTGGGCGGACGGGCTCAGCCCCAAATGCATCGCTCCCTCCATCTATGCCATCTCTAAGAGGAAGAACAGGTCCGTCCAAAGTGCTATCACCGACGATGTGTGGATCCATCAGCTAGACACTTCAGATGGCCTCTCTGTGCAACACCTCCAAGAATTCACGACGCTTTGGGGTCACGCATCGCAGCTTACCCTCACGGACGGCACCTCAGACACCATTTCTTGGAAGCTCACTTCCAAAGGCTCGTACTCTTGCTCCTCAGCATATTGTGCCCAGTTCGCCGGCACCATCAAGTCGTTTATGGACTCCATTGTTTGGAAATTTGGGCGCCGCCGAAATGTAAAATTTTTCCTTGGCTTATCATTCAAGACCGGGTTTGGACGGCGGACAGCCTCCAAAGACACGGATGGCCGAATGGGAGAGTCTGCCCCCTTTGTCGTTGCAATGACGAAACGGCTAGCCACCTTCTTTACAAATGTCGGTACTCCATACGGATATGGATCATGGTCAAAGATTGGCTTCACCTCGAGGATTTTGAACCCTCTTCTTGGCATATCTACGGGGATATGGAGGAGTGGTGGACCACGATTACCCTTACCCATATCGGCCGGCGGAAAGCTTTGGCCTCCCTCTTCATTCTTGTCACTTGGGACCTATGGCTCGAAAGGAACGCAAGAACCTTCCAACATATTAGCACGTTGCCTAGAATCGTCTTCGCTAAGATTAAATCGGAAGGTCGGTATTGGGTTTTGGCGGGGGCAAACACTTGGTTCTTTTAATTTTGCGAGAGTAGACTTTATTTTTTTTGGAGGTTGCTCCTCCATGGCTTATAACTAAAACTGTTGTCCTCAACTTCTTCTCTATTAATGAATTAAGCCAAGCCTTTTGCCTTTCTTTTCATAAACTCATCAGCAGCAGAGGAAAAATAAAAAAGCAAGCGGCATCAGCAGCGGAGGAAAAGGCGAAGCAAGCAGCAGCAGCACACGCACTGAGTCAATTTCAAGCGTTTTCCATTTAAAATGGTGTGACCGTACATGTGTGATTATGAGACCTCGAAACATTACTACATATGGTAGAGGTGTAAAATATCTACTCCCTCCGTTCCATATTAGATGACTCTCAACTAGATGTATCTAGTATTAAAATATGTCTAGATACATCTATATGAGAGTCATCTAATATGGAACGGAGGGAGTAGGTGGTGTCTACTCAGGGTCTTAAAAAACAGTATTAACGAGTCATAAAACCTTGCTGCGTCCAAACACTGCAAACTCAATCAAACTTTTCAACAACCAATTGGAACCACACAATTCGATAATACGGCAAAGTATTGAAACTTTTGCGTAAGGATTGACCTTGGGTTGCAAGAATCCAACAAAAGAAATGTCAAAAATAGCAGAACTCTCTCTCACCAACTACCGTGAAATGGACATCTAAGAAAAAACCCATGAAGTGGACTATTGGTGCAACTATATGACGATATCAGCATGAAAGCATAGAAGATTCAAAGATTCGGCTAACTATGCCGAAAGGTGTTGGGAAATTCAAATGGTCATGTGCAGCAATTGACTGAGCTCTGTTGGTCCACAGGTGCTCCAATTTCCTTCACAGCGTTAAGCTCAGTCTATCAGAAGAGAAATGGGCAAACGTGGAATTGGTCTAGTGTAGATTCATGAATGAAATAAGAGGAGGTTCACTTTGTGCAACAACAACAAAAAAAACACTCGATCTCAAGTGTTAAACTAGGAATCTAGGACCGTCCACTAGTTCTTTATCTTGTTCCAAGAGCTACAATTATAAACCTTGGCGGTGCGAGAATTGTTGAGCACGTCACACCAAATGGTAAGGGCTCCAAAAATATCAATATTCTTCAGGCTCTCCAGAACATGAAACAGACAGGAATTGCTACAGAAGTTGCAAAAACCCGGACCTGACAGTTAGAGCGAAGAGAGGCGGAAAGAATTGAGAGAATACTCGATACTATTCAGGCTTTATGATGAACCACAAGACTTGCTGTATTCGGTGAGAGATGCAGATCAGTCTGGTTACCTCGGAATTCATTGTGGGGCTTAAATTCTCATGTAAATCATATCACGTTAATAGTATTCAGTAACCCGGAACTTCTATTTGAACAAAAAAGAAGCACGATGATCTAAAATGGTGTTAGCCTGTGTGTGACTGATGAGACTTGGAGCCATAGTTTTTTTTTTTGAGAATTACGATACTTTATTAATCAACGCAAATCGTTACAGAGAGCTTGCTGGATACATTCTGGAGCACAGTTTCTACAGATAAAAGAAGAAAGCTGCTCGGCCGAGCGAGCAAGAGTATGTGCCGCCATATTACACTGACGATACGTGTGAGAGAACGAGATGGAAGCGAAGCCAGGCACCAAGGATTTAATATCTTGAACCACGGTACCTATGAAGCTTCTGTCCATCACTGTTGAGTTGATTCGCTGAATCAAAGACAGGCAGTCGGAGACCACCATCAGTCTGTCGAAACCTTCATTGCCTGCGAGGGTGACTGCGTGACGAACAGCCAACGCTTCAGCCAATTCCGGCGTTGTGACCTCCTCAAAGATCTTGCTGCAAGCCAGCAAGCATTCCCCATGGTGGTTCCGGATCACAACGCCACTCCCCATCCTGCGCGAAGGAGCAAACAGAGCTGCATCAACATTAACACATACCGACCCTTCCGGCGGCGGAGACCATTTTGAAACAGAGGAACTGGTCTCACGTCTGTTAGAAGAAGTCGGATTACTAGTGTGCAGCTCGACCATGTCGACATATGCTTTGCACTGAACAGCAACACTTCGGGGTGGTAGTATCGGTTCTCCATTGCGAGTGCCATTCCTTGCCAGCCACAAGTGCCATATGGCAACAGTGAGCAGCAACCTTTCCTTGTCAGTTGAGCGGGACATGAAATCCAGAACCCACACCCTCGGACAAGTGAAAGATTTCCTGCATAATTTCACCACATAATCTGTCTTTATTTCTTGCCAGAACTCATGGGCGTACTGACAGAAGAGAAAGGTATGTGCTGCCGTTTCTTCCCGACCACAGTACACGCAGGGTGAACTGGCCGTTATATGCCTTCTGCATAACTGAACACCAGAGGGCAAGCAGTCATGAGCGAAGCGCCATAGATTGATCGTCATCTTCCCTGGAGCTTTGATAGCCCACAAACGCTTCCACAGGCTGCTGTCCTCTTGCCACCGGGAGCTTGTGCCCTTCCCAGGTTTGCTCCGTTCAGTATGATGTTTTTCAGAACGTGCGAGGTGATATGCAGACCGAACAGAGTATGTCCCATACTTGGTGAAAGGCCATGAGGCAAAATCTTCACCCGCCCGTCTGCTGATAGGTACTTGGAGTACACGCCTTGCCACATCCTCCTCAAAGACAGAACGGACAACATCTACATTCCAAGATCCGTTGTCCTCCGCCAACAGGAAGTCGACAGTCGCGCCGTCCGGGATCGGCGTCAAAGTTTCCAGTGAGCCGTGTCGCACATCAGGTATCCAATTATCAGCAAGTACCTTTATTTTCTTTCCATCCCCCACACTCCACCGAACCCCTCTTCGCACCAGTTGCATGCCGAAACAAATGCTTCTCCACGTGAAAGATGAAGATCTTGGTTGTGGAGCATCCCAAACATCGCATTGAGGAAAATAGCGACCCTTAAGGACCCTGGCACAGAGAGATGAGGGCTCGGTAAGAAGTCTCCAGCATTGGCGTCCGAGCATGGCTTGGTTAAAGAAGACAAGATCCCGAAAACCCATGCCGCCAAGGTGTTTCGGAGTAGATAGCCACTCCCAGCTGCGCCAATGCATTTTCTTCCTCCCACCCTCGATGCCCCACCAGTGATCTGCAATAGCTTTGCGTAGGGACTCACAAGTGCCAATAGGAATCTGGAAGCAACTCATTAGGTAGGTTGGAATCGCCTGAATAACAGACTTTAGCATTATCTCCTTTCCTTTCCTAGACATTGGTCGATCTGACCAGCCATTCATATGCTTCCAAGCTTTGTCCACAATGGAACTGAATACAACAGTAGGGGAACGGCCCACTCCAGTTGGCATGCCGAGATAAGTTTCCTGGAGTGCTTCATTGCTAACACCCAATTGTTGCATAACAGCTTGTTTGACATTGACTTGACAGCGCAGGCCGAAAAATATAGAGGATTTATCTATGTTGATTTTCTGACCTGAGGCAAGACAGTAAGAAGCAAGAGTATCCTTCAAGGCAGCCACACTTCTGGAATCGCCTTGGAGCCATAGTTTAGCACGAATAGAACACTAACGTCCATTATGCAATTAGTTGGTCTAAAATTTACATGATTTCTGCAGACTAAAAAAAACAACAAGCTATAATCTTATTTTTGATGCTGCTACCCTCGTCCGTATGATGACCCCTTGGATGACTCTGATCTTCTTTTCTGCTGAGTCCTAAATGTTGACCCAGATTTTACAAATCTCTTGCCTGCACTATTTCTAGGGCGGTCTCCGGATGCATTTTCAGATTTTCCAAACCTCGCATTATTTCTTGCATACTCTTCCCTGTTTCTAGCGACTTCTTCCCTCTTTTTCATCTTGCTGGAGCTAGGCCTATATAGAATAACTGATCGGCCGATTTGGTAAACAGCAATAGATCCAGTTGACTCCTCAAGTTGCAGTATCACATCAGGTAGCTCTCCAGGGCAGTTCCCGTGAATCTTTAGCTGTTGGTAAATGGAATAATGGTGAACAACATAATAACCCAGGAAATGAGGCTGAAGAAAAAGGGGCACTAAAAAACAAAAAGGCACAAGATACACAAATGGTACATTTTTGTTGGTGCTGTTGGCCTGTTGCACACGAAGCAGTTCCAAGGAAAATTGTGTGCAAGGCTGCAAGCTATCATAATTATTAGAGATACAAGTAAAAACAACTACTCAATTTGGCATGCCCCCCAAATTGTCCAGGTTCGAATACAAAACTCTAGAGCTATCTAAGTTAAGCTAATTACTTTGAGCCTTTGAGAACAAACTTACATTTTGATTTGTCAATCATATTGAGGCATAGAGCTTAGATTGTGCGCATTAAAACAGAAGTTCCAGGTAGATAGGCTTGGGAATTGGGATAGCATTGTTCTGTAAGGACTTAGCAGATGGCTTACATGAGAAAGAATTGTACTCCCTCCTGTCTGGTTTATTGGGCTCATCTTGCAAATCACCTCAACCAAGGAGGGCCTAGTTAAGTGCTAGACAGCATATTAATGCTACATGCATGGCCTTCTCACTCCTTCATGCATTGGTTGATTCTAGATTGAGAACCAAAATTTGACAGAATTTAACATGGGCATAAATATATTTGCATATTCCCAAGACAATGAGCCTTACAAATAGGAAAATTTTGATTTTTGAGATAAGCCCTTTAAACCGGAAGGGATGGAGTATTGCATATATGAATGTGGTAGGATTGATAGGCTGAAACCTGTGCATGCAAACCGAATAGGTCCAACTTGATACATGATGGTTATTCCAAAACACACCCAGCCCAACCAACCAATGTAACAAGGTTGATGCATAGTTGACCACTCCATTTCAACCTGCAATTATTATTCATTTCAAAGATCCAAGAACACCACTAATAGTCCTATTTGCACTTGTCTACCTAATTAACAAGAGTTACCACAACCCAGGGGCGGAGACAGGCCCCGGGCAAGCCTGGCCGTGGCCTGGGGCGTGACGCTGGAATCCTTCAGAGCACTGTAGCGTTTGTCACTGTTTAGCACTATTTGCTAATGTTTGGAGTAGGCTTGCCTGGGGCTTGGCTTCATCCTGCCTCCGCCACTGCCACAACCAATCCCCAGGCATACTCATCTAGGGAATCTTCTAGCATCGGATACATAAGTGATAACACGTCTGCGTGCATGTGCTCCATGGGATCATCTTATAGATCACTAAAAGAACTGCTTGTGAACTAACTTGTCCAATACATTAAATGCCGTGGTGTGCGGTAGGACATGCATGCTGGGCACTAAATCTAAGTCTAGAATAGCATGATGGAACCATTTTCTGTCCTCAATGCTACAGTGTCAATTCCTATATCACTAAAGGTTTATCTGGAAAAAATTCTAAATACACGGATTTAGTTTCTGAGATAGTAAAGATGTAATCCCTCTGCGTTACCTAGTGACAAACATGGGGACCATCAAAGAGAGGTAGCACTAGAACTAGCCAACAGAGAGGAGCCGGATTTATTGATCGCTGCTAATCCTCAGACGTTTACATCAGGGGAGAACCAGCCTCCATACGATTCATGCAAAGTTCCACCTATTATGCACTGATTTTTAATGAAGCTTGCTAATTGATTTATACAGTACTAAGTAGCTCCTCTGTGTGTGCATTAGTTTAGTAATAGACTTTAGAACTCTACTAGTTCACCTGTGCGTGTGCTATTAATAAGTTATATATGGGTGGAGAACTGGAGACGATATATACAGATGTGTCGAATTATTCTCCATGTCCTCATGTTATCCATCATCCAGAATATAAAATTCGTTAAAACTTCAAATGGACTGGTAAAATGTACAATGTTCCTAAGAGTTTTTACTAAAGAGTCTCTAACTTCAACAAAAGATTACCATTCAGCTTGCATTACTATTACAATAACCTAAACTCTAGGTATTCCTAACATACTAACATGGGTAACGTTTGACAGTTAAATATAATTCCAAATCATGGTTTTAAATTTTAACGTTATTGGCTCAAAGAGTATGTTACGACAAGGTCACAGATAAGTTGACATCGATTCTCTGGGAGTAGTACATCAGTGGTAATATCATTTCCTTGAGATATGCACTGAATACTAGGCAAAATTATCTAGCACTAGCAGGCAACATTAATCGTAACGTAACATGAAGTAGACAGCAGGAGGGGGGCACCTTGAGGAGCTCGTTGGACTCCAGGTTGTCGGAGAAAGCGCCGACGAGGGATGGCGTGACGCCGCCCTTGCCGACCTGCTGCGACTTGAGCTTCCTACCGAGGCCGTGCGCGTACGAGGCCAGCTCCTTCCGCTCCTTCACGTCCAGCTTGGGCCGCGGCAGCCGCGGGAGCACGAAGGACGGTGGAGCCGCATCCTGCTGCTCTTCCTCCGCTTCGAGCTCCTCTTCATCCGCCGCGGCCACCGCCTCGGACAGGGCCGCTACGGCGGGGCCGTGGCCGGGCGCGAGGAGGGAGGAGAGGGCTCGGTGGGAGTGCGAGAGGCGGAAGCGAGGGGGCGGGACGGGGGAGCATGGAAGGGACCGGAGGTGAGAGGAGAGGCGGGCGAGAGGGAGGCGGAGGAGGGTGACCGCCGCCGCCACGCTCGTCATGGTGTTCGACGGAATGCCAAGGCGGCGATGAACTTCGGAGGGGATAAGCAGGGGATAGCACTAGCAACAACTGGAGAGACGGAGAGCGCGAGAGATAAGAAATTGACAAGAACTCCTACTGTGAGGCTCGGACCCCACCCGCCAGCGTCCGGTAGTCGATTTCGTTCACACAAGAACGCGTCGCTGAGTTGCGAAGTGCAAAATTTACCTCCAACACGTGAACAGTTCCAGGTTGCCATACAAACTTTATGATCTGAGGGACACAGGAATTTCGTGCAGATTTTACAACGAACAGTTCGATTCATGTAGGATTCACAAAATCTCCAGGTTTTGAAATAGGATCTCGAATTTCTGATTGTCCAAGAGAAGCCTTTGGTGCTTCCAAACATTGATGGGTTTCTCATTGAGATATATATACTTGGGGGGAAAATAGTCAGGGAGGAGAATGTAGATGAACAACATGTAATCCCACCCATACATTTTGAACACTGCAGATAGGATCAATAAGCCATCTCACGGGCGCGTGTTTTGACAAAAAGAATAGAACAAAAGGAGAACATCCATGAGTTCTTCACCCATCGCCTTCTTTCTTCTTGGAGGCAAAAAATAACATTACAATGCACAGCCTTTAACACCAGGGGCAAATGAACTTCTAGAAGACCTGGGCAACTTTGCTTGCCAGTACACGCTCTCGTTTTTCGATGAACTCGTAAGGGAACCAACCAGCTTTCCCCCTGCACTCGCCTTCAGCCCATCCATTGTTTGACACCTGATCAACGTAACCAGCAGAAGTTTAGGGTAGTCGAATTTGTACATCGTGAGAACAAGACACTGAAAAATTAGGGAGCTACGGGGATTCGAGTTGCTGGCAGCAGAACTGTTGCATCTGGACTTGATGTAAAAAAAGCATATGAGAATAGCAACAAACGACATTCATCAAGCAATATGTTTACAGCTAGTGGTACCTTGCGAACCACTATGTAATCACCACTTGACAGGTTGAGCTCAGTTTCACTCTCAGCTCGGTAGGACTGGATGGCCTAAAAGAAAAATGGGCATACATAGCAGTCAGGAAGAAAATCTCAACACGTCCAACAAATTAGTAGTAAAGCTACAAACTTGTGCATCATGAGGACGCGATGTTTGGTTACCTCAGCCAAGAAGTGCTCTACTGTCTCCACTAATTCTGCAACTGTTGGAGTTCTCATGAATATACCGTTGACTTCTTCATATGAAGGTGGCGGCGGCATAGAACTCTCAATGACAGGAGGAGGTGCCCCTTCAATTCTTTGGCGCTCAGATACCATCTGTAAATTAAGCGATGCTGAATCAGGATACCAGAACCAAGATCTTTCTCGATCATGTAACCTTTTCACACATGATCAGACATCAGACAGAACAGTCCATACCTCTCGTTCCAGTTGGTCTAGAATCTGTAGGACCCTTTGGTGGTAACTTCTTTCAGATTCAACCTTCGATCAAGTCAACAAGTGTCATTTGAAGCAATGGTAGAGCTTAAGGCAAGCAAGGCAATAATCAAGTGGCCCAGCTAAACAAAGAAAAAATATACCATTGCGATAAGTCGTTGCAATGTCAGCCTTTGTTGTTGGGCTTCAACAGCAGTCATTGCTGCAACAGCTTCTTTGCCTAGAGTCCCCATATTTGATTTTAGCTCTTGCAGCTTTGACTCTGCAGCCTCTAACCTTGAAAACATATCACTATTTCCAGATGTCTCTCTTATCTTCATTTGGCGCTTTGAAACTTCAATAGCCTGCAGAATTCAAGTATACCTTCGCTAAGTTCTTTGTAGGAATAGGATAAAAAAAATCAAATTTATAGCGCGGCAGTTGAATAGTGGGCAGAAACTAATGGGAAAAGCAAACCATCGAGTAACGTATAAAAGTTAATGTGGTGGTGATGTTTCTGAGCAATGAAAGTTTCTTAGGGATCACCCGTACACAGAAAATCATCAAATAAAAAATGGGCTACTGTGTTTGCTATTTATTACTACACAATTGCTTAATCAAGTCAAGCATATCACCAATTTTCTCTGGTTCCTATATACCAAAGAGTTATAAGTCGACTTGAGAGTAAACTGCTTTACTTGGTGAAAAATATATTCGTCTTTTAAGCAATTGTTCTAGAAATTTTACTGGTTTACCAAGCAAGATCTTCTGAGTAATACCATATTTTGCTATGACATTCTATTATTTGTATTTCAAACTTTCCACAGCCTTAGTAATGGACCTTTTGTAGGCCATATAGAGGAAATAGACATTACTTAAAGATAGAATATTTCATAGCAAAATAACCTGTGCTTCAGCTTCTTGGCGCATTCTGTCATATCTTTGGGCAAGGTGACGAGCATCTTCCAAAGGAGCTCCCATCACCATAGCCCTCAGTGGTTCCGCAACCTGAAAATAGCGGCCATTAGTTCCAACAAAAATTATGCAGATTGAGTAATCAACATCAACGAACAAGATTGCACAAGGATGTTATAAGTAATGGCATTCATGTGATAATAAGGTGGTTATTAGCCAGCACAAGGTAATGAATAATTTAGTCTTTTCACACAGTTTTGACTGATGTGAGGTATTCCGTGAACGAAATCAACATGGTCAAAAGGACAACTACGATAATTCGCAATCTAGTACCCTATGAGCCAGCTATAGTTGTACTGTACAAAGAAAATCATCTCACGTCTGCATTTTGTTTTTCAAATAGAAGATTAAGGGCCTGTTTGATTGATGCCTACCCATGTCACACTTTTTGTGCCAAATGTGTGGCACGCCACAACTTTTGTGGTGAGCAAACTGTTTGCCATACTTGTGATAAGACATGGCAAGAAATCTTGTGTATGACATGTGGGGTAGGGTGCTAAGAAGTTGTGACACACCACAAGTGAGGCATAGAACCAAACACTAGACTAAGAGAGTGTGCATACATGGCAACAAATTTCTTCTTATTTTTTCGCTAGCCACCAAACAGGCCCTAAGAAATAAGGAAAAAATGTTCTCAAGCTAGCGATTCCATATATGGCATCGGATTTAGTACCTAAGCGGGTATCTTCCAGGCCATGGCTAGCTAGCGGATGCAGTACAAGATGCATGTGGTACCATTCCACCATTTGTTTGTGTCTTTGTGATGTGAGATTCATGTGCGACGGGCCATTAAGTCATATGTCAGAGCCATGCAGTTTTTTCTAGTCAAAAGTACCCCTCGCAGATGGCCTGACAATTCATGATTAGTCAGTATGAAAGTTTTTTTTTTATTACATGCTACCTGGAGAAAGCTCCATTCCAAGATATATGTGATGTCCATGTCATGAAGTTAATATGCTAACTCCATGCTACTATGTGCCCTACTTGTGCACGTTTCTTACTCCCTGCAAACTTTGTGGCATGCTTACCATTTGTCTCCCAACCGATAACCACACATAGTGAAGGGCAACCAATCAACTATCACATATTTCTATATACGTCGTCGCGCGGCTTCGTGCGCAACACAGGTGGCGCAAAATAATTTCCATTCCATATATTCAGTGATACCATCAGTTTGAAAAACGACAACAACACTAGGTGGACTAGGTGGAGAGTGGAGACCATTTAAATAACTACAAATTATACTAGTAAACACAAATTGCTTAATTACTACCCTACGGGTGCATGACTGTGGAAAAACGTGAAGATGGCAGTGTTTTTGTTCCCACACAACTTAAACATTACTAACCAATCATGGATATAATGATGTAAATCAACTCCTCAGCTCTTTGGCAATTATCATTAGTTGTGTCATACTAAATTAATGGCAGAACTAGCCAAAATGTAAATTGTACATACTACATAGTCCGCTGTTTCTACACGTTACGGCACGGGGAGAAAACCGTAAAGGAATGAATACCTGAGTACCAAAGGCTTTCAGCAGGTTCCCCCGTTCCTTCTCGATCAGGGATCGTGCCTTGGCAAAACTAAGCGCTGCCCTTGATAATGTACTCCCACTGGTACAAGTGTTCTCGACACCATACTTCTTGCCATCCTCACATAACTTATTACCTATGAAGCCACAACACGCAAAATTCAATCCCTGTGAAACCACCTCACGCATTACACCCAAAATTCAAACTTCGCTATGCATTGCCGCGAGAACAGTACCAATTTCGACTTGCTTCGAGCCTGTGACAATGTAGCCCTCCACCCCGCGGACTATGTCCCTTTGGAAGTGCTGTCAGAGACACACCAAATAAAAAAGCATTTGTAAGAGAAAACTTGGCGGGGCATAGACTGGCAGGAAACCATCCGCTCGTCTTACCTTGGCGGCGCGCGTGGAGATGTAGAGCTTCTCGAGCTTTGAGTGCTGCTGCGCCTCGCCTTCGTCCGCGAACACGCTGTCCGCGTACCCGCCCCCGAACTGCTTCAGCACGGCCTGCGACACGCATGGGAAAGAAGTTCAGAGACAAGCGGCAGCACACGAGATCTCGATGGTATCCTCGTGCCGCGTCCGAAGGGGCAAACGGACACGAACTGTGAGCGGGCGGTGCCCCGTTTCTCACCTGCTGCTGCCGGGCGACCTGCTCTCGGAGCTTGGAAGCCTGCTTCCGAATGGCCTCCATTGGCCTCCGCCGCCGCGGACGCTGCTGGCTCCCTGTACGACGAAGAGATCGGGGGAAAGTGGGTGGGTAGGAATGGAGAAGGAAGGGAATCCGGTCGGTGGGAGGGGAGGGGAGATCTGAATCGGAGGAGACGGGAGGGGAGGGTGAGGGCTTGAGGCTTCCGCGGCTCCGGTCCGGCCTGCTCCGCTCTCCTTTCACTGCCCCCCTTCTTTTCGATGTTCTTCTTTGGCTCGTGGTAAGTGGTAACGATCCAACGGTGAGATGGTTCGGTTTGATCGTATGTAGAGTGAGGCTGCCAGCGTGATACTTGGGCAAGTTTTTTTTTTTTTTTTGAATTGATACTTGGGCAAGTTTGATTACTCTATTTTAACTCTTTTATCTGTGGTTATTTTTTTTAGAGAGTATGGCACTTTATTGATCAACTTAAATCATTACGGAATCTTCCGAATACAAAGTAGAACCTAAAGATAGCAAAACTAAACACCTCAGAGTTTCTAACTAGAACATGTGCCGATTCGCTAAAACTACGAAAAACATGAGCGAAGGAGCAGGATAAAGTTGCTCGCCATCTTCTTCGTGTCTTGAATAACCACCCTCGACTGAGAACGATCATGGACAGTAGAATTGATGCGTTCTACCATAGAGGCAGGTATAGACAGACAATCAGGCGCCACAATGATATGATCAAACCCCTCCTTGCTAGAGAGAGTCAAAGCATGCTTAGCCGCCGATGCTTCCACGATTTTTGGTGTTGTGAACCATGACGTAGCTGGCTGTAAAACCAAGCAATCTCCTTTGTGGTTCCTGAACACAACAACGGCTCCTATTCGGTTGGATGATTCAAGCAAAGCTGCATCTACGTTGATACTCCCTCTGTTCACTTTTATAAGTCATTTTAATTTTGGCCACATGTATTCTAAAATGAGTGAATCCAGACTTATTTTATACGTACATTCACTCATTGTATTATGTATGTGGTCAAAATAGAAATGGTAAATAGTGTGCCTTATAAAAGTGAACGGAGTGAGTACAAAACATCGATTGGTTTCGTTCCTAAGAATGATTTTTGCGGTCATCTAATTGCTACTAGTGATCTTACCATGTACTACACTATACAGTATATGATGTAGCCCAACCAATTCCACCAAGTCCCTCTACGACACCTAAAGGACTCATGAAGAGAGCACGCGCAAAGGCTATGCAAGAAAAGGTGACCTTGCTCTTATCTCTCTATGAATTCGATGATTTGGTGAATGGTGCGCTACCTCAGGCAAACATCTTATGTGTGCTTAGCTACGACCCGCCGATGGAGCTCCAAGAAGGTGCCAAGGATGACCAAGAACATGACCAAGAAGATCACCAAGTGGTTGAGCAAGAAGAAGAAGAAGAAGAAGAAGAAGAAGAAGAAGAAGAAGAAGAAGAAGAAGAAGAAGAAGAAGAAGAAAAGAGGAAGAAGAACCTCTTCTGCAGCCGCCGGATCGTCCGACGCCAACCCGCCGGATCGTTCGGCGACGCCCATGTCACCGAATGGGTGTTGGTCCATACCGGCACGGGTGCGGCTCCTCTCGGGTGGGACTACATCCCCGCCCGTCGGTCGGTCCGGCAAAACTATGCCGGATCGTCTGGCGCCTCCCAGGCCGCCGGATGGGTGTTGGTACCTACCGGTACGAGTGCGGTGCCTCTCGGGTCCAACCCCCTCGCCACCACCGGATCGACCGGCAGAATGCGCCGGGCCATCCATCGCCAGGGGTTCTGCACTCCTTCGACTAGTACTAGCCGCCGGATGTTCCGGCGTCTGAAATGTCGGATTGTCCGGCGCCCCTGCCTGCGTGCAGAATCAGGCCCCCGCGCCTTGTATCCCACCTACTCCATACCCATTCGCACCACCTACTATAAATAGGACCCCTCACCTAGATCTAGGATTAGAGATGATGATAAGCTGAGATTTGAGCTTTGCTCTTTGTTCCTCTTGTGGGGTGTGACGCGCCGAGATCGGGCACTATGCAGATTTCAGCATTTCCGCCAAAATCCACATAATAACCGATTCCAGGTTGCCACTTGTGATAACATTACAATAGTTCATGAATAATCCACAACAACAACAGAGGAGGTATATACAAGACGACTCAAACGAGTCAAGGATACAACTGATACAATACAAAGATCCAAATGACAGCGGAAGAAACAACATAGTGTCCGACTACGGACAAGATACAAATTGGACTAAGAGTCCTGAAGATAACCGAGGGCGTCCAATCCCTGCCCAGGCCAAGCCGGAGGGATTCCCAAGCTAACGTCGTCAGACTTCAAACATGTTGACTGCAATGTGGAATATGCAGCCACGAAATGGATTCGTGGATCAGTACTATTAAGTACTGGCAAGTGGATAAACCATACTCACAAGATACCAGCGTAACCAATCGTCACAAGATACAAATACTTTGGGTACAACGGAAGGAAGGTATTATTGCAACGAAGCGGCAGCGGGCTGCACTAACTAACTACAGAGACGCGCTACAACATCCGGCTAAAAGAAAGGGATAAGGTAGCGCGACAAAACCAACTATGACTACTCACCAAACAATACCCATCTAGCGTTACCCCCTACTAAGGAAGCAACCCAAGGAAACTCACACTGTTGATTAAGGTGACATTCATTTTTATGGTGGAGGTAATCTATATTACTAGTCAAGTTATCATCGTTAAGTGTAAGTTGTCTGAGTACTTGTTAGCCAGCACTTTCACCAAGTCATCCATAACCGCGGACAACACGGCTTCTCGAGAAGATTAACCCTGCAGGGATGCACCAATTTGGCCGTACACGTAAGAATAACCCGCCAGATGGAAATGCACTTCCACCAAGCGAGGCACTCAACACAACCCAACTCTTCTTCGCATCAATCCCAAAGAACCACGTGTTGTGCGTGCGCGGCTAATCGAGCCCCCACGAAGAAAAGGGGGACCCTCATAGCACTCTAAGACCACGCCGCCCTAAATGCCGACTACAAAAGTTCCATCCTGGCGCCAAGGGTTCGCATCTGCATATGCATGCATCAAATGGAAAGCCCGAACTAAGTGTGCCGATTTGGACGAGATGCGAATCAAATCAGAATTGCGGGGGGCGCCCATACACGCTTCCCACATGCGGTTAGTGCGCTCATCATGGATCGGAGGACAAGACCCTTTTCCTAATTAAGTTCGACACTAGCACGCCTCAAAACCACGCCGGGCCTCCTGTCGGTGCCTTATCATCAAATTATTATTACCCAAAACATTAACATGTTGTTGATTAAGTTGAAACCCAACTATCAAACTAAACAGGTGATAAGACGGACAACGAGACTTGAGCGCAAACAACACTAAGCATGCAACTACGACACGAGGGCCAACAAGGTAAACAAACATCAGTTAATAGGAAGTGGAAGGAAGGCTATATCATGGTTGCAAGGTAAACATATGATAGGATCGAGACACAAGCATCGAATCATAAGGCTAGCATAGAGACAACGGAAAGAATCGGTAACAAGTGAGGAAAGGCAACATGGGTAGCAAGTGAGTATACTTGCCTGAGATCCAGCAAGTAGAGGTACATCCGTAGAACTTGTCGGTGCTCACATCATCTCAACGTCCTATCCGCGAAGAAGCAACAAACTAGAACAAACACCGGATGCAACAATTACTACTACGGCAAAAGATCCAGCATGTTCCTATTTTATATGCATGACATGCGAGATGCAACGCAAAATGCAATTTAGACAATTTAATCGGAACCGGAGTCCCAACACTTAATTTAGAATGTTCAAGTTATTTATATAACCATCAATATTAAATGTTGTTTAGCATGGAAAACAATTCATAGGTGAGTGACACAAAATTAAATCGAATAGGGCACCAATTTAATTAAATGCCCAACACATTCCATGTTTATTATTTAGGTGGACATGCATAACACTACTAAAATTCAAGATGAGAGATGCAAACATGAGCATGGATGGCATACTAATGTTCCTTGCATTTTTCTGATCGAAATAGACATAAAGTTTGCATTATTTGGATTAGTAAAACAAAAGATATGAGCATTTGAAGTTTTGGGTGTTTTCTGTAAAAACTGGGACGAGTTCGTGATAAAAACAGAGAGTGGAAGGGCTCCGGTGCAAAAAGGAGAAGGCCAGGGGCCTTAACGCAAAATGCCAGATCCAGATCTGGATCTGGGACGAGTCTCACCGGCTGGCATTCTAGCCAGAGAGGCTGACAAGCGGGCCAGGTCGCCACCTAGCGCTGACGAGGACGGGCGGATGCCACAGTGGCATCTAGGGTCACCGACGGGTGGGACCGGACGCGCGCGTGTGGAAAAGAGGCAAAAGGTGAAGCCTTTGCCTCGAGCGGGATTCGATCTCGGGTCTCCCAAGTGCAAGACCGTGGCCCGAGCCACTGGGCTAGGCTGCTGCTTGTGATTGGAATCTGTCTTCGGCCCTTTTTGAGGTGTGTGTGCGGCACGGTACTGAAACTGAAGAAGTTCAGTACTGAACTTAGACGAGGGGCGGCAGTGGACGGGAGACGCCGGGGAGCGGCCGTGCCATGCGCTGGGTCTCGCAGAGCAAAGGGGAGAGGAAGGAGGTGGTCCAGGGAAGCTCACCGCGGGCGTGTCGGCACCGAAGAGGAACAGGGCGTCGCTGCAGACCCAGGCGAGGAGGACGGCGAGCTGCTGATGACGGCCCGCAGCAGGGAGGATCACGTCGCCGGCGTGGTCGCTGCAGCCCGCCTCCGGTCGCGGTTCCTTCGTCAAAAGTGGAGGTGGAACCCTCCTGGTTCCATTCCCGCCGAGAAGAGCCCCCGACGACGATCACAGCAACCGCACCCTCACCTCCAACTACCGGCCATGGTGGTGTCTTCAGGTTCAGAGAAAAGAAAAAAGATTCAGAGAGGAATTTTGGGAACAGAGGAGAAAGATAGGGTGTGGCGGCGCAGGGAGGAGAAGGAAGGGGCTAGGGTTTGGGCTGGCCTCGGGGACCTTCTTGTAGAGGGGGCAAAGGGAGGAGCAGGTGGAAAGAGGTGGTGCGGTGGTGGTGGCTGCTGCCGTCACTGATGTCGACATCAGTACGGAGAAGGGAGAAAGGAGAGGTGGGCTGGGTCGTAGGTGGCTGGGCCGGCCCAGTGTGGCTGGCCTGGTTGCCTCCCCATTCCCTTTTTTTTGTATAAAAGAAAAGAGAAGGAAAAAGAAGGGGTTTTGGGGATCCAAAAATTATGGTGATAACTTGTATGAGTTCCTTATGGAAAATGCCCAGTTGCACCAACTTTTCTTTTTCAAAATTTTAAATATTTGTTGCTGTTTGAAATTTAAATGAATTTGCTTGAATTTTCCAAAATGGTTTGAAGCAAGGTGCAATGCAAATGATGCATGATGCAATGTCATGCAAAAAAAAAATTCTATTTGAGGGTAAACCCCCGGGTGTTACATGAGGCTACTTCTAGTGTGTATCTCGAACCGTATCAAGCCAACTCCAAATAGCTCGTAATACGGATCGTATCAAGACTACTCCAATATTGCCATTATTTCCCCTTGGGATTCAGTTGTTGTCCTTCCAATCTTTCTCAACTTTCCCTTGAGAATCTATTGGTGCGGTGGACCAGCCGCAGGGTTGAATTGGTTCCAATTAAGCTGATTTCGAGTTGGTTGAGTGATGCATCCATTTTAGGCGTTATTTTACTTAATTTTTTATTAATAAGTATATAGTGAATTTGGTATTTTACCGTGGAAAGATCATCTTCCGTTTTGGTAATTAATAACAACATAACTAACGGACTAACCTCTGTTCTAGAACTTGTGCATGATTTATTTGATACGTATGAAAATGCCAAAGTACTCCCAATATATATATCCTCAAAGGCTTACAATTGTTACCCTAAAGAAAAGAGCTCAAAGACAAATGTTGAGGAGCAGTTTTCACATGCAACGGAGGCTCCGGTGAAACCACCGGAACCTCCGTCCCTCTGTTGTTTCTCAGCGCATCCCAGGCGCGAGCCTCCGGTGGAGGCTCCGCTAAAAACACCTTCGGGTGCATAAGAGCGGAGGATGTGGCGGAACCCACCGGAACCTCCAATGGGCGGAATCTCCGCCAAAACCACCGGAACCTCTGCCGGTTCCATTTGGCTACCTGGTGGGCGTGGGCTCCGGTGCTACCTCCGTTGAAAACGCCTTCGGATGCATAAGAGAGGATCTTGTGGCGGAACCCATCGGAACCTCCGCCATGTCCACCGGATCCTCCGCCACTGAGGGTTCCATAGGAGAGGAAAAGGAGCCACGCGAGCGCGTGTGACTGAAGACCACCAGAGCCTCCTGTGCTGCGTGAGCTGCCCAACAGCCAGATTGGGGAAGGGGTATTTAAAGCCCTTCCCCTACCTCTTAAATGCTAAGCTTTGCCCACTCTCTCTCCTAGCCATTAATGAAAGCTTCAACCTCCTAGATCTCCCTCTCCAACCACCCAATCACTCCGTAACTTTGTGGAGAGCTAGAGGAGACCTAGATCCGTAATTCCACCAAAGGAATTGCAAATCCATCCACCACATCCTAGTAGATCTAAAACCTACTTGAGGCCTAGAAACCTTAGTAGATCTTGTGCTTGTAGCTTCCACCTTCTTGCAAAGAAGCTTCAGATTAGTTGAGAGCCTCCATCCATCTTGTGGAATGTCCTCAACCTCGTGTAAAGGTTTGGTCAACGCCTTCAAGTCGACCTCATAGTGGAAACGAGAATCTCCCTCACCGAATAAGCTAAAGGAGAATAAGGTGTGCACAATCGTGTTATTGAGGAGCGCCTAGGTGGCTCCCTACCTGTCCAACATAGACGTACTTCTCTTGAGAAAAAACTACGGGAAACACATCCTTGTCTCCTTGTTTACACTTGTGGTTTATCTTGTTACCTTTCGTTTTACTTTTGTCGTGTATCTTATCTTGTATCACATAGGTTGCTCACCTAGTTGCACATCTAGAGAACCTTGTTTTATCTTGTTTATCCATAACTAAAAGAAAAATAATAAAAATTGGTAGTCAACCTATTCACCCCCTCCCCTCTCTAGTTGACCATAGTGCACTTTCAATTGGTATCAGAGCCTCGGCTCTTGCTAAGGGCTTAACCGCCTAAGAGTATAATGGACAATGAAAATGAGCCCGACGATTCTAATGCGGAAATATCCAAAATGGCCAACACTATAACTAACCTACAAGAAACGGTTGGAACCATCCAAACCAAATTGTCAAAGGTTTGCTCTAGTGTTGGTTCGGAGGTTTCTAGCATAAAGAAGATGTTGGAGGCCATGATGGGGAAAACCAAGGAGTCCGAGGAACCACCCCCTACCGCCGAAGATGTTAGCTTGGATGATGATTCCATTTCGTACATCGCCGAAATGGAAGCTAACATTGCTTTAGCCAAGGCAAAAGCCGATAAAAAGGCTAAGAGCGGTGGGAGCTCCGAAGGCTCCAAGTATCAAACGGCTAACGGTTCGGGGTCTAACTCAAGAGTTCCACCACCTACCAACTATGAATCTATTCATCCCATTGCTACAATGCCACACATTCTAAGCGTTGGACTTCCTCCCATGCTTAACACTAACGAATTCTCTTCTTGGAAGTTTGATATGAAGTCTCATATTTGAGGATCTTGCACCGCCTTGTGGAGAAGTGTTCTCCATGGATTCCACCCTCACGATGCAAGCAACTTGACTCCAAGAGAGGACATTGAATTTCAACTCAACAAGACCGCTCTTGTCACTATCCAAAAGGCTCTCCCAAGAGAAAATCTTGAACACATTCGCGGTATCAAGACCGCCAAGGAGGCTTGGGATAAACTTGACACCTTGTTTCAAGGAAATGCTAGCATCTAATCCTCCAAGTATGATGTGGATCTTGAAAAGTCCGAGAACTTCATTATGCTTGAAGATGAAAGTCCCGAGGAGCTATATAGAAGAGTTGTCACCCTTGGCAACCAATTGAGGGACTTTGGAAAAGAGGAAATCTCCGATGAGTGGATCAAGAGGGGGTTTGTCAAGGCCATAACTCCTTTCGAGAAGAACCTCTCCACTAGCATCCGAACAAGATCGGACTATAACTCTCTCAACTACATTGGTTTTCTTAGAAAGTTCATAGCTATATCCCTATCTCACAAGAGTGCGGATGATGCTCTTGCTCGCTCAAGAGGAGTTGGGAAGTCACCCAACCTTGCCTTGAAGTCTAAGGCGATTTCTCGGATAGAAGAAGTTGATGAGGATGATGAGGACTATGAAGATACATACAAGGGTGCTCATAAGTGTATTGCTCTTGCCATGCACGGCTATTAGAAGAGATGGGAGGCTCATAAGTCCGGTGATCCTAGACCTTCAAGAAACAAGGTCTACAAGAGGAAGGGGGAGAGGCCAAGGACATGCTACAATTGTGGAAGTGCAAACCACTTTGTCAAAGAATGTCCTTTTGAGCCAAGAGAAGAGAATGAAGGCAAGCTTGTTCGCAAGGACAAGAACAAAGCTCCAAAAAACAAGAATCTTGCTAGAACAGTCCCAAGGGCTCTATATGTTCAAGAAGGGCCCACACTGGAAACATACTACTCCGGAGATGAAGGAGAAGATGAAGCCGTATGTGTGGCCCATGTCACCGTAGCTATGACTTCCTCTTCATCGTCTCTCTATTTGAATCCCCCAATGAGAAGCATTGATCTGACCTACATGTCTCATGGTAAAAGCCACCGCGGTAATATCTTCCACCTCCAAGTCTATTGCTACTAGTTCTCCCTTGTTATTGGATTGTGTTGAAAACATTGTTGATGATGAGGAGGCCAAGAATCTAGGATCTTGGTTATGTAGTCTTGAAGGTGAAACCAAAGAAAAGGTAAAGGCCCTCTTGAGGCAACTTGATGATGCTAACTCTCCCATAGATGAGAAGCAAGAGATCATCATGACTTTGGAGAGCTATGGTGGTGTCCATGATAACAATGACAATGAGCTTGTAGAAGCTCTTGAGAAAGAGAGATACATGAGAGCCTCTCTTGAAGAGAGATTATCTAGTCTAGAGGAGACATATGCCATTAGTGTTTCCAAACTTAGGAAGGATAATGAAAAATATCTTGCCTTACTTAAAATCTTTGAAGAAGAGGAGTTGAAGCTAGGAATGGCTCATGAGAAACTTGTTGAGCATCATGAAAAACTAGAAAAGGACTTCATGTCTCTTAAAGAAATTCATGACAAACTCACCACGTCTCGGAATAAGCTTCTAGGTCAACAATCTAATAAGCAAGTGACATATTCCTCTAATAGCATTATTATCATGCCTAACTCTTGTACTACTACTAACATTGTAGGAAGAGAGAAAATTCTCAATGATGTCATAAGCTCTCAAGGAGCTAAGAAAGGGAAGGAAGGGCTTGGCTTTGTTGCCAAGTCAAAGAAGAAAACCAAGAATGTCACCTCTTCCTCTCGTAATGTTGTCTTTGTGAAAGAGGGAGACGTGAACCAAGGAGAAGGAGACCAACGCCGTGGTGGGTGGTGATACCTCTAGGGGGATAATCACTCACAAATGACTTCGCCGGAAAATATAACCCATCTTATGTTCTCATGAAATCTAGAGATGGTCATGTTTATGCTAAATACGTTGGTACTTCTTATGGTGATGATTATCATTGGACTATTTGGGTTCCTAAGACCCTTGTTACTAACAAAAGAGGACCCATTGAAGGATGGGTACCTAAATCAAGAAATTGATCTCTTGTAGGGAAGTGCTTCTGGGTCGGGAAGATGGACGGTGGATAGTGGTGCATCCCAACATATGACCGGAAGCAGTGACGCAATGAGTAATCTTGAACCTCCATTACCTCATATCAATTGCGTTACTATTGGAGACAATTCCGAACTTAAGGTATTGGGACGAGGCAAGGTGGCTATCTCAAAGGATTTATCAATTAAGAATGTTCTCCTTGTTGAGTCCCTTGGTTATAACTTGATGTTCGTTCTTCAACTTGCAAATTGTGGTTTTACCTGTTTCTTTAATAAAGATAATGTGATTGCCACTTGGGAAACGACTCTTAAAGTAGCCTTTGTTGGGTTTGTAGAGAACGACATGTATGTAGTGGACTTCTCTAAAGGAGACATGTGTGCCGCGACATGCCTAATGGCTAAATTTGATGTGGGTTGGCTTTGGCATGGCCGGTTAGCCCACACCAATATGAGGATGTTGCATGACCTTCAAAGTGGCAATCATGTTCTAGGACCAACCAAGGCTAAGTTTGCTAAAGATCGTGTGTGTAGTTCTTGTGCCTTTGGAAAGCAACATGGAGAACTTCACCCAACCAAGACCAATATCTCCACCATAAGAATTCTCGAGCTCATTCACTTAGATCTCTTTGGTCCACTATTTTATGATAGTATCGGAGGAAAGAAGTATTTCCTGGTGATTGTGGATGATTATTCAAGATATTGTTGGGCGTATTTCTTCAAGAGGAAGAGTGAGACTCAAAAGAGAGTCATCGAGTTCATCACTCTAGTGGAGCGCCAACACAATGCTTCCATATTGGCCATCCGGAGTGATAATGGCTTGGAGTTCAAGAACTATACCGTTGAGGGTTTTCTTAGTGAAGAGGGAATTTCTCATCAATATTCCACTCCCTATAACCCTCAACAAAATGTTGCGGAAAGAAAGAACCGTACTTTGATGGATGCGGCTAGGACAATGATTGCGGAGTTCTCTTCTCCTTATAACTTTTGGGCTGAAGCCGTATCCACCGCATGTCATGCCACCAACCGGTTATATCTCCGCAAGATCTTGAACAATACTCCTTATGAGATTCTCACGGGTAAGAAACTGGATGTATCTTACTTCAAGGTCTTCGGTTGC
The DNA here is from genome assembly GCA_028641055.1 of Alopecurus myosuroides. NCBI lineage: Eukaryota > Viridiplantae > Streptophyta > Magnoliopsida > Poales > Poaceae > Alopecurus > Alopecurus myosuroides. The sequence continues at coordinate 200,439,861 of CM054061.1, forward strand.
AAGTGCTTCATTCGCGAGAAAGGTAAACGTTTGCCAAAGTTTGAGACCAAATCTTATGAGGGTATCTTTGTTGGCTATGCCACAAACGCTCACGCCTATAGAGTCTACAACAAGCCCACCCGACAAGTTGAAGAAGCTATAGATGTGGTGTTTGATGAGGATAACGGCTCCCAAGGGGGGGGCGTATAGATCATGGTGTTGTAGCAGATGCAATTCCTCCCATCGTCGTAAGAATAATGGGGATTGGTGAAATAATTCCCATTGAGGGTTACCGGATGATGGAGGGAGAAGGACTATGCCCCACTCAAGTGGAGCCATTGACTACACCCATTGATACACAAGCTACCCAACAAGATGCACCAAGCCCTCAAGCTAATGATCAAGGGAAAGAAAGTAATCAAGGCAAAGCTAATGAGCAAGGTCAAACATGTGTTCAAGGCCAAGCTACTCATCAAAGTCATGATCAAAGTCCCATCATTGTTGAGAGAGCTCAACCTAGTGGTGATCCTTCACCCATTAATGATCAAGACCAAGATGAAGATGGACATGTCTCCGATGAAGAAGGTGATTCTCAATAAATATCCAAGGAGTCTTTGGAGGAGATGCTATCTCGTAGATCAAAGAGAAGGCTAGAGAATCTTGAACGAGCGGGTCACATGGAGGACAAGATACTTGGGCAAGTTCGTGGAAGGGTTGTCACTAGGAAGCAATTGGCGGATTTTAGCAAGGCTCATGCTTTTGTCTCTTTCATTGATACCAAGAAGGTCTATGAAGCTCTTGAAGATCAAGATTGGCTTGAAGCCATGCATGATGAACTCAACAACTTCGAGCACAACAAGGTTTGGAAGTTAGTGCTAAGACCCAAGGATTGCAAGAATGTTATTGGCACCAAATGGGTGTTCAAGAACAACCAAGATAAAGATGGTATCGTCATTCGCAACAAGGCAATATTGATGGCCCAAGGTTTTTCTCAAGTCGAAGGTGTTGATTTCGGTGAATCCTTTGCCCCTGTCGCTCGTCTTGAATACATTCGCATCTTACTTGCTTATGCATCTCATCATAATTTCAAGTTGCAACAAATGGTTGTTAAGAGTGCTTTCCTAAATGGTCAAATTAATGAATTAGTATATGTCAAGCAACCTTTGGGCTTCGAGGATCCCAAACACCTCGATTATGTCTACAAACTCGATAAGGCGCTCTATGGACTTAAACAAGCTCCACGTGCGTGGTACGGGCACCTTAAAGAGTTTCTAGTAGATCGTGGGTTTAATGTTGGCTTAATCGATCCCACCCTCTTTACCAAGACGGTTGGAGGTGACTTGTTCATATGCCAACTCTATGTGGATGACATTATTTTTGGGTCTACTAACACTATGTTCCATGAAGAGATTTTCAAGCTTATGACCGATAGGTTTGAGATGTCTATGATGGGAGAATTGGAGTAGTTCCTTGGCTTTGAAGTGAAACAATATCATGAAGGAACCTTCATCAAACAATCCAAGTACACTCAAGACATGCTCAAGAGGTTCAATATGAATGATGCCAAGCCTATGAAGACTCCCATGTCCACAACCCTTGACTTGAAACTCGACCCAGATGGTAAATAGGTAGATCAAAATGTATACCGCTCCATGATTGGCTCTTTGCTTTACCTTTGTGCATCTAGACCGGATATCATGTATAGCGTAGGTAAATTTGCAAGGTTTCAAGCCTCTCCTAGGCAAAGTCATTTGGAAGCGGTTAAACGAATCTTTCAATATTTAGTTCATATCCCAAATTTTGGTCTTTCGCATCCCAAGGGTTCAAGTTTTTAGCTTATTGGGTATTCGGATGCGGATTATGCGGGAGAGAAGACGGATAGGAAGTCCACATCTGGGGGTTGCCAATTCCTTGGTCGCTCCTTAGTGTGTTGGTGTTCAAATAAGCAAAACTACATTGCTCTCTCCACCACCGAGGCCGAGTACATCTCTGCGGCAAGTTGCTGTGCCCAATTGCTTTGGATGAGGCAAACCTCGAAGGACTATGGTATTCATTTTGACAAGGTGCCTCTTGATGCGGCGTGTAGTTGTCGCTCTTGTTGGTAAACCCCAAGAGAAAGGTTGTGAAGAGTATAGCAGCAAGTTTTCCCTCAGAAAAAAACCAAGGTTGAATCAACCAGTAGGAGGACAAGCAATCTCTGAAGGTTGATGCAGCTTAGGTGGCAGGGCGCACTACCGGTTCAGCAGCAACGTGGAACCTACACAACACAATCAAATCACTCTGTCCCAACGAAGCAGTGAGGTTGTCAATCTCACTGGTTTTGCTGAACACAAAGAGGTTAAATGTATGGTGTGGAAAACAGTAGGAAAACAGTAGGAACAATATGAGAGCAGTATGAAAGCAGTAGGTGTTTTATCAGTATGAGGAAAAAGGATCGGGGTCCACATTTCACGAGTGGTGTCTCTCCGAGAAAGATAAATAACATGTGTGGTGAACAAATTACAGCTGGGCAATTGACAGAAATGAAGGCTGCACCATAGTGCATATGAAAGACATCAAGATTACTATGTGATTCATGCGGGAATTACAACAAAATGCATAGACCATTATCCAACTACATCTATGACTAAAAATCCACCCTTTGAATATCATCCGAACAAATGTTGGGTATTAAGTTGCAAGAAACAGATAATTGCAGTAAGAAAAGTGTGCAATATAAACAATAACATCATCCTTAGACAAAGCATTGTTGTTTTCTCCCTAATGGCAACAACAAATCATCCATCCGTCACGTTTTTGTCACTCGAGCACAGATGAAAAGGAGGCATGAACCCACTATCGGGCATAAATACTCGCTCTTGGAGTTACTAGCATCTACTTGGCCAGAGCATCTACTAATAACGGAGAGCATGCAAGATAATAAATAACATAAGCATGAAGATAACATGATAGATTGATAATCAGAAGACATGGCATTCAACATTCATCAGATCCCAGCAAACACAGCATGTAGCATTACATAAAGATGATCTTGATCATGTTAGGCAGCTCACAAGATCTAAACATGAGGCACAAAGTGGAGAGAACAACCATCTAGCTACTGCTATGGACCCGTAGTCCAGGGATGAACTACTCACGCATCACTTCGGAGGAGGGCATGGTGGTGTAGACCCCTCCGGTGATGATTTCCCCCTCTGGCAGAGTGTCGGGGAGAGCTCAAGAACCCTCCCGATCTCGGGATGACGGTGACGGAGGCCTCGGGTGTTTCTTAGGAAAAAGTGGTATATACTTAGGGTTTACGTCTCGGGGGAAATATATAGGCGAAAGGGCACAAGCGGTGGAGGCTCAGGGGGCCCACACCACCCCCTAGCGCGGCCAAGGGGGGTTGCGCCACCCTATGGTGTGGGCCCCCTGAGGCCCCCCTCCGGGTCTCTTCGGGACTCCGTGGAACCTCCGGGATTTCTAAGACTTCCGGGCTTCGAATTTTCCAATTCCGAGAATATTTCCAGAACAACTTTTCTGAAACTAAAAACATCAGATAACATGGAACTGGCTCTGTGGCATCTTGTCAATAAGTTAGTCCTGAAAATCGATAAAAATGACATAAAGTGTATAGAAAACATGTGGGAAACAATAAGAAAAAAACATGGAACATCGGAAATTAAGGATACATTTATGACGTATCAACATCCCCAAGCTTAGTTCCTACTCGTCCTCGAGTAGGTAAACGATAAAAACAAATAATTTCTGAGGTGACATGCTACCAACATAAACTTGATCATCAATAAGGTAAAAGAATAAGTAAGCTCAGATCATAGAACTTCAACACAAGCATGATAAATAAAACTTTAATAATAAAGCATAGCAATCAGTTTGCATCATGAGAAGTAACTCAAATAACACATCATGAATCAATTAATAATGTAACGAGTGGGGCATGAATAACAATGCAACGAAAGATATACGTTTGTTTCAAGTATAAAGAAAGCATGTCAAAGTGATATTTCGCTAGTCCTTAAGAGTGGGGCAAAACATAAATGCCAGGACACCTTCAAAGTTCATGAGGAATACTAGAACAAATAATTATAGAACAAGAAATAACACATCATGAATCAATTAATAATGTTTCTGGGACAAATGCACATAAAACTCAGAATGGCAAAAATGTTCTCTCAACTGTGCATAAAGTTAGAAAATGGAGACTCAACATAAAAGTAAAAGAAAGGCCCTTCGTAGAGGGAAGCATGGATCACTCATGTGTTAGAGCTTTTATTTTATTAAACAGAGGTATTGAAAACATTTTTAAGAGAGGTGTATGCTTATGTCAACGAATGGTGAACAGAAAATACAGTACGTCACAAGACAAATAGACTTCACAAGAGCGGCTCCCATAGAAGGACGCATCTGGGTAGAAGGTCGTCCATCTTTCTCTTTTGTTTACACAATTATGCTTTGGCTGATAAATCAGGGGCAAAAATAGTGAAGAGAATTTGTGTTATTAATTTGGGGCTGGGCACCCCGCTGCGAGATCTTCTATCATTGGATAAGCGGATGAAGACACTAGTCCAGGGTGTGAAATTCCAATCAACCAGTGAGATAAGGATTCTCTATTTACGTCCTCATGAGCTAAAATAGGAGCACAAAACAGGAGTAATTTTGAAAGTTTTAAAGGTAACACATGAGCATTTTACTTTGGAGTGGTAGTTAATTACCACATATAGGTAGGTATGGTGGACACAATGGGAAAACTTTGGTTTTAGAGAGTTGGATGCACAAGTAGAGCTCATACTCAGTACAGGTGGAGGCTAGCAAAAGACTGGGAGCGACAAATCAAGAGAGCATAAGAGCCATAATCATGCATAGAGACATAAACATCATTAATCAAAGCATAAGTGGTACCACAAATTCAAAAACTAAATTATCATTGAGGCTATTCGTGACTGGTTCATAGTCATAAACATGGTGTGAGCATGCGCCAAGTCAACCAAATAAAACATTCAAACGAGAACACCACAAATTTATGCTTCAATATGACAAGAACAACTCATGATTCTTTCAATGGCACATTAACCAGTCTCAGCTATTTGAGGATAATCATTCTAATAAATAACCACAAGGCTTTAAAACTAAAATAACTTCTAGCATGATATGAAAAAGTTCTAGTCACAGTCTATACAAGCTTCTACTTGCACCGTTAAAAAATCTACCTCAAGCAGCTGTTTCTTTTCCCAACAAGCACCATACAACTCATGCTTTAAGAAAAACTCTCTACATGCTACATCAAGCAAACATGAGAGGAATCAAAAAACACTACTAAAATTAACAACTCTGAATAAGAGACGCAATGAAAACAAGAGCTAAACAGGAAATATTGCAGCAGCTAGAAGAAAAACTAAGAATACTAGCATAACAAGTATTGAAACGAAAAAGCGGAGCATGTATCTCTCCCAAACAAATAATGCTAGGATCCAACTATACTATTGCAGCAGGGAAAACAAAAGAAAACAAAGGAAAAACAAACATACGCTCCAAGTAAACTTCATATGATGTGACCGAATAAAAATATAGTTTCACGAGAAGTGACCTGATAGATAATTGATGAAGAAGGGGATGCCTTGGGAATCCCCAAGATTAGATGCTTGATTCTTCTAAAAATATGCTTGTATGAACCACGGGGGCATCCCCAAGCTTTGACCTTGCACTCTTCTTGATCACATATATCACCTCTTCTTTTGACACTTGAAAACTTCCTTCACACCACACTCAAACAGTAATTCGCATTAGAGGGTTAGTGCAACAAATAAAATCCATGGTTTATGTATGGAACAAGTGCTATTGATACTTTTAATTATTAGCTACAGCCACTGATGTTTCGTGAAGCAAACAAATCCACTTGACATCGCAAAAGAGCAAATGTAAGAAAAATGGCAGAATCTGTCAAAACCAGAACTGTCTGTAAATACAAATTTTTTCGAGGCACTTATGTTGCTCAGATAGAAAAACTTAAAGAACGAAACATTTGCGTAATTAGCTGAGGAATAAGCACAAAAAAATCAGATCATTCTAATCTTCCAGGATTTAATACGATTTTTTTTCGGTGGACAGCAGAAATCTGTTTCCTGCGCAGAAATCCGAAAACCAACTCCAACTCTCGTCAGAAACCTTACTTATTACTACTAAAACATGAAAATAAAGATACAAAGGAGTTTCTACAGAAGTATACAACCCCTTGACTCAAAGAAAACAGAGAAAAACAAAGCAAAAATAAAAACATGGGTTATCTCCCAAGAAGTGCTTTTCTTTAACGCCTTTTAGCTAGGCCCGGAAAAGTGGAATCAAGTGTTTTCAAGTGAAGAAGATGCTCACATGAGAAATATGAATTAAGCAAAAGAGAGCATCAAGAATAAAGTATAAAACAAATTTAAGTCTAACCCACTTCCTATGCATAGGAATCTTGTAAAGAAATAAATTAAAGAGGCTCAAACTAGAAATCATGAGAAGGTAGAACAAGAGCAACTTCAAAACTTTCAACACAAAGAGAGGTGTTTTAGTAACATAACAAGTCCTACAACCATATTTTCCTATCTCATAATAATTTTCAGTAGCATCATGAACAAACTCAACAACATAATTATCACATAAAGCATGTTTGTCATGGTCTAAAAGCACACAATTCATATCAAGCTCAAAGATAGTGGGATCAAAATTTAAAATCAGGTCCTCTTTCTTCCCACTTTCAGCAATAGCAAAACAAGATGATTGATCACTCATAAAATGTATAGGACACATTATAGCAATCATATTTTCAGTAGCATTATAATTTATAACATCAAGTAACATAGGACCATCATCAAGAGCATTATCATAAGATTTATCCAAGTAACATGGATTATCATAAATAACAGTAGCAATATCATTCTCACAAGTTTCATTCATAGTAGTATCAAGGTCACAAGTATAACAAGTATCAATTTCATAAATTAATGTATGAGTTAAAGAGTTACTATCATTGGTAGGTAGACATGGGTAGCTCCATTCTTCCTCCTCTTGATCATTACTCTCCTCCTCTTTTTCATCCAATGAGCTTCTAGATTCAGCAGTTTCTTCTTCCATAGGCTCCTGCAGGGCATTAGTCTCTTCCTTAGGATGAGAGAATTTATTAAGATATTCCATTATATAGTAATTACAATCCTTGTAATTATCAAACCAATATTCAAGTATAGCATAAATATCGTATTTATAAGGTGCATCATCAATACTTTCAAGTAAATAGGCAATTTCAAATGCACCCTTCCAAGCAATAAATTCCTCAATTTATTCCACATCATATAATTCATAATTTCCCTAAACATATGAAGATATGGTAACATCATCATTATACTCACATTGAAAAGGGAGGTGTTTATACCTCCTACAGCAACACGATTTATCAAAGAAATAAGTAACATTATAAGAGGAACACACATTTTTAGCATAGTCATGCAATTTATTAATTTGCTCCCATAAGTGTATTCCTTTTTGTGACAATCGGTGTGTAACATCCCAATTTTGCTAAACTAGGGTGTGTGGTGTGTGTTCATTCCATACATGCATGGAAACAAAATTTGAAACGAATTTAAATTGTGAATTTAAATGGTTTGAGAAAATCTCACAAAAAGTACTTAATTTGGTTTCCAAAATCTTGTATTAGAAAATATTTCAATTTAACCAAAGCAATACTTGGTGAGGTTGGAAATTTTATGAGGTTTCCAAAAAGTATTTTTGCCAAATTTTCTGTTTACAAAAAGGCCCTCAAAACAATGTTTTATGTCCTGTTTTAAAAGAGAGAAGGACCTTGTTGCAATTTCCTGAAGCTAAAGGGGGTCACGGGAAAATCTCCTTTTCTTTTTCCTTCTTCTTCCTCCGGCCAGAAGGACGAGGGCGACGGTGAGGTGGCCGCTGCCACCTCCTGCTTCCATCTCTCGAGGGGACAAGGATCCCTGGAGACGTCTGGATCGCTCCCAAGTCGCAGACTTTCCCCACCTCGAGTGCTCCCTCCTCTGTATCTTCTCTGTAAACCATCTACAACCGAACCCTCTGCCTTTCCGGCCGCCCCTCGCCGCTGTTGTTCCCGGGCATCCGCGGCCACGGCGAGCACCCCACCGACACCGCAACCTCCTCCTCTACCTCCCCGTCAACCATTGCTTCCCGGGATGGCCGCAATATCGCGAATCGGGGCCATCTTCTCGAAGTCCGGCCGTCGGCCGCCGGACTCGATGCGGCCAACTCCGGCCGCCCCTGCCTACCCTGACCCTTCCACGAGCTCTAGCACGCCGTGGTGAGCCTCCCCATGCTCTCCGTTTTCCCCCTCTCCCTCTGTAACGCCCCGGTGTCGTGCACCACCGCGGCCGCCGTCGGACCTCGTCGCCGGCGAGGAATCCGGCCACCATTCGGCCGCCCGCCACCACCCCTAGTTCCCATTCGATCCCCTCTACGTCGTCGTGTGGTTTAATTTCTGTATGGCGCGCGAATTGAAGCAATTTCGAGTGAATTTGGGAAGAACAGAGCACTGTGATGTCACAGTGACATCACAGTGATGTCATAACTTCCCCATTTAAAACAATTCCAGAAATTAATAAAACTTGTAAATTTAATATCTCTTCAAATATTAACCAGAAAAATAAAGTAAAAGTATGGTTTTGTTCAAAAAATTACTATCTATCCAAATGTGTCATTTTCACACATGTTTGACAACGTTTAAAGATGGCCTTTATTTAATATTGTTTAATCATTTAAAATGGAGAAAATAAGTTTTTATTCACTAAAATTAGAAAATTAAAAGTTATATAACAAAATGCTCAAAATTACAAATGCAACCTATTTATGATGTTTTTAAACCCATTTGAGCAATTAAAATGGCACGCATTTCCATAATCACCCGAATTGCCCTCCGGGGTCTATTTCGGGTTAATTTCAGTAAAAATGCGCAACTGACATATGAACCCTAGCAACCCAACGATCATGCTTAGGGCTTTATTTCAGTGCACTAACTTGCTCATGCATACATATTGCGCATTGCATCGATGCCATGTGTTGATTGTTATTTCTTCTTTTCGGTGTTGTTTCCCCCTCGGTAGAACGTGGCTCCGAAGAGAAGGCCAGCAATCCAATGGCGAATACTTGATCCTAACCGACAAGTCAAGCACTTATTCCTGAAGACTTTATCTGGTTTTCTTATAGCCAAGGCAAGCATAACCTCTTATCTGCTCATATATGGTTTCAACGTGTTTTGAATCTCGTACTTTGCATTCGGTTCTAAACTATTTGATGTCAGTAGATAGAGTTCCCCTATATACTGCATAACCTAGATATCCTGATCCACTGCTCCTAGCAGCTATAGGTTTGTTTGTGCGCGCTCCGCTAAACCTTGTGAGTCTTGCTTAGCCATGCCTAGTTGTGATCTGATCCATCTGGTTGATGAATCTGGTCAAATGCGTGAATCTAATATGTCAGGTTGTTGTGATTTGAATTAACTTTGATAACTTGACTAAATACTGGCATGGATGTGAGGCCACAATGGGTTGTGGCGTTTTGTCCTGTTCATGCCCCTAGGAGCGAGTTCTCGCCTTCGAAGCCAAGACTGAGCGTGCAACCACACGCGGGGCCTAACAGACCGCGCTCGACTAACTAACTTGTTTGGCCACGTCCATGAGTCACGTAGTTTGATCTTTCCATCTGCGTGTGAGTCCGAAAACGATTTGGAGAAAACTTAGGGCGTGACCAGGACAAGTGATGGATGTACGCAGATCTTGATCCCGACTCACAGAACAGGTGCCTTCAGGAGGTGGCCAACTCCCTGTTGACGGGGTGGCCCTGTTTGGGTTGACTCATGGATAGGGTCAAGCAAGGTAAAGGTCATGGCCAGCCACCCTCTGCCACGCTCCATGGACGAGCGTACATGTGGCGTTAAGAGTCGGATGGTACGTGTGGGTAAAGTGTACCCCCTGCAGGGATAAATCTCCTCGAGAAGTCGTGTCCACGGTTACGGACGACTTGGCAACGGATTCTGTGATCATAGATAAGTTCAACGGAATGACTAAAACTTGTTAACCATGATTGAAGGGTGCCTCCTCTGAGATGCCGAGAGGGGTGATCCTTGTAGCATGAGATGGTGTGGGAATGAGAAGGACTTGGTGGAATACAAGAAGATGATGATTACAGTAGTTGACTAGTTTCCTCATCTGTTTTCAAAACATTTTATGAGACGTGCTATTCTTCCTCGATTTGGAAAACAAAGTTTGTTTTACGCAAATCAGCCTTCATAAAACCCTTTCTGAAGATAGAAGATATATAATAGGTTAATTAAGTCTTGTCGAGTACCTCCCGTACTCAGGTTTGCTTAATTTTGGTTCAGGAGAAGAACTCCATCGGTGGTGATTCAACGTGGACATCGACGAGTAGTTTGGGGTTCCTAGGTAGCAGCCTGGAATCTATGGGCTGGGACGTTGCCTTATGTTGCGGCCTCTTAGGCCTCTTTGGTTCTTGTTGATTAGCAACATAATTTGCCTTCCGTTGTCTCATGTAATGTTGGGTCATGTGACCTATGCTTGTAAGCTATACTCTAGTAACACCTGTTTAATACAGCTTTCATGTCTAGAGTGTTGCTTTGATCGGTTGTTGGTTTCGAGCTCATTGTTATACAGTTTTTGCTATGCCTGCATAGTTGTCGCAGTTGAGGGGTTGTGGAGCCGATGATCCATGTCCGAGCCCGCCTGTCGATGTGATCGGCCTGGGGCGAGGTAACCCCAGTAACCCTCGATTGTTGTTGCACTTTCTGGACACATAGCATCTCTGTATAGCTTTGGTCCCGTTTCCTTCAGTTTCATTCGATTCGTGGACGCTTTGATATGCATAGTTGGTTATGACTAGCATGGATACAAGGAGTAGTAGACTGGGGATCCAGACTACGTGCCGATGAATCCAGTCTGCCTGCCGTTGTTTGTTGCGGCCGGGGCTGGTATCCCTGAAGCCCTTGTGAGTCCATGGCTAGGAGCACATAACAGTATGTATATCTCTGGGTCCGGGGTCGTGACAGGTCATGGTATCAGAGCAGGACTGCCTGTAGGAAAACCTTACTGCTTGGTCGATGTTGAGTCTAGTGTTTGTGAAAACTATTTGAAAACTCAAATGGATTGTGAAAAACCTTCTTAGGATTCTTTTTACTCCTTATCTGATATCGCTCTAACTCTGGGTCACCTTATCTGTTTTGATTTGAAAAGGTTTCGCTATCTCTTCTAGTCATTCAAAACCTAGGTGCCTTCTCTAGCAAGGACGTTTTTACCCAAGTTGACCTAGTGTTAAAGTTTCTAGAGTCGTGTGTGTTCCATCCTCCGTTACCTCTTAAACTGGGAGATTTCCTTCAATTCCTAATCTCTCAGAGTTCTGTGGATTCCACATAATCCTGATCCAAGTCCCAAATCCTGAACCTCGAGATCTTCTTTTCATCTCGAATGTATTCTTTGTCTTTTGATCAGATTCTTCCGGAGCTATGTTTGTCTTCTGAAAGTTACTTCGTGATTGCTACTCATAGTGTCCTTCAAGGCACTAAGATAGTAGTTATTCCTTTCTCAATGTTTTAACCTTGGACTTGAACCGAAGATCCCCGAATGTGCTGAATTGTGGTGAGTTGAGTCATGTGGTTTCTTAACCATGTAATGCTCACGCTATCGGTACAGGATGCTGACCTTTAACCCAAGTTCCGTTTTCTTTGGATCCTGAAGAATCTGTTCTACCTCGGGATTGCTAGGTAATCCCAGCTCCAATAGCCATAGGTTTTCTCTAGGAATCAAAAGGATCACGACAAGAGTGTTCTTATGATTTTCATATCTTGTTCTTGGTTCAGCTATACCAACCTTTTCGCATGGGTTCTACACATGAGTATTACCCTGTGTAATCAACGTGATCCTAGGAATTCTCCTGAGCATGTTCCTATCTTCAGTTGCTCTCAAGTCTCCATCCGTTGTTTTGGACATCCAATTGCATATGTGTGTTGGAGTCTTCCAATACATTCCTCATGTGTTCCTTCATGACATTCTACCTTGGAATGTCAGGAGAAAAAACTCCAGAACCTCGTTCATCTTAAGGACCAGGTCAAAGTTTTGTAATCCACAGATTAGAGAAGTTTCATAAGCTTCTGTTCTGTTCCACCTTCGAGTATCACACTCTTTTATATCACGAGACTGTGTTAAGTTTCATGGACTTATTGATGAAGTGATGCTCTTACCGTCTTCACTCCCCCTTCATCCAAGCTTGAATGCTTGAGTATGATGGGTTTATGCATTGACATGTGTATCAGGTACTCCTAGCAATTCTTATTGCTTCGAAAAACCTAAGAAACATATGTATCCTTCTTAGCACTATCGGTCACCCGGTCTCTACTAAAGTTGGCCGTGTTACCAAATCCGTTCATTCCGGTGCACATTCTTGGTCAAAGAGTTAGGTTCATGCCGAAGCTCTGAAGACCATATCAGTTGCTTTGAAAAGCAAAGCTCCCTTCCAAACTTCGAGACACATCGGTAGGTTGTGATATTCTGGTTGTCTTTCTAGAAGTATCACCAGGTTTTACCTGACCGTGATGTCTAAACCAGGAGTAGTGTGAACTACTCCTTTCTCCAAGGAACTCTGATGGATATCCCGGACTAGTTGGTTGAGATTAAAACACTAACTTGGAGAGTTGGAAGGCAAAAGCTCCGCCTAACTTGATCCTCTGTTAAGGGATGTCTAGTTCTTTTGCGTTGAAGCAGGATAGTACCTCCTTGGTGGGCATGCTATCATCCTACCTTGATCTGTTTTGGGATATCGTCAAATCGAGAAAAGATTCAAGGACTATTTTGGTGGTGTTGCCATTCATGGTGTTTTTCCTAGGTACACCTTCATGTCCTTTAATCTGACCAATATTTTTTCCTTGTTCATGTATCATATGAATCCCTCTTCTTGGAGTGTTTTGATAAGGGTGTTTTCGAGCCCATCGATGACATTTCTAATCGTCCAAGTTGCAAGAGGATCATGTTGAACAACTGGTACTAATGTTGAAAACTTTTAAGAACCATCTTTGTGTTACCATGAAGTTGTGTTCTGGATGTTTGAAGTGGCTTACTCTAGTCCATGTGTTTATGGTGAAAGTTGTCGCCATGGATCCGAGTAAAGTTTTCTTGTCCCTTCAGGAATAATCCCTCGGTCATGCATGTGTGGTCTACTTTTGAGATGGTTGGTTTACCTCCATTCATTGAAGAAGTTTGAATCCACATCAAGCCATTGACTGATTTTTCATGAAAAAGAAGAAGTTTAAGAACTTTGTTATCTTTGTGACCGTATTCCCAACAAGGACTCCGATGTGTTCTTTTGCAAGTAAGTCATGTAGGTGCAACCATCTTCCACAAGTTGCTAATACATGAGTTCCGTAATCCTGGTCATCCTCTTGAGCTTGACATCGTAGTCCATATTTTGAGAATCAAGTAAATGTATCTCAATTGTAACCGGTGCAACCTCTTTGATCAAACATACCGAGTCTGAGTTATCAATCCACTAACCAGAGCTGAATCTCAAGCAGCAATGATGGTTGGTGTTTTCCTCAAGGGTATTGAACTAGGTCTTTTCAGGATCCGGCATGGTTGATGTTGTGGTTGACACAATTAGCCGGAAGGCCTAACTTTGTAATCCTTTGAATCCGTAAGAACAACCACTCTCCGTGAGAATTCTGGTGTGGTTCATTCTAACAAGTTTCCTCCCCGTTCTTCCAAACCGGAGTTTTACATTGACTTGATGACCTATAGAAGGCTTGTCATGAGCCTGTTGTCAGTATCTAGAACATCCAGGAGAACCGAAAGTTGATCTTTCCAATATCTCTCTGTTGAACCTTCAAAACCTTTGTTCTGGTGGAAACAAGTTCCTCATGTGAACCATCTCCTGGTGTTTTGTAACCGCTATTGACCAGTTCCCCTTTTAAAGTTGTTTATACCTGAAGTTCTGTTCATCTCACACATTGTGTGAATTTGTCAGTCACTTCAGCTCTGAGATCTTAACCATGTGGTAGATGTATGGCTACGTCCAAACCACAATAGGAAAGAGATTCCTTATCCCTTCCGGTACTCTAATCCCCGTTGGTTAACCATCCTTATGGTGTGACCAAGGATTTCTTCCTCGTTATGGTGTTCCAACTTGTTATGGTTACTCATCTTCTGTCGTGAAGTAACATCCCGATCTCTGACAAAGTTTTTGACAAACTTTAACGGAATGAAAGTTCCTTCATCTTTCGTGTCCACTCCGAAGAGTGAACATGATCCTGTATCAACTTTTTTCCGATGCATGATTCCAGTGTTTCCTCGTGTTTTGTTTTTCTCGTTTACGGATATTATTTATGTGGTATCCAAGACCATCCTCTCCATCTTGGTCATCTGTTTGAGGAAACCTCGATGTCATAAGTTGTCCAACCTTCTTCCGCCAAAAGGATTTAAAGTCTTGTGCAAAGCTCATATTCTAAATCCCCTCCAATACCAATCGTCCGCAAACTTGAAACCATCTTATATTCACTCCGTTACCTTGATGTGTATCATGCATGATAACTCAACAGCTCTTTATGAACAGTCATGTCATGAGTTATCCATGAGATACTCGATCTTCATGAAGATCATTTCCTAAGAGTTTCCCTCTTACCTAAGGTGTAGCCTCTGGAGATCTTCGCAAGTGCTACGGATCAACCTCTTCGAGAAGAGAACCGTAAGGTTCGAGAAGATCGTTCAAAACCGGTGTTCCTTCATTCTTCTCCTTCGGGAATCTCGGGACGAGATTCTTGTAAGGGGGGTAGATTTGTAACATCCCAATTTTGCTAAACTAGGGTGTGTGGTGTGTGTTCATTCCATACATGCATGGAAACAAAATTTGAAACCAATTTAAATTGTGAATTTAAATGGTTAGAGAAAATCTCACAAAAAGTACTTAATTTGGTTTCCAAAATCTTGTATTAGAAAATATTTCAATTTCACCAAAGCAATACTTGGTGAGGTTGGAAATTTTATGAGGTTGCCAAAAAGTATTTTTGCCAAATTTTCTGTTTACAAAAAGGCCCTCAAAACAATGTTTTATGTCCTGTTTTAAAAGAGAGAAGGACCTTGTTGCAATTTCCTGAAGCTACAGGGGGGCACGGGAAAATCTCCTTTTCTTTTTTCCTTCTTCTTCCTCCGACCAGAAGGACGAGGGCAACGGTGAGGTGGCCGCTGCCACCTCCTGCTTCCATCTCTCGAGGGGACAAGGACCCCTGGAGACGTCTGGATCGCTCCCAAGTCGCAGACTTTCCCCACCTCGAGTGCTCCCTCCTCTGTAAACCATCTACAACCGAACCCTCTGCCTTTCCGGTCGCCGCTCGCCGCCGCTGTTCCCGGGCATCCGCGGCTACGGCGAGCACCCCACCGACACCGCAACCTCCTCCTCTACCTCCCCGTCAACCATTGCTTCCCGGGATGGCCGCAATATTGCGAATCGGGGCCATCTTCTCGAAGTCCGACCGCCGGTCGCCGGACTCGATGCGGCCAACTCCGGCCGCCCCTGCGTACCCCGACCCTTCCACGAGCTCCAGCACGCCGTGGTGAGCCTCCCCATGCTCTCTGTTTGCCCCCTCTCCCTCTGTAACGCCCCGGTGCCGTGCACCACCGCCGGCCGCCGTCGGACCTCGTCGCCGGCGAGGAATCCGGCCACCATTCGGCCGCCCGCCACCACCCCTAGTTCCCATTCGGTCCCCTCTACGTCGTCGTGTGGTTTAATTTCTGTATGGCGCGTGAATTGAAGCAATTTCGAGTGAATTTGGGAAGAACAGAGCACTGTGATGTCACAGTGACATCACAGTGATGTCATAACTTCCCCATTTAAAACAATTCCGAAAATTAATAAAACTTGTAAATTTAATATCTCTTCAAATATTAACCAGAAAAATAAAGTAAAAGTATGGTTTTGTTCAGAAAATTATTATCTATCCAAATGTGTCATTTTCACACATGTTTGACAAAGTTTAAAGATGGCCTTTATTTAATATTGTTTAATCATTTAAAATGGAGAAAATAAGTTTTTATTCACTAAAATTAGAAAATTAAAAGTTATATACCAAAATGCTCAAAATTACAAATGCAACCTATTTATGATGTTTTTAAACCCATTTGAGCAATTAAAATTGCACTCATTTCCATAATCACCCGAATTGCCCTCCGGGGTCTATTTCGGGTTAATTTCAGTAAAAATGCTCAACTGACATATGAACCCTAGCAACCCAACGATCATGCTTAGGTGTTTATTTCAGTGCACTAACTTGCTTATGCATGCATATTGCGCATTGCATTGATGCCATGTGTTGATTGTTATTTCTTCTTTTCGGTGTTGTTTCCCCCTCGGTAGAACGTGGCTCCGAAGAGAAGGCCAGCAATCCAATGGTGAATACTTGATCCTAACCGACAAGTCAAGCACTTATTCCTGAAGACTTTATCTGGTTTTCTTATAACCAAGGCAAGCATAACCTCTTATCTCCTCATATATGGTTTCAACGTGTTTTGAATCTCGTACTTTGCATTCGGTTCTAAACTATTTGATGTCAGTAGATAGAGCTCCCCTATACACTGCATAACCTAGATATTCTGATCCACTGCTCCTAGCAGCTATAGGTTTGTTTGTGCGCGCTCCGCTAAACCTTGTGAGTCTTGCTTAGCCATGCCTAGTTGTGATCTGATCCATCCGATTGATGAATCTGGTCAAATGCGTGAATCTAATATGTCAGGTTGTTGTGATTTGAATTACCTTTGATAACTTGACTAAATACTGGCATGGATGTGAGGCCACAATGGGTTGTGGCGTTTTTTCCTGTTCATGCCCCTAGGAGCGAGTTCTCGCCTTCGAAGCCAAGACTGAGTGTGCAACCACACGCGGGGCCTAACAGACCGCGCCCGACTAACTAACTTGTTTGGCCACGTCCATGAGTCACGTAGTTTGATCTTTCCATATGCATGTGAGTCCGAAAACGATTTGGAGAAAACTTAGGGCGTGACCGGGACAAGTGATGGACGTACACGGATCTTGATCCCGACTCACAGAACAGGTGCCGTCGGGAGGTGGCCAACTCCTTGTTGACGGGGTGGCCCTGTTTGGGTTGACTCATGGATAGGGTCGAGCAAGGTAAAGGTCGTGGCCAGCCACCCTCTGCCGCGCTCCATGGACGAGCGTACATGTGGCGTTAAGAGTCGGATGGTACGTGTGGGTAAAGTGTACCCCCTGCAGGGATAAATCTCCTCGAGAAGCCGTGTCCATGGTTACGGACGACTTGGCAACGGATTCTGTGATCAGAGATAACTTCAACGGGATGACTAAAACTTGTTAACCATTATTGAAGGGTGCCTCCTCGGAGATGCCGAGAGGGGTGATCCTTGTAGCATGAGATGGTGTGGGAATGAAAAGGACTTGGTGGAATACAAGAAGATGATGATTATAGTAGTTGACTAGTTTCCTCACCTGTTTTCAAAACATTCTATGAGACGTGCTATTCTTCCTCGATTTGGAAAACAAAGTTTGCTTTACGCAAATCAGCCTTCATAAAACCCTTTCGGAAGATAGAAGATATATAATAGGTTAATTAAGTCTTGTTGAGTACCTCCCGTACTCAGGTTTGCTTAATTTTGGTTCAGGAGAAGAACTCCATCGGTGGTGATTCAACGTGGACATCGACGAGTAGTTTGGGGTTCCCAGGTAGCAGCCTGGAATCTATGGGATGGGACGTCGCCTTATGTTGCGGCCTCTTAGGCCTCTTTGGTTCTTGTTGATTAGCAACATAATTTGCCTTCTGTTGTCTGATGTAATGTTGGGTCATGTGACCTCTGCTTGTAAGCTATACTCTAGTAACACCTGTTTAATACAGCTTTCATGTCTAGAGTGTTGCTCTGATCGGTTGTTGGTTTCGAGCTTATTGTTATACAGTTTTGGCTATGCATGCATAGTTGTCGCAGTCGAGGGGTTATGGAGCCGATGATCCATGTCCGAGCCCGCCTGTCGATGTGATCGGCCTGGGGCGAGGTAACCCCAGTAACCCTCGATTGTTGTTGCACTTTCTGGACACATAGCATCTCTGTATAGCTTTGGTCCCATTTCCTTCAGTTTCATTCGATTCGTGGACGCTTTGATATGCATAGTTGGTTATGACTAGCATGGATACAAGGAGTAATAGACTGGGGATCCGGACTACGTGCCGATGAATCCAGTCTGCCTGCCGTTGTTTGTTGCGGCCGGGGCTGGTAACCCTGAAGCCCTTGTGAGTCCATGGCTAGGAGCACATAACAGTATGTATATCTCTGGGTTCAGGGTCGTGACACGATGTTCCTTATAATATTTTTGTTGTTCATCCTGAACCCACCTTGCCAATAAGATCTAGTTCAAAGACATCAAACATTGATAGAAAGCATGATAACGCAAGTAACAAGCAAAACAATAACAAAGTAAAAAAATTGATTGGAGGTGAGAGACTCTGATGCACCCAAAATGCATCTATTCCAAGCACTTTGCATCGTATTTCTCTCCGGAGTCCCCCCATAATTGAATAAATCTGCAGAATCTGACGCTTTTTTTAGCAGAAGTCTTCTTTCCGTCTATTTTCGCAGGACTTTTCACAGGGGACGAAAACCACGTAACTTTTTATGGAAAAGAAGGGGAATGAGCACCAGATGGGGCCGGGGGGCCACCCGAGGGCCAAAAGGGGGGCCCCACACGCGGCCAGATTCCTTGGCCGCGTGGGGTCACCCCTTTTGGGCCCAGATGGCCCACTCCGGCTAGGTCTTCGACGTACCCCTCCATATATACGAGAAACTGACGGGTTTCGAAGGTGAGGGCTGTTCGTGAAACGGAGCGCCGCCGCCACCACGATCTTCGATTTCGGAGTCAGATTGATCTGGGATTTCACCCCCGGAGGTGGAATTCGAGGGGCTTCGTCACCATCATCATCACCACCATCATCTCCATCAACCATGAGCTCCATCACCCCCTCCATGTGTGAGTAGTTGCTGTAGGCATGTGAGGTGTGAGGGGTTTTGGATGAGATTGATCATGTAATTGCTACCCGGTATGCGGGATCTAGGGGTTTGTCTTGAGAATTCTTATGTCTTATGTTGATGCACTATTGCTAGGCTTAATGCTTGTTACTAGGGCCCAAGTGGCATGATTTCAGTACTGAACTTACATTGCTACATCATATATTTGAGTTTGGTATCTATCTGCAATGTGTATTACCTGCTATTATGTTGAACCTGCGAACCCTAAAGTGACAACTAGGGAAAACAAGGGGGATATGTTCTAGTTTGAGGATTATGTGTGTTCATGGAGTGTTAATGCGTTGGTCCGGGCTATTCGAAAGGGTAGACCTTAATTACTTGTAGTTCCAAATTGGCCCCGGTGAAATGGGCAGGTAGGACAATAGGCTTTGTGCAAATTCTCTTGGTTAGTACGCACAATAATTTACGGAACACACACCTACATAAAACTGAGATAGAGAAAGGCTCCGCTGCTAGCAAAACATTATTACATGATCAATCTTATCCGTGCAACACCCCGTTGTCACCTCATGCCTGTGTTTTTGTCTCTGGTTTACTTTCACTCTTTTTCGGTGAAAACTGGGAAAACACTTGCTCTCCATTTACTTTCTGTTTGTTTACTTTCACTGCATTATTACACTCACCACTCTCGCTGCAAGTTTGTTGATACACAGGTGTGGTTGGGAGTGACGTCCCAATTGCTAAAGTCTCACCGGTATTCTTGTGTTCCCACTGAGTCGAACTACAAATTTGGGTAATACTTCCCATCGAAGACTACGATTGATCTCCTGCACTTGGGAGCCATCAAGACTGTTTTCTGGCGCCGTTGCCGGGGAGCCTAGCTTTATTGGTAAGACCACTTGTTATTGTCTACTTGCTGCACTTTCTTGTTCCCTACAATGGGAAAGGGAAAGGACACTTCGAAGGAGGTAATGCCTTCGACTACTCGTTCTGGTAATGATTTGCCTAGTAGACCAAATTTTTCACCTAATATTGTTTCTACTGTGGCTGCTAAGAAAAAGAAAGGAATAGCTGGTAAATCACCATTGTCAAAAATGTCTACTAGTACATCTAATGATCAAACACTTGATAATGTAGATAAAGAACTAGCTTCTGAAATTCCTGAAACTATTGAAACACCTGAGGCAAATGAAACACCTGAAACAACTGAAATTCCTGAATCTTCTGTAGATGAAAATGTAGAACTTGAGCTAGAAAGAAATGAGACTCGTAGAGAGTATGAATATGGGGCCTCTTCTGAAGAAGAAGAAGCATTTATTGAGGCCTTTATATCACCTGATTATACAAAACTTGATAAACTCTCTATTATGATGATGCATCTCTTGGAAACTATTTTGCTGCTACTAGGAATTTGTGTGGCCCAGCTATTAGAATTAGAGATAAAGATTATGAATTCAATGTTAATCCTGAGATAATTGAGATAGTTGAGAAGTCTAGATTCTGTGGAAAGGATGAGGAGTCTCCTCTTGATCATATTGCTGAATTGCATGCTTTATCTACTACATTTGGAAATGATGAAATCCGTCAATATTATTTATTCTTAAAATTGTTTCCTTTTTCTTTGGGTGAAGATGCTAGAGTTTGGTATAATCGTTTAGGACCTGCATGTATTACTAGTAAGGAAGAATGCTTGCATTTGTTTTTCAATAAATATTTTCCTGCTGAAAGGATACATGCATTAACTGTTGAAATTGGCAATTTTAAACAAGATAAGAAAGAGAGTCTACCCCAAGCTTGGGGAGATTTGGTAAAATGTGTAAGAAATGTCCTGGTCATGGTTTTAAACCTCATGAATTGCTTGATATATTCTATAATGGACTAATGGGGAAACAAGAGACTACCTTGATAGTATTGCAGGGAATATCTTTAGGGACAGAAGTGTTGATGAAGCGATTGAATTACTGGAGTCTATTCTCGAGAATGAAGCTGGTTGGAACATTGAGGAGATAGATAAAAATGAGACACTCCCAGAGAAGAAAGGAGGTATACTCGAATTGAACCAAGAAACAATGGTTGAAGCTTCCAAGGATATTAAAGAGAAGGGAATTAAAACCTCTCATCTCAAGGAATTATCTGAAATGGGTATTAAACTTCCTACTGATGAACCATGCTTTCCAATTAAAGTGAACTCTATACTCCCTATGGAAGGTAATGAGGAGGTAACACCTCCTGTTGATGTCTCTTATGTTAACAATTTTGCTTATCATGATAATCCTGAGGAGCGTAAAATTAGAATGACTATCATGGAAAACCATCATAAAATTAATTTCCTCCGTGAAAATTTAAATGCTAGTGTAGGGGAAGTTAAAAGAATTGTTAAACATTGTGAAATGATGAACAATCAAGTTGAGCAAATGATTTCTTTACAAAATCAATTGTATGAAAATCTGAATAAACAAAAATAATTATGTGGAGTTAATACAAGGGGAGGTGCAAGCACCCAGGATACTGATTATCCTGATGATCATCCTAAAAGAAAAGAGCAAGTTGCTCTTAAAGATAAATCTTTTGCAGGAAAATCTCCCAATGAAAATGAGCATGATGATGACTCCAATGAGCAAGACAAGGATATTTCTATTTCTGATGCTGAAACTGAGGATGATAATAATGAAGAAGAAGAATCATCTCCACCTGATATTAAACAACATGATGATAATAATGAAGAAGCTGCTGGTAAGGAGGATCCTCAGCCTCCTATTGAGAAGACCAAGAAGAAGAAGAAACCAAATAAAGATAAAGATAAAGGTAAAGAAAGGGATCCATGGGTACAAAGACCCATTCCATATCCCCAAGAGGTATCAAAAACAAAAGATGAAGAGAGGTATGGGCAATTTTATGATATGATTAAGGATATGAAATTAGAGATTCCACTTATTGATGCTATTAAGAATCCTCCATATTCAAAATACATGAAAGATATTGTCACTAATAAAAGAAAGATACCTACTGAGCTATTACTGCTATGCTTGCTGATTATTCATTTAAAGGAAAATTGCCTGAAAAACATGGAGATCCCGGTATTCCTACTATTCCTTGCAAAATTAAAGAAGCCTATGTGAAATATGCATTATGTGATTTAGGAGCTGGTGTTAGTGTTATGCCTTTCTCACTATATAAGAATCTTAATTTGAACAAACTAGTTCCAACAGAAATATCTGTACCAATGGCTGATAAAACAACTGCTGTACCTATAGGAATATGTGAGGATGTTCCCATCTCTATTGCTAATGAGTTGATACCTACTGATTTTGTTATATTAGAAATGCCTGAAGATGATAATCTATCTATTATTCTTGGTAGACCTTTTTTGAATACTACAGGAGCTGTGATAAATTGCACTGAGAGCAAAGTGACATTTAATGTTAAAGGCAAAGAGCACACTATTTATTTTCCCAAGAAGAAACTTGTTACAAGTATGAGCACAAGTGTGAATGCTATACAAATAAATTCCATTAAGATTGGTAGCATTGAAATACCTATACCACCTCCAGCACCAAGGTATGAAATATTGATGATTGGGACCATTCCAATCAAATATGAGGTAACTTGATTTATTGTTTTATAATAAGTAATAATAAGAATCATGAGCTATATTCTTTACATGTTGCTAATGAGACCTGATCAACCTCATTACTAATGTGGAAATGATAAAGGCATGATTCACAAACATTTAAATTGCATTTTTTTTAATGTTATTTGCTTTAAAATTGTGAGACATAGACATAGTATTAAAAAATTTAGAATCAGAAATCACGGAATATGAAGTTTTAGAAATTCTCTGTAGAAAAGTTTCACGTAAAATTCTAGAAAAATTAGGGGGTCAGTTTTTTGCCCGAAGGGACCAGCAGCCAGTGGGGGAGCACCAGCAGGCCACCAGGGGCCAAAATAGGTACCTCCACGCGGCCAGATTCCTTGGCCGCGTGGGATACCCCATTTTTGGCCACAAGTGGATGCTGGGGCCCATCCAATGCTCATCTGCTCCCTTTCGACCGAAAACCAACCCCAGTTCATCTCCTCCATTTTTCCCGTGCTCTGTTTCTCCGTCAATCCTCGATCTCCACATTTGAGGCAGATTTTTCAAATCTGTTTGATGGAATCACTCCTTGGTATGTAACTCCTTCACTCATCCAATTACTTTTTGCTCCCATGCTTTGTGTATGAAGTATTTTGCTGCACTAGGTGTCACCTATTATGTCTAAGAACTCCATGAATTTAAGTTTTCTAGTTGATATGGATGCATGATATTGATTAGAGGACTAGTTATGGATGCCTTAGCAATGTTTTAGAGTGATACAATTTAATTTTTGTTGAATTTTATTTTTGGTACAGAAAGGTAACATGCTGAACAAGGGAAAAGCATTGCTTGGGATGTCCTCAAGGACAAGGAGAAGAGAATCAAGGGTGTCCAACAATCATGATGATAATCAGTTATGGGAGGATGGATTGGTTTTTGCAGGTGAAAATCTGCGTGTCCATACCACAAGATGGCAAGACCCCAAAGTTCTTGAACATTGGGGGATTGCTGAAGATTTCCAAGCCTTTGCTGCAACTACGGGGTTGCTTGAGTTCTCACGCCATCCACGCAACACATATGTGGAACTCTCAAGGGAATTCCTCTCTACATTCAGGTTTGAGGGACCGGTGGTGCACCGGAAAAGTAAGTCTAAGAACCCTCCTCCAGCTACTTTTGTCATTAAATTTACAATAAGGGGGCAACGTTTAGTCATGTCATTAGAGGAATTCTGTAAGGCTATACGTGTACCAACTACAGGGTTATGGGATGAAACATATGTTGATTCTAGAGAAGAACTTGTCACTTTCTAGCGTAGCATTGCTAAAAATATTCCTGAAAGAATGAATAGAGGC
Source organism: Alopecurus myosuroides (assembly GCA_028641055.1). Lineage (NCBI taxonomy): Eukaryota > Viridiplantae > Streptophyta > Magnoliopsida > Poales > Poaceae > Alopecurus > Alopecurus myosuroides. The sequence continues at coordinate 200,463,815 of CM054061.1, forward strand.
AAGCTCACATGCATCCAATACCCGGGCCTTAGATATTTTGCATTGTTTCTTGCTAGAGGATTCCTTGCTAGGGATAACACTTCTGCTTGCACTGGTCCTATGATCTATTTATTAAAATGTGCAATGGAAAATACAACACCTATATATAACCTGGGAACCATACTTGCTAGAACTTTGCATTTAGCTGTGAGTAGGGATGGCACGGATAAAACTCCTTTATATGTTGGTGCCATTGCCACTTTAATCCATGAATACATTATGGCCGAACGAGGTTTTAATGATAACTTGGGTACCATGGTAAATGAGTCTCGACTGCTGGATTTTGGTTTACTTTTTCGCATGGATATGAGTAGTGCTGAGAAAGAATATTTTTCATATTGCTATAAGGATTCTAATGGGCACATTGTGTCTGTTAGGCTCCCTTGTGCTGACTTGTTTGACAGGGAGACAAAGTGGACTGTGCAACAAGAGCCACAACAAGAAGAGCAACAACAGGAGGAGCCCCAATACCAGGCGCCTATGGCATATCCCTGGGGCTTCCCTGAACCACACCTTGGAGCACAGGCATGGCAGGATCCATCCTTCTTCCAGGGAGGTTCGTTGAGTGGTGGACATGATTACCACCCAGGATACTAACTTGATCACAAGCTTGGGGGAGTATTTCTCTCCCTCCTCATTCGTTGTGTTATATCACTTGCATGTTATTTGTTGTTTTATGTTCTTTAAATCTGAAAAACACAAAAATATTTTGTTATTTGTTAGCTAGTTTACCTCTGGTTATTTACATTATGTTTCTAAAAATCAAAAACCACAAAAAGATTTTTGTTTTCTTGAGTTTAGTATAAATACGGAGCTGCAGGAATTGCTGAAATATGTTCACTGTTATATGCTTTAATCTTTACTTGTGACTCTGTTTGAGCTGAAAATTTAATCACTACTGCAACTTTTTATGGCCTTCACCTCTGTAAAACATGAGAAACTTTTGAGGTGTTTAGGTAGGTAAACAAATTGCTGAATGCAGTAACTTTTTATAGCAAGATTTGAGTTTTTATTGAGCAGTTCAAGTGGGGAGAGGAGAACAACAATGATATGATAATGTGCTTGAAGGGATGAAAGGTATGACACCTTTGCCGTGCTTATGTATGCTTTTTAATAACAGCAAGTGCACACCTTATGATTCCCTTAACACTTAGTGACATAATAGCCATTGTTTATCTTCTCCGTGGTTTAGTAGAATATATTCTGATGCAACTGAAATATTGTTTAGTGTCATTACTTGGCTGACGGATTGAATAATTGTATCCTTAAGCAAAGGTTTACGCATCCCATTGTGCTTACTGAACTTGCCAACCAAGGAAAGAATTAAAAGAGAAAATTTCATGAATGATAAAAGTGGAGTCTTATGCTTGACGAACTTATGGTTGGGGGTTAGTCTAAATGTGTATCACATGGAAAACTTTCAACGCTGCACTAAGAATTCTATATTCAAGTTGATATTATGTTCTTTTAACTGTGGATGCCTGTCATGCCGAAATGAGGTAGAGGAATAGTAAGTCTTTATGAGTAAGTATATATGATTAGAGAGACACATTGGGCCGCTGACCCAAGCCATGCGATATCATGGTGGAAATTTACTTATAGCTAGAATGGACTCCGCAACATATCCTATAATAAAATAAGAAGCTATGCATATAGTGAATGAAATAAAAAAGGATAATGAGTCCATTCCATTTGTTTGTCTTGCCATTTTGACATGGGCTGGTTTCCATGTCATGGGGCAAGAGGTACCCCAATTGCTGCTCTCTATGATGTCATTAATACTTACAATGATTGTACAAGGCTTATTAGGAATCTAGAGTTGAGTAATCATGGTGCGGGACTTCGCTTTTAAGGGGCATGAGGCTTTCAACTTGTAGTTTGTCAAGCATAAGAATCAAAATGAAAAATTAATGCTTTAGCAAAACTGAGAGCAAGGTAGTAAGCACAATGATTTTACTTGTCAACATATGAAAGAATCGGAGATCTCAAAAATCTTGATATGATTCAATCATCAGCGATGCACAAGCCTTTGTTTATGTCTACAATTGAGCAAACTCATTCAAGTATTAACACTTCATGTTATTTCTATTGCAACAAGTATATATGCTTCAACACTGAGTATATGCACACTTGCTAGTATTTTTCTACTTGTTACAGGAATCATGTCTTGAGTATTTGCTAGTATTAATTGATGATGCATATGCAATGCAAAGTTCTTGCCAAAGTTTTTATCGCTTCTGCACTGCGTTTGAGTTGTTCGAGGATAAACAACGAGCTAAGATTGGGGGAGTTGATGCACCCAAAATGCATCTACTTTTCCAAGCACTTTGCATCATATTTCTCTCCGGAGTCCCCCCATAATTGAATAAATCTGCAGACTCTGACGCTGTTTTTAGCAAAAGTCTTCTTTCCGTCTATTTTCGCAGGACTTTTCACAGGGGACGAAAACCACGTAACTTTTTATGGAAAAGAAGGGGAATGAGCACCAGATGGGGCCGGGGGGCCACCCGAGGGCCAAAAGGGGGGCCCCACACGCGGCCAGATTCCTTGGCCGCGTGGGGTCACCCCTTTTGGGCCCAGATGGCCCACACCGGCTAGGTCTTCGACGTACCCCTCCATATATACGAGAAACTGACGGGTTTCGAAGGTGAGGGCTGTTCGCGAAACGGAGCGCCGCCGCCACCACGATCTTCGATTTCGGAGTCAGATTGATCCGAGAATTCACCCCCGGAGGTGGAATTCGAGGGGCTTCGTCACCATCATCATCACCACCATCATCTCCATCAACCATGAGCTCCATCACCCCCTCCATGTGTGAGTAGTTGCTGTAGGCATGTGAGGTGTGAGGGGTTTTGGATGAGATTGATCATGTAATTGCTACCCGGTATGCGGGATCTAGGGGTTTGTCTTGAGAATTCTTATGTCTTATGTTGATGCACTATTGCTAGGCTTAATGCTTGTTACTAGGGCCCAAGTGGCATGATTTCAGTACTGAACTTACATTGCTACATCATATATTTGAGTTTGGCATCTATCCGCAATGTGTATTACCTGCTATTATGTTGAACCTGCGAACCCTAAAGTGACAGCTAGGGAAAACAAGGGGGATATGTTCTAGTTTGAGGATTATGTGTGTTCATGGAGTGTTAATGCGTTGGTCCGGGCTATTCGAAAGGGTAGACCTTAATTACCTGTAGTTCCAAATTGGCCCCAGTGAAATGGGCAGGTAGGACAATAGGCTTTGTGCAAATTCTCTTGGTTAGTACGCACAATAATTTACGGAACACACGCCTACATAAAACTGAGATAGAGAAAGGCCCCGCTGCTAGCAAAACATTATTACATGATCAATCTTATCCGTGCAACACCCCGCTGTCACCTCATGCCTGCATTTTAGTCTCTGGTTTACTTTCACTCTTTTCCGGTGAAAACTGGGAAAACACTTGCTCTCCATTTACTTTCTGTTTGTTTACTTTCACTGCATTATTACACTCACCACTCTCGCTGCAAGTTTGTTGATACACAGGTGTGGTTGGGAGTGACGTCCCAATTGCTAAAGTCTCACAGGTATTCTTGTGTTCCCACTGAGTCGAACTACAAATTTGGGTAATACTTCCCATCGAAGACTACGATTGATCTCCTGCACTTGGGAGCCATCAGACTCCCTTTGCAAAAAGGGGGAGAATGAAAGATCCTCTTCCATTTTGGTAATTATTGATAGCATAACTAACGGACTAACCTCTATTTTAGAACTTGTGCATGATTTATTTGATACGTATGAAAATGCCAAAGTACTCCCAATATATATATATCCTCAAAGGCTTACAATTGTTACCCTAAAGGAAAGAGCTCAAAGACAAATGCTGAGCAGTTTTCACATGCAGCGGAGGCTCCGGTGAAACCACTAGAACCTCCCTCCCTCGGCTGTTTCTCAGCGCATCCCAGGCTGTGGAGGCTTCGGTGTTACCTCCACTAAAAACACTTCGGGTGCATAAGAGCGGAGGCTGTGGTGGAACCCACCCGAACCTCCGGTGGGCGGAACCTCCGCCAAAACCACTGGAACCTCCGCCGGTTCCATTTGGCTACCTGGTGGGCGTGGGCTCCGGTGGTACCTTCGGTGCTACCTCCGCTGAAAACGCCTTCGGATGCATAAGAGCGGATCCTGTGGCGGAATCCACCGAAACCTCCGGTGGGCGGAACCTCCGCCATGTCCACCGGATCCTCCTCCACTGAGGGTTCCACAGGAGAGGAAAAGGAGCCACGCGAGCGCGTGTGACTGAAGCCCACCGGAGCCTACGGTGGAAACACCGAAGCCTACGGTGCTGTGTGGGCTGCTCAACGACTAGATTTGGGAAGGGGTATTTGAAGCCCTTCACCTACCTCTTAAATGCTAAGCTTTGCCCACTCTCTCCCCTAGCCATTAATGAAAGCTTCAACCTCCTAGATCTCCCTCTCCAAGCACCCAATCACTCCGTAACTTTGTGGAGAGCTAGAGGAGACCTAGATCCGTGATTCCACAAAAGGAATTGCAAATCCATCCACCACATTCTAGTAGATCTTGAATCCTACTTGAGTCCTAGAAACCTTAGTAGATCTTGTGCTTGTAGCTTCCACCTTGTTGCAAAGAAGCTTCGGATCAGTTGAGAGCCTCCACCCATATTGTGGAGTGTCCTCAACCTCGTGTAAAGGTTTGGTCAATGCCTTCAAGTCGACCTCATAGTGGAAACGAGAACTTCCCTCACCGGAGAAGCTCAAGGAGAATAAGGTGTGCACAATCGTGCTATTGAGGAGCGCCTAGGTGGATCCCCACCTCTCCAACATAGACGTACTTCTCTTGAGAAGGAACTACGGGAACCATATCCTTGTCTCCTTATTTACACTTGTGGTTTATCTTGTTACCTTTCATTTTACTTCCGTTGTGTTCCTTATCTTGTATCACATAGGTTGCTCACACAGTTGCACATCTAGAGAACCTTGTTTTATCTTGTTTAGCCATAACTAAAAGGAAAAGAATAAAAATTGGTAGTCAACCTATTCACCCCCCTCTAGTTGACCATAGTGCATTTTCAATCGTGCTAAAGTGCAGCGTTATGTCTGTGTATGCAGATTGTTGAAATCCCAAAGAGATATTTTATACAAGACATAAAGAATCATAATTGTACATAATATAAGGAGATCGCAGCATTTAAAGCCATCCCAAAGAAACACAGACGTCAAAGGAGAGGCGGAAGAGGACTTAACGAACTATACTACAATCAATTATGACCGTACCAGTCATCGTGCTAGTGATGTTCTGCGAGCAAAATTGATAGAGACAACTTAACAAGACACGGTATGGTCACCTTGACCGTACCAGCGACCGTACCCTATGGAAGCAGCTCGGCACGGTCTATACAAGCTTCTACTTGCACCGTTAAAAAATGTACCTCAAGCAGCTGTTTCTTTTCCCAACAAGCACCATACAACTCATGCTTTAACAAAAACTCTCTACATGCTACAGCAAAGCAAACATGAGAGGACTGATACGTCTCCAACGTATCTATAATTTCTGATGTTCCATGATGATATTATGCCAATTGCTAGATGTTTTCTCCCTTCTTTATGTCATTTTTATCGATTTTCCGGACTAACCTATTGACAAGATGTCACCGAGCCAGTTCCCTGTTTTCTGTTGTTTTTAGTTTCAAAAAAGTTGTTCTGGGAATATTCTCGGAATTGGAAAATTCGAAGCCCGGAAGTCTTAGAATTCCCGAAGGTTCCATAGAGTCCCGAAGATACCCGGAGGGGGGGGGGGCTCAGGGGGGCCACACCATAGGGCGCCCCCCTTGGCCGCGCCGGGGGTGGTGTGGGGCCCCTAGGGCTCCACCGCCTTTGCCATTTCGCCTATTTATTCCCCTCCGAAGGAAAACCCTAGGCACCTGATCAAAAATCCCTGAAAAGTTCCGCAGCCGCTGTCGTCGTCAACCCTAAATCAGGGGGCATCTGAAGCTGTCTTCCGGCACCCTGCCGGAGAGGAGATCATCATTGGAGGCCTCTTCATCACCATGCCTGTCTCCGGAGTGGTGTGTGAGTAGTTCATCCTTGGACTACGGGTCCATAGTAGTAGCTAGATGGTTGTCTTGTCCTCCTATGCCTCAATGTTTAGATCTCGTGAGCTTCCTAACATGATCGAGATTGATCTTATGTAATTCTATGTGTGGTGTTTGCTAGGATCCAATGAATATTGAACTTATGCCAAGTTGATTATAGTCTTTATTGCATATGTTATTTGTGATCTTGCATGCTTTCCGTTGCTAGTGGTTGCTCTGGCCAAGTTGTTGCTAGTGACTCCAAGAGGGAGTATTTATGCTCGATAGTTGGGTTCATGCCTCCTTTTCGCCTGTGCTCGAGTGACAGAAACATGACGGGGGAGGATGTGTTGTTGCCACTAGGGAAAAAATTGTCGTGGTGGTATCACGGTAGATGCCATAGGATGGCTAAAGTGTTGGGGCCGATGGACGCTGGAGGTATCCGGGGAGGGATCGCACGGCGAGTAGCCGCGCGTAAGATATCTCTAGCACTGCGAACAACAAGATCTACCCAGGTTCAGGGTCCCTCGTGTGGAGGTAACACCCCTACTCCTGCCTCTCTCTCTATAGGTGTGTTCTCCGAGTAGCCACAATACACAATATGTCTCTTGGCCGAGTAGCCACTCGGCTGTTCTCTCAAGCTCTAGTGCTGGTTCTAGTAATAAAATGCGAAGTGAAGCAACGTCCCTCGCGCAGGAGGGGGCAGGGCACCTTATATACTGGTGCCCAGCCGAATAAAGAAAGACTATAAGGTACACTTGATGGCACATGCCCACTGCAGGACAGCGCACGCCTCCGGCTTCTCGCTGACGCGGGTGCGGGAAGTCGTTGCGCCGTTCCGGAGATGGGACCTGTCCACCTTGTCAGTGAGATAGGGTAGGCCCCTAGACCTGTCCTGTCCCCTCTGTCAGTGACAGGACTTGACAGGCGCCTACCACACTGTAGCCACGCCGTAGCGCGGATAATCACGCGCTCCGTAAGTTGAACCGCACGCCGGTACGGACGCAGGATACGCGGGATCCCTTGTCAGAACGGCTCCATTGACTTCTTCCCCGAGTAGGAACGTAGTCCCTCTACTTGGACCACTTGACCGCTATCCGGACGAATTCAAACTTGCTCAATACCTCCTCCTGGTCTTCAATACTTATGACCGGGTAGAGGGGTACCGGGTAGCCACCAACCCGGCCAACAGTACATCTATCTTTGCCTTTTACCACTTGCCTTACCCCTACTCGGGGGTAACCCCCCGACATTAGTCCCCGAAGCTGGTAGAGTCATGCGAACTTGTTCACTGGGCACTGCCAGCTTAAACCAAATTGTCTTCTCGAATTAGTAATGCCGAGTTGCACTCCAACTTGAACCAGTAACTCCTTCTCGCATCTCTTCAACTGCGGTTATGAGATAACATTCCTGGTAGATGAGTAGAGCAATTTCTCTCCTGGGTTGCTGATGGCTAGGTTGAGACTCCAAGTGCAGAGTGTGTAGCTAGTGGCAAGCCTTCTTCGCCACGAGGGTGACTCGAGGGTTTATATCGAACTCTTGGGGAGCCAGTATTTCAGCAGTTGTCTTCCAAGCTTCCTCCAGGATCCTGCAAACAAGTAGAGAATTTTGTGCCCTCAACCTCACCAAGTGGTTGTCAAGCACAAGGTGTGAGACTTCTAAATTGCAATGCAAAACTGAAAGTAAATGTGCAATAATTAAATCTACTACTAAATGCTAATGACAAAATAAATATGCAATGGATTGTTTTTGTATTTTTGTGATGCAAGTGGTGATGGAGATAATGTAAATTCGAATTGGAGATGCAAGTAAAGTAAAGTGCAAGTAAAGTAAATTGCAGCAAAGTAACTAGAGTGTTTTCTTATATTTAAGATAGGACCGGGGTTCATGGTTTCACACTTGCATTCTCTCAAATAAAGTAGTAGACGGTGGACATAAAGAATTACATGTGAGATTACAATAACATGTTTAACATTGAGTACTTTCATATGGGCATCACGTCCTAGCATAGAGATCTCTACGGTCATATTGATCCCTCTTATACTCCACCAAGATGCGAAATAAATCATAACACCTCGATAATTAAGGAAAAATCAGAGTATAACTTTAAGCAATGTGACATGAAGTTGAAGTAAGAACTTGCTAGATCTAGTCATGGAGATTGATTAGTGTCACTTCAAATCCCCGGTAACAAGGTACTCCTTTTTATCCCTAGTGAGGTAACTAAGAAAGGTTTAACAAAACCTAAGTGGATCGCTGAACTTCTGTCACTTTCACAGCACTAGCCACCCTCCGTTACTCCAACTAATGCACCCATCACCCCACACACGCTCTCAAGAACTAGATTGATCAAAGCTAGCAAATAAGAAGGGGGTACATAAGATACATCTACTCAAATAACTCAAGAGAAACAATTGCAATCTCAGATTCAATAACTCATAGAAAAGATCCACCACATAGGAATTACAACGGTGCCCGTAATCATGTGAGGCAGCCCATACGGATCTAATTAGTGAAGCACATAGAGAGAGAGATACAAGTGCTACTTCCACAAACCCATAGCCCTGGGGGGGGGGACTACTCCCTCTTCATGGAGATGTCGATGGATATGACGTTGGAGAGGTAGGAGATCACACCGGCGGCGCCCCGCCGGAGTTTCCTTCCTCCAATCTGGAACTTCTGGTCTCTGTTTCGGTGTTTCGGCGGCGCTCTCCTCCGTAAGGGTACGGGGGACCCTTTTTATAGTCGGTTTTAGGTCAAGACGGAGTCGGTAAGTCGAAGATGGAAGGAATTGGGGCCACAGGGGCCAAAAGGGGGCCTCTCACGCGGCCAAGGAATCTGGCCACGTGGAGGGTCCTCTTTTGGGCCTCCTTGCCCAATTCTCGTGGATCCTTCGCTCGCAAGTCTTCTCCTTCCAAGAAAATGACCCCCGTATATTTTCAGGTGATTTCGCGGAAGTTTGCCCCCTGAAACATCAAAAATATAGAAAACGGGGTTTCTGACAGGCAGGGTTAATTCCATAAAAGTTGGGGGACTTTGTAATTTAACCCCAAAATACTATAAAACATTGAATTATACCCTTATATGATGCAATATGTAATAGAAAACCATGTGAAAATATGCAAAATTCATTTATGCATTTTACATGCATCAGTTGCCGAGTAAAATAACTTAGTGAAATTTCGAACGCGATCCCGCTGAATCGGACCAAATCCACCTCTCCGTGTCGCTACTGGGCACGTGTCAAACCCTTGTGCCCCTGACGCCTCGGTGCCAGGGACATGGCAGGCCACGCGCCAGTCTCTGCAACCTGGGCCCACGAGCCCGTTAGGTCACGTCAACCGTACTCGAGAGCCCACGATCCGACATGGGATTAACTGCGCCCGTTACGCACGCGTTATGCGCTGTGTGCGTTTCTAATGGTCGCTTAACCCACGCCGCACGATCATTGCCCACGATCAATCCACCGGTAACGGCAACTCGAGGGGAAGAGATAAATACCCCCGTGACGTTCCCTTCTCCTCTTTCCCGTTCTTCCCAATCTCACGCCTTCTCGCCTTTCCGCCGCCGTCGAGCACACCGCCACCGCGAGCACTCGCTGCGCCACTGCTCCACGCACCACGAGAGAGACAGAGAGAAGCGCCTCCGCTCAACTCCGTTGATTCCAATCTCCTACGAGCATTTCCGCCTCCATGGCTCCGCGCGGAGACGACGATGCTACCGCCCGAGCCGGTTGGGAAGGCTCAGATGTGACGGCGGAAGACTGCCAATGGCTAGTCAACACGCGCTGTATCCCTCTCGGCGTCGTCTGTGGACCTCCAGGTACCGATATCATCCTGAAACCCGACAAGGACGAGTACGTCATCTTTCTCTCCCATTTCAAACGTGGCTTCGGCCTCCCCATCTCCGATTTTCTTTCCAAATTCCTCAACCACTTTGGCCTCCAGCCGCATCACCTTCCACCCAATGCAATCGTAATGCTATCCATACACGCCGTCGTGTGTGAGGCCTTCTTAGGTGTCTACCCGACAATCCACACATGGGCCATATACTTCTTCTTCCGCAAACAGAGTGTTCCCGATCCTAGGAACACCGAGAACGCTCGCACGATGACCCAGACGGGTAGCGCTATGATGTTGCAGCGCAAGACCGGGCATCACCCGAGGGTCAAGGGATTGGAAACCGTGCGCAAGTGGCAGCGCGGTTTCCTATATGTGAAGAATGTTGCTGCCGAAGAGGGGAATCCTATCGAAGACCGGATAGGGCTCCCAAAATTCAAGAATGCACTGCCCACCGGGCAGCACTGGGGCTACGACCCCAAGAAGACCATCCACGATGTCCTCCAGGTTGAGCGACGCCTGACCGAGTTGATCTCGGAAGGGTTTCTTCAGGAAGATCCCATCGCGTGATGGATATCACGCCGAGTACTCCCGCTCCAGCGCCGGTCACACAAGATGTGCCACATGGGAGGACCCCGTGACTGCACAAGGACAATGACATTCGAGCTCAGCAAGGCTGAGGTGGCTATCTGGGCCAGGTCCATCATGCAGACCTCGCTCTCTGACAACTGGGCATACGTATTCACGCCGTATAGCCGCCTCAAGCCCATTGAACAGGTTAGCGTTATGTGCTTTGTGTTTGCACCTTGATACCGAGTAGGTAGTTTCTCAGCTTTGTATGCTTAATCTTTGCATGCTGCACCAAGTAGGACATCACAAATATCCTTTTGGCTCTATATGCTTTGTGTTTGCACGCCGTGCCGGGTAGGATTACTCGGCCTAATATGCTTTGTATTTGCATGATGTCCCGAGTATAAATCCTTAGCTCAATATGCTTTGTGTTTGTATGCTATCCCGAGTAGAAATCCTTAGCTGGGAAACCAACTCACAGTGCTTCATGTTTGCCTCAACAGCACATCGATCGCCAGCTAGAAGAAGACAATGAGATCTTCGAGGCCAACTGGTCCAAGGACCAAGAAGAGGAAGATGCGACCGCCTACGACACCCAAGACACCCTCTGCATCCCTCACACCAATCATCCTGGTAAGTCCCGAGCTGATACGTCTATTCGGGATTGGTCCGAAGATGACGAAGGTGATTGAGTTCACCTCTCTGCTTACTAGTAGCGCACTTTGATTCCCTTCTTTGTTTCTGAATTCATTTCTTCTTCTACTCTGCAGAGGAGCCTGAGCTGGACGATGATGATGAGCCCCTAGAGGTTAATCCTCTATCCATGGCCGCTCCCAATACTCGGAAGAGGGTGGGTAGTGGCGCCCAGGAACCCCCCTCCAAGAGACCCAAGAAGAAGGCAGCCGTGCCCAAGACCGGCGCTTCTAAGAAGAGGAAGGCCCCGACCCGCAAAGGGTAAGTGTTCCTCCGAGTAACCTTAACTTGTTGCTGCTTCTTGTTGAATCATTCCCTTGAGTTCCTTCTCTGCTTTCTGACTTTGTACTACTCTTACTTCCAGCGCGGCTCTTGATGCTGATGTCGCTACCTCGTCCTCTCCTCAGACACATACCACTACGCCCCGAGAAGAGACTGTTCATCTCTCGGACGATGACAAAGATCAAAGGCCACTGGGAAGGGCGCGTGCGTCCTCCCCAGTCGATGAAGAAGAAGATGCTGGCGCCGAGAACGACGGCGCCAGGGTAGAATAGACCTCACCACCGAGCAGTCGCCGCCTTATGTGCGGGCAACTGCTCGGGAAGCTGCCAACGACGAGACGCCGCCGTCTTCCCCAGCTGCATCAGCTGGGGAAAACACTGAGCATGCTGCCGAGCAGCAAGGAGACGATGCCGCCCTGGAGCGGCCAAACGCCAACCCCGAGCAGCAGCAAGATAACAACGCTGCAGCCCAAGACGATCCCGCGGACAACGTAGACACAAGGCCAGACCCCGCTGCAGAGCAGCGGGTAGAAGAAGACGTGGTGGAGCTCACGCATCAAGACCCAGTGCAGCCAGATGCCGCACCGGGTAGCCGGCCACCAGTGCCGCAACCGCAACAGGTGACTCCACCCCGTGCACCAACTCCTCCACCAACTCAATCAGCACCGCCACCTCCTCAGCCAACTCCCCAAGCGCCACCAACTGCTTCTCGGCCAGACCCTACTCCAAGCCCTAGGAAAATCATTAAGTCTGGAACCGAGGCCACCCGGATACAGCCGAAGCGCAATGCTTCGCAGGCTGGGCAGCAGATGCCGCCCCCCAAGCCGCAGGGTAAGCCTTCCGGGAAGCAGGTGAAGAGCACGCAGCTTACACTCGTTCCCTCTGGCTCCAAAACCAACCCGGCTGCCTCCGGGGTTACCATTGTTCCTGACGAGAAGCAGAGCGCTACCTTCCCCGGGTACATGATGACTCTGTCGCAGCAGTACAAGATCCCGCTATCCAAAGGAGAGAAGCGACTAGCTGTTCTCAAAGAAGGTCAAGCAGTGGGAACCACGAAGTCCAAGGGTAAGAAAGCATCTACTCCTGATCTCTTTTCGCGCGGCGAAGAAGACGACGAAATTGAAGGAGAAGGCCTCCTCCTGGACCGAGTTGGCTTCGTCGATCGGGCCTGGAACAGCCAGATACATGGCAACCCAAAATGGAATTGCATGGAGCTGGGCGAGATCGACCACTACCGCATCGACTGGAACAAAGCCGATGTTGGTTCTGTCGCCATGACAGTTGCCAGCCCAGCCTGCACTCTTGCCGGGAAGCTCTTTGTTATGCGCAAGAACATTGAGGACATTGAGCAGGGCTACGCGGTAAGTGTTTCTTCTTCATCTTGCATTCTCCGAGTTGCCATTTTCTTCTTTCTCTTCTTGTTTTCTCTGTTCCTCTTAGTCATTCCCCCAGTCCCTGAGATTCGGGCCGAGTAGTTGAAAACTCAACCGAGTTGACATCTACTCGGGCCAAATCTCCCGAAAGACTTACACTTTTTCTCTTCTTCTCTGTAGGATAGCGTCCAGAAGAGGACTAGGGTTTTCCTTCGGGTGCTCTGGAACCATCGCATTGCTAAGGATCGCATCGCGGCTCTTGAAGCCGACAACAAAGATAGCGAGGCGATGGAAAAGATGACCCTGGACCACACCCTCCAGATCTCAGAAGTTGAAGGTAAGCTTTCAGCATCTCGGTTTGTGCGTTTTGTTTTTACGCCCATGTTTTCTTTTTGCTTCATCTTATTTTACTCTGCAGGCAAACTCAAGGACTTGATGGACCGACACCGGGACTGTGAAGTCTTTGCTACCTCTGCCCAAAGCAAGATCCAAACTCTGGAAGGTGAGCCTTTTTCCCTCTTCTCTGCAATTGTGTCTTTTCACTTATCTGGTTACTCTGCTGACAATGTTGTTCTTCTCGCAGAAGAGTATAAGAAATTCCGGGAGCAACACCTCAACTGCCTTATGCCTGCCGAGGTGCAGCAGCAGTTGGAAACCCGAGAAGCAGAGATTGAGAAGGAGCGTGCTGTCGAGAGGGCGGAAAACGAGAAGCTCCATCTCGATATCCAAGCCGCACTACAAACCGCCATCAACCATGTTGATGAGAAGAATAAAATCGAGGCAACCGCCAAGGCCGAGAAGAAAGCTCTCGAGATGGAGATCTCCTTGTCAAGAATATAATGCATTGTCTAGCCCTTTCCATCAGTTCGGACTTTTGGGACAATTGGCTAGTGCAGTAATTTAATATGGTATCAGAGCTAGAGGTCTCGAGTTCAAATCCTGACCAACGCAGTATTTAATTAAATACATGCGGACACCCCAAAATCCACGCGCTACACGCGTGAAGCCAACATCCACGTCCTAGGCCCGTGAAGAAAAAAAGTCCACCGGCCTAGACGTGAGGGGGAGTGTCAAGAATATAATGCATTGTCTAGCCCTTTCCATCAGTTCGGTCTTTTGGGACAATTGGCTAGTGCAGTAATTTAATAAGATTGAAAAGATGGTTTAGGGTTTTGGTGCGTGGGTTCAATGCCCCGCACAGTATCCACATATATAGTACATGACCATACAAGCATCCGTATACGGTCTCGTATACGTGTCATACAAGACATAGACGAGGAGACTAATTAAAATTCTAACACTCCCCCTCAATCTAAACCGTTACACACAAGGTTAAGATTGGATCGAAATCTCTCTAACATATGTCGTGTGGCTGGTTTAGTAAATACATCAGCCAATTGGTCATGAGTGGAAATGAATCTGACGTCCAGTTCACCGGCTGCTACTCGCTCTCGCACAAAATGGAAATCGATCTCAATGTGCTTGGTTCTAGCATGAAAGACTGGATTCGCCGTCAAATAGGTAGCCCCAAGATTATCACACCACAATACGGGGGTACGCTGCCGAGTCACACCTAACTCCTTGAGTAGAGATTCTACCCATATTGCTTCACCCGCACAATTAGCTAACGCCTTGTACTCTGCCTCGGTACTTGATCTCGAGACTGTGGGTTGCTTCTTCGAACTCCATGAAATCAAGTTCGGACCAACAAATATTGCAAACCCACTAGTAGACCTTCTGTCGTCCACACATCCGGCCCAATCGGCATCTGTAAAGATGCTCACAAGTGTAGATGATGACTTGTGAATGCGCAAGCCGATCTCTAAAGTTCCTTTGACATATCGCAGGATTCTTTTAGCAGACTCCCAATGAACATCAGTGGGCTGAGACAAGAACTGGCAAACCTTGTTCACTGAGAACGAAATATCTGGACGAGTGAGGGTCAAATACTGTAGTCCTCCCACAACACTGCGATATCGAAAAGCATCATCTGAGTTGAGCTGTGTGCATGATTCCCGCGCTAAAGTCTCGGAAGGAAGTGGGGTATCGGCAGAATTACAATTCTCCATGTTACATTGATGAAGGAGGTCAAGTGCATACTTCTGCTGAGTCAACATCATCCCCCCTGAATTGTAAGTCGCCTCCAAGCCAAGAAAGTACTCCAAGCGCCCCAAGTCCTTGATGGGAAAGCTATCGGAGAGAGAACGAACCAATCGATCCACAACTTCCGGAGTGGAGCCAGCGATGACTATGTCATCCACGTAGACCAACATGAAAATATGCACTCCATCATGCGAGTATATGAACAATGACGTGTGTGCTTTGGACGAAACAAAACCAAGATGACGGAGGAGCTGACTCAAACGTGCATACCACGCACGCGGTGACTGTTTCAGCCCATAGATAGACCGCTGAAGTTTGCACACATGAGACGGGTAACGGACATCCTTGAAGCCAGGCGGCTGCTGCATGTAGACATCCTCAGCCAGAAAACCATGCAAGAAGGCATTGCTGAAATCAACCTGCCGAAGGCTCCAACCACGAGAAACGGCGAGAGACAGAACCAGACGAACAGTGGCTGGCTTCACCACTGGGCTGAACGTATCGCCGTAATCAATACCATGCTGCTGTGTAAAACCACGTGCGACCAACCTTGCTTTGTGTTTATCAATAGACCCATCGGGAAAATGCTTGGTCTTGAAGATCCATTTGCTGCCGACAATATTCACGCCAGGGGGTCGAGGAACCAGCGTCCAGGTGCCGGTTTGTTGTAGCGCAGTAAACTCATCAGTCATGGCACTATGCCACGCCGGCTCAAGAAGCGCCTCCTTATGAGATGAGGGAGCAGCAAAGAATGCACGGCGGCGAGGATCATACCGAACACAGCCATCCTTGTACTCTTTTTCTCGCCGGGTATTGTCACGATGCCTTGTTATCATCACATGTTGCGGTGCAACAGTAGAACCAGCCGGGGGCGTCGCGGCCGGCGAAGCGGCAGTAGGCGACGCGGGCTGGTTATTACCGGCGGTGAGAGCATCATCATCAGCAGACATGGGCTGAGGCCCATGATCAAGCATACCAGGAGCCGACCCAGCATGCATGGCTCCCTCATGCACGTCGATCGGATGCTCATCGATCGCCGATGAAGACGGACGAACCTGCAGCGAAACGGCATCACCTTGTACAGGTGGATCAGTAGACAAATAGGACAAGTCATAGTTACGTACAGGTTCACTAGTAACTGGTTCATCAGAAGGAAAACGAATGGCTTGTTCAAGAGTGGAAACATCCACGGACACGCCAGGCGTGGAAAAGGGAAAAACAGTCTCATCGAAAACGACGTCGCGAGGGATATACACACGCCCGGTGGATCTATCCAAACACTTATACCCCTTATGCATAGGACTATACCCCAAAAAGACACACATCTTAGAACGAAAATCTAAATTGTGAGAGTTATACTTTCGAAGACTCGGCCAACAAGCGCACCCAAAAATGCGAAGGAAATCATAATTGGGTTGAACACGAGTGAGACGAAAGAGAGGGGTATCCTTATTAATGGTAGGCGTAGGCATACGGTTGATAAGATAACATGCCGTAAGAAACGCCTCATCCCAATAACGCAGAGGTAGCTGCGAGTGTGCCAGAAGTGCTAAGCCTGTCTCGACTACATGACGGTGTTTGCGCTCGGCAACCCCGTTCTGTTGAGAGGTGTGGGGGCAAGAGACGCGATGAACTATCCCAGTGCGCTCAAAATAGCTATGAAGACGATGGTACTCCCCACCCCAATCAGATTGAACTGCCTTGATTTTGGCGTTCGTAAGACGCTCAACGTGAGCCTGAAACGCATAGAACACTTGTTCCACATCTGATTTTTGTTTGAGAAGATATATCCAGCAGAAACGGGAATAATCATCAACAAAACTAACATAGTATTTGTACCATCCGAAAGACACACTAGCCGGACCCCAAACATCAGTATGAATTAATTCAAGTGGCTCAGTGGAAACACGAGATGACAGAGAGTACGGTAACTGATGACTTTTAGCACGCTGACAAGCATCACAAACTACAGAAGTATTGTCTGGAGGAGCACACGAAAGCTCATTTGTTCTAACAATATTTTGAACTACGTTATTGGATGGATTACCAAGACGATGATGCCAATGCCGTGAAGTGACACCGGCTGACGCATGATGTGAGGAAGACGATGCTCTGACAAACGGAATGGGGTACAATCCACCTTGACTCCTACCGAGAAGAAGAACCCTGCCCGTGGCCTTGTCCTTAACACAAAAGAAATTACGGTGAAATTCGACAAACACATTATTATCGGAAACTAGACGATAGACAGATAGGAGATTTAAATGGGCATCTGGCACATGAAGGATATTTTTAAGATGAAGAGATGAACCAGTTAAAAGCGAATGACCAATATGCGAAATTGACAGACCTGCTCCATTTGCCACCTGAACTTGGTCCTTCCCATCGTAACGCTCATGGGTGTGAAGACGAGCCAGCTCGCTCGTCAGGTGGTCGGTGGCGCCTGAATCCATGATCCAGGGATTGTTGTTGTTGCTATGTGTCATGGCGGCGTGTCCGCCACGCGGCTGTTGTGGAGGCTGGAAGTTGGAGTCGAAGCGTTTGTGACAGTTCACCACCTCGTGCCCCCAGTTGCCACAAAGTTGGCAACGAGGTCTCCAGCGGCGATTGCCATCGTTGCCGCCTCCATTGCGGCCGCCATCGTTGCGACCGCCGTCATTGCGACCACCATTGCCGCCTCCCTGGCGACCTCCATCATTGCGGCCGTAGCCGCTGTTGCCACCTCCATGGCGGCCAGTGTCATTGCGGCCGTAGCCGCTATCATTACGGCCATAGCCGTCATTACGACCATAGCCACCTCCTCCTCCTCCGCTGTTGCCGCCTCCATTGCGGCCGGGGCCCTGCCCTCCATCATATCCGTAGGGCTGATACGGAGAGCTACCACCTTGATTGGGGCGCATCACGGAGTTCACCGAGGACGACCATCCCTCGGCCTGCGCCTGCTGTGCCTGGAGAGCTTCAAAGGACAACACATGTGAGTAGAACTCGGAGTAAGTCATGGACTTGTTGTCGACGGTGTAGTTGGCGGTGATGGCGTTGTACGCGGATCCCAGTCCGGTGAGAATGTGATCAATCAGCTCGTCGTCGCTGATGGGTGCGCCGGCTGCTGCCATTGTGTCGGCGAAGCCCTTCATCTCATGCATGAAGGCGGCCGTGGACTTCTCTCCCTTCCTCGTGCTCTGCAGGAGGCGGCGAATATGGCGCACATTAGCACGGCTTTGGGCACCGTACATGGTGTGGACTGCCTGCCACACCGCGGCGGCTGTCTCGCATCCGAGCATCTGAGTGGCGATGACACCATCCATAGAGCCGAGGAGGATGCTCTTGACCCTCTGGTCCTGAATCCACCACGAGTTGTACTCAGGGTTAGGGGCGGTGACGCCCTTGTCGGTTACGGTCTTCCCCGGCGCAGCGATGTTGCCATCGAGGTAGCGTGGAGATTGCTACCGGCGAGATGCGGAACCATAAACCCCTTCCACAGAGCAAAGTTGTTGTTGTCGAGTCGAACGGCGACTCCGCTCGAGGAGGACACGGGTGCCATGGAAGACGACGCGGAAGCGACGATGTTCATCATGGTGGACAGCTGTAGCTGGGAGGAGCTCATCGCGGCGGCGGCGGAGACGGATCACGGCGGCGGCGGCTCGGAAGGCTCGAGCAGCGGCGGCGGAGATGGATCGTGGCGGCGGCAGCTCGGAGGACTCGTGCTACGGCGGCGGCGGCTCTGATACCAAGATTGAAAAGATGGTTTAGGGTTTTGGTGCGTGGGTACAATGCCCCGCACGGTATCCACATATATTATACATGACCATACAAGCATCCGTATACGGTCTCGTATACGTGTCATACAAGACATAGACGAGGAGACTAATTACAATTCTAACACTCCTTGCTGAAGGAACATAACCAGCTTCTCGTTACTCAGATTACGGAAGCTCGTCGCATCGAAGATAGGCACATCTCGGACGAGAATGACTGGAAGATCAAGCTGGGGCAATTGCTGGTTGAAATGGAATGTGAGTTGCCGCTCCTCCTTTCTTCTTCTTTGTTTTACTTCTTCTCGGTCTTGCTTCTTCTCGGATCTGCTTCTGACTCAACCTAGTTCCTTATGAAGATATCTTCCCGGAACTCCGCTCCGTTGGCGTGCCCGCTATGGAGAAGGCACGACAGGCCAGGGCTGCCGCCGGTCTACCCATTGACAATACTTCCACCATCAACGACTACCTTCTCAGCATCAAGACGCAGATCCGCTCCCTCAAAGGCCTGGGCACCTTCATGGTGTCCACTGGTATTAAGCTTCACAAGCTTTTCTGGCCCGAGAAGGAGGTCCCGGAAACTTTCCGTGAGATTGCTGACCATCTGGACGAGGTCAAGGTAGAGCTCAAGAAGTGGCGGGCTTCCGCAGCTCGGGCAGGAGCTGATGAGCTGCTGCACTTCGTCTTGAGTTGGTATGAGAACCTGGACCTCCAAAAGATCCGCGAGCGCTGAGAAGACTCCAAGTGGACCGATGATTCGGATTGCGTTGCTCGCCGAAAAGAGGTGGCCTATGAGGTCGCCTCCTACGCCGAGACCAGCGTCTACATCGACGGCCTCCCCGAGCCGGATACCGAGCTAGAAGATGATGATGAGGAGGACGGTGATGAAGACGATGACG
The DNA here is from genome assembly GCA_028641055.1 of Alopecurus myosuroides. Taxonomy (NCBI): domain Eukaryota; kingdom Viridiplantae; phylum Streptophyta; class Magnoliopsida; order Poales; family Poaceae; genus Alopecurus; species Alopecurus myosuroides. The sequence continues at coordinate 200,483,432 of CM054061.1, forward strand.
ACGAGGAGGGTGCCGGAGATGAGGGAGCCGAGCAGGAGGAGACCCAGGAGGCTGAGGAACCCGAGCAGCAGGGCAACGCGGAGGAATCCGAGTTGACTGCCAACGTGGGTGTCGAGCAGCCACAGCCCGCCACTCAGGAGGCCACTATCACCACCGAGATGGTGATCCAGCAGCCAGCTCCCGAGTTGGGCGCGACTGGTGTCTACCCGATGCCCAGCTCCCAGTCTACTCCAGCCTCCAGCTCAGCAACGGACCCCATCTCCACGGCCACCACAACCTCCGATCAGACTGCCTCCGTCAACACCGATGCTGACAACACGGGCTCTACTGCCGTGTAATTCCTGCAAAACTTTTATCTCCAAACTCTTATCAGATCCCCGGGATGCCGGGTGCATATGTAACCAAAACAATTATGTTCGTTGCTACTCAGTTTTTATTTTAGTTGAAGTTTTTAGCAACTCTGGCTCAATGCCGGGTTGCGTTTTTATGCAAGTCCCCGAGTTGCATTTTTTATCCACTCTCTCTTTTCGTCTCAGCTCTTACCTGCCACTTGTGGCTTTTTTGGTAGTGGAGTCACAAGATTTCAAAGTTTGAGTTTCAAATACTTAGCCACTTAGAAAAATTTATAATAACGCTGCCTACCACTTAGCCGAAAAAAGACAACAAAAACAGAGAAGAACACCCTACTCGGTTGCTACACCTCTCTTCTCCTTAGCAATTTTTCGTGTGTTTATTGACCTTTGGCTTGTTCTCTTGCTTGCCATGAAGCCGGGTTGCGGACAGCAGCAAAGTCGAAGAGTTGGCCCTTAGGTTTAAACACATTACTAAATATACTTCTGAAATTCTAAGTAGAGCAACCGAGTAGACAAAACAAAGCAGAGTAGAACAACACAAAACAAATTTGGACAAGGGCGGTCCCCGAGTTTGAATTCGGAGTGCCTACTAGAATTTTAACTCGGTTGAGGAGATACATACAACTTTTTGCTCATGAATGAAAACAGCGGAGTAGAGCTACATTCCAGGGGCGCTTAGATTCCTCTACAGCTCTATCCGGTATGTTCTTCTGGGGTGCGTGTGCGTCAACTAGATAGTAGGCATCATTGTGCAGAGCCTTGCTCACAATGAAGGGCCCTTCCCACGGAGGGGACAGCTTGTGCATCCCGGACGTGCGTTGCACGAGCCTAAGAACCATGTCTCCTTCTCGGAAAACCCTTGGGTTCACTTTCCGGCTGTGATAACGCCTCAAGTTTTGCTGATAAACAGCTGAGCGTGACAGAGTTAACTCTCTTGCTTCTTCTAGCAGGTCAACGTCATTTTCTCGAGCTTCTCTCGCCTCCGCCTCAGTGTAGAGGGTTACTCGGGGCGAGTCATGCTCTAGGTCAGTGGGCAACATGGCCTCAGCTCCATATACCAGGAAGAATGGTGTGTATCCGGTTGATCGGTCAGGGGTAGTCCTTAGACTCCACAACACCGCCTGCAACTCGTCCAGCCAACAACCAGGTGTTTTCAGCAATGGCTCCATCAGCCTTGGCTTTAACCGGATAGCACCATGCCATTTGCTCTCTCAACTTGCCCATTGGAGGCCGGATGCGCAAAAGATGCAACATCTAGCCGGATCCGCTTCTCCTTGCAGAATCTTGCAAAAGCACCCTCAGCAAAGTTTGTGCCATTATCAGTGATGATGCTGTGCGGGTAGCCGTATCTCAGGATCACATCCTTCAGGAAACTCACAGCTGTGGCTCCATCGCACTTCCGAATAGGCTTGACCTCGATCCACTTGGTGAACTTGTCAACCATGACCAAGATGTGAGTCATGTTACCTCTAGCCGGCTTGAAAGGACCCACCATATCCAAGCACCAAACAGCAAATGGCCAAGTAATGGGAATGGTCTTCAACTCGGAAGCTGGCATATGAATCTTACTTGCAAATCTCTGGCAGCCGTTGCACTTTCTCACTATATCTTCAGCTTGCTTCAAGGAAGTGAGCCAAAAGAAGCCATGCCGGAAAGCCTTGTTGACCAGAGCCCGAGAAGAGGCGTGATGTCCGCATTCTCCTTGGTGTATCTCCACCAGAATTTCTTCTCCTTCCTCTGGCTCAATGCAGCATTGCAGCACGCCAGTAGGACTTCTTCTATGCAGCACCTTGTTGAGGATAGTGTAGCCTTTGGATCTTCTCTGTATCTGTCTGGCTGTAACCTCATCGCTCGGCAAGGTGCCATCCGTTAGAAAGAATAATATGGGCAGAGCCCTACTCGGTGTCTCCCGCGTGGGAAACACTAGTTCATCCACTTCCATTGGATAAGCCACCAATACCTCTTCTGAGTTGGAGACGAGTCCCCGAGCACTCGGCAAGGACCCCCTCGATGAATGCGACAGTCCCCGGGCTGAATGGAGCAGTCCTCGGGTTGAAGACGATAGTCCCCGGGTTCCCTTTTGCAGCCTCCCAGTCAATCTCCATTGGAACAGCTTCCTCGCCTGGCAGAGAAGGAACGAATATAGACTCCGAGTTGGGGGATGGCTTGATAGATGGCTTTCTCAAATGCTCCAAGGCAATCCCAGCCGGGATGAACTGCCGAGAAGACCCCAACTTGGACAGCTCATCAGATGCGTCATTCTCTGCTCGGTGTATATGTTGGAACTCGCATCCTTCAAAGAAACCCGTCATGGTTTGCACCAGAAACCGATATGATGCCATGTTAGCATCCAGAGCATCCCAGGTGCCGGATACCTGCTGCACCACCAAATCCGAGTCGCCATAACAGATGATGCGCTGCACGCCAACCTCCTTGGCTACCTTCAAGCCGTGTACCGCGGCCTCATACTCGGCCACATTGTTAGATGCCTTGAAATGAATCTGCAGCACGTACTTGAGTTGATCTCGCTTGGGTGACGTAAGCACTACGCCAGCACCAAGGCCTTCCTTTACTTTGGAGCCATCAAAATGCATCTTCCAGTAGTTGGTTTCCGGCAAGGGAGGCTCATATTGCACCTCAGCCCAATCCACTAGAAAATCCGCCAGAATTTGTGACTTGATGGCTTCTCTTCTCGCGTACAGAGGAGCGTACACGGCTAGCTCGATCGCCCACTTGGCTACTCTGCCACTTGCTTCCTTGTTGCCCATAATGTCCGAGATGGGAGCAGAGCTCACCACTTTGATGGGATGCTCCTGGAAATAGTGCTTCAACTTCTTGGCGCCCAGGTACACGCCGTAAGTCATCTTCTGGTAATGCGGGTAGTTCTGCTTGGAGTTGGATAGCACCTCACTGAGATAGTATACTGGCCGTTGCACAATCTTGCCTTCCTCTTCTCTTTCCACTACAATCACCACACTGACTACTCGGTTGGTTGCCGCAATGTACAGCAGCATTGGCTCTTTGGGTAGCGGAGTAGCCAGGATGGGAGCGCTACCCAGCATGGCTTTCAACTTCTTGAATGCTACATCAGCTTGTGGTGTCCAGACAAACTTGTCACTCTTCTTCATCAATTGATAAAGAGGCAAGGACTTCTCGCCCATCCTGCCCAGGAAGCGGCTTAGAGAAGCCAGGCATCTAGTGAACTTTTGCACATCCTTCAGTGATCTCGGCAAAGACATGCTCTCTATAGCTTTTATGTTTGAAGGATTGGCTTCAATGCCCCGACTGGATACCAAGAAGCCGAGTAGCTTGCCAGCCAGGACGCCAAAGGTGCATTTAGTAGGATTCAACTTCATCTTGTACTTGCACAAGTTGGCAAAGGTTTTCTCAATATCACTAAGCAGAGTATGTGTTTTATTCGTTTTGATGACAATGTCATCTACGTACACCTGCACATTTTTGCCAATTTGATCATGCAAGCATTTCTGCATGCATCTCTGATAGGTAGCCCCAGCATTCCGCAACCTAAAGCACATGATACGATAGCAATAAGCCCCGTACAGGGTAACAAAAGCAGTCTTTATTTGATCATTCGGGTTGAGAGCTATCTGATGAAAACCAGAGTAGGCATCTATGAAAGACAAAAGCTCACAAACAGCAGTGAAATCGATCACCTGATCTATGCGGGGTAGCGGAAATGGATCCTTGGGGCAGGCCTTGTTCAGGTCGGTGTAGTCCACGCACATGCGCCATGCGGTGTCGGCCTTGGGGTCCTCCTTCTTCTTCTCAACCATAACCGGGTTGGCTAGCCAGTCCGGATGCAATACCTCCATGATAAAGTTGCTTATCAGCAACTTGGTGATCTGATCACCGATAGCTTTCCTCCTCTCATCACCAAAGCGACGCATAGCATGTTTAACCGGCTTGGCGTCATGCCACACATGCAGCGAGTGCTCAACCAACTCCCTCGGGACGCTCGGCAGATCCTCATTGGACCATGCAAAGACACCCCGATTATCACGGAGGAAGTGGATGAGCTCGCTTTCCTATTTCTCTCCCAACCCGACGCCAATGATGGCAACACGGTCTGGGAACTCAGGATCAACCTAGACCTTCTTTGTCTCCTGGGACGCCTGGAATGCAGTTCCGTACTGGGAACTCGACATGCCAGGCGCACCGACTTGCGCTGCTTGCGCCAAAGCCACCACCTCGTGTATCTTCTTCTTCTCGGCAGCAATGACCATGGACTCCGCCAGCTGAGAACTAGCAGACGCGCATTCCAAGGAACGCTTGTAGTCACCCGAGATGGTGATGACTCCATTGGGACCAGGTATCTTCATCTTCAGGTAGGCAGCATGGGTAGAGGCCATGAACTTGCTGAGGGCAGTCCTACCGAGTAGAGCATGGTAGGGGCTCTGAAGATCAACTACCTCGAACTGCAGGCTCTCGGTGCGGCAGTTCTCCCTGGTACCGAATAAGACATCCACCTAGATGCGGCCGATTGGAGCAAAATATACTCCCGGCACAATGCCATGGAATGTGGTCCTGCTGGGTAGCAACATGTTCTCGGCAAGGCCGAGCTTCTCCAGTGTATCCTGGTACATGATGTTGATGCTGCTGTCGTTATCTATCAGCACCTTGCTGAACCTGACATTCTTCTGAGTCCCCAAGAAGGTGGGATCCACCACCAGAGCATAGCTACCCGGGTTGGGCATCACCCTAGGATGATCAGCTCTGGACCACGTGATCTCTTGGTTGCACCAGTGCAGGTAGTGAGGCACAGCTGGGATCACCGAATTTACCTCCATCGCGCGCATGTGCAGTGAGTGCTTGTCGGCTGGCTCAGTGGTGAAGATCATGTAGCTCTCGTGGTGTTCCTGGTACTGGTTGCGGTCTCCCCCACCATTGTTGCCGTTGTTGTTGTTGTAGTTCCTGTTGTTGTTGTTGTAGTAGTTGCGGTTGTTGTTGTTATTGAAGTTGCGGTTGCCGTTGTTGTAGTTGCGGTTGGCTCCCTGAGCCACTTGGTTCACATCTTCCCTTCTCGGAAACACTGCAGGCCTGGGAGCAGCTGCCCGGATAGGCTGCACATTGGCATTCGCAGGTGGCAGAGGAGGAGGAGGAGGCAGCTGAACAACGTCCTCATTCTTGATTTGGTCCCACCAGTTGCACTGCCGGGTAGTGTGGTTGGTTGTCCTACTCGGATGCCGAGTATGGAAGCTGCAAGGCCCAACCTTCATGTTCTCAAAGATAAAGCTCGGAGCTGGATCCGGGTTGCCGCTACCCTGCTGGGGAGCATTGTATGGCTTCTTGATGCCTTGGCCCTGATTCTGGTTCTGCCCGTATTGGTCTCCAGCAGTTTTTTTGCCTTTGGCTACCCCCAGCAGCCGTAGTCACAGCATTCACCTCCTCGGGATCATCCCGAGTATCAATGCGGTCACCTCTGCGCTTGTTTCTGAAGTCATTGCGCCTGTGCTGTCTTGGTGCGTCCTTCTCGGTTCAGGAGAATCGAGCAGAGGCTGAGTTGGGTCGCTGAGTGCATACATATCTGCAATCTTGATCGTCTCGGCGAGCGTACTCGGCATCTCTCTCTGCAGCTTCTGCCACAACATGCTGCCATGCCTGCAGCCCTGAGCAAACCAAGTAATGGCCTGGGCCTCATTCACACCCTCACAGGTGTTCCTAAAAGTGCTCCATCGAGTAAGGTACTCGCGGTCAGTCTCCTCTTCCCGCTGCTTGCAAGCGGACAGTTGCTACGGCCTATTCGGCCTCTTGTATGTGCTGGTAAAGTTGCTGATGAAGGCTTCCGAGAAGTCTAGCCAGTAGTTGATGCTATCTCAGGGCAAGTTGTTGAGCCAAGTCCGAGCAGGGCCCTCCAGCATCTGCGGAACATACCGCACAACCCATCTCCGGTTGCCGCCTGCAATGTGCACAGCGGTAACGTAGTCACTTAGCCAGTCTTCCGGCTTGGTCCTGCCATCATAGCACTTGGTCCCCCTAGCCAGCTGAAAATGGTTCACGGAGGGCTCCTCCATGATGCGGCGACCAAAGCAGTCTGGGCCAGGTGGCCCCCTGTTCTCAAGCTGTGCAGACCGATTGATCCAGTCCAGCTTGTATCTTGCATCACTGGGCTCCAACATGCGGTCACCCAGACGGTCAGTGACATCTCTTGGGTCAGCATAGCCGGCTAGCCCCATCGCCGAGTACCCATCATCATAGCGGTTTTCCTGCACAACTGCGGGCTGCACCACCGGGTTGGCTGCTGGCGCAGCCGCACGCGGCTGTGCTGCCGCTGGCTGCTGCGTCCTCTGCCGAGTAGGCTGGGCGGCAGGACGCCGAGAAGGTCATGCATGGTCTCCCTCTTGCCTCTTGCTGTGAGCTTTATTGGCTTGATAGTCTGCTCCTGCAGTGTTGTGTTTCTGACCGGGCTGCCGCGACACAACGCGCTGTTTTGCAGCGACAGCCGGGTCGTACACCTGCATTTGTTTGCTCTTCCCCGAGTTCACACTCTGGTTCCTCTCACTACCAGGAAGCGGCGATGAGGCCTGATCCGTAGATCTGACCGCATGCGAGTGCACAACCTGAGAAGCGCCAGCACCCGGATTGGCTTTCCGGAACTCCTCGTTCTGCCTAGCAGCCTCTAGCACTAGCTCATTGAGCCTATCTTGCTGCCTAGCACGCGCGTCGCCAGCGAGATGCGGCAACTCAGCAGCCACAGCCTCTGCAGCCCTAAGAGTCTTGGTGGGGGTACTATATTTGGGCCTTGTAGCAGTGTCTAAACTAGCAGACTGGCTAGCAGCCCCACCAACTACTGCTATCTCAGCGCCTAAGTTGCGACGACTAGCGCCTAGCTTGCTAGGCTTCCTAACCACAGGAGTAAAGCTGTGGGCCCTGTTGTACTCATTTTGATCTAAGTTAAGCTCAAGCCTAACCTTCTCCAGCTCCAGGGACTCCGCGAGTAGCGCTTGACGTTGCTGGTCGAGTTGCGCCCTCATGGTCATGAGCTCAAGCTCGGTGGGAGGCGGCATGCCCATCCGCACGGCGGATGCCAGTATCGTCGTAGTCGTGGTAGGAGGCACGTAACCCGGAAGGTTGTGGGGCGCGTCGTAGGGCTTGTGAACTTTTGGGCCAGCACTTGGGCCATCAGGCTCCTCGATGACTCCCGCGGTAGCGGCCGTGCCTTTCCCGGCATCGATAGCCGGGCCTGTCATCATCACCTCCACGTTGTCTGCAGAGCAGCCAGTTGGCTTCCCGCGGGCAGCGAGTACAGCAGGAGGATCTTCCGCGACGAGCACCTCCTCCGGGAACTCGCGGATGACGGTGGTGGCGACGTAGACCAGATGCGTGTCGAAGGTGAGCACCGAGCCGCCTGCCGGTATGGGTCTACCGCCGAAATCTCCGGCGTTGTCGGTGACGAAGTCGAAAGAGCTGAATCTATGGACAAGGCCACAGACCACGCGCTCCCCCGTAGCAGAAACGAGTCCCGTCCGAATGTGAACTCCAGCCAGCGCCGCTGGTAGCCCCACGGTGGGCGCCAACTGTCCTGCTGGTATCACGGCAGATGCCATAGGATGACTAAAGTGTTGGGGCCGATGGACGCTGGAGGTATCCGGGGAGGGATCGCACGGCGAGTAGCTGCGCGTAAGATATCTCTAGCACTGCAAACAACAAGATCTACCCAGGTTCAGGGCCCTCGCGTGAAGGTAACACCCCTACTCCTGCCTCTCTCTCTATAGGTGTGTTCTCCGAGTAGCCACAGTACACAATATGTCTCTTGGCCGAGTAGCCACTCGGCTGTTCTCTCTAGATCTAGTGCTGGTTCTAGTAATAAAATGTGAAGTGAAGCAACGTCCCTCGCGCAGGAGGGGGCAGGGAACCTTATATACTGGTGCCCAACCGAATAAAGAAAGACTATAAGGTACACTTGATGGGACATGCCCACTGCAGGACAGCGCACGCCTCCGGCTTCTCGCTGACGCGGGTGCGGGAAGTCGTTGCGCCGTTCCGGAGATGGGACCTGTCCACCTTGTCAGTGAGATAGGGTAGGCCCCTAGACCTGTCCTGTCCCCTCTGTCAGTGACAGGACTTGACAGGCGCCTACCACACTGTAGCCACGCCGTAGCGCGGATAATCACGCGCTCTGTAAGTTGAACCGCATGCCGGTACGGACGCAGGATACGCGGGATCCCTTGTCAGAACGACTCCATTGACTTCTTACCCGAGTAGGAACGTAGTCCCTCTACTCGGACCACTTGACCGCTATCCGGACGAATTCAAACTTGCTCAATACCTCCTCCTGGTCTTCAATACTTATGACCGGGTAGAGGGGTACCGGGTAGCCACCAACCCGGCCAACAGTACATCTATCTTTGCCTTTTACCACTTGCCTTACCCCTACTCGGGGGTAACCCCCCGACAAAAACAGTGGTGTGAGTGCCCGCGTGTACAATCATAGCTTACATTACACACATTGCTTAATGCGATTATCTGTTTCTTGCAACTTAATACCTAAGGGGGTTCGGATGTTAACCTGAGGGTGGATTATTAGTCATAGATGCAGTTGGATTACGGTCTATGTATATTTTTGTAATACCCGCACTAAATATCATAGTAGTCATCATGCCATGAATGTGCACTACGGTGCAACCTCTATTTGTCAATTGCCTAGCTGTAATTTGTTCACCCAGCATGCTATCTTTTATGGAGAGACACCACTAGTGAACCTATGAACCCCGGTCCATTTTTTCTACACTGTTAAACAAACCACTACAATTCCCTGCTTTCTTTACTCGCTGCAAGCATACACCATTTTCCACACTATACGTCTAATCTTTGTTTTCAGCAAGACCGGTGAGATTGACAACCTCACTGTACCGTTGGGACCAAGTATTTTGGTTGTGTTGTGTGCAGGTTCCGCGTTGTTGCTGACACCGATGAGGCGCCATCACCACCGTCAGTGGCATCAACCTTCCGAAGATCCTCTTTCTCCTACTGGATTGATAACCTTGTTTCTTAACTGAGGGAAATTCTTACCGCTGCACTCATCACACCCTCCTCTTTGGGGTTCCCAACACACCATCCATAGCAACAAGAATTTCTGGTGCCATTGCCGGGGACTTAATCATTATCAAGAAGTCTCCCCGTCAAGGCACCATCAACATTTGCATCAAGAATTTATGGCGCCATTGCAAGAGAGAAAGAAGTATTATGGCAAGGGGAATCTCTCACTCTCAACCTGTTTATTTTGTTTATTGTCTTGTTTTTATTTTTTGTCTTGTTTGCTTCTCTTTATCAAAAACACAAAAATATTAGTTCTTATTCTAGTTGTTATTTTTTGCTTTATCATGCTTGCTATCAATGTTTGATGTCTTTGAAACTAGATCTTATAGGGAAGGTGGGTTCACAGATAAACAACAAAAATATTATAAGGAACACCACTTGTCACAAAAAGGAATCACTTATGGGAGAAAATTAATAAATTGCATGACTATGCTAAAAACTTGTGCTCTACTTATAATGTTACTTATTGCTTTGATAAATCTTGCTGCTGTAGGAGGTATAAACACCTCCCTTTTCAATGTGAGTATAATGATGATATTACCATATCTTCTTATGTTAAGGGAAATTATGAATTATATGATGTGGAACAAATTTAAGAATTTATTGCTTGGAAGGGTGCATTCGAAATTTCTTATTTACATGAAAGTATTGATGATGCACCTTATAAATATGAGATTTTTGCTATACTTGAATATTGCTTTGATAAATACAAGGATTGTAATTACTACATAATGGAATATCTTAATAAATTATCTCAACCTAAGGAAGTAAATGATGCCTTGCAGGAGCCTATGGAAAAAGAAATTGCTGAATCTGGAAGCTCATTGGATGAAAAAGAGGAGGAGAGTGATGATCAAGAGGAGGAAGAATGGAGCTACCCATGTCTACCTCCCAATGATAGTAACTCTTTAACAGATACATTATTTGATGAAATTGATACTTGCTATACTTGTGACCTTGATACTACTATGAATGAAACTTGTGAGAATGATATTGCTACTATTATGTGTGATAATCCATGCTACTTGGATAAATCTTACGATAATGCTTTTGATGATGGTCCTATGTTACTTGATGTTATAAATTATAATGCTACTGAAAATAGGATTGCTATGATGTGTCCTATGCCTTTTAAGAGTGATCAATCATCTTGTTTTTCTATTGCTAAAAGTGGGAAAAAAGAAGAGCTGATTTTAAATTTTGATCCCACTATTTTTGAGCTTGATATGAATTGTGTGCTTTTAGACCATGACAAACATGCTTTATGTGATAATTATATTGTTGAGTTTGTTCATGATGCTACTGAAAATTATTATGAGAGAGGAAAATATGGTTGTAGGAATTTTCATGTTACTAAAACACCTCTCTTTTTGTTGAAAGTTTTGAAGTTGCTCTTGTTCTACCTTCCCATGATTTCTAGTTTGAGCTTCTTTAATTTATTTCTTTACAAGATTCCTATGCATAGGAAGTGGGTTAGGCTTATATTTGTTTTGCATTTTCTTCATGATGCTCTCTTTTTCTTCAATTCATATTTCTTATGTGAGCATCCACGTGATTCCACTTTTCTGGGCCTAGCTAAAAGGTGTTAAAGAAAAGCTCTACCGGGAGACAACCCGTTTTATTTCTCCGTTTTCAAAGTGTTTTCCGTCATTTATTTTTGTTTTCTTTGCACCTTGGTGCTGTCTATTTCCTTAGAAACCCGGCTATATCTTTTATTTTGTGTCTTTGTTGATCCAAGTAAAGCCTCTAGTGGAAAGTTGAGACTATATTTCGGATTTCTGCGCAGGAAACAAATTTCTGTTGTCCACTGTTAAATTCGTATAAAATCATAGAAACTTCAAAATGACCTAAGTTTTTTTTTGTGCGTAATCCTGGGCTAAATACGCAACTTTTCTTAGTTTAACACCTTTTGATTTGAGCATCAGAAGATTTTAAAAAAAAATCATCTTTACCTACTGTCCTGATTTGATAGATTTCTGCCAATAATTGCATTTGCATCTTAATCTCTTTCTTTTGGTGTTCTTTTGAGAAAAAGAGTTTTAAAAGAAGTTGTGACAGTAGATAATTTGTTTATGAGTGTTAGGATTGTGTTGAAAGTGAACCATATGAATTTATTATTTCTATTACACTAATGTTGCTAATGAAGATTGTGAGAAGTTTGGTGTGAAGGAAGTTTTCGAGGGTGAAGAGAAGAGGATGATATGACTCGATCAAGAAGAGTGAAGAGCCTAAGCTTGGGGATGCCCCGGAGGTATATCCCAGCAAATTCCAAGAAGACTCAAGCGTCGAAGCTTGGGGATGCCCAAGGCATCCCCTTCTTCATCGACAAATTATCAGGTCACTTCTAGTGAAACTATATTTTTATTCGGTCACATCTTATGTGCTTTACTTGGAGCGTCTTTTATTTTTGCTTTCAGTTTGTTTTTATTTTTGCAATAAGATTTGTTGGACCCCAACATTATTTTATTGGAGAGTGACACGCTCCGCTTTTTCATTGGAATACTTTGTATTCTTAATCTTTGGATGGCTGCTGCATTTATTTAGCTCCTGTTTTGCATGCATCTCTTATCTAAGAGTTGTTAGTTTTAGTAGTGTTATGTGAGTACTCTCATTTTTTGCTTGCTGTATCATGTAGAGTATTTTTGTTAAAACATATCTTGTATGGTGCTTGTTGGGAAAAGAAACTGATGCTTGAAGTATAATTTTTAATGGTGCAAGGAGAAGATTTTATAGACTGTGGCTAGAACTTTTTCATATCATGCTAGATGTTATTTTAGTTTTAAAGCTTTGTGGTTATTAAGTAGCATGATTAGCCTTAAATAGTTGAGAGTGTTTAATGTGCCATTGAAAGATGCATGAGTTGTTCTTGTCATACTGAAGCATAAATTTGTGGTATTCTCTTTTGAATGTTTTCTTTGGTTGACTTGGCGCATGCTCACACCATGTTTATGACTATGAAATAGTCACTAGTAGCCTCTATGATCATTTAGTTTTTGAACTTTTGATACCACTTATGCTTTGATTAATGATGTTTATGTCGCTATGCATGATTATGGCTCTTATGCTCTCTAGATTTGTCACTCCCATTCTTTTGCTAGCCTCCACCTGTACTGAGTATGGAATTCTACTCGTGCATCCAACTCCCTAAAACCAAGTTTTCCCATTGTGTCCACCATACCTACCTACATGTGGTATTTAACTGCCACTCCATGTAAATTGCTCATGTGTTACCTTTAAAACCTTCAAAATTACTCCTGCTTTGTGTTCCTATTTTTGCTCATGAGGACGTAAATAGAGAATATTTATCTCACTTGTTGATTGGATTTCACACCCTGAACTAGTGGCTTCATCCGGTTATCCAAATGATAGAAGAGCTGGCAGTGGGGTGCCCAGCCCCAAATTAATACACACAAAATCTCTTCACTATTTTTGCCCCTGATTTATCAGTCAAAGCATAATTGTGTAAACAAAAGAGAAAGAGGGATGCCCTTCTACACCAGTTGCGTCCTTCATATGGGAGCCGCTCTTGTGAAATCTAGTTGGCTTGTGACGTACTATATTTTCTGTTTACCATTCGTTGACATTAGCATACATCTCCCAAAATATAGACACTCCACCATGGTATGTGATTGTTGGCAGGCACCCGAGGATTCGGTTAGCCATGGTTTGTGTAAGATGGATGGGAGGAGTGTCAAACTTTTAATACCTATGTTTAATAAAATAAAAGCTCTAGCACATGAGTGATCCCAGCTTCCCTCTGCGAAGGGCCTTTCTTTTACTTTTATGTTGAGTCTCCATCGTCTAACTTTATGCACAGTTGAGAGAGCATTTTTGCCATTCTGAGTTTTATGTGCATTTGTCCCAGAAACATTATTAATAGATTCATGATGTGTTATTGATTGTTCTCAAACTATTCGTTCTAGTATTCCTCATGAACTTTGAAGGTGTCCTGGCATTTATGTTTTGCCCCACTCTTAAGGACTAGCGAAATTATAAGGACCCTAGACCGGCAGTCTGAAACCCTCCGTATGCATACATTCACGATCCCAGAAAGATTAGTCGTGAACAACATACAAAGTTGGCATACAGAAATACATCATTCATTACACGAGTACATAAAGGTATTACATAAATGATCACATGATCAAGTTTAACACAACTGCCACATAGGGCAGGCAACTTATCAAACACAGCGGAAGACAATTAAAACACAACGTAGATGAGTCCAAGTCACGCCTTAACCTATAGGCTACTGACCCGGAGACGATCCTAGTTCGCAAAGCCATCAGCTCCATACTCCTCCTCATAGATCTCCTTCGGAGGCTCCTTCTCAAAGTCTGGCAAGTAGATACCAGGGGCGAAACCATAATGAGTACATTTGAATGTACTCAGCAAGACATCCATCATGTAACTTACCAAATATGCAAGTATGCTTATATGGTGGAATAGGTAGGCTATAAATAGGGTTCACTATCAATGGTGTTCATATATGATGACACCACAGTTGCAGTCAGGTTAATCTGTATCTTTGTTGAAGAAGATACTTCAGAAGAAAATAATATAGTTTTATTTCTCTTGTAGATATCACATGTACAAGAGGTTTTGTAAAGCTTTGTTAAAGAATATTTTCTCTTTGCAAAACTTCTTGGAATCAGTTTCCAGAATTCTTGCTTAGAGTAGAAAAGGTTTTCTTTGCAAAACATTTTGTTTTGTATAACAACTCCTGGCTTTTCATCATCGACGGTACCTCCACGGTATAAGTTTTCCTTCCTTTCCGAACTTCACAAGTTCAAACTCCTTTTCAAAAACTCCTTTTTGAAAACATTGACACAATACTAGCTACATGGCCATTCAACTGTCCATATCCGAGGACGCGGCTTCTTCGAAAAAGTTGTACTCTGCAGAGGTGTACACATCCACCAGATCCAGTACACCTACCGTGAACAACCACGGACTGTAACGACAGTATGTAAACATCAGGTATCTGATCATAACCATCCACTATGTTCAAGCTAGAATATGTCCATCTCTCGATTGAGTTTGTTCTCCCCGGCACCAAGTCGCACTCTGCCTAGCCGGGAGCCTCAATGAATGCATCCGGAGGGAAAATTAATCCCACACTTTATATGCCTCAACATTGGGAGTTTTGATGACATTCGGTTCGAGGGTACGACGTCCCTTATAGCAAGTGAGATAGCACACACTAATAAGAACAAACTTCAAGTTAAGCCCCGTGCCCATGTTGGGGTAGGGTGGCAGTACGCTAAAGGTTGTCCGGCGAAGACTAGGTTATGTGTCATTTTTGAAAACACCAATTTCTCAAAAATGACCACTTCCACATTCCTCCGGAGAATAAGGATCCGCCTTTTCTCCGGGTTTTCCCGTAAAGCCTTTGTTTTGTAAAATCACAATTTTAGGGTGTCCACTTAGGGACTAGTATATTTGATGGTAATAAATACCATATGGTGGCTTATGGGCTTGGTATTACCAAGTTTAACTACTGGCATAATAGTAACCTATATATAATAGTATAGTAGTAATAGCCACATCAAAAATAGTTTTGATAATAAAGTTTTGGTAAAACTTCAGAGGTAAAATATGCATGATAGATAATGATAAGTATTGTATCAGCAAGCATCAGGATGGCTTGCCTGGCAACTCCTTGTGTCCCTGGTTTTGGAGTGACTGGAACTTGGAACAGAGCTTCACGACACTTCCTTCCTCTTCGTTTTCTAACGTCGTAAAAAGAATAAAGGACACACATTCAGAACCAATCAAGGCAAGCAACAATGCATAACAATACATACAGCAAGGAAACTAATAATAACCAATCACCCAATTATTAATTGAGGCAAACAATCAAACAAACACACTTGGCAGAAATGCCATTTAATAAGACAACTCAAGGTTGGAGGAACATATCTCACAACCTAAATATCATGGGTTTAGTGGGTGTGCCACTCTCATACCAAGATATTAAGAAACCCAAAATACACTTAGTTTCACATGGGTGAGACTGCTAAAAGTATATAAAACATGCACAATAATAATCATGGCAATGGGTCCATCAACCAAACCACAAAAAGAACAAGGTAGTTATTCTACTAAGCATAAATTCACATCAAGAATAAATAAAACACATGATTTGCAAAAGTGACTTTTACAAATCAGTGAGCCTACACAAGTGCAACAAGGCAATAGAATCATCACAAAACACACAATTCTCATGGTGAGAAACAATAGAAACAATGACTAAAAAGGAGGAACCCTATTGACATGCTTCTACTAAGGGTTTGCTATGCAAGCATGCATAATAAGTAAAGTACTAAAATGCAAACAAGGAACCATGTTATCATAATGGGAAATGAAAACATGTCCTCATGCTAGGATACACAAAAATCTACCAAACACAAGTTGGCAGGAAAAATAATTTAATACAAAAATGCTAGGGAAACTAGTACTACTCAAACATGAAGAATCAATGGATGCATTTCAATCAAGTAATTTAAATACAACCAGAGGGTCCATGTCATAAAAACAGGAGTGAAAAACATCTATACTTTCTATAACAAAAAAAATACCCTATTTAATAAAACAAGGCATCAATTTGCAGGGCAACTCCTACATACTAGTGGTAATAAAAAGGGCATTACTAGAGGAATCAAACAACACCCCAAAGATGAATTTTTCCTAGAAAGCCACAAATGATTACAACCACTTACAAACAGAAGCATACACATTTTCATTTAGCACTCAAAAGCCCAAGGCAAAAATACTAGGCACTCATTAGTTAGAGAACTATATAAAGGAAACACATCTAGTGTGGGGGAAATAATGTTTCCACCAAAATTGCAATGACACCAGTGGGTGTTCCACTAGCATATCAAAGCATTAAGAGGTCACAAGGCCTCTGGTCATACTTGCTAAAAATTAACAAAAGACTAAACTAGCATCTAGTGCAATAACCATACTAGTAGAAAATAATAGGGTGCTAAAAATAAGAAAGGTAATGCTACTCATGCTATTATTCCCACACAAGTGAAAACTTCAGGGGTAAAGTACTCATCAAAACATCACCAAAATGCTACTGTTCCTATGAACACAACCCAAAAATATGTGGCTACACAACCACAAATTTTTATGCCAAACATTCTACACAAGGGAGAAAATTACTAGCATTTGCATAGTGATGACTAAACTACTCATGCTTCTCTACCAACTCAAGTGCAAGCTAGCAGAGGTGATACCAACACAATATAAGTACCAACATGGTACTGGATCCAATCTCTCAACACAACAATCCAAGTGCTTGCACATAAATTCATCACTCAAAAATCCTATGCAAGTATAAACTAGAGATAAAACATATGCTACTAACATAAATCCTATTTCTTCTCAACTCAAGTCCACACAATCTAACATGCTAAAATAGCTAAGTAAACCTTAGAAAACAAGTGCACACAACTTGTACATGCTAGAAAACAACATTGCAACACAAAAATATATTCACTCAAATTAAATACCTAAAATGCCAAAATGGCAGAAACATGCAAAATAAAGATCTGTCCACCAAATTTTCTATAATGCTCTAAAAATTAAACCAAGCTAGGTATGGATAGCCCTAAACATATAAAAGACCATACAATTGGGTTTGCACCAAAAATCATCTTTAATGATTTTATAAAAAATCACCAAAGTGCTCTCTGGTGTTTTACCAAATTGCATGCCATTTTAAAAATACTAGGAATTTGGAAGCAAGGTTAATTGCTCCTATTAGTAAATTTCAAGGGCTTTCCAATGCAATTGGATACAACTCATTCGGAGTTGTGGATTTAAAACGGTGCTCATTTTGCTGTTTCTGGTACCTGTTGCCAAAACATTTTTCATGGCAAAAGTATTCGTCCAAAAGTAGATCTACAAATTGGAGATGGTTTAGAATTAGTTGCTTTACAAGTGTGAATTTTTTCTTGGTCAAATTAATCTTTTAGGTTGGTTTTTAAGGCCAAAAGTAAACATGCACGTTTCTGGAAAAATTTAAAATGGAAAAAAGATATGGATGGGCTAGATCCAGTTACTGGGCCGGCCAGGACTTTTTTCACTGCGAGCAGATCCATCCCCAGTCGCTGACCAGCGGGCCAGTCGGCCACGGAGGCAGCCACGCGGGCAGGCGCGGCTCACACGCGGGTTTGACCGTCCACGCGCGCGGTCAAGCGACGCGGGCGTCACACGACGTCACCCGCCGGCGGGGAGGACTCCGGCGAGGTTCAATCGGGCGATTCCTGCCACCATTTCGCGATTCGCAAACACCCACACGTTGTCCTCGACGCGGGCAACCAAACAAGGGTGGCGTCGCTTCCAGGCGACCACCGGAGAGCGGCCGGCGACGACGGCGCGCGGCGGCCGAGAAACGAGGACGACGCGGCGACGTTCCTGAGAGCTAGGGAGAGGGGAAAAGGGATGTCGAGGGGCGCAAGCTCACCCTATACGCGCGGGAACACACGGCAAAGACGGAGGGGGCTCGAGTCGACGGCGATCTCCCGCCGGAGCTCGCCGGACCCGAGGAAGAAATCCGGACGGCGCGGGCTCCCCGGAGCTTCCCTTCCCGATTCCTTTTGCCCAGACGATAGGCACGACAAGGCGGAGAGGATGAGGCCCACGGCGACCGCCGGCGAGCTCTCCAACAGCCGAAATCGACGGCGAGCCTCACGGCTAGGGTTTCGGTTTGTGAATTTTTAAGAGAGAGAGAGAGAGGAACTTGAGGGGGAGAGAGAGGGGGAAGGTAGCAACATGGAGGTGCACATGGGGGGGGGGGTTATCCACTAAGAAGCCTTCCACTCGAAGGCATGGAGTATGGGCAGCCATGCCTCCACTTGCAGCTACAGGGAGGAAGAAGAAGGTGATGACTAGGCTCACAAACAAGTCCCTGGCCACTTTGTAAAAATTACAAGGAGATCCTTTTGCCTCTTTTCCTTCTCTGAAAAATGATGTTTCCACCAGGCAAACTTGATAGTTCAAAGTTGTTCAAATTTCAATTCTGACATAAATGGACATTGAATTTATTAGACTACTTAGGAGCTTCCAAAAATGATAATTTTTGTATTACATTACTTATTTGGTGTGTTACTTGTGTGGTAGAAAATTCAAGTCATTTTGAGTTACTTCATAGAACAAACTTGTTCAAATTTCAAAAAGGTGCTGTCTAGAAAACAGGAGTTTTTGGCAACTTAAACTATTCAAAAACTTGTGCCCTTTTGGTTTTCATCCTTATTTGAGATATAAAGCATGTGGTATTTATTTCATGGCATTTTGAAAAAGTTTGTAGAACAAACTTGTTCAAAATTCCAAATGTTGCTGTGGAGAAAAATCATGTTTTCAGGACTTTAATGGATTCAAAATTTGGTCTCCTCTTGTGTGTGTTCCTTATTTGATATAAGGAAGCACTGGTATCAACTTCAGATCATTTTGAGAAAGTTTCCAATAGTAACTTGTTTGAGTTTCCTGTTTCTGGAAAAATTGAAAATTCAATTTAATAAGGCACTTGGCTTTTCTTTAACAATGCTTTTCCAAAATATTTATGTGAATAGAGATAGCAAGTCAATGCTCTCCAATACTTTTTTTTAAGCTTGCAAGGCTGGAAAAACATTTGATAAGATTTTGGTGAAGCATTTAAGAATGCCTCTTTTTCCTGATAATCTTTTAGGGAAATTTATTAAGTGTTTCACCTCTTCCTTAATTTAGACCTTGGAATAATATTCAACAAATAGGAGATTCCTAAGATAGATTTGGAATGCTCTTTGATCGATATTTACTTTAGAAAATATTGCCAAGGTCATTGGAACAATATGTTGAATATTTTTATTTTACTGCTTTGCTATCTTTTTAAGTTTGTTTTCAATTTCTTAGCCATGTATAATGTGGGAAAAGAATCATTCATGGGATGAGATCCCAGAAGATATATTGATGCAAGGACCAGGAATACAAATTATGGCATGAAGCCATGACGGAAGAATTGACACAAAACAAATGATAAGATTGAGATGGAAATGATTTCAGATTCTGCTATGTGATCTTGCTACTTATATAATTTGTTTATTTAGTTGCACTCAAACAAACACAACCAAAGTCAAACAGAGCAATGGGAAGTGAAACAAAGTTTATTTGTCAAGCAATTAGCAAATCAACTGTGTTTTCAGGTATTCCAAAATTGGGATGTGACAGAAATACCACTTTGCCTTGCTTTCTTTATACTTGAAACAAACGTATATCTTTCTTTGAATTGGTATTCATGATCTTTTATTTGAGTTACTTCTCATGATGCAAAGTGATTGCTATGCTTTATTATTAAAGTTCTATTTATCATGTTTGTGTTAAATTTCTATGATCTCAGCTTACATATGCTTTTACATATTATGATCAAGATTGTGTGGTAGCATGTCACCCCAGATATTATTTTGTTTTATCGTTTACCTATTTGAGGACGAGTAGGAACTAAGCTTGGGGATGCTTGATACGACTCCAACGTATCTATAATTTCTGATGTTCCATGATGATATTATGCCAATTGCTACATGTTTTCTCCCTTCTTTATGTCCTTTTTATCGATTTTCTGGACTAACCTATTGACAAGATGCCACAGAGCCAGTTCCCTGTTTTCTGCTGTTTTTACTTTCAGAAAAGTTATTCTGGAAATATTCCCGGAATTGGAAAATTTGAAGCCCGAAAGTCTTAGAATTCCCGAAGGTTCCACGGAGTCCCAAAGAGACCCGGAGGGGGGCCTTAGGGGGCCCACACCATAGGGCGGTGCGCCCCCCTTGGCCTCGTCGGGGGGTGGTGTGGGGCCCCTAGGGCTCCACCACCTTTGCCCTTTCGCTTATTTATTCCCCTCCGAAGGAAAACCCTAGGCACCTGATAAAAAATCCCTGAAAAGTTCCGCAGCCGCCGTCGTCGTCAACCCTAGATAAGGGGGGTTCTAAAGGTGTCTCCCGGCACCCAGCCGGAGAGGATATCAACACCGGAGGCCTCTTCCTCACCATGCCTGCCTCCGGAGTGATGCGTGAGTAGTTCATCCTTGGACTACGGGTCCATAGCAGTAGCTAGATGGTTGTCTTCTCCTCCTATGCCTCAATGTTTAGATCTCGTGAGCTGCCTAACATGATCGAGATTGATCCTATGTAATTCTATGTGCTGTGTTTGCTGTGATCCGATGAATATTCAACTTATGACAAGTTGATTATAGTATTTATTGCATATGTTATTTTTGATCTTGCATGCTTTCCGTTGCTAGTGGTTGCTCTGTCCAAGTAGTTGCTAGTGACTCCAAGAGGGAGTATTTATGCTCGATAGTTGGGTTCATGCCTCCTTTTTGCCTGTGCTCGAGTGACAGAAACGTGACGGGGGAGGATGTGTTGTTGCCACTAGGGAGAACAGCGGTGTGAGTGCCCGCGTGTACAATAATTTCTTACATTACACACATTGCTTAATGCGATTATCTGTTGCTTGCAACTTAATACCTACGGGGGTTAGGATGATAACCTGAGGGTGGATTATTAGTCATAGATGCAGTTGGATTACAGTATATGTATATTGTTGTAATGACCGCACTAAATATCATAGTAGTCATGATGTCATGAATGTGCACTACGGTGCAACCTCTATTTGTCAATTGCCTAGTTGTAATTTGTTCACCCAACATGCTATCTTTTATGGAGAGACACCACTAGTGAACCTATGAACCCTGTCCATTTTTCCTACACTGTTAAACAAACCACTACAATTCCCTGCTTTCTTTACTTACTGCAAGCATACACCATTTTCTATACTATACGTCTAATCTTTGTTTTCAGCAAGACCGGTGAGATTGACAACCTCACTGTACCGTTGGGACAAAGTATTTTGGTTGTGTTGTGTGCAGGTTCCGCGTTGTTGCTGATACCGGTGAGGCGCCATCACCACCGTCAGTGGCAGCAACCTTCCGAATATCCTCTTTCTCCTACTGGATTGATAACCTTGGTTCTTAACTGAGGGAAATTCTTACCTCTGCACTCATCACACCCTCCTCTTGGGGTTTCCAACACACCATCCATAGCAACAAGAATTTCTGGTGCCGTTGCCAGGGACTTAATCATCATCAAGAAGTCTCCCCGTCAAGGCACCATCAACGTTTGCATCAAGGACTCACAAAATACTACTAAAACTAACAACTCTGAATAACAGACGCAATGAAAACAAGAGCTAAACATGAAATATTGCAGCAGCTAGAAGAAAAACTAAGAATACTTGCATAGCAAGTATTCAAACGAAAAAGCGGAGTGTGTCTCTCTTCCAAACAAAGAATGCTAGGATCCAACTATATTATTGCAGCAAGGAAAACAAAAGAAAACAAAGTAAAACAAAAGAAAACAAAAGAAAAACAAACAGACGCTCCAAGTAAACTTCATATGATGTGACCGAATAAAAATATAGTTTCACGAGAAGTGACCTGATAGATAGTTGATGAAGAAGGGGATGCCTTGGTCATCCCCAAGCTTTGATGCTTGAGTACTCTAAAAATATGCTTGGATGAACCACGGGGGCATCCCAAAGCTTTGACCTTGCACACTTCTTGATCACATATATCACCTCTTCTCTTGACACTTGAAAACTTCCTTCACACCACACTCAAACAGTAATTCGCATTAGAGGGTTAGTGCAACAACTAAAAATCCATGGGTTCTGTATGGCACAAGTGCTATTGATAATTTTAAATATTAGCTACAACCACTTATGTTTCTTGAAGCAAATAAATCCACTTGACATCGCAAAAGAGCAAATGTAAGCAAAATGGCAGAATCTGTCAAAACCAGAACTATCTGTAAATACGAATTTTTTCAAGGCACTTACGTTGCTCAGATCGAAAAACTTAAAGAACAAAACAGTTACGTAATTCGCTGTGGAATAAGCACAAAAAAATTCAGATCATTCTGATCTTCCAAAATTTTATACGATTTTTTACGGTGGACATCAGAAATCTGTTTCCTGCGCAGAAATCCAAAAACCAACTCCAACTCTCGTCAGAAACCTTACTTGGCACTACTAAAACATGAAAAGAAAGATACAAAGGAGTTTCTACAGAAGTATAGAACCCCTTGAATCAAATAAAACAGAGAAAAACAAACAAAAATAAAACCATGGGTTATCTCCCAAGAAGTGCTTTTCTTTAACGCCTTTTAGCTAGGCCCGGAAAAGTGGAATCAAAAGAGGCACAAACTAGAAATCATGAGAAGGTAGAACAAGAGCAACTTCAAAACTTTCAACACAAAGAGAGGTGTTTTAGTAACATAACAATTCCTACAACCATATTTTCTTCTCTCATAATAATTTTCAGTAGCATCATGAACAAACTCAACAACATAATTATCACATAAATCATGTTTGTCATGTCTAAAAGCACACAATTCATATCAAGCTCGAAGATAGTGGGATCAAAATTTAAAATCAGCTCCTCTTTCTTCCCACTTTAAGCAATAGCAAAACAAGATGATTGATCACTCATAAAATTTATAGGACACATTATAGCAATCCTATTTTTCAGTAGCATTATAATTTATAACATCAAGTAACATAGGACCATCATCAAGAGCATTATCATAAGATTTATCCAAGTAGCATGGATTATCATAAATAACAGTAGCAATATCATTCTCACAAGTTTCATTCATAGTAGTATGAAGGTCACAAGTATAGCAAGTATCAATTTCATAAAATACTGTATGAGTTAAAGAGTTACTATCATTGGTAGGTAGACATGGGTAGCTCCATTCTTCCTCCTCTTGATCATTACTCTCCTCCTCTTTTTCGTGGGTAGCTCCTGCAAGGCATTAGTCTCTTCTGTAGGTTGAGAGAATTTATTAATATATTACATTATGTAGTAATTACAATCCTTGTAATTATCAAATCAATATTCAAGTATAGCATAAATCTCATATTTATAAGGTGCATCATCAATACTTTCAAGTAAATAGGCAATTTCGAATGCACCCTTCCAAGCAATAAATTCTTCAATTTGTTCCACATCATATAATTCATAATTTCCATTAACATATGAATATATGGTAACATCATCATTATACTCATATTGAAAATGTAGGTGTTTATACCTCCTACAGCAACACGATTTATCAAAGCAATAAGTAACATTATAAGCGAAGCACAAATTTTTAGCATAGTCATGCAATTTATTAATTTCCTCCCATAAGTGTATTCCTTTTTGTGACAAGCGGTGTTCCTTATAATAGTTTTGCTGTTCATCCGTGAACCCACCTTGCCAATAAGATCTAGTTTCAAAGACATCAAGCATTGATAGCAAGAATGATAAAGCAAGTAACAAGCAAAACAATAACAAAGTAAAAAATGATTGGAGGTGAGAGACTCCCCTTGAAGAAATTCTCTTCCTCACCGGCAACAGCGTTAGAAAACTTGATGCGGCGTGTAGGTGACGCCCTCGTTGGTAAACCCCAAGAGAAAGGTTGTGAAGAGTGTAGCAGCAAGTTTTCCCTCAGAAAAGAAACCAAGGTTGAGTCTACCAATAGGAGGACAAGCAATCTCTAAAGGTTGATGCAGCTGAGGTGGAAGGCCACACTACCGGTTCAGCAGCAACGTGGAACCTACACAACACAATCAAATCACTCTGTCCAAACGAAGCAGTGAGGTTGTCAATCTCGCCGGTTTTGATGAACACAAAGAGGTTAAATGTATGGTGTGGAAAACAGTAGGAAAATAGTAGGAACAGTATGAAAGCAGTATGAAAGCAATAGGTGTTTTATCAGTATGAGGAAAAAGGACCGGGGTCCACTATTCACTAGTGGTGTATCTCCGAGAAAGATAAATAACATGTGTGGTGAACAAATTACAGCTGGGCAATTGACAGAAATGAAGGCCGCACCATAGAGCATATGCAAGACATAAAGAATACTATATGATTCATGCGGGCATTACAACAAAATACATAGACCGTTATCCAACTGCATCTATGACTAAAAATCCACCCTTCGAATATCATCCAAACAAACGTTGGGTATTAAGTTGCAAGCAACAGATAATCACAGTAAGCAAAGTGTGTAATGTAAACAATAACATCATCCTTAGACAAAGCATTGTTGTTTTCTCCCTAATGGAAACAACATATCATCCATCCGTCATGTTTCTGTCACTCGAGCGCAGATGAAAAGGAGGCATGAACCCACTATTGAGCATAAATACTCCCTCTTGGAGTTACTAGCATCTACTTGTCTAGAGCTTCTACTAATAACGGAGAGAATGCAAGATCATAAATAACATAAGCATGAAGTTAACATGATAGATTGACAATAACAAGACATAGCATTCAAAATTCATCAGATCCCAGCAAACACAACATGTAGCATTACATAAATATGATCTTGATCATGTTAGGCAGCTCACAAGATCTAAAATGAGGCACAAAGTGGAGAGAACAACCATCTATCTACTGCTATGGACCCGTAGTCCAGGGATGAACTACTCACGCATCACTTCGGAGGAGGGCATGGTGGTGTAGACCCCTCCGGTGATCATTTCCCCCTCCGGCAGGGTGCCAGGGAGAGCTCCAGAACCCTCCTGATCTCGGGATGACGCTGACGGCGGCCTCGGGTGTTTCTCGGGAAAAGAGTTGTATATCCTAAGGGTTTACGTCTCGGGGGTAATATATAGGCGAAAGGGCAGATGCGGTGGAGGCTCAGGAGCCCCCACACCACCTCCTGGCGCGACCAAGGGGGGCCGCGCCACCCTATGGTGTGGGCCCCCTGAGGCCTCCCTCCGGGTCTCTTCGACACTCCGTGGAACCTCCGGGGTTTCTAAGACTTCTGGGCTTCGAATTTTCCAATGCCGAGAATATTTCCAGAATAACTTTTCTGAAACTAAAAACAGCATAAAACAGGGAACTGGCTCTATGGCATCTTGTCAATAAGTTAGTCCGGAAAATCGATAAAAATGACATAAAGTGTATAGAAAACATGTGGGAAACAATAAGAAAACAACATGGAACATCAGAAATTAAGGATACATTTATGACGTATCAACATCCCCAAGCTTAGTTCCTACTCGTCCTCCTTTGTGACAATGAGAGTGCTATCAAGATTGCCCACAACCCTGTTCTTCACTCCAAGACGAAGCACATTGAGATCCGTCATCATTTTATTCAGGATCACGTTGAGAAGGGTGATATTGATTTCTCATATGTATCAACCAAGGATCAACTTGTCGATATCTTCACGAAGGCCCTTGATGAACCAAGATTTCGAGCTTTGAGGAATGAACTAAATGTCATAGGTTCATCTAACTTCACTTGAAACCTTGCAAAAGTACCTTCACTATGTGTGTTATTAGGTTTGGATGTAGGCATGGACATAGGGGGAGCGTCACTCAACTCATGAGTGTACCCTCCTCTTATTACGCGGAAAGCAATTCTTCATTGCATATCTAGTCATGTTGTGACTTATTGTGCTTAATTGTGAGTAGTACTCTTGGACCCAAGATACATCTTCGCGCTGCCAAAGTACACACTCAAACATGGTAGCCACGGCCACCAACCTCCTACTCCAAGAGTTGATTTTATTTTGGCTCTTTCACGCACATACTATTCCCCCTTGACAACTTGTGCGAGATCGGCTTTTTCTCCTTTGCATCTTCCAAACTCGAATCAAGTAATGTCTCTCCTATGAAAGTTACAACTATCCAACCCAAGCTTCCTTTCCCAAAAGCCCTATTCCATCACGATGCTCTCGTTTTTCTGTTCTTGGCGGGCTGAGAATGGGTCCAGCGGAACCTTCGGTGATTCCACCAGAGCCTCCACTGCGCCCGACCACCGGTACCTCCGTTGGTGCGACAAAACCTCTCCCAGCGGATCTGTACCGCAATGCACCGAATGGGCAGGGGGCGGAACCTCCGGTAAAAGCACCAGATCCTCCGCCCGCTGCGGTTCTGCGGGGATAAGGCTAGGGCGACCGGGGAAAATAGATCTAGATCTCAATTTCCCCCACTCACCCCCACTCCTCCTCCCCCCAAACCACCGCCGCCCCCAATCCTCACCGCCGCCGGGAAGAGCTCTCCACCACCGGGAGTCCTTCTCCTTGCCTTGGACGGCTTCGGGATCTTCCTCATCCTTCCTCCTTCACCATGGATACGGGGTATGTGGCTCCCTCTCTCTCATCTCGTTGACGGATGGAGAAGTACTAGGAGCACCGTTTTCTTCGCATTTAGATGGATGGAGTTGGGTTTTGGAGTAGGGAATCATGAGTACCAACCTTAGAAACCTAGATTATGAGTATTAGGCATGAATTACCTCGGTTCATAGGGTGGATTTGTTCATATGCCCTACCTCGTTGTTATTCATCTCTAATATTCCCCAAATCTTTGTTTCTTTGATTTGTGCGTTGTATAAACTTGAGCATTATCTCTTCACTGTGCTTTCTCTCTATATTTCTTTCATAGATGCTTTCGGTTCCAAGGGAGGTCGCACCAAGAGGATGGGCGATCGCAAGGCACCATGGGTGGATGAGATTGAAGAGATATTGGATCCGTCTCAACCCAAGCGCAAGCCAAGGTTCCCGACCCTGGAGAAGACATTGCCCCGGAAGGAGAAATCCGCATCTCAAGTGTCTGAGAGTGTGTTCTTGTAAACCCGCCGCGAGAACCCTTACATCATTGACAGAGAGCGCTTGATGCCACAGTTTCGAGGACGTGACACAAGATTCCATACAGTGTTCCAAGCTCAGATTTACAATGAGATTCTCATGAGGAAGACCAAGGAAAATGTTGCTCCTCAACATGCTATCAATCTTGGTCATATGGAGAGGAAGCCCAACTACTTTGGAGAAGACTTGGAAATTGTTGATGCTTTTGGTCTTCGTCCCATTATGCAAGTGCAACAAGATTATGATGAGGGGCTTGTCTGCGAGTTCTTAGCCATGGTGCATATTGCAAATGAAACAGAGTGTCACCTCATTTGGATGACAAAGGGAAAGAAGTTCAACATCAAGTGGTCCGAGGTTGGTGTTCTTATCGGTGGCTATCCGAATCATGGACCTTTTGCTAGTGGCCCGGAGTATGACAGTACGTGGTTTCGTGTTCACGAGCCCAATGCCTCTTCCATCAACAAGAATCAACTTACTCCTCTCTATCATTGGAAGAAGTTTGCAGTTGGTTTCATCAAGGGCCTCTACCCCACCTATGACATTATGCTTCGCATATATCGAGAGACTATCAACCCCAAGGCGGGAAATATTGATGATATTCAAGGTTTCCTCAAGAACCTCATGCTCCTCACTCATGAGAAGTGGCTTTCCGGTATGCCTCAGAAACTTGATGTGCTTGACTATTTCTTGAATGAATTGTGGCATGTCATAGTGCAAAGGAAGAATGCTTGTTTTGGGCCTTTCATCATGAAGATCATCTTGCATGTGTGAGAGGACAAGTTCCTCGAGGATCCCCTTGATGACACCCATTGGATCCCACACACAGAGAAGAGGCTTCTTATCAAGGACCATACTGAGCCTGTGCATCCCACTCCCGCCCCTTGCAAAGGCAAGGCCAAACCTCAAGTCATTGTTGATGAGGAAGATGAACAAGAAGCTGGGCCTTGTCGCCCTCCTCCTTCTGACAGTGCCTTCAAATGGATGGTTAGGGCTCTCAAGAAAGTGTTCCGTGTGAACAAAAAGATCGAGCATCATTAGTGGGAACTTCATTATGACAAGGAACTTAAGCACCGCAAGGCAACAAAGGCAGAGAGGCAACTTCGTTGTGATGGTGGGGAGACCGTGGATTCTCCGGCTCAAGATAGCATCACCAATTGGGATAAGTGGCAGGCCAAGGACTCCAAAGGGAAACTCATTGAGTGGTCTGACGAGGAACCTGTAGAAGAAGTGACTAGCTCTCGCCGTCGCGCCCGTCCTCCTAGCATGGACAACTCCTCTGAGTGAACCTTGGGGCGTTAGCATCGGTATTTTCCCTCTTTTGGTATATTGATGCCAAAGGGGGAGAGATATCTATTTAGGAGCGTTGGGCATTTGCTTTCTTCTCTCAAGCCGTGTTTTCGATTTGTCTTGCTTGAGAGAGTTGGTTATTTGAAGACTTCATATGTTTATTATTTTTCTATGTGAACCTCGTTTATGCATGGTGTGAGACATGTGGACCTAGTACTTTAATTATATCCTTGTTATGGGTTCCTTAATAGGTGTGTTTAGTTACTTTTCTCGTTATTATCATATCTTTCTTGTTTATTTCTTGCAACATGAAGGGAGCATATCTTTAGGGGCAGCTCCGTCCATGTTGTTTGAGATCTAGCTATGCAAATGGTTGTGTTGTCACCAATTACCAAAAAGGGGGAGAATGAAAGATCATCTTCCATTTTGGTAATTAATGACAACATAACTAACGGACTAACCTGTGTTTTAGAACTTGTGCGAGATTTATTTGATACGTATGAAAATGCCAAAGTACTCCCAATATATATATCCTCAAAGGCTTACAATTTTTACCCTAAAGGAAAGAGCTCAAAGACAAATGTTGAGGAGCAGTTTTCACATGTAGCGGAGGCTTCGGTGAAACCACTAGAACCTTCCTCCCTCAGCTGTTTCTCAGCGCATCCTAGGCGCGAGCCTCCGGTAGAGGCTCTGGTGTTACCTCCGCTAAAAACACCTTCGGGTGCATAAGAGCAGAGGCTGTGGCGGAACCTCCGGTGGGCAGAACCTCCGCCGGTTCCATTTGGCTACCTGGTGGGCGTGGGCTCCGGTGGTACCTCCGGTGCTACCTCCGCTGAAAACGCCTTCAGATGCATAAGAGCGGATCTTGTGGCGGAACCCACCGAAACCTCCGGTGGGTGGAACCTCCGCCATGTCCACCGGATCCTCCGCCAGTGAGGGTTCCACAGGAGAGGAAAAGGAGCCACACGAGCGCGTGTGACCGAAGACCACCGGAGCCTCCGGTGGAAACACCGGAGCCTACGGTGCTGCGTGGGCTACCCAATGTCCAGATTGGGGAATGGGTATTTAAATCCCTTCCCCTACCTCTTAAATGCTAAGCTTTGCCCACTCTCTCTCCTAGCCATTAATGAAAGCTTCAACCTCCTAGATCTCCCTCTCCAACCACCCAATCACTCTGTAACTTTGTGGAGAGCTAGAGGAGACCTAGATTCGTGATTCCACCAAAGGAATTGCGAATCCATCCACCACATCCTAGTAGATCTATAATCCTACTTGAGTCCTAGAAACCTTAGTAGATCTTGTGCTTGTAGCTTCCACTTTGTTGCAAAGAATCTTCGGATCAGTTGAGAGCCTCCACCCATATTGTGGAGTGTCCACAACCTCGTGTAAAGGTTTTGTCAACGCCTTCAAGTCGACCTCATAGTGGAAATGAGAATCTCCCTCACCGGAGAAGCTCAAGGAGAATAAGGTGTGCATAATCATGCTATTGAGGAGCGCCTAGGTGGATCCCCACCTCTCCAACATAGACGTACTTCTCTTGAGAAGGAACTACATGAAACATATCCTTGTCTCCTTATTTACACTTGTGGTTTATCTTGTTACCTTCCATTTTACTTCCGTTGTGTTTCTTATCTTGTATCACATAGGTTGCTCACATAGTTGCATATCTAGAGAACCTTGTTTTATCTTGTTTAGCCATAACTAAAAGGAAAAGAATAAAAATTGGTAGTCAACCTATTCGCCCCTCCCCCTCTAGTTGACCATAGCGCATTTTCAACCGTGCTAAAGTGCATCGTTATGTCTGTGTATGCAGATTATTGAAATCCCAAAGAGACATTTTATACAAGACATAAAGAATCATAATTGGACATAATATAAGGAGATCGCAACATTTAAAGCCATTCCAAAGAAACACAGACGTCAAAGGAGAGGCGGAAGATGACTTAACGAGATATACTACGGTCAATTATGACCGTACCAGTCACCGTGCCAGTGATGTTCTGCGAGCAAAATAGACAGAGACAACTTAACGAGACACGGTATGGTCACCTTGACCGTACCAGCGACCGTACCGTATGGAAGCAGCTCGGAACAGAGGGCGAAACGGAAGTACCGGTCGTACCAGTGTAAGGCGGTGACTCAAACGACCCTGGTATGGTGAGTACCGACCGTACCACGCACGGTACCCAGGTGTGTTTGTCCTGTTTCGGCCAGCATATTAACCCCACGACCTCGGATTGGAGAGGAGAGGCAGACTAGAAACACACCAGGCAAAACCACGAAAATCCACCAAACCCTTCCGGAGGGGGAATTCGCAGAAGGGAATCCATCTCCATCAAGTCCATCATCGTGAAGGCCTCTGCATCAGTCTTTATCGCCATCACCATTGTCTACATCTACGTGATAGCATCTCCATCTGATCTTACTGTAATTCTAGAACATCTAGTTGTGGATTTGCACGTGTATTCGTGCATAGATTCATACTCCATTTGCAATACAATCATTATGATGTTTACTATCTTCATGTGTGAGCAG
Organism: Alopecurus myosuroides; assembly: GCA_028641055.1. Classification (NCBI taxonomy): domain Eukaryota; kingdom Viridiplantae; phylum Streptophyta; class Magnoliopsida; order Poales; family Poaceae; genus Alopecurus; species Alopecurus myosuroides. The sequence goes on from CM054061.1 coordinate 200,514,351, forward strand.
TTCCATTAGTTCTTGGAGAGATGGGGAAACCCTAGTACTATTATGAATTGAGGTAAAGATACAATGTTTTCTATTGACTGGTTTGTGATAACAATCCTCGTGATATTGTGTGAAGTAGACCGCACCAATATTGTGCCATAGAGCCATGATGGGTTTTTCGTGTTGGTTTGAGGACGACTAACGAGTGAATATGACATGACAAAAAGTCGCTCCTCCTTTCGCGCCAATCTCTGACACGGGATCAACAGATAACTCGCCGTGCCAATACCACATCCATGGGGAGACCCTTAATCACTAGTACCAGTGGACACATCTCTTATCATTTGGGATATGTGGTGGTTGTGAGTAGTGTGTTAATCGAGGCATCGGGGCACATTAATTTATGGAGCTCCGCCCTCACAAATTATTCAAATGAAAATATGACACAAGCAGTAGCGGAGCTACAGTAGAATCTGTGGGCGGGCCAAGGCTGCACATGAGTATGGATTTCTTCAAAATTTGGAGTTTTGTTGGGCCAGCCCAGTAAAGAATACAAAGGTTTGGCCAAATCCTGGGCGGGCCAAGGCCCGGTTCGGCCCCAACGTAGCTCCGCCACTGGACACAAGCCTAATCAATTCAGAAGTATGCTAGTGGAAAAACCGCCCTTCCCAAGAACGTATTTAGCCCTATTGCAGTTTCAATCATTCAACCATTCATTAGTCCGCATTTGTTTACTTTATTGTTTACTTTATTTTATTGTTTTGTTTGCAATTCTTTTTAAATCTTTATTTCAGTCATTTTTACTGTTGGTTTTAGCCTATACATAGTTTGCAGAGAACCAACAAGAGTAAGTGATCAAAGCTAGCCATAGAGGACCATTTCCATAGCTCCACCGTGGTTCAGTACTATTATTTCAAAACTATCTATAATAACCATGTGCACTTGCATGCACCAAGTTTTTTTCTGGCGCGGTTGCCGGAGAGCTAAACGTTTTTGGTCTTTTATTTTTGAATACTTGTTTGTTTTTGTTTGTGTTAGAATTATCTACAGGTGAAGGCAAGCACCATGGAAGAGCACTGTCGTCTTTTCATTCGAGTTGCTACTTTGAAGTTTTCGAGAAGGCCACCGATGGATGCTTTCAAAAAGGTATATCCCGGAACTAATGAAGAAGGGTATGAAATTAGCCCAGTAATACTCAGTCTGTTGCATAGCAGACAATGTAAAGGTGATGGTACTGAGGATCCACACAGTCATATTGATTTATTTGAAAATATATGTGGAACTTTCAGACTAAATGCTTTTACTGATGATGAGATGAGACTTAAAATATTTAATCGGATTTTAGTCGATAAAGCTTTTCTATGGTATAAGTCACACTCGCCATGAACTTTTAGAAGTTGGAAAGAACTTTACTCTGTGTTTTTTTTATTTCTATCCAGAGAGGAAATCCAATGGAGCAAGGCCTATGATCACCAACTTCAAGAACATACCAGGAGAAAATCTACTAAACGGTTATGTAAGGTTTCGTGAACTACTTGATTATTGTCCTCACCACGAGCTGCCATCTTGCTTAGTTTTACACACTACGACATTTTGGACTTTTAGCCACGAAAAAATTACGTCAAGGATTATCAATATACGTCACGAATTAGTGGTTGTTGACGGAATTATGGCGTCATGGCCGCCGTCATGGAATCTCCGTCATAGATTCAAAACTAACGAATGTTTGCACATAATCGTCGTGGATTCTTAGTAATGCATGACGGCAATGATTCTGTCATGTTTAATGGGATATGCTTGACGAGACATATTTGTCATGCAATGATCGTAGATCTATCAATAAGGACATCTCCAGCGGGGCTGCTCATTTGGCCCGGACCGGCCGGATTTGAGCAGCCTGGGCCAAAACCAGGCCCCAGCGGCGCTGCTCATACGGACCGCGGTCCGTTTTTTTGTCCCCGGATGCTCAAATCCGACCCAAATTTGGGTCAGATTTGAGCAGCCCCACGGACAACAAAAGTGTCCCGTGGACACACTCCCTGGCCCGCAAAAAAAAGCCCCCTCCTCCCCCCCGCGCCGCCAGCGACCCACCTCGCCGCCGATAGGTCGCCGATTTCGCGACCACGACCACCGTTCGGCCCCTCGCCAGCGACGTCCACCTCCCCCCACCTCCCTCCCACGCCGCCGCGCCACCGCCTGCCCCGCAGGAGGCTCACCGGCCTTCGTACAGCCCGCTCCACCTCCCCCCACCTCCACGGGCGCACACAAGCTGTTCGTCCGTGTGCCTGCCCGACCTCGGCCCAAAAAATGGCGGATAGCGGCGACGAGTTCTTCTTCAACAACTTTATCATGTACTCGTCCTCGTCGGACTCCGATTCCGAGGACGAGAGCGACATCCTCGTTGCCACTCTCGTGGTCAATGACCACATCGCAAGGATGCGGCCGGTGTTCAGAGGATCCGTTCCCGGCCGTGCGCCGGGCTTGGACAGGGACAGAGCGGCCGGCCAGATGCAGCTGTGGAACGACTACTTCCACCCCACCAATCCGGTGTACACGGCCAAGCTATTCCGGCGTCGTTTTCGGATGAAAAGGGACTTGTTCAACCGCATTCGGCTCAGCGTCCTCGACTACAACGATTGGTTCAAGTGCAAGCCCGATGCCACCGGTAAGCTTGGCTTCACTTCTTATCAAAAATGCACCGCGGCAATTCGGATGCTTGCATACGGAGTAGCTGGTGATCTGGTTGACGAGTACTTGCGTATGAGTGAATCCATGTGCCTGGAGGCTATGTACAAGTTTTGTGAAGCTGTGGTTCAGGTGTTCGGCCCGGAGTACTTGAGGGAACCTACTGTTGCCGACACTCAGCGGCTGTTGTCGATCAACGAGAGCAGAGGGTGGCCTGGGATGCTTGGAAGCATCGATTGTATGCATTGGGAGTGGAAGAACTGCCCATTTGGTTGGCAGGGGCAGTACAAGGGCCATGTTGGTGAGTGCATGGTTATTCTCGAAGCAGTTGCTTCGCATGATCTGTGGATTTGGCACTCGTTCTTCGGCATGGCAGGTTCACACAATGATATCAACGTGCTCCAGCGCTCTCCGGTGTTTGGCAGACTTGCCGTAGGCAACTCCCCCGAGGTGAGCTATGATATCAACGGCCACCACTACACAAAGGGATACTACCTGGCAGATGGTATCTATCCCCAGTGGGCTACCTTTGTGAAGACCATCTCCAATCCTCAAGATGAGATGAGGAAGCGGTTTGCCCAAGAGCACGAGAGTGCCCGAAAGGATGTGGAGCGTGCTTTTGGTGCGCTTCAATCTCGATGGGCTATTGTTCGCCACCCTGCTCGAACATGGAGCCCGGAGATTATGTGGTCGGTGATGACTGCTTGTGTGATCATGCACAACATGATCATAGAGGATGAGCGCGATGACAGCGTCTACGACGAGAACTGGTTGTTTCAGGGTGAGAATGTGGAGCCCCAGCCAGGAGTGGCAACATTTGCGGATTTCATCGACTTCCAGTACGAGTTGCGTGATCAGGACACCCACCTCACACTTCGGGATGATTTGGTGCAACACATCTGGAACTTCGTTGGAAACCAGTAGTTTTTTTTATTTTAACTAAGACTTATTTGTTTTCTTATTAAACGGTCAAATTTGTAATAAATAACTCGTATTTTATTTAGTATTGTGTTTGTTTTAGGCTCAAAGTATGGATGAGAAGGAAAAACTAGAAAAAAAAATGTCCGGCCACTAAATGAGCAGCCCCGCTGGGTGCAGGGCCAAAATCCGGCCGGACACGGCCACGGACGGCTGCTCAAACAGACAAAATGCGGACCAAATTGGTCCGCATTTGAGCAGCCCCGCTGGAGATGTCCTAAGAACGAAATCGAAGACAAGTAACCGCGGGGGACTTGGGAGCCCTCTCGCGCTATCCACGATAGGCACCTGGCGCGCTCGCGATGGGTGAATTTTTATCGCTACGTCTTTGGCTTGATAAGAACAAAAGCAACTGCCTTCTTCCTCGTTGGTTCCTCTTGCGTGTGCCACCTTCCAAATCCCCTCCCTCTCGTACTCCTCTCCTCGAGTTCCATCCACACGAGCCAATCCCCCACTCTCTTCCATATTTCCCCAGTTGCCGCCTCCGATTCCGGCCACCGCCGGCTATCTCCAGCACAAAGGGGGCTGAGCGGGGTGCAACAGTTGGAGGGGCATCAAATGCACGCTGCTGGGAGGTAGAGGTCTCGGCGGTGACCTCTCTCTATTCCGTGCTCCCTCCTCCTATGTCCTCATCTTGCGGCGCCGAGATGAGGAGCAGGACGCCCAGGAGTCGCGCCAACTACACCCTCTCCCCCTGCCCTGCCTCCACCTCCATGCCCTCGGGATATGAGGTAGGACGCCAGGCTCATCCTCTCTGGTATCTTTTGTAGGGAATTTTTGGAGGCGGCAGCAGCAACGGAGGCACCAAGCATGTGCCAAGTGGTGGCTCACGTATCTATCTCTGGTATGCTTTGTACAACATTTAGAGGTGGCAGCAGCGACGGCGGCACCAGGCATGTGGCAAGTGGTGGCTCACATATCTATTAACACCTCACACAGGTTGCCATCTCTCTCGTCTCTGATAGCTTTGTTTGATTGTTTCAAATGGTACTATAGCCTTCCGTTATGCCTGCCATGTGTTCGTGAAAATGCTTCCTAGGCATGTGCAATTAAGCATTGTATCTTTTATGTCCCTTTTCATGGTTGTTAGTAGATATGGTACGTGTCTAACTATAGTGCTTACTTCTATCTGTGGAATATATCTTCATAAGATGTCAAAAGTTTGTGCCTGGTGTCAATTCACATCGAGTTGTTCTCTAGATATTCATTTTGTAAATTATCCAACTGGATGCTTCATTGTGCAGATACGTGCATGACCGGCTTATTTAGTTCTGATCGAGGTTACCGCCTAGCTAGGCTGTCTTGTGTGAATTAATATGCATTTACTTATTGAGTTGAAATAAATATGTCACCAGATTAGTAATCAGCATATCGTTTGTGTTAATATCAGACATCAGGTTTCAGTAGAAGAGGGACTTCCTTTTTATCATTAGCAATTTATTGAAACAAGATTTAAGTCAAAATAATCTACTTCTAATGACTGAAATTTGTACTTATGTGTTATTCAGGGTCAATTTTTTTATAATTGCAAACTGCATGCCTTCTCTTTTGAACAAGGTGATGATGTACTCATAAGAGCTTCTTGTTTCAGATAAGAGTTTTTATCTCTTGATCTCCTATGTAATTCGTGTATTTCCTATTTCTATTAGATGGACCAGCTAAACATATTTAATGAGTAAAAGGACAACATTTGGTGTTCCTTGTGAGTGTTATCAATACGGAAATACTTTTTGAAGGAATTGTACAGTTGTATATTAGAGATGATATAACCACGATAGAATCTGACCTCAAAGTGCATTCAACTTTTTTTATTTATTGTGTCATTGTAAAATCATTTACTCTAATCTTTTTTCACCTCATAAAAGAGCAGCAAAAGAAGTGGTTTCCATTGGGCTAGATGTTCCAAGTAATTGCATGGTATGCTCAGACTAAACTTGGTGTTGGTTCAGTTTTTAGGATTTAAGAAAACTGCCACATTTGATGTTCTCTCTCCCTATCTAGATGGATGGACATATCAGACACCTAAACAACCCATGAGGGCGTGCGCAGCAGTCTGTCCTCATATTGTCATCGACAAGTGGGTAAAATACACTCCCACCTCTTTCTATGGATGGCACATGAACCTCTGTGTCGCCCTGGTCGCTCATTCACCACCATGCCGTTGCCACGTGGCCTCAGCTGCCAGCGATGAGGTAAGTATCTCCCTACCATAGTTGTTGTTTGCCAAGAATTTAAACAAGAACAATTTGCGCTTTTCTCCGGTGTGAGCCCTATAGCCGTTTCGATTTGATGAGGTGCAATTGGACTAGGAAGGAGGCTTTTAGATTGTGATTATGTGGTGTCTCATTTGCATTCCATAGCGGTTCTATGACAGGATATTTTTCTGATTTATTAGAACAAAGGTACTCATTTGCTTCAAAATAATTCCTGGCCTCCTACTGGCTTACACGATTTACAGGTAATGACTAAATTAGTGTTACATGAGGTGAGATTTGTGTAGTTGTAATTTTTCTGATTTGTTTGTCATGTAACACTTGTTGCTGGTTAAGTTAGTGCCTGCATTGATTGGCTTGTTTAGTTATCGTACTCTTGAACGCTGGTAGTGATTGAACTGATTTTTTTTATACATACATATATATGGTTATGTTGGTTATATTCATAGGCATATGAGGCACAAAGATTGTTTTACAAATGGCATTTCATTTCAGCTTACCTTGATCATTTGGTTGGAGTATTTGTTTTGGTGCCCTTTGGGCTTTGGCCTTCCACAATGTAGTGATTCACATGAGTCGTAGGCGATGATTAGATTTGTTCTGTGGTTGGTTTGGTTGCCGTTTATCTGATTTTTAGCTTATTTCTTCCTCTTCACCTGTTATTTTTCATAGAAAGAAATGTAGTCCCGTTGCTGCGTTAAAATTAAACGAGTTCCTCTTTTTTGCTTGAGATGATTGGCTTGTTTAGTTATCCCACTATTGCCTGCCGGTGATTGTTTGTACATAGTCGTACGGTAAGGTCTAAACAATTGTGTAAATATAGTGTTGGTTATAATCATGGGCATATTTTTTTTTTTGAAAAGGGAATTCCCAGCCTCTGCATCTGGGTGATGCACACGGCTTTTATTTAAAACATAAGCATCCAAGCATCAGATTACAACCAGTAGCACTGACTCAAGAGTCTCAATAGCTCCTATACAGCAAACTACCGGTGTAAAAAATATAATATCAGGAGCAACGGCCTAACAAATCAAGCACCCTACTCCAGCAGCTATCCACTAAGAAGAACAGATACGGGTGTTATGCAACCAGCCACCCTTGTTGTAGATAGCCTGAATGACCGCCATCATTCGAGAGCAGCCACCATCCAAACGCACACGTTGATCCTCTGGTATAAGGTGAGACCAGAGATGTATCCAATAAGTTGCTTGATGAACCACCTGCAAAAAAATCCCAGCTCTCTCATTGTTAAAGATCACTCCATTTCTATGATTCCAAACAGCCCATAGTAAAGCACATACTCCTATACGAATAAGTGCTTTGGTAGATTTTTCGACCCCATATAACCAATTAGCAAACAAATTATTAACTGATAACGGTGGTGAAATGCTAAACGTGAAATGCACAAGCCTCCAAATTTTTTTAACAAATTCACAAGAAACAAACAAATGTTCCACCGTTTCTGGATCACCACAAAAAACACAATTTTGAGAAACAACACAATTTCTCTTGATCAAATTATCTTTTGTCAACAGTTCTTTCCTAGAAAGAAACCACATAAAGATTTTTATTTTGAGTGGGACCTTAATTTTCCATAGGTATTTCTTGAGAAATCTAGCATCCTCATTCATCAAGTCGGCGTAGTATGACCTAACAGAAAAAACACCAGTAGTAGTGTTGGTCCAAATACACTTATCCTGACTGTCCACTAAAGACACATCCATAAGTCTTTCAATGAGATGCAACCATCTCTCCCATTTGTCCCCAGTAATAGCACGTCGAAACTGTATATTAAGTGGTAAATGGCCTAAAACATCCGAAACTAACACATTCTTATAACTCACAATTGAGTATAAGGAAGGATATTGGGCTGCCAAGGATGAATTCCCTAGCCAACGATCTTCCCAGAATCTAATGCTCTCACCATTACCAACGGAGAACTTAACTCGTTTGAAAAATTCATCCTTCACCCTCATGATACCTTTCCAAAAAGGCGAGTCTGTTGGTTTAATCTCTATTTTGGCAAGAGTCTTAGTGCCTAAATATTTGTTAGTCAACAGTTCATGCCACACCCCCTCTTCAGTTAATAGTTTATATAACCATTTACTTAAAAGACAGTGATTTTTAATCTCTAACACCTCAATACCCAAACCCCCTTGGTCTTTAGGACGACAAACAATATTCCATTTTGTCAACCTATATTTCTTCTTAACATTATCACTCTGTCAGAAGAAACGAGACCTATAAAAATCAATTCTCTTCCTTACCCCAATGGGAACCTCAAAGAAAGAAAAAAGGAACATAGGTAAACTAGTTAACACTGAATTGACTAAAACAAGTCTATCGCCGTAAGACAACAGTTTACCTATCCAGGAGCCCAAAATCTGCTCAAACCTGTCCTCCACAACCTTCCATTCTTTATTAAGCAAACGCCTATAATGGATAGGTATCCCCAAGTACTTAAATGGTAGATTACCCACTTCACAACCAAAAATGCTTCTATAATCATCCAAATGTTCACTAGCCTTGCCAAAGCAAAAAAATTCACTTTTATGGAAGTTAATCTTTAATCCAGACATTTGCTCAAACATAGATAAAATCAATTTCATGTTAACAGCCTTGTCTAGATTGTGCTCTAGGAAAAGTACCGTGTCATCAGCATATTGGAGAATCGATATTCCCCCTTCCACTAAATGTGGTACCAAGCCACCAATCTGATTATCTTCCTTGGCTCTAGCTATGATAACAGCCAGCATATCTACCACAAGATTAAAAAGGATAGGGGATAAAGGATCACCCTGACGTAGGCCTTTTAACGTTTGAAAGAAATGACCAATGTCATCATTTACTTTAATACCGACGCTACCACCTTGCACAAAACGAGCAACCCAGTCACACCATTGAGAGTTAAAGCCTTTCATACGTAAAGTTTGCTGTAAAAAAGCCCAGTTAACTTTATCATATGCCTTTTCAAAATCAATTTTAAAAATAACCCCATCCATTTTCTTCCTATGAAGTTCATGGATAGTCTCATGCAAAACAACCACCCCTTCAAGGATATTTCTACCCGGCAAAAAAGCTGATTGAGATGGTTTAATAACATTCTGAGCAATCGAAGTGACCCTATTAGTACCCACTTTCGTAAAGATTTTGAAACTAACATTCAACAAGCAAATTGGTCTATACTGCTCAATCCTACATGCATCCTCTTTCTTTGGTAACAAGGTGATAACACCAAAGTTGAGTTTATACAAGGGTAGGTTACCCATATGCAACTGAGCAAATAAACCCATCAAGTCAACCTTGATAAAGTCCCAACATCTCTGATAGAATTCAGCCGGAAACCCATCGGGACCAGGAGCCTTATTATGTTCCATTTGAGAGATAGCCTCAAACACCTCCTCCTCCGAAAAGGGGGATGTGAGGTATTCATTTTCCATCGTAGAAACTTGAGGTAAATCCTCAATGAATGTTTCTACCAGGGAGAAAGAAGATGGAGCCGATGCCCCAAATAAATTCTTATAGTATTGAGATATGAAAAATTTAAGATTCTCTTGCCCCACAATGGTGCCTTCATCCTGTTCTAATTGAAAGATACGCTTCTTCCTATGTTTACCATTCGCAATCAAGTGAAAGTATCTAGTATTTTCTCCCCCCTGCTGTACATGTTTAATCTTAGCCCTTTGAGCCCATTTAGATTCCTCTTCTCTACGAAGTTTGGTTAAGAAGTTATCAGCCTGCCTCTTAGCTAGGCACTCCTCCTCACTCAACGGAATGGTCTCAGCTTTTATATCCAATTCGTTGATAAGTAACAACAGGCGATCCCGCCGTATTTTATATTCGCCGCTAATATGTTTAGCCCATCCCCTTAGAAAACTCCGGAGATATCTGATTTTAATTTGCCAATTATCAATAGGATTAGACCCATTACCTACCTCATTCCATTTCTCCTTAACCATAGCTAGAAAACCCCCCCGCGCAAACCAAGCCAACTCAAATGAGAATGCCGATGTATTCCCAATATGAGCCGGTGTCCCAAAGTCAATAAGGATAGGTACATGATCGGACTCCGTCCTAGTGAGAGCACGAACTGACACAAGAGGATATTTTTGTTCCCATTCAATAGATGCAAGAAACCGATCCAACTTTTCCAGAGTTGGAATAGGATGTCTACTCACCCAAGTATATTGACGCCCAGACATTTCCAGTTCTTTCAAATCTAAGCTTTCTATGATTGCATTGAAAATAACAGGCCACCTAGGATTGAAATTGTTGTTATTCTTCTCCTGACTTCTCCTAATAATGTTGAAATCTCCCCCAATCAACATTGGAAGAGACTCCCCTTCGCAAATCCTAACCAACTCCGCAAGAAACTCTGGTTTTTTCTCATCTTGGGCTGCACCATAAACCACCACAAAAGCCCACATGAAGCCATCTTCTTTGGACTTTAGATGGAACTTCACACAAAAATCACCGGCACAGATGTTATTAACTATAATAGACGCCGGATTGAAACCCACAAGGATTCCCCCCGACCTCCCATGAGGTGGTAAACAGAACCAAGTGAAATCCAAACCCCCCACAAGATGTTTTAAAAAATGATTAGAAAAAATAGATCTCCCTGTCTCCAACAGAGCAAAGAAGTCAATTTTATGCTCACGTATTGTTTCATTAATAGCCAGATGTTTAGCCGTATCACCCAAACCATTAGAATTCCAAATAAAACCCCTCATCTCTGGATCACTTTTTAAATTTTTTAACAGTGTTTAGTCTGGCACTACGCCTCGGAATCTGGCCTTTAGACACAACTGTCTTAGGTTTCTTCTTCTGACAAACAGTAGTATTAGGCACCACCAATGTGTTGCCTACCACCTCCTCATTTTCTAAATCTAGATCATCACATAAATTAGAAGCATTATGTACTACTAAACTAGAAGTGGGACATGACATAGTTCCTAAATTGTTTTTCAGAACAACACAGTTCCTAGATTTTTCGATTTGTTTCAAAGATTCAATTGCATGGTTTTTTTCATCAACCGAAACCCCAAGAGATATACCCAATTTTTCTGCGCGCTCTAAGATAACATTATTCGGTAAAGAAACAAATGAAAGTTTTGTTTGTTTACCTGACAAGGGAGTATCACGCTCAGCTGCACGGATAGATGCCTTCTCCAAAATAGAAACATCTGCATCTGGTTGAGCACTAAGCCTTGCACTAGATCGTATCCCCGCCGATGAAGGATCAGATAGGCCTCCAAATGCAATGACTTCCTCCCGAGATGGCTTTGTTGGTGACCCAATAGCCACCGAATGAGAGCCCTCATCTTCCTCAACAAATAACCTCCGACCCACTGTTTTTCCTCGTGCAGAAGACCCCCTCCTCGAATAAACCTTAGGCGCTGAAAGGGACGCATTATCCATCTTTATGTCAATCGTCGGAGATGCAACCACTCCTAACCGAGAGCCACTCTCCATAGAAATACCACATGAGTCCTGTATATCCAAATCAAAATTAATAGCCCCAACTCGGTCTGGAATATTATCAAGCATAGATAAAACATGACCTGGTACCTTCTCATTGAGGGCCACATTCGAGACATCAATACTCGACGGCCCAGCAGCAGGTACCTGCGCAACAACAGGCACCACCGTGCTCGCAGCAGGAAGAACAGCATCCTGCGCTGCCGTCAAGGCCACGGCAGGCTGCCCCAGCTCCACGGCAGGCTGCCTGGCCACCACGGCAGGCTGCCCTCCCTCGGCTGCAGCTGTTGATGGTGAATAAGACCCAAATGGTCCGGGTTGTGTAGCACACTTTGCCCCCTCAATGGGCTGATTAAAATGGTGTACAGCAACAACATTATCCGCAGCATCTTGAGAAAATAAACAAGAAGAATTATTAACCACCGCATGATCTACACATAAATCATTATAAGCTTGATCATTCTCAACAGAACAATCAGAAACAAATTTTGACTCCTTACCAGTGAGTAGTAGATCAATCTCTTTAGAAGCTCTAGCAAACATCTCCTTCACTTGAGGAGAAAAAGTGACACCACATTGGCGTTGAGAGTTAGAAGTAGAACCACTCCCTTGGTCCACCATTGGGTCTACACCCGAGTCAACATTCGACCCCAACCCCCTAGATTTCTTGATACTTGCCTCTTTAGCTAATGCATCTTGAAAATCATCACCTAGCCCATCATCATCATCATTAGCATCATCTTTCTCAGCCATAACTACATCAGGAATGGAGGTATCCTCGCCCTCAACCTCGAAAGCAAGCCTATAGAGCCCATCCTTAATAAAAAGAGGAAAAGTAGAAGGAATCTTAGTGTAGTCTAAACAACCCACCAAAATTCTCAAAATCTTCCTTTCCCTGGAGAAATCCATGTCAATGCTCACTGGTTTACCTAACAGAAATCCCACAGACCACATAGCTAAATAATCCCCAATGTGCTCCTCCGGAATACCAGATATTCTTACCCAATAATTAGGCAAAGTATCCTCTGGTTCAATTTTATTAGACCAAGTTTCAATTGTCATTTTGCAAGGACTATTAGGCACACAGAAGGTACCAAACACATATAGCCTCTGGAGTTCTTGTTTGGAAGGGAACTGAACCTGAAATATGTTGTGGCCCATACGAGTAACCACCCAACGAAAATTATCTCTGGGAACAAGGCGCTGTAGCTGTAAAATGATTTGTGGGATACTCATGTCTCCACCATTCACCACCAAAGAAGCCAGCCGATGATTAAGGAGCTTTGGCCGATATGTATCAGAACACTGAACTCCAAAAAACATCAACTCCTCATTAGCAAAACCATATTGCACAAGGGCCGGCTTGGGGGCTGAGAGGAGTTTACAGGGACCATTGGTATGTTGCCTACCCTCACAAATGGCACACATAGGAGTAGTGCAATCACCTAGAGCATGACCAGACAGCCCACATCTGAAGCATCTATTTTTGTCAACTGATTTAGCTTTAATAATTGCATCATTCAACTCATCAGCAGAAACCCTACTGGGGCCAGCTTCACTAGCCTGCACAGCACCCGCAACAGGGGCAGAATTAACAAGAAATCCCTGCTGTGTATCATTGCTAGCAGTTCCAATTGCCTCACTGGTGCACTGAATAACCTCACTACTGCTGACAAGTATAATGGGCGTGATCATGTGCACACTGCAGATGGCAAGGGTATGTCAATTAATCATATTGGTCATTCTATTTTGCGCACCCCGCATAGCTCTTTTCATCTTAATGATATCCTCCATGTTCCTAGTGCATCTAAAAACCTCATATCTGTTCATAAACTTGCCCTAGATAATGATGTTTTCCTCGAGTTTCACCCTTTCTTCTTTTTGATAAAGGACCAAGCCACACGAAGAATTCTGTTTAAGGGTCCCTGCCATGATGGTCTTTATCCTTTGGTTCCTGTCTCCAACAAGTCTTCCAAGCATGCTTTTATTTCAATAAAGCCATCCTCCTCTACATGGCATCGACGTCTAGGACATCCATCTTCGTTTGTGGTTCAGCAAATTCTTAGGAAAAATAAATTAGCTTACACTCCTGAAATAAATCCTTATGTATGTGACTCATGCCAACTAGCCAAGAGCCATCAATTACCTTATCCTGTATCCACTAGTGTCTCCACTGTTCCTTTGGAACAAGTGTTTTCTGATGTTTGGGGTCCTGCCCCTCTTTCTGTTGGCAAACATGCATACTATGTAAGCTTTATTGATGATTTCAGCAAATTTACTTGGATCTATCTTCTTAAGAAGCGTTCTGATGTTTATCAAGTGTTTCTTAATTTCCAACAATTTGTTGAAAGAAAGTTTGATAGAAAAATTATCACTATGCAAACTGATTGGGGAGGTGAATATGAAAAACTCCATGGTTTCTTTCAGATGGTTGGGATCACTCATCATGTTTCATGCCCTCATGCTCACCAACAAAACGGTTCAGCTGAAAGAAAACATCGTCATATAGTTGAAGTGGGTTTTGCTTTGTTAGCCAATGCATCCATGCCTCTCAAATTCTGGGATGAAGCTTTCCTCACTGCCACTTTTCTTATAAATTTGCTTCCTAGCAAAGTTATTAACTTTGAAACACCCACAGAACGTCTCCTACATGTCACCCCAAATTATGATGCTTTGCGCACTTTTGGTTGTGCATGTTGGCCAAATCTTCGTCCCTACAATACACGTAAACTCTCTTTTCGTTCCAAACGATGTGTTTTTCTTGGATATAGCCCTCTTCACAAAGGTGTCAAGTGTCTTGACACTTCCACTGGACGTGTTTATATCTCTCGCGATGTTGTCTTTGATGAGAATATTTTCCCCTTTGCATCCCTTCCTTCAAATGCTGGATATCGTTTACAAAAGGAAATTTTGCTCCTTCCACCTTCCATGCTATCAACTCCCACGGGTGCCCAAAATACTAATGACCATATGATTTCTATTGTACCTATTACTAATGTGCAACAGGGTACTACTGCTGGTTCAAATCCTGAAGAAATCGGTGCAGAAAATGATTCACAAATCATTGTTGAAGAGAATTCACAAAATGACGAAATCAGCGCTGAAATCAATACAGATTCGGAGGAACATTCCTCTGTTCCTTCTGATCCCGAGGATGATGCGGACCTCTCGGGTCCCGAGGCGGATTCTCCTGCGGCCAGCACTCCCGCGTCGCTCTCCTCAGCGCACAATGATGCTCCCGACAGCGGCAATGATGGCCTCGACAGCCCGCGCCATGATGGTCCCGACAGCCCCTCTGCGAGCAATAATGACAGCTCCGAGCTGTCCCCCTCTGCGAGCAATAATCCCAGCTCTGCCAGCCCCTCTGCTGTGGGATCTTCTGCGGATGATTCCTCCAGTCCGTCTACTGCTGCTGCCTCTTCGACGGCACACACCGGGGCACACACAGCTGCTGGATCCAATGTGGCTGCTGATACCGATGCAGATGCTAATGATCAGGAATTCACTACAGCAGCTCGTACGAGGTTACAGAAGGGGATACAAAAACCTCGTACATACACTGATGGGACAATAAAGTATGGTCGTCAACCTAAAATATATACTAATCCTAATACCAATGCTAGGCATGGTTTGTTCACTTCTACAGGGGAACCAAGCAATCTTTCAGAGGCTCTTGATCATTTGCAATGGAAGAGAGCAATGGAGGATGAGTACAATGCTCTAATGGAAAATAATACATGGACTTTGGTTCCTTCTAGCACCACCAAAAATGTTATTGGATGTAAATGGGTTTATCGCATTAAAAGGAAAGCTGATGGCACAATTGACAGATACAAGGCTCGTCTAGTTGCAAAGGGATTCAAAGAAAGGTATGGCATTGATTATGAAGATACCTTTAGTCCTGTTGTGAAAATAGCAACTATCAGAGTTGTTTTGGCTCTTTCTGTTTCTCGTAATTGGAGTCTAAGGCAGCTAGATGTCAAGAACGCGTTTCTTCATGGTGTTCTGGAAGAGGAAGTTTATATGCAACAACCCCCTGGTTTTGAGAATTCTCACGCTCCGCAGCACATATGCAAACTTCAGAAAGCTATTTATGGGTTAAAACAAGCACCAAGAGCATGGTTCTCTAGATTGAGTGCAAAATTGTGTCATCTTGGTTTTCGGCCTTCTCAAGCTGATACCTCTCTCTTTCTTTACAGCAAGTCAGGTATCACTATATTTGTCCTCATATATGTTGATGATATCATAGTCACAAGTTCTTCAGATGATGCTATTTCCGCTCTTGTGCGTGATCTCAATACTGACTTTGCTATTAAAGACTTGGGAGAACTACACTTCTTTTTGGGTATTGAAGTGAAAAAGGTGAAACAAGGATTATTGTTGACACAAGAAAAGTATGCTACTGAGTTACTTGATAAGGTTAATATGAGACTCTGTAAATCTGCTCCAACACCACTATCATCCTCTATTTCGTTGGCTCTTAATGATGGTTCACTTCTTGGTGATGAAGATAGTACAAATTACAGGAGTATTGTTGGGGCTCTCCAATATTTGACTTTGACACGACCAGATTTGTCATACTCAGTTAATAAGGTTTGCCAGTTTTTACATGCACCAACAACAACACATTGGTCAGCTGTTAAACGTATTCTTCGATATATTAGAGGAACTTTGGATATTGGTATTACCTTTATGCAGTCTTCATCTACACTTTTGAGTGCTTTTTCGGATGCTGACTGGGCTGGCAGTCTCGATGATAGACGTTCTACTGGTGGCTTTGCTATCTTTCTTGGTCCAAATTTAGTATCATGGAGTTCCAGAAAGCAAAAAACAGTGTCTCGTTCTAGTACTGAAGCTGAATATAAGTCTTTGGCAAATGCTACCGCAGAATTGATATGGGTTGAAGCACTTCTTCGTGAGCTTGGTGTTGCTCTATTGCAAAAGCCATGTTTATGGTGTGACAACTTGGGTGCCACCTATCTTTCTGCTAATCCAGTATTCCATGCTCGTACTAAGCATATTGAGATCGATTTTCACTTTGTTCGTGAAAGAGTTGCTAATAATCAGCTTGACATCAAGTTCATATCCACCAAAGATCAAGTTGCAGATGGTTTTACCAAGGCTCTACCAGTTAGATTGCTAGATGAGTTCAAACGTAATCTTAACCTCTGCGAAGGTTCAGATTAAGGGGGAGTGTTAAATGTAATCCTATACTCATACGTATATGGAGTTGTACTCCGACTCGTATTAGTATACACCTCTGTACAATGACTCGGTGGGGTTTTTACCACCTATATAACATGCCCGATACCCCTATCAGGGATATCGATCGCTCAATATCATGGGCATATGAGGCACACATATTGTTTGACGAATGCTTTTTCATTTTACCTTGAGTTCCCACAATGTCAGTTGTGTTTTTTTTAGAATCATATGTATTATTTTTTATATTTACTAGCAGTTAGTAGTTACTCCCTCCGGTCCATAAAAAGTGTCGCTCGGCAATCAGTACGAAGAGGTTCCTAGAATTAGTGTTGGACATGCAGCAACATCATGAGTACAATAGTAGAAGCTTCTTGTTAGTAAGATTGGAAAATGTTGGCTTGATTATTATTCTTAAGTAACAATGTGTTTTTCTGGCTAATGTAAGTTATAGGAAGAAGTTTCAACTTGGATCAAAGAAGGCAAAGCCAGCCCTGACAACAACGACGGAAGCTGCACAACTCATCGTGCTGACACAGAGGACCACGAGACTACATACGTCGAGGTATACCGTATACTACCAATATTGAATTCCTAGACGCTCTCAAAATTTACATATTTGCTTTGATGGATACAAATAGGCATATTAGCTCTGCATCCTTGCTTATGCATGAGTCCATGCTCAGTGTGGTTATTAAATGGTTAGTGAAAGTACATGTGCAATTTATGGGAATTCTAAGTGCAAGATCGAGTTCATTTGTTTCTCCTGTTATTAATGAGATTCACTACATTACTATTTATATGAGTTGCCAAATTGAAGTTGTGGGAATTGATATGAATAGAGGACTGTCATTCGAAGAATTTTCTTCGGGACTATAAAGGCGATATGTTGCTATGATTTTTCTATAAATAAGAATTTAGTTGTATGTGCCTTAGCTTCTTCTTGGCTCTTTACAGTTTCCAGAGTGATTATCATGTATTGAGACTGAATTTTTTCATGGAAGGGTAGGTCATTTATTTTGTAATTTGGGTACTTTTGCATCTTCAAAATTTTAAGAATAATTTGATTTGTAGCAGCTTCAGAGACTCTTCATACTATTTTTTAACGCGGGTGACAGATCTGATGCTACGGTGATGACTTGTAAGTACTGACAAAGTGTACATATACAATAGGCACTGCAACATTTACGACATGGACTCCAGGTCAATGTAGGTGGTTTCTGCTATTATTATGCGCAGCCAAGGAGCGCAATAGTAATTGTTGCAGTCTGGTTGAAATTAGGACGCTATTTGTATGAAAATAGCATTGTGTACGATAACAATAAGATTTCTGTCACTATGTTTTACAGAACTTTGACATATTTTACATTCATGTAGTCTTGTACCATACACTTGCATTTGATTATTTACCGCTCTTGATTTTCTCTCTCTTTAGGTTACCAAAAAAATAACATAATCAAGATCATGACAGTGATATTTGTCATTGCGCCTGTCAAGAATTAGACAGCAGATGACCGATATGGAGGAGTAATTGGGCAATTGATTGAGACACGGATGACAGGTGAGGAGGCACAGCACAACCATAGCACTCACATATATGCAATTTTTTGCAACTGAAACTGATTTGTGTTGGTATCTTATTAAGTTATGCCAACCAACCATTTCTTCAGGTGACACCACCGGAAGGTGCTGTCGAGGAAGAGCATGGTTTCCTCTGGCACATTGCACATCTCACAGGAGGTTGACCATGGCCGCTTAACCGATAGACGGTTAGAGCCGTCCTTGGTTGGTTCACTATGGCTCGCATGGATCCTTGGGAAACCAAGGTATGTATGTGCTCTTGGTCTACGGAGTGATCGGATTGTATTTTTACTATGCCTCTAGGATGAGTCCAAGTGAATTTAATGTTGCTTGCAAACATGATTTTTTTTGAGTTCTCTCTTTTTGGCATCGCGAGTGTGAGATGATTTAAATTGTTGGCTTCCCTACGTGCATAACATGGATTTCCTCTGTACGGTCACAATTGAGAGGGTCATGACTGATAAGCCATGGTGGCTGCAGTCGTGCTTAAAATGCCATTTACAGAATTGTTATCAGTCATGACCCTAGAGGATGCACTGGAGGATGTATTTGTATCAAAGCTTATTTGGCTTGCATTTCTGTTCGACAATTGTTGTGTTTCTTAGCAGAGTATCAGCACCATTTACACAATTACTGTTTCAGCTTTCTAGGCAAAACTATCATCGGTCCCTGCCAGTGACTGGTGTAGTTCTAAGTCAGTTTGCATGTGAACTTGCCATCTGGTTTCCCATCGAGTCTCTTGATCAACTGTACATTACCTTCTCCAAAAATAGCATAACAACCACGGTTTTCGCCTTGCTGCTTCTTGGAAGCTGCAGCATATTGTAAAGTGTGAGAGAATAGTCCAATCATCTTGTTGTTAGTTGAACAAATGAACATCTTGTTTTTTATTATTGGTCTGATTCTTCACCAGCAAACTCCAAAAATAGCTTTACACACATACAAGGTCTTATTCTGTAAGTAAACCAAGAAATGAACATCTGATTTTTAATTGGACAAATGAACATCTATTATAGATTTAAATACTTATTAGACCTAGAAATGGAAATGCTCATAGATTTGTTTCCCTACATGTTATGGTTGCGCTGATAACCAATTATATTGATTTTCCTTGTTCGTTATGAAGCTGCACTCCCAGCCCCACCATTCATGCTTAGTTGTAATGTGCGTAGTAAAGATTAGAGAAGGCTAGAATGATTTGCTTATCTGTGTTAGTATTGTACTGTAACCTTGAGAAATGCTTAAAGTGGTACAAGAAAATACGCCTGATATTCTGACATTACGCAACTTGACCTGACAGCTTGCTTAAAAGCCACCTGGTGTTTTTCACATTGATGGTAGAGTAAGCCAGCCGATAAGGTTTCAATAGAGTAATTAGAGCCTTTTTCTGCATTGTGCTGAATTTCCTTCCATGTTTTATTTATGATATATTGTCATGCACTTCGAGTTTCAATTCAGCGGACTCTTCTCTATTTGTTTTCATTAACTAATGGACTTTGTAATATATATGATTGTTGGTTTGTACAACATTTCTGTCTCCACAGCAAACCCTTCATACAAGGGGTATCCATGTACATTTTCTCGACATTTACTCTTCATCGTGTTCTTTTTAAATCCCGAGGCTCCGCTTGGGAACTTCCCGTTAGTTTCCTCCCCGTGAATGTTTACAGACGTGTGTGGCCGTGCACAGGGATTCTAAACCGGACGTTCTCAGGTCCGTTGAAATATCCGGAGGAATGGGCTACAATACGGGTCTCAGCGGATTCTAAAACTGCGAACCAAGCATCTCTACTCACCTCCGTCGGAAACTAACCACCAACCGGAAATTACGGAGGTTTTAGCCTCAAATACGCCAATCCAAGCGCCCCCCAAGTCTATTTACCTCCAATGGGCATGGTATTCTAAAGCCATTCCCTAGCTTCTGTTATTTCAAAATTTACCTTGCGTACTTTCATTAAGCATGTTCTCTATTCTTTCTTTCAAAAAAGTAGGGACATTTAGATGTTATGTCTTGAGCATGTTGGCTGCACCTGTGACGGACATAGAGTTGTAGTATATTTGTTCACTGTTTTTGATAATTAGTTCCGTCAATTATTAGTAATCTTAAGTTCCATTGTTGCTCTTTTGCTGTGACTGGTTTAGTCACTTCATGGGAAAAAATGTAGGTTGTTGTAGGGAAAGTGCACTATAATTTCCTCATTCTTTCGGAGTTCAGGTTGTTCATGTTCTAACATATAACATTAGCAGATTTCCGAGAACAATTAATGTAATCCAGAAGTGCACATATATTTCCAGTTTATGTCCACTTGGGTGCTAGAACGTTTGCGCCGCCGTTGAAGGTGTCGTGCGTCATGGGTGTCGAGTCGCGAGGAGAAGCTACGGAAGCTCTATGCCTTGCTTTATTGGAGTGATGCTTCAACTTCCATCACAATCTGTAGGTATCTCTTATGTTGCCTGATTGAATGATTACTTAGATTTCTTAGTTGTCTAGCAACCTTGTAGAGGTTTATTTATTATTTCATTTGGTTGGTTCGTTAGGAAAAAAGTGGTCACGATCTGGAGATGGTTAGGTGTTTTCCAGATTGTTTCTTCTCAGGTTTCACCTGTTGTTGCAGGGATGCATGACTTTATTCGGCCTACATGAGGTCCCAAGCAGATCCTATGGCTACTGTGGAACACATGAGGAGCATGGGTCCGGTAATCGACGGGGGGACTCTGGGAAAGATGGCCTGGAAGCTATACTTTGTATCCAGATAAAGGGACCTCTCCTGGTAGTGGCCTCTGAACAAAACCGAATCATGTTAACTCATAGAGCTGAACCACTTGGTTAATACCAAGGTAATAGTAATTTAGTCAATCTTTATGTATGCTAAAGCTGTTTGTGGTGACTACATCCTCGGCACTAATTGTTGCATCGGCGTTTGACATTTTTAGTTTTCCATCAGCGCCATGAAGGGTAATTATGGAAATAGCATGATGTATTATGGTAGGATCTGTACTGGTGTTTAGCATACAGCTTTACGTGTTCATATTTTTGGAGAGAGTGGTCGATGGAGATGACAAGGAGAAGTGCATGTTAAAAGATAGATGCTGCACGTGACATATCTTTGTTAGCTTGCCTTTACTCAAAGAACTAAAATCTTTACTTTCTGTGCATGTGTGCTGAACTTTGTATCTAATCAATGAAAAATAATCGTTTTTGTACTGAAAATACATGCGCTTCGCATGCATAAAGGAATTTTATTTTACACCATGTAGTGATGCCAATTTGAGCCCTCGTGTTTATTAATTCTATAGTGCCCCTTACTTTTTTTTGTCAGATTAATGCATATATTTTGGTAGAAATGATGAAAATATGCTGATTTGACATAATGGATTTAGAAAATGATTTATTGTTCTTATGGACAGTGAAAAATATATACTCGTGTCTTGTTTCCTGTATTTTTTTTTCTAATCTGTAGCATTGTTAGTAAGGCCACATGTATGTAATTAGTGTTTATTAACTAGGACATCTGCTCGACATCAGTCGTCAGCATCATTTATGTATACATGAAATGTTTTGATCGACTCAAGATCCAACACGAGTTGGCAACAAGTTGTAGTGTGTATCAGCTGCTAAATTCCAGATTACACCTGGAAGTTCATGTAACCAAAAGCATGTCTAGATGTGTTTATGTGTATCTTGCACTAAAAGATGTCTAGATGTGTTTTGTCTAGAAAACGGTAAAACATCTTACATTTCGATACAGAGGGAGTACGAATTTTGTTATCTTGGCTATGTTTCTCTCATCTACTATACTATATCTTGTTCTAATTTACAGTAGAATGATCAGAGTTCAGAAAGAAAATTGTACTTGAAATTATGAAATGAGTTGTAAGAAAGTTATGTGGATGGACCAAGAACTGTATATAGGCACCGTTGCAGGCCTTTTGGATTTTGAAGATTGAATGACAACTGCTTCATGTTAACCATGGTTGCTTATTATCGTACAAATTAGTATTAGGTAGATAGATAATTTTTTTAACTTTGCGGTTTCAGTTGTCATCTGTTTTCTTCATATAATATCCTATAATTCAAGTTTGTTAAGCTGGATTTATTCTTTACTTGTATTAATTCATTTTCATGTCGTTTTTAGCTATGAAATCTGAGTGTTTTTATTTGATTAGTAAATGTTTACAGTTGCAACATTGCCTAACTATTTATCTATATACACAAAACTATATGAAAGCGTTTTGTTTGCAAATGAAGTAAGCCAGTCCTTAGATCATGTCTTCTGCCTCTGCCTTACCATGTCCTTTGTCTGATGCTATGTCCTTTCTTTTGCTATGTAATTAGGCTGCTGCTTCCTAACTTGTATGTTCATACATAATTTAGCTGCTACCCTACCTCTTTCGAGTGACTCCTAAGTAATTGTGTTTCCTGTCACCCACTATGAATATTTGCTTGCTTGCACTTTCTGAACATTTGTTTTAAGAACTGCCCATGGTGTTAGTGATATCTAATGAAGCTATAACAGTAAAATACCACATATGCTTCCTTTGTGAAACTTTGTACTGTTTACAGGGATGGAATCTAGCTTTGAGGAGCTTTTGAGCCTTTTGTTTTGCACACATACAAGTCCGCCACGGCGTGCCTGCTAAGGTGAATGCTAGCTGGGTCCCAGGCGGTGGTGGCATCTCGACGCGTTGTTTGTAAGTGTTGGCTCTTGGTGCAACATGAAAGGGCAGGTGGTTCTCTTAATGATTTCGTTGTTCGGCGAGTACTAGGTGTGGAGGTTTTGTTCTAAACATTGTACACGGCCACGACATGTTGCTATTTCGTAATTGCTGAACTTTTTATCCATCTTTAGATATGGCCATGCTTTACCACTGTCAGCTTTGGTAAATAAACTATTGAATTCAAAATAGTAAGACTATTAGAAAGAGAGACACAGCTAGGTTGTTGTTGAAATAGGAATGGAGCGCAGAGGACCGGTGAGGAGGCGCCCCAAGGGGCGCCCCAGCCTCTAGTGCATTACAAAAATCTTGTCATGGATGGGTTCGTCGGTCGTTTTGTTTCGGCCAAACCTGCTGACATGTCAGTCGTTGATGTTGAGGTGTATGTTTACGTGGCCGTTGATGTGGCAGTTGACACATGGCTGCTCACGTGGCTGTAGACGTGGTTGTTGACGTGGATTCTGTCATGTGGGTCCAGTATGTGTTGACGTGACACATGAGGAGATGTGGGTGTCGAATATTCATCTCAACAAGTCCCTCAGGTGAACCCATAGGATTTCAATTAGGAGAACGTGTAGGCGCTGTGACAATCGTCGGCTAGACAGGGGCACGATTGACCCAGGTTCGGGGCCCTCGTAGAGGTGAAACCCTTACTCCTGCCTCTGTCGATCTGTATTAACGAGTAGATCGGTTACAATGATGGTTGTTCAAGTCGAGAGTATGATCTCGATCTCAAGGCTTGGTGGTGCGGTATTGCTTGGCCCCTCTAGTGTGGTTCTCCTGGCCTTATATAGGTGGCCAGGTCTCAAACCGTACCCAGAGAGGACTCGAACTCTAACCTAAAGTCGGTTACAAGATTCCTAACTTGACCCGCAAGGCTTTGCGGGTGGGCTCCAAGTGGGCCTTCTAGAGTAATCCTTGACACGCCTCCTTTGGAGCTTGGGCCGTGGGCCTGAGACCGGGTAGGCTCATCCGACAAGCCTAGGATCCATCCCTTCGTCAGTAGCCCCCGAGCGTTTACTTGACTGAGAATCCGTCGAGTGGACGCTCAGAACTTATCTTGATTTCTTTTCGATTGGTGGCTTCAATCGTTTGAAGAGGATGTGCATCCTGTATGCGATGCATTTCTTTTACTCGAGAATCGAGAAAATAAAAAGTGCGTGTGTGTTTGGCTGTTTTCGCAGAAGGATGTGGCTCAGTTGTTTGGCTCTCCCGAAAGCTCAGGGCCAATTAATTGTATCTAGGCCAAAAACAGTTCTGGCCTACACAGATTCAAGACATCCGACTCGAATCCGGTGAGGTGATCATTGCGACTGGGCCGTATAGGTCTTACCGAGTCGAACTTAACCTAATTGGGTAACCGGCGCGTCCGCTAGGATTTTTCTTCGTGTTGTTGACACGGAATTTTACCGGAGGACGCAGCTTGAGTGCGATTCCAGGCCCCCAAGAGAGATCTTTTGGGTCTTACCTTCGTATTCAAAAGAAATACGGCATCCGGATGTGCCTAGTCGGCTGAACGATCCAGGAGTTTGATGTGTGTACACCGTCTAATCGAGTGGTAGGAGCTACGCACTCGCAAGTTTTTATCCAGGGATATTTCGAGTGAAAATTTCTCTCTTGATTTTGTGCACAAAGTTTTTTGTGCTTTGTAGTCTTCCTTCCATACGAAAGAGTTTTCGTGTTTGGAAATCTTGTCGTGCACATTTGAAAGGAAATTTCGTATATGGGGCTTTCATCCGAGAGAATTTTCGCGTCACAGTTTTCCCATACGAAGTTATTTCGTGTTTGGAGCTTTATACGAAGGAGTTTTTGCGTCTTGATTTGCCCATACGAAGTATTTTCGTGTTTTGGGGCTTTTATTCGAAGGAATTTTGAGCCTGATGATGTTTACCATGACGTCATAGCGCACTTTATCCTCCCGATGGGACGTGAAAAAGCGAGAGCAGAGGCGCTGGCCCACCTTGTCAGCTTTTTGACCGGAAACGAGACGTCGTTTCCGGTTTTTACGCGAACTGCGCGCAGTAATTGCGCACGATCTTTTTGTTAAGATCGTGGCACGAAACAATGTTTACCGCAGTTTCGTTTCGGCTTCACGCGTGGCAGCCGCGATGAGCGCCACGTCGCTTGACGAGCGGCCATGATTAAATGATACCGTGTATAAATACGGCCCTTAGGTGAAAAGTGAAAACCTACCGTCATTCGCTTCCCAGCTTTCACCTTCCTAGCCTTTGTCTTCCTCGCGCTCTCTGTCTTCAAGCTTGCACCAGCGCTCATGGCGGGAGGCAAGAAACGCAGCGCCGCGTTTCTTCCTCTCGGGCGGCTGAAGATGCTCGTGCTGCGCCCGCTCCGCGCTCCGGCGACTGGCTCTCCGCCAACACCACGCAGAAGAGCATCAAGGAGATGCAGGAGGGATTGCTGCCTCCCGAAGCCGAGAAGCGGGTTCGCCTCGGCAAGAAAGAAGAGGTACCCAATCCCCACGCAAACGAGCGCGTGATCTTCGCGGATCACGTTTCGCGTGGGCTTTCTCTCCCCCTCCATCCTTTCTTCGTGGCATTGCTGTATGTCTATGGCATACAGCTCCACGACTTGCCTCTGAACGCGGTGCAGCATATCTCGTGCTTCATCGTGCTTTGCGAGTGCTTTCTTGGCATTCGCCCGCACTGGGGCCTCTGGAAGGCCCTGTTTAACGTGCGGGCTTTCCGCGAGAAATCGCGGGTGGAAACGGAGCTTGGGGAGACGCTGCGCACCGGCGGATTCGGGATCCAGGCGAAATCGAACACCCTCTACTTCGACATGCAACTTCTCGACTCCGCGCAAGGGTGGAGGAAGAAGTGGTTTTATGTTGCTGATGACAGCGCGGGTGGAGTCAATAAGTTCCATCCGTTCACCGTCCTGAAGCGGCGGAAGTCTTCGGCGCACAGGCTCTCAGTCGAAGAGAGCCGAGTCGTTGCCCCTCTACTTGCCAAGGTTGCAGCGCTCCGCGACCAAACCGCAGGAGTTGCGCTGAACAGCTTGCATCTTGCGAGCATGTTCCTTAAGCGTAGGATCCAGCCCCTGCAAACAAGGCCCTCCATCATGTGGGAGTATCAAGGAGCTGAAGACCCCAGCCGAGTGAGCAGAGAAGAACTCTCGAATGCCGAGTTCGAGAAGAAGATCGTGGCCATCACGAAGCTGAAGGTAGGCGAGTCTTTCGCCGATTGTCCAATCGCAGCTTTTGACGCCTCGAAGCCCCCTCCATTTGATGTAAGTTTCAATCTTTCCTTGTCTTAGTCCTTTTTCTTGCTCGAAAGTTTGTCGACTAAATTTCTTCTTCCTTTTCTTCTTTTGTTTTCTTCTTGTAGAGTCTAGCGGTGGTCACCTGCTACCCGCCAGTCTCCGGTGAAGAAGACTCGGACCTGTTGGCGAGCAACCTGGATGTTCTTGTCGACACCAGTGTTGCTGATGCCGACTCGAGTTCCGAGAATGATTCTTCGGATGACGTGGAAGAATCGGGTAGCGATCTCCACCACCGCAAACGCCGCCGAGCGGGAGACGATGAGGCCACCTCCAAGGATAATTCCTTGGGTGGGGGATCTGACAAAGAGCCCCTCATCGTGACTCCACTAAGTGTGCGCGCTCCTCCCGCTCCTCAGCCGAATATCCAGACCGCCTGGAACGCGGATATGCTGGACGACGAAGATGATGACGAGTAAGTTTTTCTTCTTCGTTCTAGTCGAACGTTCCCTTCTTGTTTCTCCTGACATTTGTTTTTTTCCTTCATGATAGGCTCCAGTCCATCAGCCCCGGCCGGTTTGCCTCTTCCCTTCCTCTCGAGAAAAGGAAAGAGGTCGCTTCTGCGGGTGGAACCCCGACTGTCGGGACCATCCAGAATTCACCGAGTCCAGCCCCCACAGCTGCGGCTATGGAATATAGGCTCCCTAGCTTTGCAGTTGGGGCCTCGACTTCGAAAGAAGTGTCGGGTAGCTCGGCTGATCCTCTCTGCATTGCTCAAGGCCAGGTAAATTTTGCTATTTTCCTTTGCATCTTGTACTTTGTTTGTTTGGGATTTTTATCGGGTGCACGACAGTGCTCCCGATGGGAGTAGCCCCCGAGGCTGTAGTTAATTGCTTGCGATTGGCTACAGGCTCAAGAACTTAAGCTCTTTTCTTCTCTTCATTTTATTGGGTGCACGGAAGTGCTCCCGATGGGAGTAGCCCCTGAGGCTATACTCGACTATTTGCAGTCGTGTATAGGCTCAATCTTTTCCCCTCTGACTTTTTCATCTTCATGTTTTTGCAGTCTCTTCTTGACTCCCTCGCAGCCATTGGCCGTCGCGTTATTTCAGCTGAGACAGATTGCGTGACCCTTCGGGCAGATCGCGATCGACTCGTCTCGGAAGGCGAGCTTCTTTGAGGTAAGTTTATCTACTCCTTCTATCCAATCTTTTCACTCATGTGAATTCCTTTGTGTTTTAAATTTATCGCTGTGTAGCTCAAGCCGAAGTGCTGAAGGCCGAGAAGATGGATGTTGTCACTCGGGTAAGAACCTTGGAGGCTCAGTTGGAAGCTTCTCGACAGGAACTTGAGTCCTCTCGCAAGCAGTCGACTGACCTCGAGGGAAAGCTTGCTGATGCCCAGGATGCCCTGAAGAAATTGGAGGAGGCTGGCACCAAGCAAGACAACGATCTCGTTGACTTCCTTCGCCCTCTGGCCTAGAGTTTCGCGGGTAAGTTGCACTTATCTTTTGTTGCTTCTCGACTGACTGGTATGTTCTTTGGAATTAATGCTTCTCTTTGTAGATCTTCTTGGCGTTGCGCTGGAGCTGCCCGGGGTTCAGCGGGTGGACGCCTTGACAGATTCTTGCACTCAACTTCGAAGGCATGCAAGTGGGGTTTGCTCCCTCATTAGCACTGCTACTCGAGTGTTGACGCAACTCCACGGGCATCTTCTGGTCGACGCTGCGGTTCCGTCCATGCTGGATGGCCTCCTGAAGGTTTTCCTGGAGGGCGATCTCCTTCGGGCCTACTTGGTCGCTCAGTCGGAGTCCGGGGCGAAGACTGCCATCCAGTTTGCACTGACGCACGGAGTCGCAGGCTTGGACGAGGCGTACTCGAATCTCCCCGTCGATGCTACTACGGGCATAAAGGTAGCGCTTCGTCCTTTCGGCGATCCGGCTGGAGTTCTTGCCCGGAAGTTGTCTGATTTGATTGCCCGTGCTAGTCGCAGGGGGCAATCTGCCGCGAGTGGCAGCACTTCTGTAGTTCCTTAGGATAGTCTTTACGTAGTTTGTGCTTCCGATGTAATGAACCTTGGGATTTATTCCCGTATTCTATCTTCAATCGAAATGTTCTTTTGATATCTGAGATGCTTCCTGCGATTGATTGTCATGAGTTCCTCCCGATGGGAGTAGCCCCCGAGCACCTGTCGAATAGGTGGTTTATTTCTCGAATGGAGCGTTTTGAATTGTTCCTTAACTTTTCTTATCTTCCTTCAGGTAACAGGCGCTGTTGCGGAGTCTTCGAGTGGATCTGCTGCACAAGCAGATCCTCTTGTTGCTGCTGTTGGTACTTTTGGCGGCCTCCGTGACCGTGTCGCGGATGGTGAACACAAGCTAAAAGCTTTGCGCGGGGTGGCTGACGTAGCCAAGTCCAAACAGAATCTTGCGGTTGAACGTGAGCAATTTGTGATGGATGAATTGGCAGCTGTTGCCAAGGATATGCTTTGTAAGTACTTCAGCCCCCTAGCACTCTGTGTCTTTTTTTCTTTCTTTGACTCTCTGTAGCTTTCTTTGCAGTTGTTCAGCCTGATGAACGGTGTGAAAAGCATTGGGTGGAAAACCATATTCTTCACGAAGCCAGTAGTTCTAAACTACATGCAAATAACTTCTGGTCTGACCGTAGTCGGGGCTTTGTTCTCGCCACTCTGAAGTATTGTGTGGGCCAAGAGAAGATACTTGTCGATAGTTGTCACGAGGCCCTGATAGCTTTGAATGGCGCTTTTTATCCCTTGGAAAGGGTTCCAGAAGATTTGAGCCAGCTACTCAGAACTTTTGGTCGAGTAGGCGAGATTCGGGAGTGCCTCCGTCAACAGTTGATCTGCGGGTCGTTAGTAGCACTCTCGTTTGTTCGATTATGGCATCCCGAGGTTAATTTCAACTCCGTGGCTAAACTCCCAAATGCTCCAGTCGATATGACATCTCATATACAGTCGTTCGACCTGCTGCAGAGGAGATTATTCGACTGACCTCTGATGAGGTTAATCGGATTCTAGCCGAGAAAACTGCTCGTCGCCATATGTAATTGTAGGATGTATGTATCCTGTTAATTCTGTATAGTTGTCTTCAAATTTTATAAGGTGCCAACCTTGTTTGTATTCTTGTATTTGTAAATGATGCTAAGTTAGGCGTAGCCCCCGTGTGTTTGGGGTGTATACC
Source organism: Alopecurus myosuroides (assembly GCA_028641055.1). Lineage (NCBI taxonomy): Eukaryota > Viridiplantae > Streptophyta > Magnoliopsida > Poales > Poaceae > Alopecurus > Alopecurus myosuroides. The sequence continues at coordinate 200,543,597 of CM054061.1, forward strand.
TGTTATTTAGCGTGTAAAGATCAATGACTTAAAAAAACTATGGTTGAGAAACCATGTATTTTATTAATATGACTGAGAAGCCATGTATTGTCTTCGAGCTACAGCATGGCTAGTATAGCCTTATTTTGTCGAGTAGAATAATCTAAGGATAGAATTTGCAGAGGTGCGCAACATTCCATGGATTGGAGTAGATGCCACCGGTCTCGGGGTTCTTCAGTCGATAGGCGCCACCAGGGATAACTTCATGTATTATGAAGGGTCCTTCCCACGGTGGCTCTAGCTTGTGTCCTTCCTTCTGCTTGAGTCGCAGCACCAAATCTCCTACTACGAAGGCTCTGTGGCGTATACGGCGGCTGTGGTAGTTGCGCAGCGACTGTTGATATACCGCGGATCTTGCGAGTGCAATGTCGCGTATCTCGTCGAGTGCATCCACGTCTTCCGCGAGTGCCCTGTTAGAGGTTTCTTCGCTGTAAGCGACGACTCGTGGGGCGCTGAAATTGACATCTTCGGGAAGGACTGCTTCAGCTCCGTATACCATGAAAAATGGTGTGTATTTTGTTGATCGATTTGGGGTCGTGCGGAGGCTCCATAGTACGGAGGGTAACTCCTCTGCCCAGTGTCCTGCCGCTGGGTGCAGTCGATCTAGTAGCCGTTTCTTTATTCCAGCCGAGACCAACCCGTTGGATCGCTCGACTTGACCGTTGGTTTGCGGGTGAGCCACAGAGGCGAAACTGAGGGTGATGCCCTTTTCCTCGCAGAACTGCTCTGTTTTTTTTTGCTGTAAAATTGCTTCCATTGTCGGTGATGATGTTGTGTGGTATCCCAAATCTGCACACGATGAAGTCGAGGAATTTGACGGCGCATTGAGCGCTAGTCGAGCTGACTGGCATGGCCTCAATCCACTTTGTAAATTTGTCGACTGCAACTAGCAACTGCGTGTAACCTCCTGGCGTTGATTTTTTCAGTGGTCCTACCATGTCTAACCCCTATTGTGCAAAGGGCCAGGCGATTGGGATCATATGGCAGGGGCGTGCGGCTTAGGCGCGAATCTTTGACATGCGTTGCATTTGTCGACTAGGTCCTTTGCATCCTTGGCTGCTGTGAGCCAGTAGAACCCTGCGCGAAAAGATTTACCCACGATTGCCTTCCAGCTAGCATGGTGTCCGCAATCTCCTTGGTGTATATCTCGTAGTAGTTCCTTCCCGTCCTCAGGGCGCTATGCATCTTTGCAATATTCCTGATATGCTTTGCTTGTATAGTTCTCCGTTGAGTACTCGAAAAGTTTTGCTGCGTCGCACTATCTGTCTAGCCTCGCGAACATCTTTTGGGAGCTGTTTGTTGGACAAGTAGTCAAGGTATTTCTGCGTCCAGACTGGTTCGACCAGAAAAACTTGTCTTGAGATGTTGTGGGTGAGCTCAATCATAGCAGTTTGCGGGCTGACCTCTGTCTCCAATGTCGCGGGTGCTTCTGCTAATTTTTTGACTTTGACTTAGCGCTAGATCATCCTTTCGAAGTATATTCCAGGCGGTATGGGTGTGTTTGTAGAACCCATGTTTGCCAATTTATCTGCTTCTTCGTTGCTGGATCGCGCGATGTGTTTTAGTTCGCACCTTTGGAAACTTCCTTAGAGTAGATTGTACATACCTCGATAGGCAACCATGTTTTCTGCAATGGCGTCGCACTCTTTCATTGTCTATTGTACTATGAGGTTTGAATCTCCATAGATCATTAGTCGGGTTGCTCCACAGGCAATCGCCATCTTCATGCCATGGAGGAGGCCCTCGTACTCTGCGTCATTATTTGACGTCGGGTCGTCGGGTGGAAAGTCCAATCGCAGGACGTATTGTAACTTGTCACCTCTCGGAGATATCAGGACTATCCCGGCTCCTTCGTTTCTCTTTGATCCATCGAAATGCATTATCCAGTTGCTTGTATACTCTGGAGGGTCTGGCGTTTGTAGTTCTGTCCATTCGCTCAAAAACTCCACGAGCACTTGTGATTTGATAGATTTGCGGCCTGCGTATATGATGTCCCAGGCGCCGAGCTCGATACTCCACTTCGCAATTCTTCCGGATGCCATTGGGTTATTCATAATGGTACCCAGTGATGCGTTGTTTACCACCGTTACGGTGTGTTCCTGGAAGTAATGTTTGAGCTTTCGGGCTGTGAGCACCACACCGTACGCGAGCTTCTAGTAATGGGGATATCGCTGTTTGCAAGGCGAAAGCACCTCGCTGATATAATATATTGGCCTTTGGATGCCAAACGCCTTGCCTTCCTCCGGCCGCTCGACCACAATTGCTGTGCTGATGACCTGATTTGTCGCGGCTAGGTATAGGTACAGCGGCTCCCGTTCTTGCGGTGTTGCCAGGACGCGCCTGCTCTGCAATGCTCGCATGAGGTCTGCGAATGCTTTCTGTGCTTCGGGTGTCCACTCGAACTTATCCGTTTTCTTCAGTAACTTGTAGAAAGTTAATGCTTGCTCACCTAGCCTCGCAATGAATCTGCTTAGGGCGGCTAGTCGTCCTGCGAGCTGCTGCACACCACGGAGATTAGTTGGCTCCTTCATTGTCAGGATTGCTTGGATTTTCTCCGGGTTAGCTTCAGTCCCTTGAGCGGAGACCAGGTATCCGAGAAGTTGTCCTGCAGGGACGCCAAAGACACATTTGGTCGGGTTGAGTTTGATTCGGTATGCGTTCAACGCGTCGAATGTTTCTCTGATATCATCGAGAAGCGTATCGTACACTTGTACGTTCTTGCCAATGAGCTTGGCGAGGCATTTTTGCATGCAGCGCTGATATGTTGCGCCTGCTTTCTTCAGCCCGAAGGGCATTGTCGTGTAGCAGTAAACACCGTGGGGTGTTATAAACGCCGTCTTCTCCTCATCCTCCTTCTTCATCCTGATTATAGCCTGAGTAGGCGTCCAAGAAAGAGAGGCGTTGGCAACCTGCTGTAGAGTCCACGATCTGGTTGATTCGTGGCAGGGGAAAGTTATCCTTGGGGCAGTGTTTATTCAACGACGTGTAATCGATGCACACGCGAATAAATTTTTGGGACCAGCACCGGGTTTGCTAACCAGGTGGAAATTTTTATCTCGCGAATAAATTTTGCTGCGAGTAGTCTGTTTACTTCTTCTCCGAGCGCTTTTTGTTTGGGCTCTGAGAACCTTCGAGTGGTCTGCTTGATAGACTTGGCGTCTTTAAAAACTTCGAGTGAGTGCTCGGCGAACTCACTGGGTATCCCTGGCATATCTGAAGGCTGCCAGGCGAAAAATTGCCAGTACTCACGGAAGAGCTCGACGAGCGCGCCTTCCTATGCTGGTGAGAGGGTGGTGGACACCATCGCCGTCTTCCCAGAATCCGTCGGGTGTACTTGATGCTTGCGGGTACCGATATTTGTGTTGAATTCGAGCTCTGGAGCGTTCTTCTTAGTGAGAGGCATCACGGAGTGATCCGTGGTTTTTGCTATCTCCTCCAGTTCTTCTTGCATCCCGAAGGATTGGGCGATCTCGTTGAATTCGATGTCCCATCTGTTGGACTTTTGGAAATCGCCGTCGATGGTGATTGTGCCATATTCTCCAGGCAACTTGAGCTTCAAATATGCGTAGTGCGATACTGCCATGAATCTGGCGAACGCCGTTCGACCGAGAATGGTGTGGTACTGTGAGGGCCAATCGACGACTTCGAAATCAAGAAATTATCGCCTGTAATTACTTCGATTGCCTAGCACCACCTCCAGGTTGATTGTTCCGAGTGGACGGAGTACTTTCCCTAGAACTATCCCGTGGAAGGATGTCTCTGATTCCGCGAGTCCATCCAAATTCTTCTTCATACGACGGAGCGTGTCTGCGTAGATGATGTTGATGCCGCTGCCTCCGTTCATGAACACGCAAGCCAGCTCGTAATTGCCAATTTGCGCCTGTATGACTAGTGCGGCGTGTCCTAGTCGATAGACTCGCGGAGGGTGGTCTTCCTTGGAGAAAGTTATTGGTTGTTCCGCCATCTTCAGGTACTCGGTTTTCATAGGTGGGGTCTGCACAACCATGCATAATTGTCGTGTGTTTGTCTTCTGAGCCCTGCGTGATGAACAGACCTTTTGTATCATGCCTAAGAGTCCCGCTGGGTCCGGGTATCCATTGGCTCCCTGATTTGGGGCGGGTGGCGCTGGTAGCGCAGCTAGCACCACGTTTTGGTTTCCTGCTGGGGGAAGAGCTTGCGGCTGTTGAAATCCTTGAGCTCCTCCTCCAGGAAGCTGCGGGTAACCCTGATTAATTACTGCTCTATTTTTCTTCAAGAGGGCCTCGTGGATATCGATGAACTTTCGGCAATCCTTGAGAAGGTGTGTTGCCTTAGTTTTGTCGGTGCGCTTATCTGTAAATAGATGTAGCGTGCAGTAACCGTCGAGGTCCTCCTCGGGGGTTTTGTCTTCTGGCTTTGGCTTCCACTCGCGTTTTCCACGATATCCGCTGTCGCGATTTTTTGTGAACTCCGCTGCCACAAATTCTTCTCGATCATCGTGGTCGTAATTATTTCTTCTTTTCTTTCGACTATGGCGATCGTCATCGCGTGCTGGGGATGAGTCTTTCTCGTTGCGCACTGCGTCTTCGCCGTTTGCCCATCTGTCGGCTATGGCCATCAATTCTCCCATGGTTTTGGGTGCGAGTCGTCCCAGTTCTTCCCTGAAAGAGGTTCGCCGTGCTCCTTTAGCGAATGCTTCAACCGCGACTTCTTCTGATATATTCCCCCTGTGTTCCTGAGTGTGGTCCATCGCTGAATATATTCGCGAGTAGACTCGCCACTTTTCTGCTTGCAAGCTCGTAGCTCCTCGATGGTCGCCGGTCTTTTGTATGTTGCCTGGAAATTTTTGCAGAAATCGAGGTTTAGGTCGTCCCAAGACCTGTAGCATGCCTTCGGCCTTCCTTCGAGCCAGCTGCGGGCAGCACCGACTAGGTGTAAGTTGAGGTACTGCATAGCTGTGTTTTTGTTCCCACGTTGGCATTTTACTGCCGTGAGGTAATCTGACAACCAGGCCGAAGGCTCTTGCGAACCATCGTACTTCTGTACTTCCGTGGCTAGCTTAAATCTTTTGGGTAGCGGCGCCTCGCGGATGCTGCGGGCAAAGCATAGGGCTCCGCAGACTTCGTTGTCGGAGGATGTAGATGGGGAGCGCGCACGGTTTCTGGCCGCCCGACCTTTATCAACCTTGCGTTGGGCGATGTCTAATCGCGCGTTGTACCCGGGTTCGTCGCGATTGACGTCTCCTCTCGGCTCCTTGCTGCGATGTCGCGAGTGGCTTCTGTCTCGATCTCTTCGCGGGCTGCGATCTCGATCCCTTCGCGGGCTGCGGTCTTGATCCCTCCGCGGGCTGCGGTCTCGACCTCTTCGCGGGCTGCGACTACGGCCTCGTCCCCTCGGGCTGCTATCTCCGCCACTCGGGCTATCTCCACGTTGTCGAGCTTATTTCCCTCGTGTGTGACGAGGCGATTTTTCTTTGCCAAGTGACGTGCCCCTATGTCCACGGGGTGCTTCTTTGTCCTTCTGTGCGGCCGCCTTCCTGCGATCGTAGGAGGCGAGTTTTGCGGCTGCCATGCCTAATCCTTTCTGCACTTGCTTGTATTGTTCCGCGCGGGGGTCGTTTTCCCCTGGTTGATTTATTTTCATGTGGGTGGCTGCGGCTAGCACCACGGCTGCGGGAGTTTGCGGATGGATGTTTCCATCCTCATCGACGCGCATAAGTGATTTGCTGATTCCGCTTAAGGACTCGTCGTCCATGGTCGCCGTTCTTGAGGCGTGTCCCTTCGTCGGGGGCCGGTTCCCGACAGATGGTGTTAGGGACAGCTCAGCTCGGCGTTGACTTGACTCGTCTGCCAATCTTTTTCTCTTGGCTAGATCTGCCCGAGCTTCTTTGATTGCAGTGGCCGCCCTCACTAGATGATAGTGGTAGGCGATCATGTCTTCGTGTGGGACTCAGGCCGCAGGTGGTTTGCTCGTGCGGATAGCCTCCTTTGCTCAAAGCCAGGCGTCTCGCGAGACATTGATCTCAGCGCGTTCCCTTGCGCTTTGTTCAGTTTCTTCGGGTGGTTGTTCCGATCCTGCCATGCAGACCTGAGCCAGATGAGGCTTGTGAGTCCTAGGCGTAACTTGAAAGGCCTTCCTGACCCGAGAGGGCTCCTCTGTAGAGAGGGTATGGGAATTACTGGTATTGAGGCGGATGGACTCGCCACTTTTCGCCAAGCAGGGTCGTGAATCGACAGCTCCTAGGCTGGAAATTGACTCAGATCCCGATTCCTCAGGGAAGTGAAGGATCCCTTCTTTGCTGGTGTAGAACTTGAAGCTCCCGAACATCAAGGTGACGCTCTTCTCCAGATCGCTGAATACCGGGCGTGATTCCGGCGAGTGAGGGGTGACTATGACAGATCCGATCCGAATCGGGTTGGTCGGAGTCGAAGTCGAAGGTTTCCAACGTGAGTTGGTTGTCGATGAAGCCGAAGATGCCGGAGATCCAGCGCCCGCCGTTCCCACAGACGGCGCCAATTGTCGAATCTGCATCTCAACAAGTCCCTCGGGTGAACCCATAGGGTTTCGATTAGGAGAACGTGTAGGCGCTGGTGACAATCGTCGGCTAGACAGGGGAACGATTTACCCAGGTTCGGGGCCCTCGTAGAGGTGAAACCCTTACTCCTGCCTCTGCCGATCTGTATTAACGAGTAGATCGGTTACAATGATGGTTGTTCAAGTCGAGAGTATGATCTCGATCTCAAGGCTTGGTGGTGCGGTATTGCTTGGCCCCTCTAGTGTGGTTCTCCTGGCCTTATATAGGTGGCCAGGTCTGAAACCGTACCTGGAGAGGACTCGAACTCTAACCTAAAGTCGGTTACAAGATTCCTAACTTGACCAGCAAGGCTTTACGGGTGGGCTCCAAGTGGGCCTTCTAGAGTAATCCTTGATGCCTCCTTTGGAGCTTGGGCCGTGGGCCTAAGACCGGGTAGACTCATCCGACAGGCCTAGGATCCATCCCTTCGTCAGTGGGTCCATAAAATTATGACATGTTGGGCCCACACGATCCTGACATGTTGCGCCAACACGATCCTAACGTGCGGGGCCCACAAATTTCTGACGTGTGGGACCCACAAAATTCTGACATGTGGGACCCATTGCTGGTGACAGCGTGTTAACTTACGTCACGGTTGTAAGATTAAAGCAGTTTGAATATTTCGGCAAATTTCGTGAAAAAATGAAATTACATATATTTTGAAGAAAAAATATGAATGGTACCGAAGCAAATACTATTGCATTCATAAATCTGACACACATAAAATGAGATATGTATGATTGATACACAATGTTTTAGGACAAACGTAAACTAATAAAAGAAGACATAAAATCGGCATCAAAACTAGTCATCAGGTAGAACTATGGACCATCTGGTTGGTGTGTAATTTAATCGTAGGTCTCTGATGTTTCAGACATACTTAAGATGAAACCTATCTTCCATTTCTTTATGATTCTCTTTAATTAACAATGTCTTCTTATCTGAAGACTTCTGTGCAACTTCTAGTGCTTTCTCCATTCTTTTCAGCTCTTCAATCTGCTCTTCCTGGGCCAGTATTCTACCCTCCATTTTCTGCTTGAATTTTTCATATTCATGTACTAACTATGGTTCCTGGTTGATAAAATCAATTTCATGTTTACCGCTTTATCCAGATCATGTTCAAGAAACAAAATGGTGTCATCCGCGTATTGAAGAATGGAATTGCCTCCGTCAACTAGATGAGGTATGAGTCCTCTGACCTGGCCATCCTCTTTTGCACCAGCAATAAGAACAACCAGCATGTCCACCACAATGTTAAAAAGAATAGGAGACAAATGATCACCTTTTCTCAATCTCTTTAAAGTTTGAAAGAAATGTCCTATGTCATCATTGACCCGAATCCCAACACTTCCTCCATGTACAAAGCGAGCCATCCATTCTCTCCATTGAGGATAAAACCCCTTCAATACGCAACACTTGTTGCAGAAAAGACCAATTAGCTTTGTCATAAGCCTTTTCAAAATCAATTTTGAAAAGAACACCATCCATATTCTTCCGATGAAGTTCATGAATAGTCTCATGCAACACTACTACTCCCTCCAATATATTTCGACCAGGGAGAAAAGCATATTGTGATGGTCTAATTAGTTTCTGTGCAATGGAAGTGACCCTATTAGTACCCACTTTTATGAAGATTTTGAAACTCACATTCAATAAACAAATAGATCGATACTGCTCGATCCTACTAGCATCCTCCTTCTTGCGCATCAAGGTAACAACACCAAAGTTTAATTTGAAAAGAGGAAGGTCCCCTAAATGTAAGTGTGAAAACATACCCATCAAGTCAACCTTGATGACCTCCCATAAGTGTTGATAAAATTTAGCATGGAATCCATCTAGACCCGGTGCCTTGTTGTGTTCCATATGCTCAATCGCATAGAACACCTCATCTTATGTAAATGGATTGGTTAAAAACTCGTTCTCCTCAACAGAGACTTGAGGTAGATCCTCTGTCATAGTTTCAACCAATAAAACATAACTAGGATCCGAAGCCCCAAATAACTTCTTGTGATATTCAAAAATAAACACTTTTAAATTTTGTTGGCCCACAATAGTGCCTTCATCCTGCTCTAATTGAAAAAAAAAACTTTTCTCGACGTCTACCATTAGCAATGAGATAAAAATATTTAGTGTGGTTACTCCTTCCTGGATATGTTTAACTTTTGCACGCTGAGCCCATTTAGACTCCCCGACCCTCCTTAATTTAGCCAAGAAAGCATATGTCTCTTTCTTCGCAATTCTCTCAGCCTCACTTAAATTAGTTATCTCGACTTTCAAATCAAATTCATTAATAAGTAACAGCAAGCAATCTCGCTAAATCTTATATTTCCCACTAATATTCTTAGCCCAGCCTCGTAAAAAACTACGAAGATGTCTAATTTTGTTCTGCCAAACTTCAATAGGAGAAGAACCAGTGGAAACCGACATCCACTCCTTACGAACAATCTCATAAAAACCCTCCTCCCTGAAACAAGCCAGCTCAAAAGAAAACACTGATGTATTCCCTATATGAGCTGGTGATCCGGAATCAACTAATAATGGAGTATGATCAGACCCCGTATGGGTTAAAGCACACACTGTTACCAAATGGTATTTTTGCTCCCACTCTACACTTGCCAAAATTCTATCTGATTTTTCATATGTCGGAGTGTCACGCCTACTAACCCACGTATATTGACGTCCCGACAACTCCAGCTCTTTTAAGTCCAGACTCTCAATAATGACATTCAAAATAACATATCAGCGGGGTTAAAATTATCATTATTCTTCTCTTCTTTTCTTCTAATTATATTGAAATCGCCGCCTATCACCATAGGTAATGATTCTCTATCACATACACGAACCAGCTCCGAGAGGAACTCTGGTTTCTTATCGTCCGGTGCAGCCTCGTAAACTGCAACCAAAGCCCAAAGGAAGCCATCCTCCTTGGACCTCACATGCATCTTAACACAAAAATCCTCAGCTGTCACTAACTGAATACCGAAAGACGTGGTATTAAAACCCACCAAAATTCTCCCGGACCTACCATGTGGTGATAGACAATACCAATTAAAGTCCAACCCACTCACCAAATGATTTAAAAATTGAGCCGAGAAATTTGATCTTTCAGTCTCCAACAAAACCAGAAAATCTAATTTTTGCTCCCTTACTGCCTCTTTAATTGCCAAGTGTTTAGCTGCGTCACTAAACCATCAGAATTCCAGAAGAAACCTATCATTTTGACTTACCAATCTTTTTAATTCTAGCACTCCTTCTAGGAACTAAGTGTGTCGAGTATTTATTTTTCTTTCTAGAGGGCGTGTTAAGCATATCCAACACAGAAGAATCCAACTGATCCCCCACCCTCTCAGACTCCTCATTGTCATAGTCATTAAAAAAATTGGAAGAATTACGCATAACTAAATTAGTTGACTTTGCAACACCATCGACATCAAGAGAATTACTCAAAACTACTAGATTACGAGCATTTTCTATAGATATTAAATTATTAATAGCAGCATCAACTTGACTAGAAGTAACCCCCAAGGACACCCCTAATTTAGACGCTCTATGAACAATTAAATCATTAGATAAAGCACTAAAGGATGGGAGCTTAGGTGAACCGAACCTGAAAACATGACGTCCCGCTTCTCCCCTCTCAGAGATGCCCGCTCATGAATAGGAATATCCGCATCCGGTTGCGCCCGCAACCGAGCACTATGCTGAAGGCCTTCCGATGAAGGATCCGCAATGCCACCGAAAGCCACCACCTCCTCTCTAGTAAATTTAGCCGGAGAACACGGAAGATGAAGTGTCGAGCCATCCATGGCATCTCCTCGCAGAATCGGCAAATAAGAATCAACCTCCTTGGCATGCCTATCCCTTCCCTTCACCACCGGAGTAGACAAATAACTAACAATGTTATCATCTCCATCCGAGATACCTCCATACTCCACTCCATTGCCCCCACGAAGCAACCACACAATCCTCCACAACAACCAGAGTAGACAAACTCTCTTCAGCCCCAAGCGCCTGCCCGGAAGAAAAATAATCAAAACCCTACCAGGCACCCTCTGCAACCTCCTCAATCGAAGCCTGTCCGGCGGAGAAAGTAGCAAAACTCTGTCGGCTGCATGCAGCCTCCACTCGCTGCTCCACCTGCTCCTGCCCGACGGAGAAAAGAGAGAAACTATGTCGGTTGTCCGTAGCCCCAACGTGCTGCTTCGCCTGGTCCTACCCGGCAGCGGAATTGGCAAAATTCTACCCGGTAGCACCAACAACACCGGTGCTCTCCCCTTGCCTAGCCACGGTTAAAACCGACAGAGGTCGATGCACCTCCATATCCCCCATCACCTTTGATCCATCCTCGTAATCCCACTCACATGGCTCAACAAACATAGCCTAAAGCTCCTTTCTAGCTAACTCAAAAGAGCTACGTACTAACGGAGAGAACACGACCCCTCCCATGGTGGTCTTCTTATGTACATCGTCAGAGTTCCCTCCACGTTCTAGCATCGGATCCACACCTGTAGTAGAACTCATGGTGGTACCCCCATTTGCCTTTTGAGTTGCTTCCTTATCTAAAGCGTCCTGAAAATCATCTCCAGTCACATCATCATCATCATCTCCATGCGGATGAGAGTCAACCATGTAAACATCCTTGCCTACCGTCTTCTCCTCCCCCTCTACCTCGAATGACAACTGATAGGACCCATCCTTGATAAACATGGGGAAGGTGGGTGGTATCTTAGTATAATCAATGCATCCAACGAGCATCCGAAGAATTTTATGTTCGCGAGTATAGGCCATATCCAACTTCACTGCTTTACCCAACAAAACCCCCACAGACCAAAGTGCGAGGTAATCCCTAATATGATCTTATGGAATACCCGAAACCTTCACCCAAAACTCCGGGAGCGTGTCCATAGGTTCCACCTTTTTTGTCCAAGTGTTGACTGCCAACTCACAAGTACTGTTAGGGACCCGAAAAGATCCAAAAATCTGTAGCCTCTCCAGCTCTTACCGCGAAGGAAACTGCACCTTAAAGATGTTGTGCCCTGCCCTATGCACATCCCACTGAAATTTATCTGTAGGCACTAGCCTTTGCACTTGCAAAATTATCTGAGGTATGCTCATGTCACCACCCATGACAACCAACGAAGCTAACCGATGATTCAACGACTTAGGTTTATAGAACTCAGAACACGGGAAACCACAAGAACATCAGGTCCCCATTAGCAATATCATAGGTTATCAGTTCTGGTCTCGGTGTAGCGAGAAGAGGATCGAGGATAATGGACGCGAATAGTCGAAAATGCCCACGGCCGATCTTTTCTCCCCCGATGAGCTCCACCGATGGAAACCCCCACACGCGGGGAGGCTTAACCCAGTGCTGACCCGTGGGGCTGAAAATGGAAAGGATCACGAACAGCGGAAGACATGGTATGCATGCGGGTAAAACAGGCCCAGCCAATAAGGGATCGCTAGCTTTCGCACTGCGGGAACACATCCCGCAACTGCAGAACAGCACCAATAATTACACGCCTGCTACCGACATGCGGGTCTAGCCCTGGCCTGGACCACAAACAGTGAGACGGGGTGAAGCAGCAACATGTGTTAAGTCACGGGGCAGAATAAACAGGCCAAAATGAACAGCTGCAATTTATTTGGAAGCTCCATCCGACGGCCGAAAGGGCAAGTGGTCTAGGCATCGCCCTAACACGAGTAAGGGTGTAATCTTTAGATAGGGACGGCGGCGAGGATTTTTGTTGTTGTTGTTGTTGTTGTTGTATGGGGATGGTTATGGTTGGCCAATAAGTGGTGGTTGTGTCCCCGGTGCCACTTTTTTGTTGTTGTATGAAGATGCTTATGGTTGGCCAATAAGTGGTAGTTGTGTCCGCGTTGCCACATTATGAAGATGGTTATGGTTGGCCAATAAGTGGTGGTTGTGTCCCCGTTGCCACATTTAGTTAGACTGCACAGGTGAGCATCCTTTTTCTTTCCTTTTTATTTTCAGAAAGAAAAAAAATGTTGAAAGAGGGTTCAAAATTGTGTGAATTTTCAGATAATTTTTTTAAATATTTGTTGAGGTCATAAGCACCCTTAGTTCAAGTTTAGGCAAGATGACATGATGATGCAAAAATAAAATAACAAGCAAAATACCTCAAGATCCCATTCTACAACAGCACAATGACTTGCACTCCTCGGAGCAACCTTCCTCTACCGAAGAAATTGATGCAAACACTTAGACCACGACGAGCAGACAGCGCTGCAAGTTACGCTCCAGATGATACAAATACAAACACCGAACGAGGGAAAACTTTATACATGACCAGTGCACATCTAAACTGAGAACGCGACTCAAAATAAATGGTTTCAAGAAAACATAAAAATAATGGTAATCACATCGTGTTACACATGCACGGGCGTGAGGAACTGACTACAACTGCTGATCACACAGCCACATATATACATCCTAGGTCTGATGCAAAGGTTAGGAACACACAAAAGAACAACAGCTTTAACAAAACATGCTCTCCAATCTCCAATCGTAGTTTCTGGATCTAGTGCACTTGCGCAGTCCTATTTAGGGGAAGGCTGTGTCCCCATGGACATGGCTGAACCACCCAATGAGATGCTCCGGGTGTCAACCTGTGGTGCACTCACATTGTACTTGGGATCATGTAGCTCCTCCAGCTTCTCCAGGACCTGGGACATCTGGGGTCGCATTTTGGCCTCCATGCGGATGCACTGCTGGGCGAGGCTTGCGATTGTGTGGGCACTTTTCTTCGGGTACTGCCCACCCAGCTTCATGTCCATGATGCGGTACAGGCGGCGCTTGTCACCTAGGTAGGGCCTTGCCCAGTCAACTAGATTCTGTTCCATCGTTGGTTTAGATTTGTCCAGGGCTCGCCTTCCTGTCAGCAGCTCAAGCAGCACAACACCAAAGCTATAAACATCTGCCTTCACAGAGAGGCGACCTGTTTGGGTATTTTGAGAACATGAGAAATGATGGTACAATCCTATAGCTGTATCATTTATCTTCTGTTATGCCTCTTGCACATATAAATTTTCTATTTAATAGGAAATCATATGTGGTGGGTGTTCCAAACTGTTCTTTATATACATATTCAAGAAAGGACATGTGCACCTTCAGCACTGGTTGGTTTAAACTAGAGTAAAAGTTTTGGTCAAATGATAATTCATGTGACGTCATGGTCATTCGGAACACAGGACAACCCAAAACTTGGTGCCACAAAAGTATCCTAAACATGTCCTTCTATATACACTTTATAAAGTATCCGTACATGCGTACAAACTGATGGTTACAATTTATGTAAAAAGAAAGGTTAGTATTTTTCTAACCAGTTGCAATATATTCTGGAGCTGCATAACCTCTAGTACCCATGACTTGTGTAGAAACATGGGTCCTATCCCCGGTTGGACCTGCTTTTGCCAAGCCAAAGTCCGATAGTTTTGCACTGAACTCCTGTATTGAAGAAACAAAACAGAAGTTATAGCCAAAAAAAACATTCAAAGGCCATATTTTGTGAGAAGGGCCATGAGCAGCTATTTCCAACTGTACCGAGTCAAGGAGAATATTTGATGCCTTGAAATCACGGTATATAATTTGATTTTCATCATCATGAAGAAATGATAAACCCCTAGCAGCCCCAATAGCAACTTTAAGTCTTATCCCCCAGGGTAAAGGGTCTGCACCACCTACAAGAGTAGAATACTTTCACTGAACTTGGGATATATATTCAGATATTAAACTCAAATGAATCTTTATTAAGTCCACCCTTTACCAAGATACTCAAGAAAGCACTAACACTCTTCCAGAAATCGACATAAACAATTATAGATGCCATACGGATAATTTAATTTGTGATAAAGGAAACAAAAATGATAAGTTGCATATGCAGATGGTACATGCATTACTCCCATATGCTAGTTGTATGAAAGTTGTTCTCATACCTGTAGACAACTTTTCATCCTGTCAGGCTACTGTTCTCCTATTCTCTCGAATCTATGAAGTAAGACATTGATTTTGCAATAAGATCAATTATGTTCATTGCATAATAAACTCCTTTGAAAAGCATTGGCGCACGTGTAAACGAGTTGCTCTACCGAACTGAGCTATAGCCCTTATCAGAGATATCTTAACATATAGATAATTTCTTGTCAAGATGAATATTCTCTAATGCTAGAGGACATCCCTTTGATCTGTATCTGTTTAGTATATAACAGACCAATAATGAAGCGGTATTGCTTAGAAAAGTGATTCAATATATAATCGATCGAAGTAATGAGTCTTTCTTTGTGGTGATAAATTGCCTACTTAACTCAGTTGTTAGAGTATTGCTTTCATACGGCGGGAGTCATTGGTTCAAATCTAATAGTAGGTAAGCAGGTAGAAAAATTACTAGATAGCATTGGACTTACTTCGCTTCTCTATCTAATAACTTTTTCTACCCCTATTCCCTTTTTCTTTGTATCAACTATAAACCGAGTTTCTCCAAGTACAGTACAACTATATGTATTACATGCATATGATATGGTGATTTTTGATATAGTGCAAACTGCTGTTTTAGTATCAGGGGCATGTGCAATCTACTTGTACAGACATGTTCCTATTAAACTTATGGATTTAAAGAGTTGCGGTAGAAACAAATACTTACGTCTGAATAGATGATTCTCCAAACTTCCTTTAGGCATTAATTCATACACCAAAAGTCGGTTATCACCATCAGAACAATAGCCAATGAGCTTAACGAGATTCTGGTGATGAAGCTGGCCAAGATAATCAACCTCGGTCTGTAATAGGGATGCAATCCCCGTCATGATATGTATTTTTTTTTAAACATGCATATGAGAACTTGAATGGTCAAGAAAACCCACCAGCCATTCCTTGTGACCCTGAAATCCTTCTGGTTTTAGCTTCTTAACAGCCACAACCATGCCAGTTCCTGGCTTTGAAGGAGCAAGACTTTGCTCATCAATCCAACCTTTATAGACACAGCCAAATCCTCCTTCCCCAATAAGACTGTCTAGCCGGAAGTTCTTTGTTGCATTCTTGAGATCACCAAATGCAAATGCTTTCAGATATGGCGATGACAGAATTTCACCTTCTGTCCTAGGAGTAGGAAGCTCACTCGGATTTGTATAGGAATGAGTAAACGTTGTCCGAGTAGAACCACTTTTGTTAGTCGAAGAATTCAACGATAATCCTGTTCTGCTACCTCCTTTTGAAGGATCTGATATCTCAACAAGAGAGAAATATGCATAAGAACAGTGTGCGCATTTCGAATTAATTCAGTTGAAAGATAATCTATCGTCAATTCTGGCAAATGCCAGTGCTTTCTAAAAGTTCGTTTTCGCAAATAGTTCAGTCATGAGGCAGCCGGATAATATACAATGGTAGTTGTAACTTCTAACTGTTAAGATGAAACTTTGCCATACCACAAATACACAAACTCTGTTAACAACATCCTATTCTAGTAGTGCATAAATACACTAATTGCTGTTGGCTTGAACTATGACGCTGATTTTTGCAAGTTAGCCAGGTTAATAATAAGTCCACCCAGTAGTCTCCCTGTATATGGTCCCCCGAAATTGATCATACCAAATATGTATTCATCATAGAAATAAGCAACACAGCAACCGCCTGTCAATACTTCGGTGACAAACTATTATTCCTATTTTCTGTACTCCCTCCTTCCCAGAACACACTGTGTGTTAGGACTCATAAGACAAACCTTTGACCACCAATTACTGTATTATTATATACTTTATGTGACATAATATTGATGTCATTAGATTCATATTCCAATGTACCATGTACTTATTTATGGTTATGATTTCGTAGCACAGAAGATAAATATTGATAGCGTAATCATTGGTCAGAAGATTGTCCTACCGAACATAATACGCAATGCACTTGAAACGGGGGAGTACTATATCTATGCAGACACCAATTCGAATTAAGTCATGTGGGAAAAAGTTTCTTCTTCTATAGCAAATGCCCATCCTATCCAATAGCAGGTAAACCGATGGGGAAAAAACAAAGTGAGGGCACCCAAGGGAGCAAGCACAAGAGTAATAGCAAGAACTAGCACTAACTCGCAACTCTCAAACAACACTAAACTGAAAAGGTGCCTGCATATATAGCATTTACCTCACGAAAACAGACAGAGAAGCATCCATTCAGGAACCAAACAAGAACCCTAGACCAAGTGGACAAGACAGAAAGAATCCAACCACCCCTGAACTAAAGCAGCCTGCAATCACCAGATCCACAACAAGAGCACAGAGCAATTTTAAACAACTACTGATTAAGAATGAAGAGTAGACGCGCACTCACATGTGGTGTTATTATCCACCAACGTCGCCGTGTCCATGCAATTCCCCATCCCTCCTCTCGCCCCTCCCTGGTTTTCGTACTATACCACAAAGGCAGCGTGCCAAGCCAAGAAAATACCACGTCGTGTCAACCCGGACAGGGACCTGCGCTGCCCGTTCTTGCCGACTTGCCGTACATCAAGAAGCTTGGATGTGGTTTGGGAGACCGGCCGCTTCGGTTCCGAGATCGGGAGGAAGGAGGAAGCGACAAGGAAGATAGGAGAGCCGGAGAGAGCAGTGGGCTCTAGCAGGTCGCTGTGGGTGGGGGGTCGCAGCAGTCTTTCCGGTGCCGAGTTCTCGCACCATATCTAGTGTTCATTCTTTTTTTTCTTTTTTTTTAAAAAAAAAAATATCTAGTGTTCATTCCGTTGACTAATTTAGAGCTAAACGGGTTTAGAGGCTGTTTGGTTCGTCCCCAAAGCCTAGCCGAGCCGGATAATCTATCTATCGCACCATATCTAGTGTTCATTCCGTTGACTAATTTAGAGCTAAACGGGTTTAGAGGGTGTTTGGTTCGTCCCCAAAGCCTAGGCGAGCCGGATAATCTGTCTATCTATCTGTACTTCTTATAAAGCAAAACTCTATTAGCATGCATTAACTATTTTTCTATCTTAACATGCAAGTTATCCACATCATCCATCCCCTTAGTCAATTAATTATCTATATCATCTCCATTAATATGTATCCACTAATATTTATTAATTACTATATATAAACTACACATCATTCATTTCTTAAACCATTTTTTTCACATTAATAGTATATAACACACATTCATCCCATTTATATTAAATTTAGTATCATGGGTATGATCAATTGAATGTTACATATTATTTTGCACAACTTAATATAGCAGTTATACGAAAAGTCAAAAGGGAGGCCGAGCTACATGTAGCTCGATACTCCAAAAAAAATTGAAATTTGTATTTTTAAGTTGTCAATCAATTTTACGTGTCATCTTTGTTTTTTCACATTAATAATATATAATATACATTCATCCCATTTATATTAAATTTAGTATCATGGATGTGGAATTTTACATATTATTTTACACAACTTAATATAGCAGTTATACGAAAAGTCAAAATGGAGGCCGAGCTACATGTAGCTCGGTACTCCGAAAAGAATTGAAATTTGTATTTTTAAGTTTCACAAAATTCCAAAAAAAAAATCCCACATGTAGATAATATTGAGACCTACCTCCGTGCCAATGTGCAATCAAGAATTCATTGTATTTTGGGCTAGGAAAAAATGACAAATTTTCAGATCTATGTCTGTGAACAGTGCACATGTTTGAAAATTTCAAATCTTTCTGCATTTTTCATTTTTGTGTAGCGCAGAATATTTTGAATCTTGACTCGAAAATTTACACAACTGTAGATCTCGATTTTAACTACATCTAGGATTTGAAAAAATTGAAACACAAAAATATGAATTCATGTTTTTGGAAACCGAGATACATGTAGATCGGTCTCCAAAACGCCACGCCCAACGGTTATATCCTTTTGCTTACATGATATAGTCGTCAAAGGATCATACTGCAACGCGCGGGGTATCTTTCTAGTTGACAAAGAATTCGACTTATATACGGCTAGGAGAAAACAATTATAAGATTCAAAAAATCATTTAGTGGATGAAACTCAGTCGGACAAGATAGCATACCGGATATTTAAAAACAAGTTTGTGCGAGATTATGCAAACATGTTCATAGCTAGAACTGAAATTAAACTAGAACGATCCACTCGATGTTGAGGTAGTCATGCTCGACCATCTTGCGGAGCGCCCACACAAACTCGTGCTCATCCACCACGGCTTGGAGGCGGTCCGCGGCACCCAGAGTGTCTGCGTCGAAGGCAATGGTGGCGATCTTGAGCTCTTCCTCGGCGTTGTCGGTCCGCTTGAACGTCGGCGGGACATGCTCAAGCTGATTGTTCATGATGCATCCATCGGAGCCCTTGCGCCCGCCCCCTCCCCCCCAAGGGTGACAACGACTTACATCGTCGGCAGCTCGAAGACATCCTCCACCTCCAGCGGCGGGCCACGGGAGCTACCCGCCTCTGCGTTGTCTGCGGTCCTGGCGGGTGGTGTGAGTGAGCTTGTGTAGATTTCCCACCTTTTAATAAAGGCAAGAACATTTATGTTATTGTTCTTATCCCTGGATCAACTGCTAGCACCACAGTATAAGATGAAATATCATGCTCAATATCTATATTACATCGCATGATCCAAAATTTATAAAATTGTGTCACAACTTGCATAGCTCAAGGCTAGAATGAATACAAAATTCAGTAGCGAAAATATAGTATATCAATGGGTCTAAAAAAAGTTGGTAGTAGACTCGAGAATGTAAATGGAATCCCCACTCGTCATCGGAACCATCTGAAATATTGAATATACAGCCACAAAGGGTCAGTACAATTTATTGTACTCGCAAATGACACTATGATGGATATATGGAAAATGTCATCTTCTACATACTTATTTGGCTAAGTGAAGTTTCAAACTATTTGCAGAAAGCAAGTTTTATTGTATAACTTTTCGTAAAACATTTTCATTTTCAAAAGTTGGCATCACTAATAAAAGCCAGTGAGGCCTCTACTATTGTTCACCGAACGAGTTTTACTTTATTGAAAAATGGTGATGAGACTCTTTTGTCATTTTCTTGTCTAGTGCTCATAGATGTCCATAAGCGGGGACACGGCTAAGATCTTAGTTTACTACTCTGTAGAGTTCGTGCACTTTAACCTTTAGACCCAATCAGCCCAAACATCCTATACATATAATAATGTATTAAGGAAATGTAACATCCCTGATTTTTGTAGGAATTCAAAAATCACAAAAAAATTAAAACTTTTGTATTCTTGATAATGCAAGCCATAAAAAACATATAAAACACAAAAAAAATGTATTATTCGAATGTTATTGGAATTGAAAATTTCATATGCATCTGTTTTCTAAAACCCTAAATCCTCAATATATTTATGCAAAGAAACTATTTTCATATTTTCAAATCTTAAGAATATAAAATGGTTTTCCATAAACAAGTGGTTTTTCAGATTGTTTTCATCTTCTAACAATTTATAATAATTAATCTTCAATTATTGGATTAATAAAATATTTTCAAAGCCAAATCATCTTCAATTACTAAATTAAGTATTAAGTAATAAAAGGTTTTGATAAAACTCTTCTTGGTATGAAAATGAGCTAAATAACTTTATGAAACAATATTTTAATTGTTGTAGGTCTCTGAATTTTAATTGACCCTAACTTCAAATAATTATTTCCCTAATTTTGAAATAGCATTATGTCTCTATTAGTAGTTTAATCATATTTTGGAAATATAATTATTTTAAGAGTGTGGAAACATCCCACAAATATTTTAATATGAAAGGTTTTATTTTTACAAAACCATAGAAGCAAATTTGAGGCCATTTCGAGTTATATTTTAGAAGATATGGAAATTTGAATAAAACAGAAAAAGAAAAGGAAGACGAAACAAAAAAAGGGGGTTTTGCACACAGGAGCCATGGGCTGAGCCCATTGGTTATCCACCGCGTCGGGGCAACGCAAGCAGCCGCAACTGGGTTAGAGCCCACTTCCTATCTGTCGCTCAAGGAGCGCCTAGCAGCCCCGTATCGGCCCAGTAACAGCGCAACCCAGCCCGCACACCCCTCCTTTCTCTCTCTGACCAGTGGGTCCCACCAGTGATGCAAGCATGACACCGTGGTGACACCACCTTCCCTAATCTCCCATCCAAGGGAAACGAGTCAGTATCCTGCCCGAATCCCTCCCCGATTTCTTCGTGTTTAAGGCAAGGATCCCCACCCCGAGACCCCTATAAAGCCTAGATCTTCCTCTATGTTTCCCCTCAAAAACCCTAGCCTATAAGGCGTCCACGCTGTCGGAATTTCTCGTCGGAGCCACATCAGCCCGCCGCTGCACATCTCCGTTTCCGGCGAGGTAAGCCCGCGTCCGAGGCCGAGACTGCCTCCATCTTCTCTTCCGCATCTTGGCGCATCTCCCTAAAACCCCACCCTGTTTTTTTGCGCAGAGAATCTCCACGTCGTCGTCAACCCGAGCTCTCCGGAGCAGACACCGCGGGGTCCCGCTCATCACCGTCGACACGGGTTACAGGGGAGCGCGCCGTCATCACCTTCGTCCTCGTCGTGCGACGCCGCACCTCCCAGTGCCCTCTCCTTGCTCGGAGGACGTCTGCATCGTCGCGGTCGTCAATTTTCCTCGTCGGAGAACCACCGTGTCACCATCTCCGGCCACTCCCTGACGGCCAAGGTAAACCCTAGTTTTCAGCCGTTAGATCTGATCCGAACGCTCCACGTTGAAATCATTGAACGAAACGGTGCGGCCAATCAGAGTAAGGCATGTGTTCTGCCTCGTCATCGCCGCGTCAGCGCCACGCAGCAGCCACGTCTACGCCACGCCAACAACCCAGTCAGCGTGCCCGCCTAATCAAAGTCAGCATGTGGCGCAACTTTTTCTGTTTTTTTAGAATAGATATAATTTGGCTATTTTGCAAAAACACCCCTACAACTTCAAACCCTCATAACTTTTCAACCACTCCAAAGTTAGCAAACTTGGACTTTTTGAAATCCTCAGGATCTGTAGAATATTTTAGCACTTTCCAAATTCAAATTTGATAATTTTAAATTGGTTCAATTTCAAATATGCTTGTTTGGTGATTTTTGGCACAGTTTAAAATCTATAAATCCAGTTTTTGCAAATAAAATATTTTTGGAGACCTTATGATATGCACTAACAGTCCGTTACGCCCAAAATAATTTTTGGTTAAGTTTAAAACTGTTTTAGATTTTTATATGCTCTTTTGGCTATTTTTGGCTTAGTTTAGATTCTATAAATATTTTCAATATGTTTTCTTTAGCAAATTTGCTCTAAGTACTAACCATAGACTAGAGAGACCAAAACTTAAGCCCTTGGATGATTTGACACCATGTCTATGTAGTTTTTCTCTAGATGGCCCTCCTAGTTGAAAACCACTAAGTTTGAATTAGTGAAAAGCCATGGAGAGG